>CM057338.1:446534021-447734021 GCA_030015575.1 Agapanthus africanus | reverse complement strand
GAACCGAACAAACTGCCGCGTTTCCGCCGCTTTGACCCAGCTTTGACCGCGCTTCCACGGCGGGGAGGTGACATCATCATCTCCAAATTTTTCTCGGGAACCGAACAGCCTAGACGACCGCGCTTCCGCCGCCTAACCCTGCTTGCGACCGCGGATCCGCCGCGTTCTTGTGACGTCAGCGCGTGAAATTTGCACTGTAAGATCCCTTTCTCTCTCCTCTGAACCTCTGATATCTCCTCTGTCAAATCTCCTGCAGGATTCTTTGCGCTAAAAAATTTCTCCCCCTTCCAATAATTGATCTTGTGCAGGATTCTTTGCGCCGCGCTTAAAAAAATTTTGATTGCAAGTGATTGTTACTGCTTTGCATATTTTTAATCGGACTTTAAGGAGCTTGAAACCAATCCATATTGGGTGGGGATTTCATCACCCTTTCCAGGACCCCAGAAATCACATAAGGCATATGCATTGACCATCATTAATTAAAAAAATACTAGACTCAGCCCTAAGGACGTCGAGCTCAATAGGACAGAGGACTACTTGTAGGCATCGGCCGTTGATCCTAACCTGACTTTGCGGTGTCTAGGTAAGTGTGTCTAAGGTGAGTGGTTACTTAATTAGGGCCATTACTTGTAGTAGAGAGTCTCCCACTCACCTGGCACTTACCTAGCCGCAATTGGCGGTGAAGAGGCGGTTAGAGGTCCTATTTCTAGCCTTTTGGAGCAGTTAGGAGTTGTCTAGCTGACCTAGGTGACCCTAGATCTAGGCCTGATTGTGCATTTGTGGTTGATTGCATTTGTGTCAAAGCCCTTTATCGAAAATCTTTTTTGCAAAAAGTCCAAATAAAAAAAAGGGATTTTTTTTTATAAAAACTTGCAAAATTTTGTCGCTAAGAAATCCGTGCACCTCACATAATTTTTCATCTCCTTTCTTACATCATGGGTACCCCACCTCACAAATCTCTTGCCGAACTTTGTTACCCTGAACCAAACTTTGCTTCGTACGCGAATTGTTTTGGTTGATTTATGGACGACCCTTCCATGCCCAAAATTTCTTTGAAAGATCGAATAGAAGCGTCTAGGAGAAACAGTTCGACTTTGCAATCCACTTTGTATCAACCATTTCAACCTTCACCACCTTCGTATGTTGATACCACTTTGTCGAGTCCTGTTGTAACTCTGAAACCCATGTCTATAGCTGAGCATATTGAACAATCTCGTAGCCGATCTTTCACTCCTCTCCACACATCCAGTTCTTGGGATCAACAAGTCCATTCACCTTTTTATCCAAATGTTGATCCTACTCCTGTCTAACCATCCAATTCCTACCAGTCCTACCCAACTTTCCCACCTTCACTAGGCATTGCTTCGACACAACCATTTGGGAGTTTCACGTACCTAAACAACTTTGAATCTTTTACGGAAACCCCTTCACAACCCATGTCTAGTTTGGAACAGTCGTTGGAAGCTTATATGGTAGTGACAAACCAAATGATTAAGAATGTGGATGCGTCCATGGCCGCCCTTATTCAACCTAGAGACCCGGTAGCTAGTTTCCAACTAGATCCAAAAATTCCAATGTATGAAAAGGCGGTTGGACAGAGTGAGAATTTGAGTGGTGAGAGTGAGCTTTACACACTTCCAAATCAAACCTACCCATACCCAATTGAATCCCACAACTCCAGTTTTCAAACAAGTGTCCCAAATGATTCATCAATTGAAAATAAAACATTTAATGAGTTGTGCGACTTTGTAGTGCTTGATTTGCCAGATTGTGAAGAGTCCCTTTCAAGTGAAACCATACCTAATCCTTTTGAACTTTACACCTCCACTCTAGAGCCTAAATTAATTGATATCCATGCTTTTGATGAGGTGTCTGAAAAAATTGATTTTCACTTGATTGAGGATATTGACGCCGGGAATATTTTGGATGATAAACCCGTAGATCTGACTGAAATTTTATCTCCAATTCATCATCCCGAATCATTAAATGTTTCTCCTGAACTTCATATGTGTCTTGATTTTGATGATAATGGCATGGATAAGCTCAATTTTGAGGAGAATTATGAGGATAGTATTGAGGAAAATTATGAGGATGGTATCGAGGATGAACCATTTTTGTTTGATGTGTCGGATTTTCCAATTCATCCTCCTAAACCTTTAACTGTTATACTTCCTAAATCAAACCCCCTCCTTTCCATCGTCCCGTCCACACAAAAGATCACGCTTGAGGACTGTGAGCTTGAAAAATTTCTGTTTGATCACAACGATTTTGACGCCACTAGTGCGTTCCGCTTTGAATCTGACACAGTTCTCACAGACGATAACGATTACGAGTGTTTCACTTTTTTGGACGATGTTGAAGACACACCTCCTGAGTTTGAGTCCTTTAAATTTTCAGATGAGTTAGTTGAACCATCAGACTCGGTTGCTTACAGTCATTTTGAACCATTGATGGAATCCTTCATGTTCGAGACAGTTTGCTTAGGTGAGAATAAGACTATCCCTAAATTACTCCCTTTCGTCCTTCCTATCGTTTCAACCACGCAAGAATCCATCGCTTTTCCACTTTCAATGGCGGGTTTACCAAGTTTGACGTACTCATATTTTCTTGTGAATCTTGAGGGATTTGATCCCATTTATCGACGGGTTGATAGATTAGCACAATCTCTTTTAACACATCGGTCATCACAAATTGCGTTAATTTATTCACTCGATTTACACCCTCAAAATCGTGCTACACTTCTTTCTCTTTTCCGCCATTCTCCTCCTCCACCGAGACCATATTCCACTCTTCTTCCCATACGGTCTCGTGTGTTTCTCAACTCCTTTCTCTACACTCCATTCTTCCACCAACCTTACCATTATCACGATAGAATTTTTGAATGGTTGGTGCTAACCTTTGGTCTGTGTAAGGCCTTGTACAGTTTGATTTTTCTCCTCCCTAATTCTGAACTTCAACGCTTAGAACAGTGGAAACACTGTTTCACTTAAGTTTGGGGGGAACCTTGTTGTATATATATTTTTGTTTTTTTTTCTTTTAACAATAAAAAATAATTTTTTTTTATAAATAAATAAATAGGGGAGTGCCGACATTTTGACCCTCTTGGTGTAGCTTGACAGTGAGGACACTGTCAAGTTTAAGTTTGGGGGTATGCTCGGTAAGCCTTCTTCCTTCGCATTCATGTGTATATTTTTGCATTTGCATACTTATTTTAAAACCCATAAAAATTGAAAATTTTAAAAATTATAAAAATTAAAGTATTCAATTTTGGCCATAATTGACTTGAGTTTGACAAAAAAGGTTGACTAGTTAGGAACAACTAGAACTTATACTTAGTAAATTAAAAACCCTAAAAATAACTTTTCTTAAAATTTAACGGTAGAAAGTATATGCCTTTGTAGTTTATTTAGAAATAGGCAAATTTTGAGTTCACTTCTTGGGCTAAGTTAAAACAAGGGAAGAGTATTGATATTTTTATTAAAGTATAAGTTTGAAAAATAATTCCTAGCTTAAGTCTAAATTCTGAAAATGTATACCCTACAAATTGCACAAACACGAACCTTGAAACTTGGAATAGTAGGAGAGACCTTGAAATGCTCTTGTCTAAAGTCCTTAATACGAACAAAATAAAATAAAAAATTCAAGTGTGAATAAAGAGATAATAAAAAAATGAACACTGGTTTTTTTGATTACTTAAGGCTGCAAAAATAGAAAAAATATTTAGCAAGGGTGCTTCATCACCTAATGCCTTAGACCAACTGGTTTGGGAGTCACTGCTAAAACCTTAGGTGTTGCAAGACTAGGAATTACGCTTTAATATGCAAACACATCTTGTAATCGGTTGTTGGTACTTCAAGAAGTATTAACGGTCGAATGAAGGATGTGTGAGCGAATTTCATCTAAAAATTCACCAATTAAGAAGTGCTTTGGACAACGGACAAGAGTATGATTGCTTGATTCGAATTTCCAAGTATAGGGGTGATTTATACACACACGTAGGGCTATGTGATTGGGGTTTAGATAAAAGATAGGAATGAAGAATATGACTTGTATATTTAGTAGAGATGATAAAAATTCCTAAGTGGAGATAGAACCCTAGAAGGAAAACTTAAAAAATGCCGAAAGCTAAGTAGGTCTGCAGAACATATACAATCTTAAGTTAAATGATAAGAAAGCGTGAAGAATACGGGTGGATAATTTACATGTCGACGATAATAGAATTTCTTGTTAGAAAACCTTATTGAAGAATAAAAGTCAATGGGCCGAATTGATAGGATTTTGTGGGTAGTATCCGCTGAAAACCCTCAGGAGACAACACTCCTCCTACTAGGGACACCTAGAGATTTAACGGCTTGTTGCATGAGCTCAGTGCAATCGAGATTCCCTGTGAAAGTGAGGTTAGGATTTTGTTGAGAATAAAACTAGGTTTGCTCGAGAACGAGCAAAAGATAAGTTTAGGGGTATTTGTTCATATCATAATATTGAATTATTATATTCCCCATTCCTAGTCATTTTACAAATAAACAGGTGCTTTTGACCCATGTCTGCTACATAGTTACAGGTTACAGGTTCTCGAAACAAAAACAGTGAAAACAATGAAAAGACGATGCAAAAGTGAGGCTTCGACCAACAAACAGAGAATATTTATCTTGCCTACAGTTTGAAGACTAAACGAAGATCAATGGACAATTTCACAAAGCACAAAGGCAGATCAAGGTTCAAGACTTCGACACGAAGCAAATGGTAAAAGTCCACTACATTACTCACTGTGATGATCTGGAAGAGAAATGGAAAACATTCTGAAGAACCAACCAAAGAAATAAGAAGACAAAATTACCCAGAAGCAGCACAGAGAATTTCAATATCCAAGCCCTTCATTTGGCCGCGGAACCGCGGCCAAACGTTGGCTTTGCCCGCGGATCCGCGGCCACGTGGCCCAGTTGTCGGTGCGAAATTCCAAGATGGTGGTGTGCGTTGACTAGGTCTTTTTCTTAGGGGGTATTTTTGTAATAGCAGATGTGCGTCGATTGTAACCCTAGGGTTTTCTATGAATCTATAAATAGAAACCCTAATACCTCTTTTGAGGTATGCCTCTTCTTGTGCCTCATTGTAAATCTCAAATTCAGATCTGTAAAGAATAAAGAGTGCATCAATAAATTAGGAGTAAGTTTTCTTTTCATCGCTCTAGTTAATTTTATTTTTTGCCCTAGTATAATTTCTTATCTGCCCTAGTTAGATCTTTAATTCCTTACCCTAGATAGATAGTTTAGATATGTTCTTCAATTCCCTAATGAGCGAGTAGTCTCCTCGCTTGTTAGGGTTAGCTTTGGGGAAGGCTTGAGAGATGAAATCTCTCACCCCTTTCTTGCCCATCACACGTTTTTATAGGACTCCATGCATACATGCACACATCGCTCCCTACGGCACCCTATCCCACAAGGTAGCGGTGATACCGTAGTATAAAGGCCCGGTTGAGCGTGTTTTCCATGGAGGTTAGGATAAGGATTAAGAAAGGAAGGACAAGAACCTAGAGAAAGAAATACCGTTTCTTCCCGATGGTACTAATCCCCTTTATTAATAATTACCATAACACCTCATAGATCTTAATTTGGGTATAGAAAGCGGTTAGATTTATTGACTTTCCAAACTTACCCTAAATCCAACCCTAGCAAGATTTAGATCCAGATAAATTAGTTTTTAGATTTAATCAATCCGACACCCATCGGAATTAAATCGTAAGAACAATTAGGAAATTCACAAAATCCCTGTGGACCGACCCGTACTCACCGACTAGCTACCAAGCGACGCCGTTCTTGATCACGGTTATAAAATATTCTTTGACAAGACAAATCAAGGCCATACCCCAGATACAATTTGAGAGACTCTTTGGGATGTTGGGTATGAGATACTACAACAACTGGCCTTAGTGCAAGTGGGAGATTGTTAGTTGTATGTATGCCCTAGAGGCCATTATTTTACATGATTGTATATTATAGTGGATGCTTGGATATATATAAAGAGGACTTCCTGCTCGACATGATAGTATGCTGTTGGATATGTATGCCCTAGAGGCCATTATTGTATATGTATACATATGGATGCTTGGACATATATATGTACAGGACAGTCTTGCTCGATATGATAGTATGCTATCTGGTTTGTCTTTATCTTAAGATGTGCATGTTTTACTTGCTATTACATATCTTTTATACATGTTGATAAAGCCCGTAGGATCATTGCTAGACTACCTGCGTTGTGATGGCGATCATACTTGTGGGAGCTGGGTAGTCGGTACGCACATCCTTAAATGGTCCTTAGTCGTGGGAGTATCAAGAGTGGGAATCAATATTCCAGAGTAAACTAGTGTATACGTTTCTAGACCCCGATGAGAGGCGATGGTTTGGTCCTGCAACCATTGGTCTTTAGACCTAAGATCGTATACAGGTGCTCACTAGGGGTGAGTACACCGGTCGGACTCGCCGAGAACTTCCAGATGGTACTATACTTATCGTCAGGTGGAAGTTCTCAGTTGACATGAGTACAGGTTAGTCTTTAGACCTGAGATCGGCATTTTTCTCGTGTGAGTTCCCACTGTGCTTTGATCACTACCCTACCACGGCTCTACTGAGTCATGCAAACAGGTTTTGGTTGGGTACAGTCCCGAGCCATATGGAGGCAGTATGCGATTGTCGGGGATTTGTCACTCCCGGTATAGGGAGTCGATATCGCACTGTGTTCGATTGGTCAGGACCATAAGACCTTAGCCAAGGCAGTTGGGATTTACTGATAGGCTGATCAGTATTTTTCCGGATTGGTCCTGAGCCACATCAGTACGAATTACCGGGTTATTAGGGTCTGACGTTTACCACCCCCCAGACCCGGTATGTGATACTCTCAGACGAAGAGACCGTACTGTATGGAGATTGTCACAGATATGCTCAGTAGGGATCCGGATGAGTTTGCTCATCAGCCTTCCTTTTCGACAGGTACCCGGGTAGCCGTTACGTACAGCTAGTGCCGCTGACGAGCTTATGGTTTTGGATTTATCCAGTAACTCACTACCGGCGTACTGTCGAGTCTTTAGAGTCCCACACAGAGGGTTTCCCTGGTTCAAGCGAAATGATGTAGTAGCCGTATTGGATACGTGCAGGATCTCGATCGATTGATGTACTTTGTTCTCGGACATTCGATTGAGCAGTTGGTAATACTAGCCGGCTCGGGTTTGAGCCAGATTATTAAATCAGGTATTGATTTAATAGTTTACATATATGTATTTCGGTACGTATATTCTAGTATTACGTTCTTCGTGTTATTCTATCTCTTTGGGCATTTGTGTTTTATCCGAATGCAGGTATGTATATACAGCAGACTGTAATACGTATTTTATTACAGATTACCTTCTAGATGGTGGCCACCTCATTATGCTTTTTCCATTTATTTGATAAATGGAAATGAGGTGTAAAGTGTGAGGTATGGGAGGAATGGTGATAACCATGCTTTAATAGTTAACAAATGAATTTTTAATTCATTTGTAGCTACTATTGAAGTATGGTTGTTGATTGTTTATTCAAGAAATCCATACACAAAACCATTGTGTTGATTTTCTCTCTCATGTTTGCTACATAATTTCTTAAGCTCCCATTTTTCTTCATCTCCTCCCTCCTCTTGAGTTTCCACCACCTTCATCATCTTCCTCTTCACTACCATTCTCATGAGTTGAGAAAAAAGTGATGAGGTAAGAAAGAGATAGCATAACACTTAGATCTTCACACTACATCCTAGATTACTTGGTTTAACAACCTGTTTACCCCAATCAGAGCAAAGCTCTGTTCAAATTCCAAGGCGGGAAACGAAGCAACACTTCTGTTTCCCCCAATTAGAGCAAAGCTCTGCTTTGAAAATTAAAGTAAAAATTAAAATTTAAAATAAATGAAGCAACACTTCAGATTCCTTGCGTTGCGTGCAACATTCCACGTGTCAAAATCAGACACGCCAGTGCAAGGAGCGCAGTGCCCAAGGCAGCACGCCCAATTAGAGCAAGGCTCTATTTAAAACAAAAATTAAAGGAAGCTACGCTTCAGACGACTTGTTCTCTGCGCTGCGTGACACGTGGCAGCGTAGTTGCGCTAGCGCAGTTGCGCTGCGTTCTGCGCTGCGCGCCACGTGGCAGCGCAGTTGCGCTGCGCTGTGCGCTGTGCGCTGCGCGACACGTTTCAGTGCAGTTGCGCTGTGCTGTGCGCTGTTTGACATGTGTCAAGCGCTGGTGCATATGCGCTAAACAGAATTAAATTCCAGAAAGATCTTTCTGTTCTTATTAAAACAAGAAGATTGTCTTCTGTAAAATAGAAGCCCTTGGATCAAAGATCCAGCGGTGGGGAAAATTCCCCAAATCACTCAGAGAAAGATCTTTTTAACAAACCTAACAAATCTATGGACACTATATAAAGACCCATAGACCCCAACTCAAAGGATGAACATCCTTATTTAGAACTCTGAAGAATTGGAGAGAATTCCTCAAGAACAAAGAAGGTAAAAACCTTTAGAAAAAAGAGAAAATTCTCTTATGAATAGATCATTGATCTGAGAACAAGATCAATGATCTTCAATAAAAAAGAAAAGTAAATAATAATAGTGCTTTGCACTTTCTTATGAACCATTGGTTCTTTAAAAACAAGAAAAACTTGTTTTCTTTGATTTAAAATCAATCAAAACATAAAACAGTGTTCTGCACTTGCAAAAATTGCACTGTTGCACTCCAGTGTTGGCGCAAGCCACCAGGGAGCGTCACGTGTCAGCAGCGCAACAGCGCTGTTGCGCTTGCGCTCACCAGAGTGCGACACGTGTCGCTTCCACGAGCGCTTGCGCTCATTATTTGGCGCAAAGCGCCTGACAAGCCACTGTCAAATAATTAATGCATTGCATTATTTGCAGAAGGGCCAGGCCCAATTTAAAAGGACTAATAGGCCAAATTAAATACTATGCATTATTTTAAAAGAGGGCAGAGCCCAAGCAGATGCCCTGCATCATTTATAAAGGGACAGAGCCCAAACCAGAAAGGCCTAGCAGGCCAAGATAAAATGCAGTGCATTGCTAGGCATGGGCAAAGCCCTAGCACAGGCCTAATAGGCCAAAAATCAAGAAAAACGTTCGCAACTGGACTTAGCCCAATCATGGTCATAAGTCCTCAAATTAAATTGACTGAGCACGGCTGCTCTCTTAAATCCATCTACATCCGGTCCGAGGGTACATCTCCGAACTCCTCTGACACCTATCGTTGTAATCCTTCAACGACGTCAGAGAGGTGACGGGTCCCAACGGCCACAAACACCATGGACCCCCATGTCCCTAAACTGGAACCTGGACCCCATGTCCCTAAACTGGAACCTGGACCCCCATGTCCCTAAACTGGAACCCGAACCACTATGTCCCTAAACTGGAACAATAGAGCCCCCCAAATGCTCTTTTGTCGGATCTAAACGATCCCGTTTAAGTCGATCTTAGTCTCAAATATGGCTAACGTATCCTTAAACCTTCAAACAAACTTTAGTCCCAAATTGGACTATAAACCCCCTAACCAACTTTGGTTCACGGGTACATCTCTGAATTTCTCTGACACCTGTGGTTGTAATCCTTCAACGACGTCAGAGAGGTGACGGGTCCCGACGGCCATATATTAAAAACGGACCACTATGTCCTTAAACGGGAACAATAGAGCCCTAAATTGCTCTTCCGTTAAGTTGATCTTTGTCTCAAATCAGACTAACGTATCCTTAACGAACGTTTAAGTTGATTTTAGCCTCAAAAATGGCTAACGTGTCCTTAAACCAAAACCCAAAACCCAAATCTAAGAAAATACGGATTTGGACTAATCCACGTCCTATGGGCGACGAAATAAATAGTCTCCGTATACAATCCACGGGCAACCGCAAAAAAAAAACAAACACCCACGACACGAAGTGAAATTCTAGAGAAGGAGAAAGTTGTTACCGCGATGCGGTAGCGTAATTAACTGCAGGGGTTTGCACCTGCAGGGAAGAGCGTCGCCACAATCAAAAACCCCTCTAGCGAGGGGGAATCTGACGAAGTATGCTACATCGGCCGCATCTGTCTAAACCTCCGATACACGGTGCCATAAATCAACTTGGCATCTTCGGAGAGGTGGACGGATAAAACCAATTAGCATCTGCCCCGAATCTCAAGCAAGACGTCTTCACGTCGTCGCCGCCATTCGGAGGGGAACAGATTCTGGCATGCCCGGTGGGACCTTTTCCTCTTTCCACTCCACACTTCGTGTGTCGTGTTTGCGAATGAATCGCGGTTTGCTGTGGTTGCCTATGGATTCGAGGTACTTAGATTTGGTGTCTTGCTCCATGCAGAAAACAGAAGATCAATGGCTTCAAACTGCACTACCTGCAACCGCAACTCTCGCTCCGCCCTTGCTAGAGGAGTGACTTACAGGCCCCGAGCGGCCTCCCTTGTCAAGATGCCAGTGGAGCAGGTAACTCAGGCCACCACTGGGCTGTTCTTTGGGACCATGATCCCACCTATGAGCTTCAATGTCCCGTTGCTGTCGCAAGAAGCTCCAAAGAAATCGGTCTTTGATCGACTTACCACTTCCGCGACCCCTCTCAACGGGTCATCCGAGTCCAATGCCTCAGTTTTTAACACGCTAGGTCAGAGCTCCAACGGGCCCATGAAAAAGCCAGCAATACCGGAAGATGTTATCCCAAAGCGGATAGCTCTCCCTACTCCAGTTTCAGGCGAAATCACCAAGGTTGCTTTCCTTGCTCGGAAGTCTGCTTTTGACAGCTTGGCCGTCCCCGTTCAACGGACGTCGGTCTTTAAAAGGCTGGTTCCAGCAGATTCTGACCAGCACAGGGGGCATGAGGAGGTCACCTCTGTAGCTGAAACAACTCCATCAGCACGACATGCTCGACGTCGCCACTGGCGCCGAGTGAGGAAGGCTGGGGGCAACTCCCTCTCTGTATTTACTTCACCAGCTTCAACGGTGGGGATCGATGTTGCTGTTCCAACTGGGAATAGCTTTGAATTGCTGAACTCGGTACGCAGAAACTCTCCTACCGCGGTGTTGAAGCAAACTCCTTCACCTGTAGAAAATATTCCAGAGAAGAAGCTAGAACAGCCCCCTCAACGACTGTCCTCTAAAATTTACAAGATCTGGTGACAGATCCAGGAGTCGGTGATTGATGAAAACTATCTCCACCGACAGAAAAAGACGAAGGTTCGGCGGGAGAAAGACTACTCTGTCAGGCCAGAAGAAGCAACGGCTACTCGGGTGCCTACTGTGACGGCCCCCTTAACTCCAATCACTCAAAGGAAAAGGAGGCCGCAAAAAGCCCCTGTGAACATGGCGAAGCATAAAAGCGCTGAACACAAACGCCCCAAGTCTGGCGGCATGGTAGTGTACACAGTTTATATGGCTTCCGGAAAGGAGGAAAGCCGCGCTTTGACGGGTCATCGACCGCTCACCCGATCCGTGACGAAAGCCCAGGAGCAACAACAAAAGCTTCAGGAAATGATGACTACAATGGCTGCGCTTACCGGGCCGAAAGAGTGCTCGGAGGCATCATCAGAACAGCGTCACGAATAAGAAACTGACGCGGACTTCCTACGTAGAGTCCTCGAAAAGAAGGACAAAGAAGCCGCAGAGCAAGCGGCTAACATAAAACAGATGGCGCTCCTCTTCCAAGATATAGTAGGGATGATGTTACAGCCAGATCCTCCAGCTGATGACCATCCAGTCATTGTCGAAGATGATAGAGGGGAGACATCTAATCCTCTTCCAGCTCTTTCAGCAGCCAAGGATGAAACCATTTCCAAGGCCGCGCTTGATGATCATATTACTCAGCAAATACGGGCTCATCAGGCGAATGAAGCAGCTGCGCAAATTGTTAGAACCGGACGACCCTATCCGGGCTGGTATGACCAAATCAGTTACCCGCCGGGATATATGATCCCTAAGTTCCACGTATATAAAGGGACGGGGAATCCGCATCAGCATGTCGCTCAATTCAGGGCCTTATGCGGCAATACTGGAGGCAATGACAAATTGTTGCTACGCCAATTCGTCGGCAGCTTAGCAGAACAGCCTTTGAATGGTATTCAGAGCTACCTAACGACTCTATCAAAACATTTGCGGAGATGGAGCTGCTGTTTACACAAAGATTCGCGAGTGCTAGTGAACGCACCCCGATTACAGCACTGATAAATGCTAGGATAAGGCCAGGCGAAACGTGGGTCTAATACGCATCACGATGGCGGAACCTATGGTCGAAAGGAGAACAACGCATAGCTTCGGTAGGCATGTTTGTGGGCACTCTTGATCCGCAAGCGACCATCTCGCAATTCATGATGTTCTTCAGGCCGACCACCTTCCAGGCCTTGATCGACAAATTAGCCCAAATGGACCAGATGGGCCATGGACCGTCTCTTCCAAAACCCAATTCTCGAAATGAGAAAGGAAAGGGAAAAGCGATCGTCGTCGCCAATGCTCAACAACAGCCGAGCAACTCAAAACCGGTCGTTCGCCAAAGCAACGTGCGTCCACGCCCATCCCTCGAAGAGAGGCTAGGACGTCCTTACTCGTTTCCTCAAAATAAAACGAGAAGACTGTTCGAGCTGGCAGTGCGCAACAGACTCATCAATCTGCCGAGTCCAAAGCGTCTGTCGCAGCCAGGCAATCTTAATAATCCCAACTATTGCCCTTACCACCAAACGGTAAGTCACCCGATCGAGGATTGTTTCGTCTTTAAGGGATGGATCGAGGATCAGTACCTACGAGGCAAGTTCGTGCTGTCTGAAAGCTGGAAGGTGAATCCACCACAGCCGCACTCTCCAAAGAAGACGGACACGCCGGGGGTAACTTGTTCTTTTGTCGAGGATGAAAACGATGGAGAAAATTCATCAGATGAATCCAAAGACTACGTAGCGACTTGTCATGTGATTTCTCATTCACTGACGGAGGATGAGGAGGCTCCTTGCGCTGAGAAACCAATGGCGAACCCTGAGCCGGAGATTCTACAGCCATCAGACGAGTTGATCGATGTCTTCCTAAATGAAATTCGTATGAAAGCAAAAGCCAATCAAGTGCGTGAGATGGCCATACTGGAAAAAGCCAAGGAATTCCCGTCAAATCAAAATCCATCCAATGCGGATAAAAACAAATTCAAGACGAAGAAAAGGTTCGCCAAAGCTCTATCAGTAGGAATGAAGCTACCGCCCTATGAAGAAAATACTCTCGCTGAGGTAGAGATGCACCCTAACTTCTGTTTATATCATCAGAAGATCATACATCCTACCGAAGACTGCGAATCCTTTAACTGTTGGTGGCAAGGGTATGTCGCTCAAAAGCAACACTTTGACAGGACAAAATGTGAAGCTCGTAGACGCCGAAAAAATGCGATAGATGAGCGCAAAAGAGCCGCCGACGATTGTCATATAGCCGACTCCAAGGGATCACAAATTATCACCTTTAGAAGCGACTCTGACGAAGAAGTTACCCCCAACCCTTACCTCGGGGAGTCTATTTCAAAAATGAAGGAATTGAGGAGCTGCGAGAACGTTCAGCCGTGCAATCGCACGCTATTCGGAAAAAATCTCGGCCCCGTAAACAAAGGATCGAGCAAAAAAGATAAAGGGAAGGGGAAAATGACCCTCATCGCCAACACTCAACAACAATCGAGTGGCCCAAGACCGGTCGTTTGCCGAAACAACAAGCGGCAACCTCTCCAGCAAAAGTTGAAACGTCCTTACTCGTTTCCGCAAGATAAAACAAGGGGACTATTCGAGCTGGCAGTACATGACAGACTCATCAATCTGCCGAGTCCAAAACTTCCGTTACGGCCAGGAGATGTTAACGCTCTCAATTATTGCCCTTACCACCAAACGGTAGGTCATCTGATCGAGAATTGCTATGTCTTCAAGAACTGGATTGAAGACCAATACCAACAGGGCAAGTTCGCGTTGTCCGAAAACTGGAAGGTGAACCCGCCACAACCGCACGCTCCGAGAAAGATGGGTACGCCGGGGGCATCATGTTCAGTCATAGAGAAAGCCCCATAGACCAAAAAGTCAATAAACTAGATATTCGCCTCCAATACGGCGACACCGGACCGAGACGTCCTTAAACTAATAATGGACCGCAATGTCCTAAAACTTGCAAACGACCGAAACGTCTTTAAACTACTACCGTAGCATCCTTAGGCTGACGAGATGAATAAAAAAAAGGGAAAAGAAAAAAAATATGAATATAAAAAAATAATAAAAAAAGGAAAAACGGTATTTCCATAAGCAAAAATGGGCACGGATGAAAACCCGAAAGGGCTCCGTGAGTAAAAACAGCATGGCTACCGGCGAGTGTTTGTGAAAACCTGAAAGGGTGCAACCTCGTTAAAAAAAATAAATAAAAAGAATAAAAAAAAAAGAGAGAAAACGGTATGTCCATAAGCAAAAATGGGCACGGATGAAAACCCGAAAGGGCTCCGTGAGTAAAAACAGCAGGGCTACCGGCGAGTATTTGTGAAAACCCGAAAGGGCGCAACCTCGTGAAAGGACACTTACAGGGTCTTCTCGACCTCGTAAGGAGAAACCACCCGCGTGAGATCCTTACGACTCACAAGGGAGCAACACACTTAAGGATCCTCACGATTCCTATGGAGAAATTACACTTGCGAGATCCTCACGACTCGTAAGGAGAACTCTCTTATGGGACCCTCACGGCTCATAAAATTTGAAAGTCTTAAGTTACAGAAACCTAAACCTGTGCTTAAGCAACCCCCACAATCTTTGATATTGCCCTACAAGTGGCTCAGCACTGACCCTTGTATACAATCCATGGGCGCGAATAAACATTTCCCGAACAAAGTCCCATCCGTGACTGGGGATATGTGCATATGGTGAACAACCCTTATAAGTCCTCTCGGCTTATAAGGAGAAAACCCTTTGGTAAGATCCTTACGACTTACAGGGGAACATACACTTAGGAATCCTCACGATCCCTAAGGAGAAAACACACTTACGAGATCCTCACGACTTGCAGGGAGAAATACCTTTGTGAGACTCTTACGGCTCATGAAGTCAAAAGCCTTAGTCGACAGGACCCTAACCCTGTTCGCTAAGCCACCTTTGTTCGACATCGACAAAGGCAAATGATGATTCGCTCCTGGAAATCCCAATTGTAGAACGATGCTGATGCCTGAACTTGTATCAAATTCCAAGCCCTTTCATGGCAAATGATGATTCGCTCCTGGTAATATTCCAGTTGTAGCGATGCTGATGCTAGGATTGGCATTAAGATTCCAAGTTCTACACTCGTGATAAAAAATCTGCGAGCCACACATGCATACGAAATAGCCGAAATGATGGGGCAACTCGCAATAAAAAGCAGCGAGTAAAAATAAAATAAATAGCCGAAATAATTGGGCAACTCACAATAAAAAGCAGCGAGTAAAAATAAAATAAATGGCCGAAATGATTGGGCACCGCGAAAAATAGCCGAAATGATTGGGCAATCGCGACCTTCGCGATATAAGAGCTGAAATGATAGAGCATCGCGGAAAGAAATAAAATGAAAAAAATATATATAACGAAATTCATAGTCTACAGGTGAGATCACGTTGATCCCTGTATACAATCCAGGGGGACAAAACAAAGAGGGAACCATACCTTCCCAACAGGCTCCATCAGAAAGCAAAGCCAAATCTCGACGGTTCATAGACAACCTAGAGACAATCTCGACATTTGTCGCAGTATTGCAGATACAATGTCAACAAACGGAGCAAAAGGAAGATCCCTAGCTTCAGGAACTTGACGTCAACAACCGACCTCAGAGTCGCAATGAAATGGAACCACGGCATAGTCCCTAGTTCCAAGTCTTAACGACAATATCTACGGCCTAAGAATCAACAACGGCGTTCCTTCACAGCCCATCAAGATGCAGATACAACGCCAACAAAAGACCTCGCGGTCAAAACAAAACGAAGCGACGGCAAAATCCCAGCTTCACTTCAACGATCGTCTCAATACAGCAGACGCAATATCAGCAACAGTGTCCTTCCTCCAACAGGATTCGGACATGACAAAACAAACGAAGCGAAGGCCAAATTCCTAGCTTCAGGGTCTTGACGGCAACTCATATGAAACCTGAAAGACAATCGGAGATCATCTCGCACCAGCGTGGAGTGGTCACCACCTCGGCATTCGTCTCGATATAGCAGACGAGATGTCACGACAGTGTTCTCCCTCCAGTAGGGATCAGACGCGACAATCAAACAAACAGAGCCACGGCAAAATTCCAGCTCCACCCCGACGTTCGTTTCGATACAGCAGACGAGTTGTCACCCGAGCGTTCTCCCTCCAGTAGGGATCAGACGCGACAATCAAACAAACGGAGCCACAGAAAAATTCCAGCTCCACCCCGACGTTCGTTTCGATACAGCAGACGAGTTGTCACCCCAGCGTTCTCCCTCCAGTAGGGATCAGGCGCGACAATCAAACAAACGGAGCCACGGCAAAATCCCAGATCCACCTTGACATTCGTCTCGATACAGCAGACGAGATGTCACCCCGGCGTTCTTCCTCCATTAGGACTCGGATGTGACAAAGCAAACGAAGCGAAGGCCAAATTCCTAGTTTCAGGGTCCTGACGGCAACCCATATAAAGCCAGAAAGACAACTGGAGATCGTCTTACACCAGTGTGGAATGGTCACCACCTCGACATTCGTCTCGACACAGCAGACGCAACATCATCAAACAAATGGAGCCACGGCAAAATCCCAGCTCCACCTTGACATTCGTCTCGATACAGCAGACGAGATGTCACCCCAGCGTTCTTCCTCCAGCAAGGATCAGACGCGACAATCAAACAAACGAAGCCACGGAAAAATCCCTAGTTCCAAACCTCGACGGTTCACCAACAACCTAGAGACAACCGCGACATTCGTCTCGATACAGCAGACGTGATGCCAGCAAGACGAAGCAAAGGCCAAATTCCTAGCTTCAGGGTCTTGACGGCAACTCACATAAAAACTGAAAGACTATCGGAGATCATCCCACACCAGCGCGGAGTGGTTATGACTCATCGGGGCTCGCCAAAATGAGCCTAACCTCAAGTAAGAAGCGGCATGGCAAATTCCTAACGCTTGCTCTTCCGACGGTCAAACTGCCTAGGAAGATTGCTTGAAGACGTCTTGTCTAGCCCCCGAAGGGATCAGAGACATGGCAGTCGCAGGGCTACTCGAACAGCACAATTGCCTATCGAGGAATATATCAGCTTATGCGACGGTACGATGGCCAAAACCCTAAGTATCACAGACCCTAATGGACTTCTGTCATAAAGAGCAGAAGTTAAATGCGACGTTAGGATGTTCTTGCGAGAAACGCTCGATTCATCTTGACTTGTGAAGAAATTGATGTCTTTGCGAGAAATTCTTGAGGCGGCTCGACTCGTGAGATAAAGCCTTAGGCAGTGGGCATAAAAGAAGCCTGTTTCCTAAGCACTGGGACCCTGCAAGTCGGCCCAAAACGGTCTCTTGCATACTATCCACGGGTCTCACTCTCCAACGTCGAATTTCGACAAGGAGGGAAACAACCGCTTACAAGTCCTCTCGACTCGTAAGAGGGAAAATTCTTTTATAAGATCCTTATGACTTATAAGAGAAAACACAATTAGGAATCCTCACGATTCCTAAGGAGAAAATCCACCTACGAGATCCTCTAGATCCGTAGGGAGAAAAGTCTCTATGAGACCCTCATGGCTTATAGAGTTGAAAAGTCTTAGGCAGCAGACCTGAACCTGCGACCTAAGCCATCACTATCTCTTGAAGAAATCGAGATGCTTACTCTATTGTCTGTCAACCATGTTCACTAAGGTAACATGCGGATAATAAAAGAAAGAGGGAAGCGACAGAAAGGACATTCGATTTGCATTTGATCAAGCGTTCGAAACACATTTATTCATGTGTGTGCAAAAGACTCAGAACGAGAAATGAGACAAGCTGAAATAAATTTTTTTCCATTCATAGTACAAAAGGGTTCTTACAAGCATAAAGACAATAAACAAAGACATTATTCAAATAATTACAACGGCAAAACCTCAGATCCTGGACAGGGATTGAGGAACTCGAAAGTGACCCTGTCCAAAACTTTCCAAGCTTGACGAACCATCCTGGTGTGCTTCTTTTCGCGAGCACGGGCGTCGGGATCCCCACTGATGTCCTCCACCCTCCGATAGGCAGCAAGAATAGAGGACTGTTGAAAGGCTTCATGCAAGAGATCGATAAGATTGTCTCGCCGTCTCTTTGAGATTAAATTCATCAGGTACACTGAGTGCACCTTGTCCTCGGCGGCATCCAATGCTCTAAGCGGCACGCCGGTAAAAAATAGGGGAAGCGCTTCCCAGATAGCTCCCACAATAAGCTTCAACAGAGGGGAGCGTCGAGGAAGCAGTTGACCGTTATACGCGTCAAAGCGACTCATGATCTCTGCACATTCGACATTGGTAAATTCTCGATTTTGGAAACGGCCGAGTCGGCGAATGTCCCCGTATGAGATAATCTCGTCGAGATCGTACATGTGGGCATCCATCACTCCTATAAAAGAAGATCGATAAAATTAACAACTCGTAAGAGTTTTGCTATATGATTTAAAAAGGAGAAAAGCTCCATCGATGAATCAAGAAGTTGCAAATAAAATCCTCTTAGGAGAGCAGAGCTCTATTAATAGAACCATAATAGGGTTCTCCTTAGTCCTCTTTAGACCCCTTTAGAGCAAAACTCTGCTAAATGAAACCCTAAATGGGTCTTCTTTAGATCAGGGATCTATTGAGAGCAAGGCTCTTAAAATTGATTTAATTTAATCCAAATTAATTTTTTACCTAAAATTCTCTAAAGTTTGAACTTTTAAAAGTGTTAAACAAGAGAGCAAGGCTCTGAGATTTTGAAAATAAAATTCTTGGAGATGATAATCATCTGTGGAGGGCCAAAGGTCCTATTTATAGGCGTCAAGTGCCATTTCAACTTCCAAAAGTTGCCGCGACGGTTGGAATTCTGCCACCGCCGCGCTCACGTTTGGAGCGCCACGTAAGCGCAACGGTGGAGGGGCATTTGTTTACCCCAATCAGAGCAAAGCTCTGTTCAAATTCTAAGGCGGGAAACGAAGCAACGCTTCTGTTTCCCCCAATCAGAGCAAAGCTCTGCTTTGAAAATTAAAGTAAAAATTAAAAGTTAAAATAAATGAAGCAACGCTTCAGATTTCTTGTGCTGCGTGCAACGCGCCACGTGTCAAAATCAGACACGCCAGTGCAAGGAGCGCAGCGCCCAAGGGAGCCCGCCCAATCAGAGCAAGACTCTATTTAAAACAAAAATTAAAGTAAGCAACGCTTCAGACGACTTGCGTTCTGCGCTGCGCGCCATGTGGCAGCGCAGTTGGGCTAGCGCAGTTGTGCTGCGCTCTGCGCTGCGCGCCACGTGGCAGCGCAGTTGCGCTACGCGACACGTGTCAGCGCAGTTGCGCTACGCGACACGTGTGCATATGCGCCAAACAGAATTAAATTCCAGAAAGATCTTTCTGTTCTTGTTAAAACAAGAAGATTGTCTTCTGTAAAACAGAAGCCCTTGGATCAAAGATCCATCGGTGGGGAAAATTCTCCAAATCACTCAGAGAAAGATCTTTTTAACAAACCTAACAAACCTATGGGCACTATATAAAGACCCCTAGACCCCAACTCAAAGGATGAACATCCTCATTTAGAACTCTGAAGAATTGGAGAGAATTCCTCAAGAACAAAGAAGGTAAAAACCTTTAGAAAAAAGAGAAAATTCTCTTATGAACAGATCATTGATCTGAGAATAAGATCAATGATCTTCAATAAAAAAGAAAAGTAAATAATAATGTGCTTTGCACTTTCTTATGAACCATTGGTTCTTTGAAAACAAGAAAAACTTGTTTTTTTTGATTTAAAATCAATCAAAACATAAAACAGTGCTCCGCACTTGCAAAAATTGCACTGTTGCGCTCCTGTGTTGGCGCAAGCCACCAGGGAGCGCCACGTGTCAGCAGCGCAACAGCGCAGCGCCCTGACACAGCGCACTGCGCTGTTGCGCTTGCACTCACCAGAGTGCGACACGTGTCGCTTCCACGAGCGCTTGCGCTCATTATTTGGCGCAAAGCGCCTGACAAGCTACTGTCAAATAATTAATGCATTGCATTATTTGCAGAAGGGCCAGGCCCAATTTAAAAGGCCTAATAGGCCAAATTAAATGCTATGCATTATTTTAAAAGAGGGCAGAGCCCAAGCAGATGCCCTGCATCATTTATAAAGGGACAGAGCCCAAACCAGAAAGGCCTAGCAGGCCAAGATAAAATGCAGTGCATTGCTAGACATGGGCAAAGCCCTAGCACAGACCTAATAGGCCAAAAATCAAGAAAAACGTTCGCAACTGGACTTAGCCTAATCATGGTCATAAGTCCTCAAATTAAATTGACTGAGCACGGCTGCTCTCTTAAATCCATCTGCACCCGGTCCGAGGGTACATCTCCGAACTCCTCTGACACCTATCGTTGTAATCCTTCAACGACGTCAGAGAGGTGACGGGTCCCAACGGCCACAAACACCATAGACCCCCATGTCCCTAAACTGGAACCTGGATCCCATGTCCCTAAACTAGAACCTAGACCACTATGTCCCTAAACTGGAACAATAGAGCCCCCCAAATGCTCTTTTGTCGGATCTAAACGATCCCGTTTAAGTCGATCTTAGCCTCAAATACGGCTAACGTATCCTTAAACCTTCAAACAAACTTTAGTCCCAAATTGGACTATAAACCCCCTAACCAACTTTGGTTCAAGGGTACATCTCTGAATTTCTCTGACACCTGTGGTTGTAATCCTTTAACGACGTCAGAGAGGTGACGGGTCCCGACGGCCATATATTAAAAACGGACCACTATGTCCTTAAACTGGAACAATAGAGCCCTAAAATGCTCTTCCGTTAAGTTGATCTTAGTCTCAAATCAGACTAACGTATCCTTAATGAACGTTTAAGTTGATCTTAGCCTAAAAAATGGCTAACGTGTCCTTAAACCAAAACCCAAAATCCAAATCTAAGAAAATACGGATTTGGACTAATCCACGTCCTACGGGCGACGAAATAAATAGTCTCCGTATACAATCCACGGGCAACCGCAAAAAAAAACAAACACCCACGACACGAAGTGAAATTCTGGAGAAGAAGAAAGTTGTTACCGCGATGCGGTAGCGTAATTAACTGCAGGGGCTTGCGCCTGCAGGGAAGAGCGTCTCCACAATCAAAAACCCCTCTAGCGAGGGGGAATCTGACGAAGTTTGCTACATCGGCCGCTTCCGTCTAAACCTCCGATACACGGTGCCATAAATCAACTTGGCATCTTCGGAGAGGTGGACGGATAAAACCAATTAGCATCTGCCCCGAATCTCAGGAAAGACGTCTTCACGTCGTCGCCGCCATTCGGAAGGGAACACAACCCAAGTTCTCTAGTTGCTCCACTTGACATATTGTGAGGAGCTAGAGCCATGGATCATATCCCTCGAGTGGATCATCTACGACAAAGGAGGACCGGAGAGCAAGATCGATCACGGAGAACCAAAGGAGCCAACAAAGAAGATCAAGCATGTTCAAGATGGCCACTTGGAGCTAAAAATGAAGAAAGAAAACTGAAGGACTTGGTTCGTTTGGTGAGATTTCTTCATCATAGTAGATAGCTCTCTTTATTTAGCTAGTTAGGTTTATGGTAAGATCCGGGTTAAAAGTTATTCTAGAGCCATGTTCTAATCGTTAGAAAAAATTTTGTTCCGCATTTGGTCACGGTAGTTGGCCGGGGCACTAGCGTAACCTTTCATATGCTATCTGGTTACTCTTTATTTTAACATGTAGACTTGTATTGTGATACTATCTTGCTCACATGTTGATAAAGCACTTAGGATGTGTACTTGACTACCAGGACTATGATGGAGATCATACTGGTGGGGCCAGGGTAGTCCATAAGTTCATCCTTTAATTGTTCATAGTCGAGGGTGTATCGAGATGGGGCATCGATATTCCAGTGTAGACTAGCGTATACGCTTCTTGACCCATATGATGGGCGATGGATGATCTCACATCCATTGGTGTTTGACATCAAAGATGGTATACGAGTGCTCAGTGGAGACTGGGTACACTGAACAGGACTCACCGAGAACTCCTAAATGGTATTATACCTCACGTCAGATAGCAGTTCTCTGATGACACTGGTACAGGTTAGTCCGTAGACCCAAGATCGTCATAGAGTCTTGTGTGATTCCCACTGTGCTTTGATTTTCGCCTTACCACGTTCAAGAGAACATGCAAAACGGTGGTTTTTGGGTACAGCCCCGAGTCACATGGAGGCAATGAGCGATAGGAGGGGTTTCGTCTCTCTCGGTATTTGGGGTTGATGTTGCGTTGTGCTCGATTGGTTATAACAGGAAGTCCCTGGTCAGGGCTGATACAGAGATTTGCTGGTAAGTGTTATCAGTAGTTTCTTGACCCGTTAGGATCCTCATATCAGCATGACTTATCAAGTTACTGGGGTCTGACATTTACCACCCCTAGACTAGATATGCGACATATCAGAAAAAGAGACCGGACTGTACGGTAGTGTTACTTATTGGATTCATAAGAGTATGAGCAGGCTTGCTTGTTGATCTTCTGATCGCTCAATACCTGGGCAGCCGTTACGTCCAGCTAGTACCGCTGACGGCTTGTGGGTGACTGATATGATCATCACCTACTGCCGACGTATTGATGAGTCTTAAGAGTCCTACACAGAGGTTTCCTGGCTCAGGCGAAACGAAGCAGGAGCACATAGGTGATATGTGCGGGACCGAGATTGATACGCGTATATGATATCGTATTCTAATCTCGTGATATGTAATATCGGTCGGTTATATGTGATATAGCCGGGTTGTTGAATCATGTGTTGATTCGATAAACTGATATATATGATATTAGTCGGATATATGTGATATAGCCAGATTATTAAATCAAGTGTTGATTTAATAATTTAATGTATAATTATATATTTGATATATTAACATACATTAACTAATATTAAGCTCACTTAAGTGTTTCTTTTTCTCACTTATACATATAATATATATGTGATATATATTATTCTATTTGTTTATATGTGTCATGCTTGATGATACATTGTACATGGGTGTATGAGACTCACACCATACTTGAGATAATATGAGGTTTTAATTATTAAGGGTAAATCAAAATTAAGTGGAAAATTGTCATGGTTAATGAAGCTTGTGGAACCATTGACTTATTCCACTAATTTTGTCTTACCTTAGATATTTATTAACCTAACCATTTTCTAAAGCCATGGTTAATACATGAGTTATATGAGATATTTCTCACCCATGGTTGCCATTCTATTCTACACTTGATCTTCTTCTTCATTCCAATTTTGCTCTCTAGCTTTTTGGAAAGTGAAGAAATATAGTGAGAAAAATTATTCTAAAGTTAGCAAAAATCCTACTTCATCAACCTACACTAGATTAGCTATTTAGTTTAGATTGTTTTCTTCACTAATTCCCAATTAGTGAAGAGGTAGCTTGAGTTGGAGATTCCTCGACATAGATCATCTTCGGCCTCGAAGACTTCAAGCAAGCTTGTTCTTTCCGTCTTGTGAACCCTTACTAGAGTCCGGGAGATCACTACTTGGAGCGAAGGGACTATTACACGGAGCTTTAGAAGTGAAGGACCAGTCTACAAAGGTTGTATTGCTCATTCACTTAGTGTAATGTTTGATTACATTCTAGCTTACTCCTAATTTTCTAGTTAGATCCTTCGCATGGGTTGCTTAGCTCTCTAGATTTTTTAAAATTGCATACTTGATGCCCTATAAATCGTAGTGAGGATGCTAAGGAACCCAGCAGTACCGACACTAGCTTGGCTGAAAGGTTAAGCAAGTATTGTGACGTGCGATTAATCCTGACCAGTTCTTCTTTTAAGGTTTGAAGAAGAATTCGAGAAAATAGTGGGAGCCATCCTAATTAGATAAACTAATAACCAATCTAATCTTGCAAGAGCGCACGCTGAGTGTTTCTTTTCTCTCTCTCTCTAGGTAGCAACCATTTCATACCCTAATCAAAATAATAAAATGTATCGCTTGACTGATCCAAATTCTTATTCGGGACTGGGGAACATCGGTTCGACTCTAACTTATGACAACAGTCATGAGTATGAGCAGAGGAAAGATGATTGCATGAATTCCTTGATGACACCATCGAAGAAGAAGCATACTATTGCGTCTCCTTAAGGTGTTCTTGTTATTGAGAACCGCTTTTCGGTCAGTCCTACCTCCTGGGTACTAGATATCGGATCAGGATCTCTTATCTATAATTTATTGCAGGGATTGAGAAAAAGTAGGATAGTTGGACCTGGTGATATGTCCCTCAGAGTAGGGAACGGAGCACAAGTTGATGCTGCTGCCGTCGGTGAATATCACCTAGTATTGCCAAGAGGAAATACTATGATTTTGAACAATTTCTACTATATACTTTCCATGGTTTGCAACATTATATCAGTTTCTTTACTTTATAAAGATGTATATAAATTTTTTCTTGATAGAAATATCATCAACATTTACCTCAATAAGGTATTTATTGCAGAAGGTACACTGTGTAATGGTATCTATGTTCTTAATAAAAACGCAGTTTTCAATATACAAAACACACGCAAGAGGAAGAGTTCAGAAGAGAACGAATCCTACTTGTGGCATTGTAGATTTGGTCATATCGGAGAGAAAAGATTGAGTAAATTGCATAAGGATGGATATTTGAATACATTCGAATTTTCATCTTATAAAACTTGTCAGTCTTGTCTCAAGGGAAAGATGACCAAATCTTTGTTCACCGGACACGGAGAAAGAGCTACAGAGCTCTTGGGACTCATACACAGTGATGTATGTGGTCCAATGTCTATACATGCGATGGGTGGGTTCTCGTACTTCATTACATCCACTGACGATCTCTCAAGGTTCGGACATGTGTATCTTTTGAAACACAAATCTGAAGCTTTTGAGAAATTCAAGAATATGAGAACGAAGTAGAGAACCAGACTGGTAAAAGTATCAAGATCCTCTGATCTGATGAAGGAGGGGAGTACTTAAGTACGGAATTCCAGGATTTTCTAAATGAGAATGGCATTCTCTCTCAGCTTACTCCTCTGTATACACCACAGCAAAACGGTGTATCGGAGCGGAAGAACCGTACCCTATTGGACATGGTTCGCTCCATGATGAGTAACGCCAAGTTACCTCTTTCATTCTGGGGACTTGGGCTCGAAACAACAGCGTATCTATTGAATCAGGTTCCGTCTAAATCAGTGCCTAAGACTCCATATGAAATATGGAGTGGTAAAAAACCATGTCTTAAACGGGTTAAGATATGGGGTTGTCCGGCCTATGTGAAAAACCAGAATCCGTACAAAATTCAGGCACAATCAGTTTTATGTAAGTTTGTAGGATATCCCAGGCATTCGAATGGATATCTATTCTACCATGTCGAAGAACAAAAGGTATTTGTTTCTCAACGCGCCACCTTTCTTGAAAACGAAACAAGTGGGAGCGTGGTAGAATTGGAAGAAATTCCAGAAGGACAAACTACAACTGAAGATTTAGTAGAACCAGAGGATTCAATAATCTTGGACGAACCTCAGCCACTCCGCAGATCTAGTAGGATTTCTCATCCGCCCGAGAGATACTACGGTTTTCTCATAAACGGGGATCGAGAGGACTGCATCTTGGAAGAAAATGATCCTATTAGTTTCAAGCAGGCCATTATTAGTAGGGACTCTGACAAGTGGCTGGATGCTATGCGATCCGAAATGGAGTCCATGTATGCCAATAAAGTGTGGACCTTGGATATTGCTCCACCTGGGGTAAAACCTGTTGGATGCAAATAGATCAACAAAAGGAAGATTGGTGTAGATAGGCAGGTGGAAACCTATAAGGCTAGACTTGTTGCAAAAAGTTTTCGTCAAAGACCAGGTGCGGACTATGATGAAACCTTTTCTCCAGTGTCTATGCTCAAATCCATTCGGATCCTATTTGCCATTGCTACCTTCCATGACTATGAAATTTGGCAGATGGATGTAAAAACGGCTTTTCTAAATGGAAGTTTGGAAGAGTGCATTTATATGGATCAGCCGGAGGGTTTTGCAGACAATGGGAGCAGCGGGAAGGTGTGCAAGTTTCTTAAATCCATTTATGGATTAAAGCAGGCATCACGGAGCTGGAACATCTGTTTTGATGAAACAGTCAAGGAATTTGACTTCATCAAGAAAGAGGATGAGCCGTGTATATATAAGAAGATTGTAGGACGAACTGTCGTATTCCTAGTCTTTTACATGGACGACATTCTTTTGATAGGAAATGATATTCCTATACTATAATTGGTCAAGCTGTTCTTGTCAAAAAGGTTTTCCATGAAGGACCTGGGTGATGCCTCGTACATTCTGGGAATCAAGATCTACAGAGATGGAATCAAGATCTACAGAGATAGATCCAAGAGATTATTAGGACTTTCGCAGTCCAGGTATACAGAGACCGTACTAAAGAGATTTAGTATGGAAGATTCCAAGCGCGGTAACATACCTGCATTGCACGGAATCACCCTTTTCCAAAGAGATGTCTCCCAAGACTGATGAGGAGAGGGTTCGCATGAGCACTATACCCTACGCTTCGGCGGTAGGACATATAATGTATGCGATGCTATGTGCAAGACCAGATGTAGATTACGCGCTTAGCGTGGTGAGCCGGTATCAGTCAGACCCAGGTGAGAACCACTGGACGGCAGTGAAGAACATTCTCAAGTACCTGAGAAGGACTAAGGAGATGTTCTTAGTTTACAGTAATGGAGACCTACAGGTCGAGTCCTTTACCGATTCAAGCTTCCAGAGTGACAAGTATGACAACAAGTCTGTCTCAGGTTTTGTGTTTACCCTCAATGGAGGGACGGTGTGTTGGATGAGTTCCAAATATGACACCGTCGTAGACTCGACGATTGAGGCTGAATACATTGCTGCAAGCGATGCCGCAAAAGAAGCTGTCTGGATTAAGAAGTTCATTACGGAACTTGAGGTGGTTCCGTCCATTATTAATCTGATACCTTTGTATTGCGATAAAAATGGGGCTATAGCTTTAGTGAAGGAACTATGGTCCCATCAGAAATCCAGACACATCTTAAGGCGGTATCACCTGATCTGGGAGATCGTTGATCGCCAGGAGATTGAGGTGCGGAGAGTGGACACAAAAGACAACACGGAGGATCCATTCACGAAGGCCCTCCTTCAAGAACAATTCGAGCGACTTTTTGAGATGTTGGGTATGCGATAAGCCAACAGCTGGCCCTAGAGCAGACGTTGGGTACTCGGTACGCCAATATATGGCCTTAGTGGAAGTAGAAGATTGTTGGATATGTATGCGCAGAGGCTATTATTGTATATTTATACATGTGGATGCTTGGACATATGTATGCACAGGACAATCTTGCTCGATATGATAGTATGCTATCTGGTTTGTCTTTATCTTAACATGTGCATATGTTCTACTTGTTATTACGTATTATCTATACATGTTGATAAAGCCCGTAAGATCATTGCTTGACTACCTACATTGTGATGGCGATCATACTTGTGGGAGTAGGATAGTCGATAAGCACATCCTTAAAAGGTCCCTAGTCATGGGAGGATCGAGACTGGGCATCGATGTTCCGGAATAGACTGGTGTATACATTTCTAGACCCCGGCGAGGGGCGATGGTTGGTCCCACAACCATTGGTGTGATCACCTACGATTGTATACAGGTGCTTACTGGGGGTGAGTACACTAGACGGACTCGCCGAGAACTTCTAGATGGTACTATACCTATCGTCAGATACAAGTTCTCAGGTGACATGAGTACAGGTTGGTCTTCAGATCTGAGATCATCATTTTTATCATGTACTTTGATCACTACCCTACCACGGCTCTACTGAGTCGTGCAAATAGGTTTTGGTTGGGTACAGTCCCGAGCCACATTGAAGCAGTGAGTGATTGTTGGGGATTCGTCTCTCCCGGTATAGGGAGTCGATATCGTACTGTGTTCGATTGGTCAGGACCATAAGACCTTGGCCAAGGCAGTTGGCATTTACTGATAGGTTGATCAGTAGTTTACCGAATTGGTCTTGAGCCACATCAGCACGAATTATCGGGTTATTAGGGTCTGACATTTACCACCCCCTAGACCCGGTATGCGATACTCTCAGACGAAGAGACCGGACTGTACGGAGATTGTCACGGATAGGCTCAGTAGGGATCCAGATGAGTTTGCTCGTCGGCCTTCCTTTTCGACAGGTACCGGGGTAGCCGTTACGTACAGCTAGTGCCGCTGACGTGCTTATGGTTATGGATTTATCCAGTAACTCACTTGTTGGATCACGGCAGCGCCGCGGGGCCTTAGAAACATGGCCAAAATATGGAACCAAAATTTTCTAAACCGGCGCTACCGCTACCCGAATCCCGGATCAACCTTAAACCCTAAACTAGCAAACTAAACTAAGAGTTAGAAAGGTTATACCGAGTTGATCCGTGTCCTTAGGTCTTCATTCCAAGCTCCTAGTGGTTCCTTGATGTGGTTTGATTGCCGGTCTTCTTTCATCTCCGATGATCCACCCGAGAGATATAGCTCCGGCTCTAGCTCCTCAACACGATGCATATGGAGCAATTAGGGTCTCTAGGAAGCTACCCTAGAGAGCCTAGGATGTAGTGTGTATGATCTTTGTGTTAGCTATCTCAATTTATGAAGGTGGAAGCAAGACATGAAAACTAGAGGAGGTGATGCTCATGGTGAGAGAGGAGCTCAAGAACAAGTGGAGAAAAACCAACCATGCTTGCAAACTGAACTCTTGCATGAAAGAGAAAATAGCATGCTTGGTTTTGTTAAAATCATTTTTCCAATTTTAAAATCCCACCATACTTGAATAGTGAACACAAATGAATTAATAATTCATTTGTGTGCACTATTACAAGCATGGTTCTCACCATACCTCCATCATGCAATTTCCACCTCATTTACCATTTTAGTAAAATGGTCAAATCAAGAAATGAGGTGGCACCTTCTAGAATGTTATTCGATAAAAAAATACGGATTGCATTCTACAGTAAATATATCTGCATTCGTACCGAAATACGAATACGCAAAGAAATAGCATAACATAAAGAATATAATACTAGAATATACGTATCGAAATAAATATACGTAAATTATTAAATCAATACCTGATTTAATAATCCGTCTCAATCCCGAGCTGGCTAGCATTATCAACTGTCCAATCGAAAGTCCGAGTACAATGTACATCAATCGATCGGAACCCTGCACGTATCCAATACGGCTACTATATCATTTCGCCAGAACCAGGGAAACCCTCTGTGTGGGACTCTAAAGACTCGTCAATACGTTGGCAGTGGGTTTAACCATAAGCACGTCAGCGGCACTAGCTGTACGTAACGGCTACCCAGGTATTGAGCGAAAGGGAGGCCGACGAGCAAACTCATGCAGAACCCCTACTGAGCCCGACAGTGACAATATCCGTACAGTCCGGTCTGTTCGTCTAAGAGTATCGCATATCGAGTCTAAGGGGGTGGATAAAGTCAGACCCCTAACAACGCGACATTTAGTGCCGGTATGAAACCCCATCACCACCTGAGAAACTATCGATCCTGGATCGGTAGTTCTCGTCCACCGTGGCCACGGATTTATGGTGATGGCCATCCATACACAACGCGACATCAACCCCCAATACCGGGAGAGACGAATCCCCGACGATCCGATCAGTGCCTCCATTTGGCTCGGGACTGTACCCAACTAAATGCTATTTGCACGACTCCTTTGAACCGTGGTAGGGTGGTAATCAAAGCACAGTGGGAACTCACACGAGACAAATGATGATCTCAGGTCGACAGACTAACCTGTACATATGTCACCTGGGAACTGCTATCTGACAATAGGTATAATACCAACTAGCAGGTTCCCGGCGAGTCCGTCCAGTGTACTCATAACCCAATGAGCACCTGTATACTATCTTAGGTGAACAAACTAACACCAATGGCTTGTGAGACCTGGCCATCGCCACTTGTCGGGGTCTCGATCAGTATACACTAGTCTACATTGGAGTATCTATGCTTGGTCTCGATACTCCTACGACTAGGGACATTTAAGGATGTGCTTATAGACCCTAGCTCCCACATATATGATTGCCATCATAATGCTGGCAGTCAAGCAAGAATCCTAAGGGCTCTATCAACATGTTCATGATGATAAAGACAAACCAGATAGCATACTATCATCTTGAGTAAGACTGTTTTATCGATATAGGTCCTGCCTCAATTATCATAATCATCCTTCCGCGACTATGATAATTACCTTGAGGGCACTATATCCAACAGTCTCCCACTTGCACTTAAGGCCAATTATTGCGATGTCGCATACTCACAGCCTGTGTGATACCGAACACCCAACTTCTCTACTAATCAGTTTCGCAAAACCCGTTTGCGAAAATGATTGCGTTCGAGAAATAGCCTTAGTGAGTGGATCCACTCCAATGTTTCTTTCTTTATCTCTCTATATCTCAACTTCGCGGAGAAAGCTACCTCCCGAAATGAGCAATACTTGTCTTAGAATTTGTCTGGATATCTGATAGGACCCAGTCCACAAATGAACTCCAAATCCAGCAAACTACTTAGACTATATCGTCCACTGAATTTAATCAGTATCCTGCGCTATGCCTTTCCTCAGTATCCGCTTGGACCACCTGTCCAACATACTGTCCCTCAAAAGAGGGAAAAACTATAACTCTGACAGTCACTCTGTCATCCAGGTCACCTTAGAAGCTTGAAATGATATCCGTCTCCCGAAGGAGGCTGCCGTAATCTTTTCCCAAGAACATCCATTTATGTTCAATAACTGCTTCCCAATGTTTTTCCAGGATTGGATTAGAATATGTTTATTGCAGCTAGTGCAAAAACAATATCTGGTGTGGTACTTGACATTTCATGATTAACTCAATTGCCTAAACAAGTGATATGCTAATCATGCAGACCCCTCTCCCCTTTAGTCTATAAGATACCTTCAGAGAGGGTGACTCCATCATCTGCAGGTACACCACCATGCCAGGAGTTGTCCATCCTAAAATCTCTTTAGAATAATGTCAAAGTACCCTGATTGGGATACTTCCCAAATCTAGATCTAAAACCATAGATCTAGTAACCAGGAAAGCTGATATTATATCCATATCCTATGTGGAGAAACAACTTTGTGACAACCACAGTATAACCGATCGTAGTATAGGAATATCTCTTCCTATCAAGTGCATGTCATCCTAATACCTGGATATCACTTTCTACTACCTTCTTAGCAGATCCATCTCCTATTCTGATGAATTCAAAGCCTATGACTATCACATCAGAAATAGATGATCTATTTCCGCTATACGTGCTTTAGTCTATAAATAGATATAAGCTACTTGCCTACTATGCTTCCGCTGCTCCCACTGACTACAATAACCCTCTGGCAGAGTCATATATACGTGCACTTCCAAAACTAGTTTAGAACGACGCTGTACTCATCCTCCTGCCGAGTCTTATAGTCTAGAATAGTAGCAATGGCAAGTCTGGGAAAACAAGAACCTCTCTGTCACCGTCTCTGAGAAGACCGAAGTACCTCTCGAGTGCCTGAGGTTACCCACCAAATCTGCGAAGTGGCTAATGGAACGTCAAAACTAATTGAATCCTCAGGTTCTATTAAATCTTCAGTAATCGTTTGTGGTTCTGGAATCACTTCCAGTTCTACCATACTCCTACTTTTGTTTTCTGAAAAAGTCCATTTTACTAAAACTTTGGCGAGTCAAGAACAATATAAATACTGATCTTCCTGATGGTAGAAAGTTAACCCTCGTCAAAGCCCGGGATAATCCACAAACTGCCATTACTGAAACGTGCCTTGAGTTATCCGGATTCTGGTTTTAAGCATCAGCCGGACAACTCCGTATACCTTAACATCGTTAAGATATAAATTGATTCTATATTTATCTAATATAGAAATAAAAGCACTAATTTAATTGGAACCAGATTCAAAAATCATGCAGCCGTCTCCAGTGCATATCAACCAAATGGAATGAGGCCAATCAGCATTATTCAACTAGGAGTGCATCCATATATGAGTAACCCGAAAGAGAAGCAAGTTCTCAAAACCATTACAATCAACGGAATACCAAACACAAGTATCTACATTTTCGACTTCCTCGAAGAATCCTCATACTTCCAACAAATGGTTCTCTACTTTATTCTTATACCTATAACTTCTCAAAATCTGGACCATGCATTTCAACGAAATGCTTGTCTAAAATAAGAGAAGTCATGAGTAAACAGAATATAGTACGAGTACCAACCCCATTGTCCTAATGGACACTGGACAACATACAATAATTTGTATATGTCCCCTGAGTTCAATAACTCAAACACTGTGCGTTGTAAGTTGAAAAACTGTACCATGGTTAAGAAGAATTACACCGCTGTTGAATGCACCTTACCTAATCATCAGCTGATATACGTAAATGTCACAGACATAATATCAAAAAGTTATATCTCACTTTATAAATGTACAGATATATCAGTTTGAAATTGGTGCATAACAACGGATATTCAAAACCAAATATTTGCCATCCGGTAAAATCCAGATGATTTCCTCAAATATCACCAATTACAATGAATTCCGATATAATGAGGATCTAATCACCCAATTCCTAATATCTTACTCTCACTCACCTTCTGTAATAACATGCAGATGTGAGAAACTGATCTGGTAAATACATACCCTGGAGTTAGATTCCAACTGGGAAAAAAGTTATCAAATAACATCGCACAGTGAAACTGAAACATGAAAATGTTTCGAAGGGGTTTACTGGTATTCCTAGTAACGCCTCTTCCACTATCCAGATTCACGACAGTAACTATATACTATACCTGCCCTCACTGTAATCCCTTTATTATGTCTTTACTTATTACCTTCTGTACACCTTCTTTAGGCTAACTGGTTTTCTTCTTTCCCTACCCTTCGGCACCAGCCTAAGGTTTGGAAGAAGACTATCCAATAAGCGTAATATGTGTACTCTCCTAATCCTAGAAGCCCTCGCAACTTGAGAGAAGGTAATGGGAAAATACATCTGAATAATCCTATCTAATCTCTCCAGAACCAGAATCCATCCTCGAAAAAGTTCCTTCGAGTTCGTATAGAACCATACGATGGATTTATCCAATGGAAGTGGATATCCGTAGTGATACGGAGTGTCCTAGAGAAATGCAAAGTAGATGTAGGAGTGGCAGGGGTATACCCGGTCTTTTTCGTGAATGATGGTGATTGCAATTTCCTTTGCCATTATTCTAATCCCTTTATATGTCTTTACTTTTTACCTTCTGTACACCACACTTAAGCTTAATTGGTTTTCTTCCTTCCCTACCGTTCGGCACCGGCCTATGGTTTGGAAGAAGACTATCCAATAAGCTCAATAGGTGTACCCTCTCCTAATCCTAGGAGCCCTCACAACCTGAGAGAAGGTAAAGGTAAAAGACAACCGAATAATCCTATTCATTCTCTTTAGAACCAGAATCCATCCTCGAAAAAGTTCCTTCGAGTTCGTATGTAACTATACGATGGATTTATCCAATGGAAGTGGATGTTCGTAGTGATACGAGGTGTTCTGGAGAAAAGCAAAGGTGATATAGAAGTGGCAATGATATATGCGACACCGTGACATTCCAAAAGCCAAAGTGTTTTAAGAAGGTTCGGTCAATTTGGTTCATGAGTTTTAGTCAAAGGTCGAATCATAGTCGCAGCCAGAGAGAGAGAGAAGAAACACTCAGCGTGCACTCTAACCTAGATCAGAATGGTTAATCATTTTATCTAATCTGGATGGCTCCCACTGTTTCCTCGAATTCTCCTCCAAACCCAAAAGGAGAATTAGTCGGAATCAACCGAGGAGTAATCCTACTCATCAGTGGGAATCGGGATCCAACTATCATCGCATGATAACATGATGGAAGCCACTCAAGTCACCACACTCCAGAATGTATGCGCAAGCCTGGCAAGTTTCCTGTATGTTTGAAACTCCCGATAAGATTTTTACCCCCAACGACCTATAACATTGACGCTTGCCAACAAATTATAGGTCACTAGTCAAGTTCAACCCGTCATTGTCCTGGATTAACTCGAACCCACCAGCACATGCCCTTGACGCTTGCCAACAAGGCTGTACGACTGTCCTGATCAATCGCATATCCATGCTACAAATAAGTATTATTCAGCTACCGCACACTATGCCTTGACGCTTTCCAACAAACATAACACGAATACCAAATAGTACTTATAAGAAATGACGGAGGGCTACAGCTGGTTTTTGGCGAAAAACCTTTAACGTAATGAACTTGATCTCGTTGAAGGAATCCAAGTGGTTTTATAAATATATAGTGGCGAAAACTGTTGCTAAAGAGGTCACTCCCGGTGAAGGGATCTCGGCTCTTTCCCCGTAGAATGAGGTGCAGGATATTCCAAACTGAATACCACGATGCAAAGAAAAAATAATCGACTATAGTAAAGTTATTACGTTGACGCAAACTTTTACCCAAGAGGTCACTCCCGATGAAGGGATCTCGGCTCTTGCCTCGTCGAATGAGGTGCAGGATATTCCTAATGAATACCACTGTGCAAAGCAAAAGAGAACGTCTGTAATGTCAGTTTTTAAAAACTTGGTTCCAACAACATCAAATATAGATTTGTTTTATCCTTGCATTGATAAGAATCAATGCAGTCCCATCAATTAATCACACCAGAAAAGAACGAAAATAAAATGTACGTATATGCCATCCGCATTCGCCACTGGGTCCCGTCATCACCCGTTAGGTTACTTAACTAACGACAGAGCGGGGACTGGGCTAGCATGGGTGCAAAACATATACAACATCTACTAGTTTATATAAATATATATAACAATCGTCCCAGGCATGATATAAAACAACATCACAGAAACATCACAGAAACAACACAGAATGGTGGATAATCTGAAGCCCCGGGTTTCATTTGAGCCGCAAATGAGACCCGATGTTCCCTGTCGTGTGGATAGCCTATGCAATGAAAACCTAGACCCCTACGAGCGTGGAAAGTTACCCGCCAAAACCAGAAGCGAGGCAACCCCCTTCAACAACGTGAATGGGCCACCCAGCACTTCACGGATGTAGCGTCTTGAAAAGTCGTTTTGATGTTTTCCTGAAATTCGGTGAAAATTCGGTATTTTTCCGAAAACCGTCTTTCTTGTTATTTTGCAGTTTAGGGCTAATTATACCTAAAATGGATAGGTAATTGCTTGTTTTTAGTAGCTAATGAGTTAATTATGAAATTCTGGTCGTTTAAAAATTTTCCCTAATTTTTCAATTTTTTTATATTATTTTAAGCCGGTAAGAAAATACATTAAATTAGCGATAAATACAAATTTTTCCGGGCTAATTTTAATCTCTAAAATTATGATAATTATAATCTAGTGATAACATAAATTTTTAGTAATTTATTTAGATTTTTAACAAATTTTTATGTTATGAAACGAATTTATTGAATTTTGAGCTAAAACTTGCAATTTTTGAGTTGTAGGGGGCCTTTTTGCATAAAATTTCTTTTGTAAAACCCCTCTCTCTTTTCCCACAGCCCTTGGACAGACCCACCTTGTCCAATTCCAGAAATTTCTGGCCTCATTTCTTGGGTTGCTTTCTTGAGTTGAATTTGATAGTTTATGGTTTTATTTTAAATGAAATGGATAAGTTATGATACATTGACTTTGGAGGGTTGACCAAGGACTTTTCCCCACTCACCCACACCCCTCCCCATACCTCATTCTGGCCGAAACTGAACCTCCTCTTCTTCATCTCTTTTCTTTTCATTTTTCTTCAAATTTCATCAAAAAACCACATCAAAATCCATGATTAATTCAAAAATCCAAACAAAATCCTTATGCTATCATTATCCTTAGCCATTCTTGCTTGGATCTTGGTGTTTGAGGCCATCATTTGGAGCAAAATCCATTCTTTCTAGATCTCAAGTGAGGTATAATTCTCATCAAAGTTACTTTCTTTTGTTGCTAAATTCCTTAATTGTATGGTTTAGTGTTAAATTTAGTGTAGTTTTAATCTAGTTTTCTTAGGTTATGCTTGAAAATTTTAGCTAGGGTTTTGAAGCCATAATAGTTAATTAGATTGTTTTATAGTTAATTTTTGGTTAATTAACTAATCTATATAGTTACCTTGTTTATGTAGTCTTCAATTTTGCTAAATTAGTTAATTTTAGAAGTGTGAAATTGTTGTTTTAGGATTTTCAAGAGAAGGTTTATGTATGGAAAATAGTATTTGAAGCTTGATAAATGAGTTGATTAGGGTTTAGAAAACATTATTCAGTTGTTTAGACCTAAATTGTTATCTAGTATTTTGCTAACCTAATCTAAGAAATTAATTTTCTTATGTGGGCTTTTGTTGTGTTAAATTAAGTTTTCAAGTGTGGAAATTGATTGGATTTTGCTAGGTTATAAATTCAAGAATTGGTGGTTATGGAAAATAGGATTGGAATCATTGTTATTGTGTTGTAATTAGTGTTTGTAGATTGCTTGTAGTGTGGTTGGGTGATTGTGCTAGATTGTTGTCGTTTTGTCGCTAATCGGCGATTTTTGCACCGATTTTGGAACGCAAATGCTTACTAGTTTTGTTATAAAATTTTGTGGTGAATTATTTTTGATATCTTGAGGATTGTAATGGCTTGTCCTACGACTTTTAGGATGCGTGAGTGCGGATTTTTGGGTAGTCGGGTTTTAGTTTTGCCGGGCGACCAAATCGGCGTTTTTTGGCAGTTTTTGCGATTTTCGCGTGTGTTCCGCGCACTTTGTGCACGTTGTACCTAGTTAGCGAACTTTAGTAGTTTCGTTGGGGTTTTGCGTCGTTCTTGATATGTAACCTTATATTTGGTATTGATGTAAATTCCAGGTTCGGTCGCGGAGACGTCAGACGCGGCGCGAAAGGGAAAGGCGGTGATTGGACACAGCTAGCCAGGGATCCCGGTGAGTAGTTGTAACATCTACGGGGGACTATCGTTGGATGGCGCAAGCCGCCCGATAGTTTTAGTAACTTACAAGATCCTTAGTAATGTTAGTAATTAGGGGTGACATACCTATTCGACTATTTGCTGCATCCATGCATTATATTGACATACCTATACGAAACCATTTCATAGGACACCTGCACCATTACCAGGGTTTTTATATGCAGCACGAGCACTATTCATGTTTACACACACACCCTGGTAATTGCCATGCCACCACACTAGATAACTTTTGAATTGAAACCTTTTACTAATTGATACTTAAACTGGTACTATTGCCTTTAATTCCTTAAAAATGAAACCGTAGTATTGCTATTCATATGCATGTACTTCATCATATTAATTGTTCATGCTTAATACATTAATCACACATCGCAACTTGATTATTGATATCATACGCATTCATTATCATTGATATATGCACTTATGAGGATTTCTTGAGATTTTATGATATTGCTGGATTTCGGGGGAAAGCCGCAAAATTTCTAAACTTATTATATTTTTAAAATATGTAAATTGCGGTTTTCTAGTGATGTAAGTGTCGTCCACCATGAGTTTGCTGTGGATTTGGAAATCCGTGTCGAGGAGTGGAGGAACCGGCACGGGTACATGGTGGGCCCGGTAAGGTACCCCGGGGCAAGAGGAATGTGGTGATGACGTTGAGCCTGGCAGGGGACGGATTACCTACCGGTGACTGTTTGGGACGGCGGATATCCAGAGGATACCGACCGTGGCCGCTAGATGATGAGATATTGATATTTGAGATGGGTCAGCCGGATGGCTGAGGCCAGAGACACTATGACATGGATTTATGAGATTTGAGACAGCTTTTGGGTGTCGTTGCTGGACACCGATTTTCGTCGATTCATTGACATTATGCTGGCATTCTAAAAGAGTTTCAAAAACAAAAAGAGATAAAATATTTCTTATATATACCTATTGAGACCTCAGATTTTCATGTTGCATACATATTAGCACACTGATGTTGTATACACACCTGCTAGTGCATCCAGTCATACCTGTATTTTAGATGCTAGGATGCTTGTGTGCATGCATACGATATCCTTTGTAGATGTTATTTATTACTCACGAGTTGGCAACTCACCCCCGTTGTGCCACAGTCTTTTGCAGGTCCGCTCCGTCAGTTCAGTAGCGGCGGGCGCACTTGTTCTTTTGCCTCTTTTGCTTGAGCTCGAGATTTGCTCATAGGTGGGTTATGTTATCATTTTTGTACCACCTTGTATATTCTTTGTATCTAGTGTACTCCATCTACTGTTTCTACCAGATTATTGTATATTGACCTAGAGATGAGACTGTGAGGTTTGTGGATTTTATGCTGTATTTTGGGGTCGAGCTCACTTGAGCCGACATGCTACTTTTTTCATGCTTTCTTATGATTATTATGCTTGTTGTCATTTATATTGCGTGGGATTTATGACCGCCTTATGGCGAAGAGCTAGCTCCCGCTTGGGGATGCCTTTTTGTTGGTTTTACATATATTCTTGTTGTACCCATTTTTGGGGGTCAGTATTTACAAAGGAGACTCTGCCGAAATTTTCGGAAAAATTAGTATTGTTTTTAAAAGGGGTTTTACATGACTTATTTGATAAACTTGCTTTCAAATGTTTGGGTTTTCTTCACTCTTTTGCTTAATTGGTTTTGTTTTCTGGGCTTTGGCTTACTTATTTTACGGACGTCTTTAGACGTTTCGTGAACTTAAGTGCCAGTCACGTTCCGTACCCTGCGGGTCGTGACAAAGTTGGTATCAGAGCGATAGGTTTTACCTTTGTGAGTGTAGGATGACCCTTGGTAGATGGAGTAAGTGACTTAAGCAGGGTAACGTAGCGTGCGTATGTCCGCGGCATACTTACGATACGGTACTCCGCCTAAGTGACTTTAGGATACTTGCTTGGAAATTTCCTTCTTCAATTCCGTGTATCCTATGATCCTATTGCACTGTTCTTACTATCCGTTTTCCTGTAACAGCCACTATGCCGCCGAAGGCTACGAGGGCCCAGAGGGCTGCCGCCAGAGACGAGATTCGAGCTGGCTCGTTCGAGACTAGGACTGAGCAGGGTGGTATGCCTACGCCGCAGGGACAGACCGATCCACCTTCCCTAGGCCGTATGGATAGGCTCGAGACCGGTATGGAGGAGTTGCGACAGATGATGGGAGGCATGCAGGAGCTACGTCAGATGGTAGGATCCCTAGTTGCAGCCAGTCGTACACCGAGGCCGGATGACGTACCTACTACATCACAGACGACCATGATACCTGCTCCTACTACTACCACCGTGGCCATTCCGGTTTCACTACAGGATTTCATGAGGCTGAGACCTCCAGTATTCACCGGCACTGAGGCAGCGGAGGACCCACAGACGTTCCTTGACAGTTTAGCCAGGATCTGCCGTTCGCTGAGATGTTCGGATGATCGATGGGTAGAGCTTGCGAGTTTCCGACTAGAGGGTCTCGCGCAGACATGGTGGGAGTCAGTCTTGAGATGTCGAGCTGCAGATCTACCGCCTATGACTTGGGACGAGTTTACAGCGGTCTTTCTAGCCCGTTTCCTTCCAGAGAGCGTTCGTGACGCCAGAGCTCGCAGCTTCGAGGCCTTAGTCAAGACACCTGGGATGACGGTGTCTGAGTATGACATCCAGTTTACACAGTTATCCCGATATGCTCAGTATTTGGTGGATACCGAGGAGAAGATGGTGAAGAGGTTCGTACAGGGACTTGATGCCCAGCTATATCTTGCCATTGGCGCCCAGCACTACGACACTTATTCAGCTGCTATGGATACGGCATTGCGGATGGAGGCACGCATATCACGGACTTCGGCCGTTTCTGGGCCGAAGAGGGTTCGCACCGATGTACCGTCTCAGAGGCAGCGCGCCAGATTCTTTCCGAGAGATAGGCCTGGCAGAGGATTTGGGCGGGGACAGTTATATGGTTCTTATCCCCAGGGGCAGCAGCCGTCGCCAGGATGTTTTGGGTGCGGGAGTCTGCACCATCTAGTCAGAGACTGTCCGGTGAGACGACAGGGAGCAGCGACAGTTCCGCATGTGACCCTACCACCATCACCACCCCCTCCTCAGAGAGCCCTACTTCCTATCCCAGGCGATGCTCCACGCCAGTTAGGTGCACCGAGAGGCCGTGGACGCGGCGGTCCTGTTCAGAGAGGACGAGGAGGCAGAGGCCGAGGTCGAGGTCAGCCCGCTATCGGTGGAGGACAGGCCCGAGTTTTTGCTTTGACACCGCAGGATGCGCAGGCATCCAATGCCGTTGTGACAGGTACCTTGCCAGTTTGTTCTTTCGACGCACGGGTATTATTCGACCCAGGTTCCACACATTCGTACGTCTCTACACACTTTGCACAGATGTTGGGCTGTGAGTCGTCATCGTTAGATCAGCCGCTTGTTGTTGTTACTCTGGTAGGCGAGTCGTTTTTCGCTCGGTTTGTATTTCGTTTGTGTTCCGTTCGTATCGGGGAGAGGGATTCATCAGTTGATTTGATACTCCTCGATATGTTGGACTTTGATGTGCTTCTGGGCATGGATTGGCTAGCCACTTGTTATGCTTCGGTGGACTGCCGTGAGAAGGCAGTCAGATTTAGCTTTCCGGGAGAGCCAGTCCTTGTTATTCAGGGAGACCGCAGTGTCACCCTTCCCAGCTTAATTTCGTCTCTTCGCGCTGGTCAGCTCTTGCGGAAGGGATGTCAGGGATTCTTAGCGTATATTTGTGATACTCGAGCTGCAGAGGTTCCGTTAGACCGGGTCCCGGTAGTTTGTGAGTTCCCTGATGTTTTCCCTGATGAGCTACCTGGGCTACCGCCTGAGCGTGATGTTGAGTTCTGCATTGATTTGATTCCCGGCTCGGGGCCTATTTCTATACCGCCTTATCGGATGGCCCCGGCAGAGCTTCGAGAGCTGAAGGATCAGTTGCAGGATTTGTTAGATAAGGGGCTTATTCGACCGAGTGTTTCTCCATGGGGTGCTCCGGTCCTGTTTGTCAAGAAGAAGGATGGAAGTTTGCGCTTATGTATCGACTACCGCCAGCTGAACAAAGTTACCGTTCGGAACAGATATCCGTTGCCGCGCATTGATGATTTGTTCGACCAGCTTCAGGGTGCGGGGTATTTTTCGAGGATCGACTTGCGATCAGGATACCATCAGCTGCGAGTTCGACAGGAGGATATACCGAGGACAGCTTTCCGCACGCGCTACGGCCACTACGAGTTTTTGGTGATGTCGTTCGGACTCACCAACGCCCCAGCAGCATTCATGGATTTGATGAACCGTACATTCAGGCCGTATCTTGACTTGTTCATCATCGTGTTTATCGACGATATCTTGGTGTACTCCCGGAGCAGAGAGGAGCACGAGCAGCACTTGCGGATTACGTTACAGACTCTGAGGGAGCACCAGCTGTTCGCGAAGTTCTCCAAGTGTGCATTCTGGCTGGACAGCGTCGGATTCTTGGGTCACGTGGTTACGAGAGACGGCATTTGTGTGGACCCGAAGAAGATTGAGGCTGTTCAGCAGTGGCCCCGACCTACATCGGTGACTGAGATCCGTAGTTTTCTAGGCTTGGCGGGCTACTACAGGCGTTTTGTTCAGGACTTCTCCCGTATAGCTGCACCGTTGACCGGTTTGACCCGGAAGGGAGTTCCTTTCGTTTGGACAGAGGAGTGCGAGCGCAGTTTTCAGCAGCTACGGACATGTTTGACTACGGCGCCGGTATTATCTTTGCCTTCGGGATCAGGCGGATTTGTTGTCTACTGTGATGCTTCGCGAGTGGGATTAGGATGCGTATTGATGCAGCATGGCCGGGTGATCGCTTATGCTTCTCGGCAGTTGAAGAAGCATGAACAGAACTACCCCACTCATGATTTGGAGATGGCTGCAGTGGTCTTTGCACTGAAGATTTGGCGACATTACCTGTACGGCGAGTCGTGTCAGATATTCACCGATCACAAGAGCTTAAAGCACATATTTCAGCAGCGAGACCTGAACCTCAGACAGCGTCGTTGGATGGAGTTGGTGAAAGACTACGACTGCGAGATCTTATATCACCCCGGCAAGGCAAATGCGGTGGCAGATGCGTTGAGTAGGAGGCCCGGGGGTAGTCTATCCTTTTTGCGCGCAGTGCAGAGGCAGTCGTTAGCAGATTGGCAGATGTTATGCGACAGCCGAGTTGAGTTCGAGTTCACTCAGACAGGGGGACAGCTCGCGCATGTTCGTGCACGCCCACAGTTGCTTGACCGTATATATGAGGCACAGCGTAGTGACGACCGTTGCTCAGAGATCATGGCACAGATGGGACAGGGCAGATTTTCCGAGTTCGTGGTTGACGATCAGGGGATTTTACGATATGGATCTAGACAGTTCGTACCAGATGCTGATGGATTGCGGCGCGACATTCTTGAGGAGGCACACCGATAAGTGTATAGTGTCCACCCTGGTTCCACCAAGATGTACCATGATATGAGAGAGACCTACTGGTGGGACGGGATGAAGAGGGACATTGCGGAGTTCGTTTCGAGATGCCTGACTTGTCAGCAAGTCAAGGCCGAGCACCAGAGGCCCGCAGGAGAGTTACAGCCGTTACCCATTCCAGAGTGGAAATGGGAGCAGATTTCGATGGATTTCGTTGTGGGTCTACCCAGGACCAGTCGAGGGTACGACTCCATCTGGGTGATCGTGGATAGATTGACGAAAGCGGCTCACTTCCTGCCAGTGAAGACAACTTTCAGCTTCGCTCAGTATGCTCAGCTCTATATTGACGAGATCGTGCGACTACATGGCGTACCGACTTGTATCGTGCCAGATCGAGGCACTCAGTTCACCAGCCGACTTTGGCAGAGACTTCAGGAGGCTTTGGGCACTCGTTTGAGCTTCAGCACAGCGTTTCATCCGCAGACAGACGGACAGTCAGAGCGGACCATTCAGACTCTCGAGGACATGCTCAGAGCGTGCGTTTTAGACTTTGGTGGTAGCTGGGATCGTCATTTGCCTCTAGTGGAGTTCTCCTACAACAACAGCTTCCAGGATACTATTCAGATGGCACCTTTCGAGGCATTGTATGGGAGGAGATGCGGATCGCCCGTTTGTTGGACAGAGCTCAGCGAGAGCAGCATTTTGGGGCCGCAGCTTGTTGAGGAGACGACAGCGAAGATACAGTTGATCCGAGACCGGATGAGAGCGGCTCAGAGCAGACAGAAATCCTATGCAGACAGGCGCCGTCGCAGATTAGAGTTCGCTGTTGGCGACCATGTTTTTCTGAAAGTCTCTCCGATGAAGGGCGTGATGCGTTTTGGGCGAAAGGGGAAGCTTAGCCCTAGATTCGTAGGTCCCTTCGAGATCCTCGAGCGGGTTGGCGCTGTTGCATATCGTTTGTCTTTTCCACCCAGCTTTCCCGATGTTCACCCCGTTTTTCATGTTTCGATGCTCCGCAAGTACCTTCACGACCCTTCGCATGCGATTCAGCACCCGACAGTCCAGCTAGAGCGCGACCTTTCTTTTGCAGAGCAGCCGGTGGCCATCCTGGATCGGCAGGTGAAGAAGTTGAGGTCGAAGATTATACCAACCGTCAAGGTCCTTTGGCGTAGCCCGAGCAGCGAGGAGGTTACCTGGGAGACCGAGGGCGAGATGAGGAAGAAATATTCCCATCTCTTTGAAGGTACGCGTGGCTATATTTTTAAATTCGGGGACCGAATTTCTTTAAGGGGGGAAGATTGTAGCGTCTTGAAAAGTCGTTTTGGTGTTTTCCTGAAATTCGGTGAAAATTCGGTATTTTTCCGAAAACCGTCTTTCTTGTTATTTTGCAGTTTAGGGCTAATTAAACCTAAAATGGATAGGTAATTGCTTGTTTTTAGTAGCTAATGAGTTAATTATGAAATTCTGGTCGTTTAAAAATTTTCCCTAATTTTTCAATTTTTTTATATTATTTTAAGCCGGTAAGAAAATACATTAAATTAGCGATAAATACAAATTTTTACGGGCTAATTTTAATCTCTAAAATTATGATAATTATAATCTAGTGATAACATAAATTTTTAGTAATTTATTTAGATTTTTAACAAATTTTTATGTTATGAAACGAATTTATTGAATTTTGAGCTAAAACTTGCAATTTTTGAGTTGTAGGGGGCCTTTTTGCATAAAATTTCTTTTGTAAAACCCCTCTCCCTTTTCCCTCAGCCCTTGGACAGCCCCACCTTGTCCAAGTCCAGAAATTTCTGGCCTCATTTCTTGGGTTGCTTTCTTGAGTTGAATTTGATAGTTTATGGTTTTATTTTAAATGAAATGGATAAGTTATGATACATTGACTTTGGAGGGTTGACCAAGGACTTTTCCCCACTCACCCACACCCCTCCCCATACCTCATTCTGGCCGAAACTGAACCTCCTCTTCTTCATCTCTTTTCTTTTCATTTTTCTTCAAATTTCATCAAAAAACCACATCAAAATCCATGATTAATTCAAAAATCCAAACAAAATCCTTATGCTATCATTATCCTTAGCCATTCTTGCTTGGATCTTGGTGTTTGAGGCCATCATTTGGAGCAAAATCCATTCTTTCTAGATCTCAAGTGAGGTATAATTCTCATCAAAGTTACTTTCTTTTGTTGCTAAATTCCTTAATTGTATGGTTTAGTGTTAAATTTAGTGTAGTTTTAATCTAGTTTTCTTAGGTTATGCTTGAAAATTTTAGCTAGGGTTTTGAAGCCATAATAGTTAATTAGATTGTTTTATAGTTAATCTTTTGGTTAATTAACTAATCTATATAGTTACCTTGTTTATGTAGTCTTCAATTTTGCTAAATTAGTTAATTTTAGAAGTGTGAAATTGTTGTTTTAGGATTTTCAAGAGAAGGTTTATGTATGGAAAATAATATTTGAAGCTTGATAAATGAGTTGATTAGGGTTTAGAAAACATTATTTAGTTGTTTAGACCTAAATTGTTATCTAGTATTTTGCTAACCTAATCTAAGAAATTAATTTTCTTATGTGGGCTTTTGTTGTGTTAAATTAAGTTTTCAAGTGTGGAAATTGATTGGATTTTGCTAGGTTATAAATTCAAGAATTGGTGGTTATGGAAAATAGGATTGGAATCATTGTTATTGTGTTGTAATTAGTGTTTGTAGATTGCTTGTAGTGTGGTTGGGTGATTGTGCTAGATTGTTGTCGTTTTGTCGCTAATCGGCGATTTTTGCACCGATTTTGGAACGCAAATGCTTACTAGTTTTGTTATAAAATTTTGTGGTGAATTATTTTTGATATCTTGAGGATTGTAATGGCTTGTCCTACGACTTTTAGGATGCGTGAGTGCGGATTTTTGGGTAGTCGGGTTTTAGTTTTGCCGGGCGACCAAATCGGCGTTTTTTGGCAGTTTTTGCGATTTTCGCGTGTGTTCCGCGCACTTTGTGCACGTTGTACCTAGCTAGCGAACTTTAGTAGTTTCGTTGGGGTTTTGCGTCGTTCTTGATATGTAACCTTATATTTGGTATTGATGTAAATTCCAGGTTCGGTCGCGGAGACGTCAGACGCGGCGCGAAAGGGAAAGGCGGTGATTGGACACAGCTAGCCAGGGATCCCGGTGAATAGATGTAACATCTACGGGGGACTATCGTTGGATGGCGCAAGCCGCCCGATAGTTTTAGTAACTTACAAGATCCTTAGTAATGTTAGTAATTAGGGGTGACATACCTATTCGACTATTTGCTGCATCCATGCATTATATTGACATACCTATACGAAACCATTTCATAGGACACCTGCACCATTACCAGGGTTTTTATATGCAGCACGAGCACTATTCATGTTTACACACACACCCTGGTAATTGCCATGCCACCACACTAGATAACTTTTGAATTGAAACCTTTTACTAATTGATACTTAAACTGGTACTATTGCCTTTAATTCCTTAAAAATGAAACCGTAGTATTGCTATTCATGTGCATGTACTTCATCATATTAATTGTTCATGCTTAATACATTAATCACACATCGCAACTTGATTATTGATATCATACGCATTCATTATCATTGATATATGCACTTATGAGGATTTCTTGAGATTTTATGATATTGCTGGATTTCGGGGGAAAGCCGCAAAATTTCTAAACTTATTATATTTTTAAAATATGTAAATTGCGGTTTTCTAGTGATGTAAGTGTCGTCCACCATGAGTTTGCTGTGGATTTGGAAATCTGTGTCGAGGAGTGGAGGAACCGGCACGGGTACATGGTGGGCCCGGTAAGGTACCCCGGGGCAAGAGGAATGTGGTGATGACGTTGAGCCTGGCAGGGGACGGATTACCTACCGGTGACTGTTTGGGACGGCGGATATCCAGAGGATACCGACCGTGGCCGCTAGATGATGAGATATTGATATTTGAGATGGGTCAGCCGGATGGCTGAGGCCAGAGACACTATGACATGGATTTATGAGATTTGAGACAGCTTTTGGGTGTCGTTGCTGGACACCGATTTTCGTCGATTCATTGACATTATGCTGGCATTCTAAAAGAGTTTCAAAAACAAAAAGAGATAAAATATTTCTTATATATACCTATTGAGACCTCAGATTTTCATGTTGCATACATATTAGCACACTGATGTTGTATACACACCTGCTAGTGCATCCAGTCATACCTGTATTTTAGATGCTAGGATGCTTGTGTGCATGCATACGATAGCCTTTGTAGATGTTATTTATTACTCACGAGTTGGCAACTCACCCCCGTTGTGCCACAGTCTTTTGCAGGTCCGCTCCGTCAGTTCAGTAGCGGCGGGCGCACTTGTTCTTTTGCCTCTTTTGCTTGAGCTCGAGATTTGCTCATAGGTGGGTTATGTTATCATTTTTGTACCACCTTGTATATTCTTTGTATCTAGTGTACTCCATCTACTGTTTCTACCAGATTATTGTATATTGACCTAGAGATGAGACTGTGAGGTTTGTGGATTTTATGCTGTATTTTGGGGTCGAGCTCACTTGAGCCGACATGCTACTTTTTTCATGCTTCCTTATGATTATTATGCTTGTTGTCATTTATATTGCGTGGGATTTGTGACCGCCTTATGGCGAAGAGCTAGCTCCCGCTTGGGGATGCCTTTTTGTTGGTTTTACATATATTCTTGTTGTACCCATTTTTGGGGGCCAGTATTTACAAAGGAGACTCTGCCGAAATTTTCGGAAAAATTAGTATTGTTTTTAAAAGGGGTTTTACATGACTTATTTGATAAACTTGCTTTCAAATGTTTGGGTTTTCTTCACTCTTTTGCTTAATTGGTTTTGTTTTCTGGGCTTTGGCTTACTTATTTTACGGACGTCTTTAGACGTTTCGTGAACTTAAGTGCCAGTCACGTTCCGTACCCTGCGGGTCGTGACAACGGAATCCGGTAACTTGGGAACCCCTCCTGGGTCAACTTATACCCCCTACGAGTGCGGCGAATAGCTCGCCAATTCTAAAGTAAGGTCCCCTCCGTCTCAACGCCATGAGATGCGGACCGGTTGCCCTCTAAAACCCGGCTATTCGTGCACTTCACCGCGGGGCAATCCTAGTACAGAAAAGAAGATAATATACAAGGGTGACATCGACCTCAGCCCGGTCGTGCCCCAAAAGAATAATATACAAACTGGCAGTGACGGCAGTCCACATGTCGGACGCTCCCCCGCAATATCAAATGTACAAATAAAATACAAACCGTACTATCATTGCACCACTGGCTATCCACCACGACGATCCAACCAACATCACAGCACATTACAGACATCAACGTGAATGTCACGTTCGCAAACCCGTCTAAAAGACATATAGCAATTAGACGAGTTTACCGATCAAATGACATTCACGGCCGCGGATAATAATGTAAGTACTGTTAAAAGCACACTTAAAATATCGATCGACTAAATTCTAATTTGGCCCTAATAGCAAAAACAACACTGCACAGAAAACTGGGCCAAACCAGAATATCACAAAAATCACAATTCGAAGTCAGTAGGCTACAGGAAACATTTCAAAGCCCGTCGCCACTAAATGGACACGGAACCGCCACCAATAGGGGGTAAGTAGGATGGATCCGTGGCACTTTGGAGGCTTCAGAAGCTCAAATTTTTTCTGTACCCATAAATTCGCCTGCACGGATTTTTAAGCTACTGGAAAATATTTTTTGAACACTTTTGAAAATCGGCAGAGAACCGAAAAATGGAATCGTGTTTTTGGAAATTTCCGTCGATCGATCTTTCAAGCACGTTTAAACAAGCTATTAAGGGGTTTAAAGGATGGCTCTGATACCATGCTGGGTCACGGAAGCGCCCCGGCCGTCGAAACGCGGCCAAAATGCGGAACAAAAATTTTCTAAACCGGCGCTACTGCTACCCGAATCCCGGATCGACCTTAAACCCTAAACTAGCAAATTAAACTAAGAGTTAGAAAGGTTATACCGAGTTGATCCGTGTCCTTCGGTCTTCATTCCAAGCTCCTAGTAGATCCTTAATGTGGTTTGATTGTCGGTCTTTCTTCATCTCTGATGATCCACCCGAGGGATTTAGCTCCGGCTCTAGCTCCTCAACACGATGCATATGGAGAAACTAGGGTCTCTAGGATGCTACCCTAGAGAGCCTAGGATGTAGTTTGTATGATCTTTGTGTTAGCTATCTCAATTTATAAAGGTGGAAGCAAGACATGAAAACTAGAGGAGGTGAAGCTCATGGTGAGAGAGGAGCTCAAGAACAAGTGGAGAAAAACCAACCATGCTTGCAAAATGAACTCTTGCATGAAAGAGAAAATAGCATGCTTGGTTTTGTTAAAATCATTTTTCCAATTTTAAAATCCCACCATACTTGAATAGTGAACACAAATGAATTAATAATTCATTTATGTGCACTATTACAAGCATAGTTCTCACCATACCTCCATCATGCAATTTCCACCTCATTTACCATTTTAATAAAATGGTCAAATCAAGAAATGAGGTGGCACCTTCTAGAATGTTATCCGGTAAAAAAATAAGAATTGCATTCTACAGTAAATATATCTGCATTCGTACCGAAATACGAATACCCAAAGAAATAGCATAACACAAAGAATATAATACTAGAATATACGTATCGAAATACATATACGTAAATTATTAGATCAATACCTGAATTAATAATCCGGCTCAATCCCGAGCCGGCTAGCATTATCAAATGTCCAATCGAAAGTCCGAGTACAACGTACATCAATCGATCGAAACCCTGCACGTATCCAATACGACTACTACATCATTTCGCCAGAATCAGGGAAACCCTCTGTGTGGGACTCTAAAGACTCGTCAATATGCTGGCAGTGGGTTTAACCACAAGCACTTCAGCGGCACTAACTGTACGTAACGGCTACCCAGGTATTGAGCGAAAGGGAGGCCGACGAGCAAACTCATGCAGAACCCCTACTGAGCCTGACAGTGACAATATACGTATAGTTCGGTCTGTTCGTCTAAGAGTATCGCATATCGAGTCTAAGGGGGTGGATAAAGTCAGACCCCTAACAACGCGACATTTAGTGCCGGTATAAAACCCCACCACCACCTGAGAAACTATCGATCCTGGATCGGTAGTTCTCGTCCACCGTGGCCACGGATTTATGGTGATGGCCATCCGTACACAACGCGACATCAACCCCCAATACCGAGAGAGACGAATCCCCGACGATCCGATCACTGCCCCGATGTGGCTCGGGACTGTACCCAACTAAAACCTGTTTGCAGGACTCCTTTGAGCCATAGTAGGGTATTAATCAAAGCATGGTAGGAACTCACACGAGACAAATGACGATCTGAGGTCGAAAGACTAACCTGTACACATGTCACCTGGGAACTGCTATCTGACAATAGGTATAATACCAACTAGCAGGTTCCCGGCGAGTCCGTCCAGTGTACTTATAACCCAATGAGCACCTGTATACTATCTTAGGTGAACAAACTAACACCAATGGCTTGTGAGACCTGGCCACTGCCCCTCATCGGGGTCATGATCAGTATACACTAGTCTACACTGGAGTATCGATGCCCGGTCTCGATACTCCTACGACTAGGGACATTTAAGGATGTGCTTATAAACCCCAGCTCCTACATATATGATCGCCATCATAATGCTGGCAGTCAAGCAAGAATCCCAAGGCTCTATCAACATGTACATGATGATAAAAACAAACCAGATAGCATACTATCATCTTGAGTAAGACTGTTTTATCGGTATAGGTCCTGCCTCAATCATTATAATCATCTGTCCGCGACTATGATAATTGCCTTGAGGGCACTATATCTAACATCACTGCCGGCGTACTGTCGAGTCTTTAGAGTCCCACACAGAGGGTTTCCCTGGTTCAGGAGAAATGATGTAGTAGCCGTATTGGATACGTGCAGGGTTCCGATTGATTGATGGTACTATGTTCCCGGACTTTCGATCGGACAGTTAATAATACTAGCCGGCTAGGGTTTTGAGCTGGATTATTAAATCAGATATTGATTTAATAGTTTACACATATATATTTCGATATGTATATTCTAGTATTATGTTCTTTGTGTTATTCTATCTCTTTGGGTATTCGTGTTTTTATGTGAATGCAGGTATGTATATACAGTAGACTGTAATCCGTATTTTATACGGAAAATATTCTAGAAGGTGGACACCTCATCATAGATTTTTCCATTTATTCTTAAATGAAAATGAGGCGTAAAATAAAGGAGGGGGGTAAGAACCATTCTTCAATAGTTGACAAATGAATTTTTAATTCATTTGTGGCAACTATTGAAGCATGGTTGATACTTCTTTATTGTAAAATTTGTTTTACAAAACCTTTGTGACGATTTTCTCTCACATGCTGGCCTCATTATTTTTCTTAGCTTACCGTTTGCTTCACTATCCTCTCCTTCTCTTGAGCTCCTCCACCTTCATCATCTACCTCCTCTCTACACTCTCATGTGTTGAGAAACAAGAGAGGAGGTGGGATAGTGAGATAGAAATACATTTTGAACCATTACACTACATCCTAGAGTCCTTAAAGTAGCAAACTAAGTTCTCTAGTTGCTCCATAGATACTTGTTTTGGAGTTAGAGCCATGGACTACATCCCTCGGGTGGATCATCTTCGACAGACGGAGACGGGCGATCAAGCTCGATCATGGAGGCCACTGGGAGCTAAGGAAGAGGAAAGAAGACCGAAGGACATAGATCTTTTGGTGAGACTCTTTCATCATAGTAGATAGCTTCTCTAGTGTTAGCTAGTTTAGGGTTTATGGTAGATCCGGTTATCGGGTTTTATTTAGCGCCAATTTTTGAAACCAGAAAGTTTTTGTTCCGTAAATGGCCACGGTAGATGGTCGGGGAGCTAGTGTAACCCAACAGTTATGTGTTGCTGTGATATGTTATATTGGATTATCATGAATGAATAGCCGGGTTTTTTACGTGAGATGAGAGTTTTTATATTTTCATTCATGTAAAATATTTGTATGTAATATTCTTTTATTGGGACACTTCCGGGTTGAGGTTGTTGTCACCATTGATGTATATTATTTACTTTTCCGCATTAGGATAGACCCAAGGTAGGGAGCACAAGTAACCGGGTTCCAGAGTTCAGTGGGAGACCATCTCGAGGAGTCGAGACCGGGTCGCCTAACTCTAGAATTGGCAGGGTCACTTGCCGCTCTCGTAGGGGTCTAGGGATGGGGGTTTGGCTATTCATCACGACCGTGGAAACCTTGTTTTTTATTACTGGCTTAATTTAAAACACGGATCTCCTAGTATATCCTATATTTCATATGTTTGTTTCTGCTGCCTGTATTCTGTGATGTGATCATTTAACTGCGTGAGACGAATGCTATATATATGATATATATAATAAATGTTGCTTATGTTTTGCACCCGTTCTAGTCCAGCCCCCGCTCTGCCATTAGTTAAGTAACCTAACGGTGCATGACGGGGCCCCGTGGTAAATGCGGATGGCATTCGCGTACGTTCTATTTTCGTTTCTTCTGTGATGTTTAGGAAACATAAATGATGGGACGTCATTAATGAGATTAATGAAAAGAAAGAAACCTAAAGATGTTTTAGAATCAAATTTTTCAAAAAGGTAGCTCTAGTTATTGCTTTGCATAGCGGTATTCCATTATGAATATCCAGCACCTCATTCGATGAGGAAAGAGCCTAGATCCCTTCATCGAAAATGACCTCTTTAGCAAAACTAGCAGATGCTACAACCCACTCGGTTTGTTTTGAAAACTATTCGTTTTTAAAAGCAGAGCTTAAACCACTCCTTTTCAAAATCACTAGATTCTACAACGATATCAAATTCATTACGTTAAAGATTTTCTTCAAAACCAGTGTTGCCCTCCGTCATTTCAGATAAGGACTATTTAGTATTCGTGCTGCGTTTGTTGACTTTGTCAAGGCGCAGTGTACGGTAGCTGATTAGTGCTTATCTGCCGCATATGATGCGATTGGATTAGGGTAGTCGTACGACCTTGTTGACCTTGTCAAGGGTCGTGCTGGTGGGTTTAATTCAATCACGAAATGACGGGTTGAACTGGACTTGCGGTTTATAGTTTGTTGACCTTGTCAAGGTCATAAACCGCATGGGGGTAAAAACATATATTGGGAATTACAAGTGTTGAAATTTGCAATGAGATTGCATACCTTCTATGAGATAGTTGGATCCCGATACCCACTGCGAGTAAGAGTTACTTCTGGGAAAGTTTTTTACTTTACAACTAGCTGATCCAGCAGGTGTCTAAGAAAGGTGTTAACGGGGTCATGCCCCTACGAAATGAGGTCATTTAATTAGTTCCATGCGAAAGCATGGGGAGACTCTCTCGGAGTACCAATACCTGCCTGGATGACCGATTGGTGAACTTGTAGGGTGTAATTAATCCCGGCTAGTCTTAACTTTTTGGGTTTGAAGGAAGATTTGATAGAAACAGTGGGAGCCATCCTGATTAGATAAGATAATAACCAATCTAATCTTGCAAGAGCGCACGCTAAAGTGTTTTCTTCCCTGTCTCTTCAGGTAGCGACCATGACACGCCTTAATTATGATAATAATATGGATGTATCGACCGAACCCGCTTATTATACTGTGCTGGAAAACGTTGGTTCCGCTCTATCTTATGATTGTCATAAGTCTGAGCAAGGAATAGGCGAATATCAAGATTCCCACGCAACTCGAACGAAGCAAAAGCATGCTGATGCATCTTATTCGGGTGTGTTCGTTATTGAGAACTATTTCTCAGTTTGCTCTACGTCCTGGGTATTAGATACCGGATCAGGATCCCATATTTATAATATGTTACAAGGGTTAAGAAAAAGTAGGGAACTAGGAAAGGGTGATATGTCTCTCAGAGTAGGGAACGGAACAATTATTGCTGCCGAAGCTGTCGGCGAATATCACCCTGTATTGCCAAATGGTAACACAACGATTTTGAACGACTGTTATTTCGTACCATCGCTGATGTGCAATATAATATCCGTTTCTTTATTAGATAAAGAAGGATATAACTTTGCATTAGAGAAAAATGTTATGAATATTTTCCTAAATCAAGTGTTGATTGGGTTTGGTACGTTATGTAACGATATGTACGTTCTAAATCAAAATACAGTTCTAAATGTACAGAACACACACAAAAGAAAAAGTTCAGAAATGAACGAAGCCTACTTGTGGTATTGTAGACTTGGTCATATCAATGCGACAAGACTAGCTAAGTTCCATAAAGATGGATTTTTGAATCAGTTTGAATTTACATCTTACAAAACTTGCCAGTCATGTCTCAAAGGAAAGATGTCCAATACTCCGTTTACTGGACATGGAGAAAGAGCTACTGAACTCTTGGGACTGATACATGGTGATATATGCGGTCCTATGTCTACTCATGCTAGGAATGGTTTTTCGTACTTCATTACATTCACCAATGACCTCTCAAGATTCGGACATGTGTTCCTGTTGAAACACAAATCTGAAGCTTTTGAGAAATTCAAGGAATGTAAGTGCGTAGTCGAGAACCAGACGGGTAAAAGTATTAAGATCCTTCGATCTGATCGAGGAGGAGAATACTTAAGCACGGAATTCCGAGATTATTTAAAAGAGAATGGGTTTCTTTCTCTGCTTACTCCTCCATATACACCACAGCACAATGGAGTTTCGGAGCGGAAGAATCACACCCTATTAGATATAGCGCGCTCTATGATGAGTGTTGCCGAGTTACCTATTTCCTTTTGGGGTTATGCGCTTGAGACAGCTGCATACCTATTAAATCAAGTTCCATCAAAATCAGTTCCTAAAATACCATATGAGATATGGAGTAGAAAGAGACCATATCTTAAACGATTTAAGAAATGGGGTTGTTCGGCTTATGTTAAAAAACATAATCCGGACAAACTCGAGGCACGATCAGTTCTTTGCAAGTTTGTGGGATATTCAAAGAATTCACATGGATATCTATTCTACCACAGTGAGGAACAAAAGGTGTTTGTTGCTTAACATGCCACCTTTTTAGAAAAGGAATTTCTTGTGAAAGAAATTAGTGGAAATGCGGTAGAACTGGAAGAAGTTCCAGCTACACAAACTACAGCTGATGATTTGGTAGAACTGGATGATTTGATAGTCCCCAACGAAGCTCAGCCACTTCGTAGATCTAGTAGGGTTCCTCATCCACCTGAGATATACTATGGTTTTCTCATAGACGATGGGAGTGAGGATTGAATCATGGAAGATAATGACCCAACTAGTTACGAGCAGGCCATCACAAGTGTGGACTCTGTGAAATGGCTGGATGCTATGCGATCTGAGATGGAATCCATGTACACCAACAAAGTATAGTCTTTGAAAGTTGCTCCTGAAGGGGTAAAACCCATTGGGAGCAAGTGGATCTTTAATGGTGTAGATGGAAAGGTTGAGACCTTCAAATCTAGAATTTTAGCAAAAGGTTTTCGTCAACGATCAGGTATTGATTATGATGAAACCTTTTCTCCAGTGGCTATGCTTAAGTCCATCAGGATTCTACTTGCCATTGCTGCATACCATGACTATGAAATCTGGCAGATGGACGTCAAGACGGCTTTTCTAAATGGTGATTTAGAAGAGAGCGTGTACATGACACAGCCAGAGGGTTTCGTAGACAGTGGGAGCAGCGAAAAGGTGTGCAAACTGCTTAAATCAATCTATGGATTAAAGCTGACATCACGGAGCTAGAACATCTGTTTTGATGTAGCAGTCAAAGAGTTTGACTTCATCAAAAACGTAGATGAACCTTGTATATACAAGAAGGTAGTAGAGAGTAAAGTTGTCTTCCTCGTATTGTACGTGGATGACATACTCTTGATAGGAAATGATGTTCCTATGCTACACTCGGTCAAGCTCTTATTATCACAAAAGTTCTCCATGAAAGATCTGGGTGATGCATCCTACATCCTGGGGATAAAGATCTATAGAGATAGATCTAAAAGGATGTTGAGATTTTCCCAATTCAGGTACATTGACACCATACAAAAGTGGTTTAGTATGGATGATTCTAAGCGTGGTAATTTACCTGCTTGCTCAGGAATCACTCTCTCCGAAGAGATGTCTCCCAAGACTGATTTGGAGAGGGCTCGCATGACCGTGATACCCTATACTTCTGCAGTTGGGTCTATTATGTAGGTGATATTATGAACCAGACCGGATGTAGCTTACGCACATAGTGTGGTAAGCAGGTACCAATCAGATCCCGAGAAAAGTACTGGACAGATGTGAAGAACATGCTTAAGTACTTGAGAAGGACTAAAGAAATATTCTTGGTGTATGGTAACAGAGAACTCCAGGTGGAATTATTTACCGATTCAAGCTTCCAAAGTAATAAGGACGACAATAAGTCGGTCTCGGGTTTTGTCTTCACCCTCAATAGAGGGGCGGTATGTTAGAAGAGTTCCAAGCGAGATACCATAGCATAATCGATGATAGAGGCTGAATACATCGCTGCCAACGATGCTGCCAAAGAAGCTGTCTGGATGAAGAAGTTCATTGCTGAACTTGGTGTGGTTCCATCTATTGAGGATCCAATACCCTTCTATTATGAGAACAATAGAGCCGTGACTTTGGCCAAAGAACCCCTGTCCTATCAGCGATCCAGACATATTCTTAGGCGGTATCACCTGATCCGGGAGATAGTTGATCGCCGGGAGATCAAGGTCAGGAGAGTTAACACGAAGGACAACACAGCGGATCCACTCACGAAGGCCCTCCCCCAGATGCGTTTGAGAGACTTTTTGGGATGTTGGGTATGAGATACCACAACAACTGGCCTTAGTGCAAGTGAGAGATTGTTAGTGATATGTATGCCCTAGAGGCCATTAATGTATATTATAGTAGATGCTTGGACATATATATATAGAGGACTTTCTTGCTCGACATGATAGTATGCTATCTGGTTGCACTTTATGTTAACATGTACCCTTATATTGTTATACTGTCTCTCTGATACATGTTGATAAAGCCCTTAGGATGTAGGCTTGACTACCAGGACTATGATGTAGATCATACTAGTGGGGCTTGTGTTGTCCACAAGCACATCCTTTAACAGTTCTTAGTCGAGAGAGTATCGAGATAGGGCATCGATATTCCAGAGTAGACTAGTGTGTACATTTCTTGACCCTGTATAGGGCGATGTTTGATCTCATAACCATTGGTGTTTAACATCAAAGATTGTACACAGGTGCTCATTAGAGAATGGGTACACCGAATGGGACTCGTCGAGAACTCCTAGATGGTACCATACTTATCGTCTGATAGCAGTTCTTTGGTGACACTTGTACAGGTTAGTCTGTAGACCCGAGATCGTCATAGTGTCTTGTGTGGTTGTCACTGTGCTTTGATTTTCTCCGTACCACGACTCAAAGGAGTCATGCAAACAGGTGGATTTTGGGTACAGTCCCGAGTCACATGGAGGCAGTGAGCGATAGGAGGGGTTTCGTCTCTCCTGGTATAGGGAGTTGATGTTGCGCTATGCTCGATTGCTATAACAGCTAGTCACTGGGCTGATGAGATTTACTGGTAAGTGTTATCGGTAGTTTATCGAATGGTTATATGCCACACATCGACATGACTTATCAAGTTACTGGGGTCTGACAATTCCAACCCTAGACTTGATATGCGACATATCAGACGAAGAGACCGGACTGTACGGTAAGTGTTGCTTATAGGCTTTATGGGAGTCTGGAAAAGCTTGCTTGTTGATCTTCTAGTCATTCAATACCTGGGTAGCCGTTACGTCCAGCTAGTACCGCTGACAGATTGTGGTTATCTGATGTGATCATTACCTACTGCTGGCGTATTGACGAGTCTTTAGAGTCCTACACAGAGGTTTCATAGCTCAAGCGAAACGAAGTAGGGAACATATGGTGATATGTGCAGGGGCTTAATTAAATACGAGTATGTGATACCGTATTCTAATCTTGCGATATTTGTTATCGGTTAGGTTATATGTGATATAACCGGATTATTGAATTAAGTGTTGATTCAATGATTTGTTATATGTATATATATTTGATATTAGCCGGATTATATGTGATATAGCCAGATTATTGAATCAAGTGTTGATTTAATAATTTGATATATATATATATATGTTATATATATATTAACTAGTTTTGAATATTAGACGGTTATATGTGATATAACCGGATTATTAAATCAAGTGTTGATTTAATAATATGATATACATATATAGATGATATTAGTCGGTTATATATGATATAACCGGATTATTGAATCAAGTGTTGATTTAATAATTTAATATATATTTATATTTGATATATTTGTATATTAACTAATATTGTGCTCACTAATGATTTTCTTCTCTTGTTATATATAATGATATATATATATATATTTATTTATGTATAAAATACTATTGTGTCATGGTGGATGATACACAGAACATGGGTGTATGTGACTCACACCAAGACTAAAGATAATTAGGGTGATTATTTATTAAGAGGAAAATTAAAAATGAGTTGGAAATGAGCATGGCTTAGATGCTTGTAGAAGCTTGTAAAACCCATGACTCATCTCACTAATTTTGTTTTACTCTAGATATTTTCTCACCCAACCCTTATCTTTAGCCCATGGTTAATCCTCTCATTCTTACTTGGAGATTTTTTCTTCACCCACGTTCATCTTCTTCCTCCTCTAGTTTTTCTTGAGTTGGAAAATAAAATGAGAAATAGATTTCTAAAGTGAGCAAAATTCCTACTTCATCAACCTACACTTTACCAGCCTTTTAGTTTAGGTTGTTTTCTTTACTAATTCCTTGACTAATGAAGATGTAGCTTGAGTTAGAGAGACTTCAAGGTGAATCATCTTCGGCTTTGAAGACATCAAAGCAAGCTCGATCCTTTCTTCAAGTGGAGCCATGAAGAGCTCTAGGGACTAATACTTGGAGCTAAGAGACTACTACTTGGAGTTATAGAAATGAAGGACTTGGTCTACAAAGGTTGTAATCCTCTTCAATTAGTTAGAAAACTATTTTTCTTGCATAAAACCCTAATTCTCTAGTTCGATTCTAGGTTAGTGTAGCTTAGACCTTTAGATTTTTTTAAATTGCATACTTGATACATTTGGAAACCTAGTAGTGGTGTTAAGACACACTTTCACAAGATACCCTTATCTATTTGAAAATTAGTTCCTATGTAAATGTAAATTTCGAGGACGAAATTTTTATAAGGAGGGTAGAATGTAACGACTCTAAAATCTTTGTATAGAAATTTCCTGTTAAGAAATGAGTTTTACAGCCTGAATTGAGTTATAAGTCACTTTTGTGAAATAACAGCAAGAAACAACTTGTATCTCACTGGTAAAGCCCTTGTACTGATGTGACGTAGCCCCTGTGTTCGATTCCCATCAGACACATTATTTTTTTATGAATTTTTAAAAACTTTTTGGAAGCCCAAAAGATTTCACGTGCAATAAACGGGGAAATGAAAAGTTCAGAAAAATCAAACATGTGGAAAATGGTTTAAACAGAGGGTTGATCAAGTGGTACGAATCTCGAGGAAATTGCCTCGAGATCGACCGGCCAAAAGCCCAATAAAACCGGCGAGGACGGTTGGATGGTGCCCAATGAAGCCCGGGCTTTGCACACACACCTCTTTGCTACCCTAAACCCCTCTGCACTGTTTGATTTCCATGTAATCAAACATAGACTTTTCATTTCATAATTAAACACAATTTTAATGCTTTTAATCCACATTTTTAATTCCCAAACTCTAATTCTCCACTTTAAATACCACCCCACACCTTGGCTCAGCACCATTCTGAAAATTCTATCCAAAACTCTCTAAAAAATTCCTAGTGCAAGTGAAGTAAAGTGGAGTTAGCAAGCAAGTTGGTTTCGGCGAAGATCGAAGCAAATTCAGGAGCTCCCGCTACGCCACGACTATTATCCTCCATTGTTTACTCTTTCTTTGTGCTTTCTAAACAGTAAGTCCTTTCTAAACTCCCTTTCTCTTCATTGAATTTCATTTTTAATCAACATTGGTAAAAGTGGAGTTATTACCGATATCACCTTTTCTTAAACCGATAACTCCATTCTCCCTTTTCATTTGGACAATCTAATTTTACCACTTCACTTATAATCTTAATACCAATGTTTAAAATAAATTTTACCCTAGAATCTCATGTAAAAAACCATATTTGAACTTTTACATTAAAATATCTTGAACTTTGTTATCACTTTTTTTCGACAAATTGTTTAAACAATACCTTTAGGAAAACTTCACGGGGTAACGACCTACCCCACACGCACACTTGATTTCATAGCACGATACTCATTATATGTATTTTCGTTCCGAAGAATAATATTACAATAAAATACCACATAATTCTAAAACCCGATTTCTTTTAAAGCGATATTTCATTTCCATTGTGATTATGCATCTACAACTCTCTTTAGGGGACCCGCTAACGGATGGTGCGGATTATCGCACATACTTGTGCTAGTAGAACGAAATGCAGACCTTCTCACGGAGCATTCGATCTCGAAAGGATTTAAATACGTTTTTAAGAAATACGAATTTCCTAGATAAAATAAAATTATTTTTCTTTAAAAATTTATATAAAATTATAAATCTATATTTTCAAAATATAATGAAACGATATTTTTCTAAAAATGAAAAGATTAACAAATTTCAATAAAATACTATCAAGTTACCAAAAGGCAAGTTTTACAATAAAATACCATGAACTTTCCAAGCTAAGAAATTATCACTAAAATACCCAATACTTAAAATCCATACTCATGAAAACCCTAAGTAATACTAATCATCCTCGAGGTTTACTTTTTAACTATATTAAAAATATTTTTCATAAAACCCCCTCAAGATATATAAAAACAATATTTAAGGACTTTAGTAAATATAGGTTTAAGCGGGATCAATTCTCTTGAGCCCCAGAAAGCCAGAGAAAGTGAGTGCTTGTCTATTTAAGGTAGACAACTTAACGGAGTTATCAATAGTAATTGTCTTGAAAAAAGGAACAAATCCTGCCGTCCATGTGCAGCAGTTACCGATAACTTCCAAACCTAATTCAAGAGCTAAATCTGTTTACAAGTGTCTGACTCAGTCAGAGTCCAATTCAAACCTGAATCCAAAATCAAACATGAATACTTGATCATGAACATGAATACTTGAAATCAAACATCAATATCAAACATGTATACTTGACTTGACTTGACCGAACTATGGTTATAACTTGACTTGACTACTTGAATACTTGACTATATCCTGAACATGAATGCCTGAACATTTTGTATCCATGGTTTTAGAAAGAATTGTAAATATAATCTATACAACACATTATGCGGGGATAAAGGGGTAGACTAATACGGAACGTATATCGTAGCACGAGAGGTCACTTAAAAGACACCTATATGAATTCACGTGCCGTTGTCCCGTGGGTTATGACGGGGCATTGTACTACATGTTACCATAGTCCATGGGGTAAGATGGACTCCTCCCATATACATGAACACCTTCTTTATCAAGTTACAAACAACCAAATTACAATAACAATCATATACCTGTACAATTTACCAGTTCTTTTCACATTACTTGTTATATTCTATTTTTTCTTTTGGGACTTATCAAGCGTTAGTTTGCTGACGACATTCCCTTCTATTTCTTTCTTTGGAATGTTCATCAGGAGGAATGGACTCTCAGGAGATCTAGCCTAGCCAGGAGGACTTGGACTAGCTCACCACTTAGCCTGACTACTAGTTCACCTGCATTTTCATTTTGTATGACATTGTTTAGGCACTGCTTTATATCATTGTATCCTTTCATTTTTAAATAGTTGTATGTAAAGATGAATTAAATAAAGTTGCTGTTTTATTTTAATACTCTTGTCATTCTTGTTCATTTTATATATTGCTTAATTACGCTTAACGTATTTATTTCTTAGTAAATACATTGCGGCCTGCCACGTCACTGTTTTCGTCTACTAGGAAGCGGAGCGTGATAGGAGAGAAAGACCCTGGGGGTTTTAAGGGGTCAGATTGATACAGATCCGTTAGGCTCCTCAGCGCAATGTATTGCTACGACACAATATGGCTAAGGGTTCAAGCGGATACGAACGATGTAGCGTAACTTCTTAGATTCACCATTCAGAAAGGGCTTTTTAATTGTGGGGACTGGATTTCCTACCGTTGCAAGCCTTTATAGTTAATTACCCCTCCGTATTAAACGGAGAGAACTTTTTGCAAGTGGTTTATTTCTAAATGTATTAAACATAAGAGCAACACAAATAGCAATGGCATACACCCACACATACATACTCAACAACAAAAGTATGTAAAGACAGCAATTAACAGATGTATTTCATAAGTCATCATATACAACGTTGTACATTTGAATTTACATTTGTCTCTGTCATTAGGAGAAAAACATGTACTCGAACTGCTATTCACGTCTGTGGATTGTATACGGTTTTATAGAATATATTATCCAAACCGTAGGCCAGGTATGAGAGAACATGTAGCACGTGCCTGTAAGGAGAAGCCCGCAGATGGTAGGCCAGGAAGGACGAATGGTGCATTTGTCGTCTTTTGTGACACGACGGTAGCCTATGGATAGTGTATGACAAATTATTTTACTTGCCATAGGGCAATTTGAGAACTTGGGTATATGTATTAGTTTAAAATCATCTCGAACATGGGTATTAGTTTAAATTCATCTCGGGCATGGGTATTAGTTTAGAGTCATCTCGAACATAGATAGTAGTTTAGAGCCGTTTCGGATATAGATAGTAATGCCACGGATGAGCAACATTTGGTACTTACGGTGGGACATTGACTTCTATGTCATGATAGATGCCCATGGATCGTATATAACAAGTTTTTTTACTTGCCATAGGGAAAGTATATTTCTTTCGGGTCAAATTAAACGTTGCTCGAAATGACAGATGCTTTCAAGACGATGATCATTGATCAGCACGTCCGGTGGGACATAGTGAGAATGTTAACGGGAGTTAAATTGGTAAACCCCGTAGGCATAACTTGCTTCAGGTATTTGACTTCAATGTCATGATAGTTGCTCGTGAATTGTATATGTCAAATTATTTTACTTGGCATACGACAGGGGTTGTATAATTTTCTTGACTTCACTATCACGAAGGTTGCCCGTGGATAGTATACGACACGATTTGTGCTTTTGTGCCGCAGGACAGGTTTATATGGTCATTTATGCTACTGAGGGACGGTATGGTAATTTTCACATATTGACTTCTATGTCATGAATGGTAGCCTGTGGATAGTATACGGAAGACTAATATAACATATCTTGTCGTAGGGCATATTTGGGTTTATAAAGGGTGTGTTTATTAACTTCTGTGTCACGATGGATGTCCGTGGATTGTATCTGCCAAGCTATTTTACTTGCCATAGGGCAGCAAAGGATATTATTGACTTCTATGTCACGATGGTAGCTCGTGAATAGTATACGATAACTGAATTTAAGCCAAACGTAGGGCAAAATTCCAGTTTAGGGATGTAGTGGTCCATGGTATAGATATTAAAATGACTTTGATAACAAGTGCGGGGACCTTCGGAGGGGGGTCCACCATGGCTTTAGTAGGGAGTGAGGACCTCTGGGGGGTCTCCGCCATAGTTTCTGTAATACCCCGTTTCCGCAATACTGTATCACACCCTGCTTCCTAAAATACGGAATATGAGGGTAACAAGGCCAGCCATGCTCCTACGGTCAGGAAATAATCCTGCCGCAGTCACACTTCGCCTTCTGGCAGTACGTGGTAACAGTAATGTAACACAGATAATGAGATAATACGGTCACTAAAGCTATCAAGTAAAATGAGAAACTGAGCGCAGCAAATATAACAACTAACCAGTGATAATGAAGGAACGATTGGGCCGACTCATTGGTCTAGATATCCACGGTCTCTTCGAAATCAGACGGGGCTACTTCTTTCACTCTGAGTATGCATACTCAGGTCGTCAGAGCGACACAATAGCAATATATAATATGTGCAACAATAATAACATGAAGTAGCATATACAAGTCAAAATATGAGCACGAAGTAGCATACACAGGTAAACGCTATAACATGAGTGTCAGATCAGTAAATCGATGCAAATTCATGTCCTTAATCATATCAGTCTCTAGGTCTCAATGTCTATGGCACTATTCTATCGTTAGTTTGAGCGTAAAGGTCGACCATTGGAAATGCAGAGCCCTCTCCTATATTCAGTAATAATTAATAACACGCGTTCACGTAATGGAACCCTGAGTAGGGCCCTCTCCTGTATTCAGTACATGCTCATGTAATGTGAACCTGAGATTCCGTTGACCTAACTCATGCTCAAACTATTCCAACACCCACGGTTTACATCAAGGTCCAACCACGAACCAAAATACCGGTTAGTCATGACAAGTCTACTCAAGAATTGGAGTTTTGTCTCCATCAAGCATGGCTAGGCCAGTACTTTAGATAGGTGTCCAAGCCCCGATGTCTTATCTATGACACTAATATACATACTTCCATAATCGTCCTATTCCAGTTATAGTTACACCCGTATACGTTTTACAGACGTCGACAATGCAATAATTAAATGGTCGCTGTAGCGTGTTTTTCGTCACCCCATTGAAATGGGAAATACGTGTCTTGTCGGGCATATACAGATTCTCCCTGCCTAGGGTAGGCTGGGGTTTATTGATTGTGGGGATCCGAACCTCCGGCAGCCGCGGACTAAGCTGCCATTAATTACCCCTCGCCTTTGAAGCGAAGGAACCTCCGATTGACGGGTCAAGATAGTCATGCGAACTCAATGTGCAGTGTGCGTATGTGTGTGTCTTGAGAGGTTTTGGGTATATCGGGGGCCTCGAAGAGTTTATGGGGGTCCCGCTACCTGGATAGCGTGCTATGAGTCAAGCGGGCTGGCAGCCCCCTTACGGGGTGTGGGGCAGCGCCCCGCTAGAAAATTTTTCTAGCGGGGGACGTTTTTTGAGTGTGGAGTTTATGAAGAAAAAGAAAGAAGAAAAGAAAAAAATGGTGAGTAATGTCCTAAGGACGTGTGGGCGCTGGGCGCTAGGCACTGGGTGTTAGCGCCTCACGTGCTCGGCACGTGGGCGCTGGATGCTAGGTGCTGGGCGCCAGTGCCTAATGTGCTCGGCACGTGGGCGCTGGGCGCCTGCAGAAAGAAGGGGTTTAGCCCCGGAATGAGGAGTTAAACTCCCGAAAAGGATTTTTATCTATGGAGTTAAACTCCAAAAGATTTTGAGTGGAGTTAAACTCCCAAAAAGGATTTTTATTTATGAAGTTAAACTCCAAAAGATGTTGAATGGAGTTAAACTCCTAAAACAAGGTTTTATTTATGGAGTTAAACTACAAAAGATGTTGAATGGAGTTAAACTCCTAAAAAGGGTTTTATTTATGGAGTTAAACTCCAAAAGATCCTGACAAATGGAATTGAACTCCCAGAAATCTTTGGAGATGATCAAAGTGGACCCCTTCCTTCTCCCCTTTAGCCCTGGATCTTCTTTTGAACCTTGGATCTTCCCGAAGTGGGGTTTTTGGAGATAGGTCTTATTCTTCCTCCTCTCTGTTGGCTGGATCTTGGAGAAAAGGGGGTGAGACTTAAAAATCTTCCCTTTTAGGAATTTGATAGAAGATCCGAGCTTCCTATCAAGGGTTTATGGTGAAAAACTATTTCTTTTTAGAAAAAGAAGAGTCAAACTCTTGATTTAATTTAATAAAAAGAAGAAGGTTTAGAACCTTGAGGAAGGAGAAGGAGGCACAGAACCCTAATTTTTGAGAGAGTGAAAAGGTTATCCTTGATTTTTTCATTATGTTTGCCTTTATAGGCTACACACTTTACATATAGCCCCTTGGGCTTTGCCAAATAGCACTTGTGCCACCCCATTCCTTATGTGCTTATCTCTTTTTTGCACATAAGCCATGGGATTTACAAAATTTTGGCTTTCTGCCCATTTTTTTATATTTATTTCTTAAAAAATTGCATTAAACTAATTTATTGCTTCATTCTTGGCTTGGAGCCGACCCCTTCCATGCTTGGTCCTGACTTAGGCCCACTTGGCTTTGGGTTGATTGATTTTGACTTGGTTGATCGAGGTGTAACTTTTGACCCCAACAAAGTGCCCTCATCAATAAATGCACATCACTTATATAGGTCGTGTGCATGAAATTGATGGATCTTCTTTTGCGTGGAGGTTGACTTGATTTGGTTCCCATTTTGACAACGTGGAGGTCGATGCTGCCCTTTTTGTGACATGGACGGTCGATGTTGCCCTTTTTGCGATGTGGACGGTCGGTGCTGCCCTTTTAGCGACGTGGACGGTCGGCGCCGCCCTTTTTGCGACGTGGACGGTCGGTTCCACCCTTTTAGCCACGTGGATGGTCGGTGCTGCCCTTTTTGCTATGTCGAAGGTCGTTGCTTCCCTTTTAGCGATGTGGACGGTCGGTGCTGCTCTTTTAGCGACGTGGACGGTCGGTGCTGCCCTTTTAGCGACATGGACAGTCGGTGCTGCCCTTTTAGCAACTTGGACGGTCGATGCTGCCCTTTTAGCGACGTGGACGGTCGGTGCTGCCCTTTTAGCGATGTGGACGGTCGGTGCTGCCCTTTTAGTGACTTGGACGCTCAATGCTTGATTTGACTTGCTCCGCTTCTTGTGGTGTCGAGGTTGAAGTTGACTTGCTCCACTTCTTGCGATGTCGGGATTTGATTTGACTTGCTCGGCTTTCTGCGGTGTTGGGATTGAAGTTGACTTGCTCCACTTTCTGCGGTGTCGAGATTGAAGTTGACTTGCTCATCTTTTTGCGGTGTCGGGATTTGATTTGTTTTGGGAGTTTCCTACCCATACAGCGGGGCTTTTAAGGTTGGAAGCGCTACCAGGTGGGACGTTGATATGACCTGTTTGATTTCTTCCTTGTTTGGCGAGATTTTTGAATTTGAGAGGAACATGGAATTTAGGTTTTGTTTAGCATCAGCATTGCTGCACGGGAATAATGCCAGGAGCAACTCATCTTTTACCCTAGGAGGATATAGGATTTGGTTTTGGGTCGGCATCAGTACCGCTAACAATGAAGCGTAGTGCCAGGAGCGACTCATCATTTGCCTTTGGGAAAACATGGGGTTTGAGTTTGGGGTCGGCATCAGCATCGCTAATATTGAAGCGTAATGTCAGGAGCGACTCATCATTTGCCTTTGGGAAAACTTGGGGGTTGAGTGTGGGGTTGGCATCAGCATCGCTAACACTGAAGCGTAATGCCAGGAGCAACTCATCATTTGCCGTTGCCCGTTGGGGAACGATGGCTTAGGAGACAGCTTTAGATCCCTATCACTTAATGCTTTTCAACTTTTATGAGCCGTAAGAGTCTCATAAAAGCATTTTCTCCCCACAAGTGAAGAGGATTTTGCAGGTGTATTTTCTCCCTAGGAATCATGGGGATTCCTAAGTGTGTTGCTCCTTTGTGAGTCGTAAGGATCTCACGTGGGGATTTTCTCCTCACAAGGTCGAGAGGACTTTGTGAGTGTATTTCATCTCTTTTCATGAGTTTGGGCCTTTCAGGTTTTCACAAACTCACCGGCAGTCCTGCTGTTTTTACTCATGGAGCCCTTCTGGGTTTTCATCTGTGCCCGTTTTGCTTATGGACATACCTTTTTATCGGCGGTAGGACTTCAGATGTAGTCTAGCCGGTAGGATTTGGAAGAGAAAAGGGTCATTTGCGCCCGTGGATTGTATACGGTTTTACAGGATGTATGATCCAGATCGTAGGGCCTGTGTGCTCAATACGTCTATGACTTGGAGTATTCATGCGTAATATTTCTTGAGATATCGGCCATTGATGAGTGGCATGGGCCTTTCTCCCTCGGCATTTATCAGCTGGTAGGATCTTCCATCAAACACTTTCTCGATGATGTATGGTCCTTCCCAGTTTGACTCGAATTTTCCCTTAGCATGTCGATTGGAGATGATCGGTCTTTTGAGGACCAACACCAATTTGTCTTTCTTAAAAGCATGGAGACGGGTCATCTTGTCACAGGCCCATGATATTTGGGCTCGGTACAGCTCCAGGTTTTGTTGTACTACGAGCCTCTTTTCCTCAAGGGCGTCAAGTTCTTCAAGCCGAAGGAGAACGTTTTCCTCCTCTGTTAAATTTTGCTGGACGGCCATCCTGAGGCTTGGAACTTCGACTTCGAGGGGGAGGATCGCCTTCACTCCGAAGAGTAATGAGTATGGAGTGGACCGCGTCGGAGTGAAATGCATGGTACGATACACCCACAACGCCTCGTGGAGCTTGAGATTCCAGTCTCTCTTGTTGGCTGAAGCATTTTTCCTCAGAAGCTTGTATAGAGTTTTATTGAAGGCTTCAGGTAGCCCATTGGCTCTTGGATTATAGATGGAGGAATATATCGAGTCTATCTTGTGCCGAGTAGCAAATCTTGAGTCTTTGAAGCTCTTGAAAGAAGGCCCGTTGTCAGATATGAGTCTTCTCGGTGTACCGAAGCGGTATAGAATATTATGCCGGAAGAACGTCAGAATATCTTCTGTCTTGACTTCTTTTAGTTGGACAGCTTCAGCCCATCTGGAGAAATAGTCGGTTGCGGTCAATATGAACGGGTGGCCTTTAGATGACGGAGGATCAATTGGACCAACCATATCGGTGTCCCAAACATCGAAGCGCCATGACACCACCGTAGGATGCAGTGGATTGGGATGCTTGTGAATGAATTCACCATGAATTTGGCAGAGATGACACCTCTTCGCATGCTTTTTGCAATCCCTTATCATGGTAGGCCAATAATACCCAAGACGTTTGATTTGAAGCTGCATTTTAGGGCCGGACTGGTGAGCTCCGCAGATGCCTGACTGAACTTCTTTCATGACATTTTGGGTTTCGGTTGATGACAGACACCTGAGCTAGAGTTGGTCATATGATCTGCGGTATAGCGTATTATTTACAAACACATATCGGAGAGCTCTCTTCTTCAGCTGAACTCTCGCAGATTTTTCTTCGGGCAGCTTGTCGTATCGGAGGTACTTTATGAAAGTTTCTCTATAATCGGGCTTGACTTGAATGATCAGAACTTCTTCGGTAGGATTGTTCTCTTGTTCTTCGCTTCGTTCTTCATGAAAAAATACTGGAGGAAGAATTTGCCAACTTCTGACTGTTATCATAATCTCATCCATATCGGGATCAGCCAGCTCCTTGGCTAAGTGAGCGAGTACGTCAGTTTTTCCATTCAACGCCCTAGGAACTCTTATCAGTTCAATATGGGTGAACTGTTTCATGAGCTCCACCACCCGGCTTCTGTACCAAGCTAACTCGGGTTTATATATCAATATTCGCCGCTTACTTAGTTGATGACAAACTGGGAATCCCCGTACACCCATAGCTAAAGGATTTCCATTTCTATGGCGAGCTCCAGACCAGCTATTAGAGCTTCATACTCAGCCTCGTTGTTTGTGCGAGGCTCGGTAGGAGCAAAGAAGCGTCGTAGGGTTCCTCCTGATGGCATAACGAACACCAATTCTATCCCTGCTTTTATCTCCGGGATGCTTGATTTGCTGAAGGTCCTTATTGATGAGGCTCTATCGAAGTAGAGCTCACAACATGGCTCGCTATCCTCGAGGTGCATCACTTGTTCATCGGGTAATTCACAATTTAGCGACGGCCCTTTTGGTATGGGATGAGCAGTGAGAAAGTCGGTAAGGGCTTGCCCTTTTACTGTTTTCTGAGGAGTATAAACTATGTCAAACTCAAGCAGCATGACAACCCATCTTGCCATTCTGCCAGCTAGGCTTGCCTTGGTCATTAAGTGTTTAAGCGGGTCGACCTTGGAGATCAGCATAACCCGATGAGCGAGAAGACAGTGTCTTATCTTCTTCACGGCAAATATTAGGGCCAGGCACTTTCTAGGGTGTTTTTTGTCACCCCATTGAGATGGGAGTACACGTCGCTTGTCAGGCGTACTACAGATTCCCCTTGCCTAGGGTAGGCCGGGGTTTAATAATTGTGGGGATCCGAATCTCCGGCAGCCGCGGACTAAGCTTCCGTTAATTACCCCTCGCCTTTGGAGGGAGAGAACCTCCGATTAACGGGTTAAACTCGTCATGCGAACTCAATGTGCAGTGTCGTGTTTTGAAGGGGTTTCGGATGTATTGGGAGCCCCGCAGAGTTTTTACGGGGGTCCCGCTACCCGGATAGCGGGCTGGGGGTCAAGAGGGCTAGCAGCCGCCTTACGGGGTGCGGGGCAGCTCCCCGACACAAATTTTTTTGGGAGGGACAGTGTTGTAAAGTATGTGTGTGTATGTGTATATGTATACATACATACATATCACCACGTGCCGGGCACGTGGGCGCGAGCGCCCTGAGCGCTGGGTGCACACGTGCCCGGCATGTGGGCGCCAGCGCTTTGAGCGCTGGGCGCACACGTGCCCGGCACGTAGGCGCGAGCACTGTGAGCGCTGGGCGCACCACATGCCTGGCACGTGGGCGCGAGCGCTCTGAGCGCTGGGCGCTAGTGCTATGAGCGCACCACGTGCTTGGCACGTGGGCGCAAGCGCTCTGGGCGCCGACGGGAAAGGGGACTTTGTCCCTGCACCAGAAGCTATGCTTCAGAAAGGAAATATTTATTATTTTGTATATGTATATGTATATGTGTGTGTGTGTGTGTGTGTATTCTTGAGGAGTTGAACTCCTAAGATATTTTGGAGGTGATGAAAGGGGTTCTTCTTTTGAGCCCTGGATCTTCCCCAAGATGGGATTTTCGGAGATGGGCCTCCTTCTTCCTCCTCTGTTGGCAGGATCTTGAAGATCAAGAGATGTGAGATTTTAAAAATCTCTTCTTTTTGAGATCTGATGGGAGATCTGAGTTCCCCTTTGTGGGTTTTATGGTGAAAAACTATTTAGTTTTATAAAAGGAAGAGTAAAACTCTTGATTTAATTCAAAAGAAAGGAGAAGGTTTTAGAACCTTGAGGAAGGAGAAAGTTCTTAGATCTGGATTTTCTTTTTGGAAAGAGAAAAAGTTGTTGAGATATTTCAATATCTTTGCCTTTATAGGCTATACACTTTACATATAGCCCCTTGGGCTTCACAAAATGGCATTTTGCCTATCCCATGGCTCATGTGCCATTTCTTTTTGCATATAAATCATGGGCTTTACAAAAATTTGGCTTTATGCCCATTTTTCTTACATTTATTCATAAAATAAAATAAAAGAAATAGAACAAAATTATTTATTACAAAACTTTTATTTTGGCATAAGGGGGAGGTCGGCCGGTTTATGTTCGGGCTCGACCCGGGCATTGGCCCACTTGACGCAGGCTTGTGCCCACTTGGCCTGGGGTTGACTTTGATTTTGACTTGGTCAACCGGGGTGTAAATTTTTACCCCAACAAATTGCCCCTATCAATAAATGCACACCACATATGTGGGTCGTGTGCATGAAATTGATGGATCTTCTTTTAGTTGGAGGCGACTTGATTTGGTTCCCGCTTTTTGGAAAGCTGGCACTGCCTTTTTCACGACATGGACGGTCATTGCTTGACATGTCTCCGAGACGGAGTGTCCGTGGTAGACGTTTCCTAGGCCCGGAGCGATCTGGTTCCCGCTTTGTAGGAAGCCTGCACTGCCCTTTTTACGACATGAACGGTCGATGCTGCCCTTTTAGCGACTTGGACGGTCGGTGCTGCCCTTTTAACGACTTGGACGGTCGGTGTTGCCATTTTAGTGACTTGGACGGTCGGTTCTGTCCTTTTAGAGACTTGGATGGTTGGTGCTGCCATTTTCACGACTTGGACGGTCGGTGTTGCCATTTTCATGACTTGGACGGTCGGTGCTGCCATTTTCACGACTTGGACGGTCGGTTCTGCCCTTTTTGCGATTTGGACGGTCGGTCCTGCCCTTTTTGCGACTTGGATGGTCGATGTTGCCCTTTTTGCGACTTGAACGGTCGGTGCTGCCATTTTCATGACCTGGACGGTCAGTGCTGCCGTTTTCACGACTTGGACGGTTGGTTCTGCCCTTTTTGCTACTTGGACGGTCGGTTCTGCCCTTTTTGCGACTTGGACGGTCGGTTCTGCCCTTTTTGCGACGTGGACGGTCCGTGCTGCCTTTTTAACGACGTGGACGGTCGGTGCTGCCCTTTTTGCGACTTGGACGGTCGGTTCTGCCCTTTTTGCGACTTGGACGGTTGATGCTGGATTTGACTTTCTCTGCTCCTTGCGGTGTCAGGGACGAAGTTGACTTGTTTCTGAGGTGGAGTTTGATTCTGCCAGAGAGGCCATTGGTTGTTTTTCTGATTTGATGTGATTTGGGTTGACATCAGCACCGCTACACTGGAACATGGTACCAAGAGCGAATCATCATTTGCCGTGAGGAAATTTCCCTCGTTCCTAGTTTAACGACTTAGGGGTCATCTATTCCCAGTTTAACGACTTAGAGGTCATCTGTTCCCAGTTTAAGGACTTAGGGGTCTATTGGATTGGAGTCTGGAATTTTGGGATTTAGGGTAGGCATCAGCGTTGCTAACACTGAAGCACATGTGCCAGGAGCAATTCATCATTTTCCTTTTCCTGTTGGGAAGCGATGGCTTAGGAGACAGGTTTAGGTCCCTATCACCTAAGACTTTTCAATTTTATGAGCCGTAAGGGTCTCATAAAAGCATTTTCTCCCTACAAGTCGAAAAGATCTCGTAAGTGTACTTTCTCCTTAGGAGTCGTGGGGACTCCCAAGTGTGTTTTTCCTTTGTGAGTCCTAAGGATCCCACGAAGGTGTTTTCTTACGAGTCGTGAAGATCCCGTAAGTTTGTTCTCCTCATATATCGTGAGGAAACATGAGTGGGTCTTCCCAAATGGAGCATAAGTCCAAGGGCGGAGACCGGCCGCTGGACTGGTGATTGCGGTGGGGTATGGATATGATGAGAATTATTTGATCCCGTGGATTGTATACGGTAGTCAATTTGGGGACAAACCGTTGGGCTGGGAGAATTTTAAGAAATTGGATTTTGGTTTTGGTTTGGCATCAGCATTGCTGCACTGCAATAATGCCAGGAGCAACTCATCATTTGCCTTGGGAGGACTTGGGATTTGGGTTTTTGGTCGACATCAGCACCGCTAACACTGAAGCGAAATGCCAGGAGCGACTCATCATTTGCCGTTGCCCGTTGGGGAACGATGGCTTAGGAAACAGGTTTAGGTCCCTATCACCTAAGGCTTTTCAATTTTATGAACCGTAAGGGTCCCATAAAAGCATTTTCTCCCTACGAGTCGAGAGGATCTGTAGGTGTATATTCTCCTTAGGAATCGTGAGGATTCCTAAGTGTGTTTCCCCTTTGTGAGTCGTAAGGATCTCACACAGGGATTTTCCCCTCACAAGGTCGAGAGGACTTTGCGAGTGTGTTTTATCTCTTTTCATGAGTTTGCGCCCTTTCGGGTTTTAACAAACTCGCCGGTAGTCCTGCTGTTTTTACTCACGGAGCCCTTTCAGGTTTTCATCCATGCCCATTTTTCTTGTGGACATACCGTTTTTTTTGTGTGTGCTGGTGGGACATTAAAAGTAGTCTCACCGGCAGGACTTAGGGGAGATAGGGGTTGTTTATGCCCATGGATTGTATACGGTTTTGCAGGATGTATAATCCAGACCGTAGGGCTGGTGTGTTCAATTCGCCTACGACTTGGAGCACTCACGCGTAGTATTTCTTGTGATATCGGCCATTGATGGGTGGCATGGGCCTTCCCCCTCGGCACTTATTAGTTGGTAGGATCCTCCATCAAACACTTTCTCGATGACGTATGGTCCTTCCCAGTTTGGCTCGAATTTTCCTTTAGCATGTCGATTTGAGATGATCGGTCTTTTGAGGACCAACACCAATTCGTCTTTCTTGAAAGCGTGGAGACGAGTCATCTTGTCATAGACCCATGACATTTGGGCTCGGTACAGCTTCAGATTTTGCTGTACTACAAGCCTCTTTTCTTCGAGGGCGTCGAGCTCTTCAAGACGAAGGAGCACGTTTTCCTCCTCCGTCAACTCGTGCTGAACGGCCATTCTCAAGCTTGGAACTTCGACTTCGAGGGGGAGGACTGCCTCCACTCCGAAGAGCAATGAGTACGGAGTCGGCTGAGTTGGAGTACGGTGCGTGGTACGATATGCCCACAACGCCTCGTGAAGCTTGAGATTCCAGTCTCTCTTGTTGGCTGAAGCATTTTTCCTCAGGAGCTTGCATAGAGTCTTATTGAAGGCTTCGGCTAACCCATTGGCTCTTGGATTATAGATGCTGGAATATCTCCAATCTATTTTATGCTGAGTAATGAACCTTGAGACTTTGAAACTCTTGAAAGAATGTCCGTTGTCAGAAATGATTCTTCTTGGTGTACTGAAGCGGTATAGAATATTATGCTGGAAGAACGTCAGAATATCTTCTGTCTTGACTTCTTTTAGCGGGACAGCTTCAGCCCATCTGGAGAAGTAGTCGGTTGCGGCCAATATAAACCGGTGGCCTTTGGATGACGGAGGATCAATTGGGCCAACTATGTCGGTGCCCCAGACTTCGAAGGGCCACGACGCCACCGTAGGATGCAACGGATTGGGATGCTTGTGAATGAAATCACCGTGAATTTGGCAGATATGACATGTCTTCGCATGCTCTTCGCAATCCCGTATTATGGTGGGCCAGTAATACCCAAGCTGTTTGATTTGAAGTAGCATCTTGGGGCTAGATTGGTGTGCACCGCAAACGCCCGAGTGAACTTCTTTCATAACCTTTTGGGCTTCGGCCAATGATAGACTCCTGAGCCAGAGTTGGTCATATGACCTGCGGTATAGCGTGTCATTTACAAACACGTATCGGAGAGCTCTCTTCTTCAGCTAGACCCTCGCAGATTTTCATTCAGGCAGCTTGTCGTATCGGAAGTACTCTATGAAGGGTTCTCTCCAATCGAGCTCGTCTTGGATGATCGAAGCTTCTTCGACAGGACTGTTCTCTTATTCTACGCTTTCTTCTTCACGCAAAGAGGCTGGAGGCAGAATTTGCTGGCTTCTGACTGTGATTAGAATTTCGTCCATGTCAGGCTCAGCTAGCTCTTTAGTTAAGCGAGCGAGTATGTCGGCTTTTCCGTTCAACGCTCTAGGGACTCTCATTAGTTCAATATGAGTGAACCGTTTCATGAGTTACACCACTCGGCTTCTGTACCGAGGTAACTCGGGTTTGTATATCTTATAATCGCCGCTTACTTGGTTGACGACAAGATGGGAGTCACCGTAAACCCATAGCCGAAGGATTTCCATTTCTATGGCGAGCTCCAAACCAGCTATCAGAGCTTCATACTCAGCTTCATTGTTTGTTCGAGGCTCGGTGAGAGCAAAAGAACGTCGTAGGGTTCCTATCGATGGCGTGATGAACTCCAACCCTATCCCTGCTTTTATCTGCGAGATGCTTGATTTGCCGGAGCTCCTCATTGATGAGGCTCGGCTCATCTTCCTCGAGGTGTAGCACTTGTTCGTTGGGTAACTCGCAATTGAGCGATGACCCCTCTGATACGGGATGAGCAGCAAGGAAGTCTGCAAGAGCATGCCCTTTCACTGCTTTCCGAGGAGTATAAACTATGTCAAACTCAAGCAGCATGACAGCCCATCTTGACATTCTACCGGCTAGGCTTGCTTTGGTCATTAAGTTTTTGAGCGGGTCGACCCTATAGGTCAGCATAACCCGATGAGCGAGTAGATAGTGCCTCAGCTTCTTCACAGCGAACATCAGAGCCAGGCATTGCTTTTCGATTGGGGAATAGTTGTGTTCCTCCCCGACTAAAGTTCGACTGAGGTAGTAGAGGGCATTCTCTTTTCCATCCTCATTGTTTTGGGAAAGGAGCGCACCGAGTGACTCATCTAGCGCGGCAGTGTAGAGAATCAGCGGTTTATTTAGAATGGGAGCGGCCAGCACTGGAAGGTGCAACAAGTGCTGTTTGATGCTTTTGAACACTTCTTGACATTCGGCATCCCAGACAAAAGGAGCTCCTTTCTTCATGGGCTTTGAGAAGGGCTTACATTTCCCCAATAAATTTGAGATAAACCTTCGTATATAAGCAAGCTTTCCTTGAAAAGATCTCAGCTACGTCAGATCCTTCAGAGGGGGCATTTCCATGATGGCCTTTATCTTAGATGGGTCAACTTCGATCCCCCGATGTCGGACTATGAAGCCCAGGAATTTTCCCGATGACACGCTAAAGGCGCACTTCAGAGGATTCATTTTCAGATCGTACTCCCTCAGTCTGGTGAGAACGGTCCTCAGATCTTGGATGTGGCCGGCTTTGTCTTTAGTTTTGACGACCAGATCATCAACATAGCATTCGACGACTTTATGGATTAGGTCATCAAAGATATTGGTCATTGCCCTTTGATATGTAGCACCTGCGTTCTTCAGTCCGAACGGCATCACTTTGCAGCAGTATATTCTGATCGGGGTTCGAAATGCTGTGTGTTTTTCATCCTCAGGTGACATCTTGATCTAATTATATCCGGACGAGCCATCCATAAAGGTGAACAGTTCGTAATTTGAGGTGTCATCGACCATCATTTCCATGACCGGTAGCGGGAAGTCGTCTTTAGGACATGCCTTGTTGAGGTCCCTGAAATCGACACAAACTCGGATCTGCCTATATTTCTCTTCACTGGGACTATGCATGCAATCCAGTCCGCATATTTCTCTTCCCTGATGAAGCCGACATCGATGAGTTTCTTGTTTTCCTCGATGACCTTTTCTTCCAGTTCCCTTCTCATTCTTCGAGGAGCTTGTTTGACTGGCTTAGCATCAGGAGATATAGCCAGCTTATGCACGGCCACTTCAGGGGAAAGGCCAGGCATTTCTTTGTACGTCCAAGCGAAACAGTCGACGAACTCATGCAGCAGGGCGATTATCTGCGCTTTCATTTCCTCTGACAAGAGTGAGCTGATGTAGGTCAGCCTTAGATTATCGGGCGTTCCTAAGTCAATCTCGGTTAGCTCGTCAAAGGTTGTTTGTCCGCCATCTTCGAGCTCTTGAGGAGCTTCTTCTGGCTCGGCTATCTCGTCATCATCATTTGACTCTTTGCTGGCTTCCCCAATATGGATCATGTATCATGCTTTAGAATCAGGCTGGATGAAACCAATGCCCCGCTTATCTGGAATTCGTCCATCGATGAGTGCTCGGACCTGAGGTGGATGCCATAGCCCTTCGTAAAACTTTTCTTCGGACTCCGTTTGATATAACCGGCATCCGCACTTTTTAAAGTATTCCCGCATCTCGGATGCATAGTATCTGGGATTGAGGACAGCTCTTATGCCTCTCTCATATGGAAGGCACGCGACAGAAAAATCGTCCGGGTGCACAACGGGGTTTGACCCATAAAACAGGATGCCCTTCTGTCCACTTTTCCTCCCGGGAATGTAGAAAGTTTTAAGCTGGTCCACGGTAGAGACTGACAATGCATCCAGCTCTTTGCACATCTGCTCCGACACCCTTATGATAACTAGGGACCCTTCTGCAATTTCGAAGGTCTCTCGTAATTTCGTTTGTTGCATGGAGGTCCAATCTGCACAGTTGTTGCAAGGAAGGTCCTCTTCCTCCGACTCTTCAGTGTCACTGCCAAGATGAGGGCAGACTATGCTGCTAGATGGGCCTTCAGTATCAGATTCGTCTGTTTCTCTACCGAAACGAGGGCGAGTTTTACGGAAGGACGGACTTCCAGCATCGGACTCCTCAGTATCACTACCGAAACGCGGGTGTACTTAGGCGTTTTTGCTTTTGAAAGTGACAGCCGGCTTAGACTTGCTTTTGAGTTTCGGGGCTATTCTGTCTTTGGTCAGCTGTGGTTCAGCGCTTTGGAGGTTCACAAAGTACTGAGAATCTTAATATCGGACTTCATGCACACCGAACGGCTGGATGTCTCCATCAATGCGTCTTTCTTCGCCGTTTTTAGTATACTTCATGCATTGATGGAGAGTTGACGGAATGATGCCGTAATCGTGGAGCCACGGCCGCCCCAAGAGAATTTTATAAGACGTGTCAGCGTCGATCACGTATATCTTAGCTTCGGTCTGCAAATCCCCAAATTTGATTGGCAGAGCTATGGACCCCAGAACTTGCTGGCAATTTTGGTTGAAGCCTTGAATAGCAATCCTTTCTCTCGACAGGTGTCGGACGTCCATTGACAAACTCTTCAGAGTTCGCAAGTTCATGATGTTCACTAAGGACCCCGGATCGATCAATATGCGATTAATCCGATCTCCGTCGCTGTACCCGGTCACATAAAGTGGCCGATTATGCTCAGTCGTTCCCAGAAGCAAGTCTTCGTCCTTAAACATGACTGCGGCGGCATGCAAAGCGTACTGGGCTTCTTTCATATTAATTTCCGCAAAACGAGCCCGATACCGCTCGGGGTTTTGTAGAGCGTGAATGAGAACATCTTTAAGCTCCTTAGATAGGACCAAGGCATCGTTGATGCTCAGGAGAGACGGAAGCTTCCGGAGATGAGCCAAGACATTATAGTCCACCGAGGAAGGACTTGAGTTTTCATCAGCCGGTTCTCTGCCATCTTCCTCATTAGCCACCTGTTTTTCCTTCCCTTTTGGGACGTTGCCCTGATTTGGCGGTAGAGCCCTGCCGCTTCTGAGCTGGATTTGATTGGCCTTTGTGGCGAGCTCCTCGTCCTTTTTTGGAAAACAGAGCTCCCCCTCAGAGTCGCTGCCCAGATGGATAGCGTAGTAGGTCACTATAGGGATCTCTTCATTGGAGTCTTCTTAACTCCTCCAGAATTTCAGCCGCTTCTATAGGGAGGAACTCCTTCAATTGAATCAGAGTTCTTTCCTTTTGTTCATAGTCTTCGAGGGAATCGATATATTTTTGAATGGTCGATCTCCCTGCAGACTCTTTTTCGTGCCGAGCTGCACTTTTCTTCTTCTTGAGCTTCTTGGATTTTGAGCCTGATGGAGCCGCATTGACAGCTGAGCTGGTAGGCTTCTTCTGTCCTTCCCATTCCGTCCTGGGCTCTTTCTGAAGTAGCTTTAGCATCTTCTTCGTCTTATTAGATATGTGCTTACTCCAAGGAGGCTGCGGTGAGTCGGTCTCATTTCTCAGGGCAGCGGGTTCGACTGTCTGCTCTCATAACGCTTCAGCTTCTGTCTGTATAAAGTTGGTGGTTGCAACTTGATTGTTCACCAACACACTTTTGGAAAGCTCGATCTCTCCAGCCTTGTACTGCTTCTCGACCCAGTCTTTGAAGATATAGCAATCCTCGATCGCATGGCTCACTACTCGGTGGTACGGGCAATACAGGGGATTGTCGGTCATTTTTGCTTCCTGAGGTCTTTTCGACTCTGGCAATTGTAGACCGTTGTTCAAGGCATCTTTAAATATCTTGCGGACCTTGTCTCTCCTGAAAGAGTAAACCTTGTTCTTTTTCTCCTCTAGGGAAGGCCCTTCTCCTCCCAGCATTGGCTTTCGAGACCGGTTGGTTTTGGATTCGCCCGCCCTTCTCTTTTCTTCATTGTCGGACACATTGAAGACATTGGTACTGCTGGAACTCCCGCTTCTACAGTTGTCATCCCGCTTGCTTTTCTAAGTCTTGCCTCTCTGAGAGTCCGGGGTAGACTCTTTCTTCGAGCGTTCCAGCATTTGGACTTTCTTGGTTAGCTCTTGAAACGTCTTGAGACCTGCTGTACACAAGAATGGGACCATCCAATTGCTGAGGTTCCGAATGAGAAGGCTGACGGATTGGTCCTGCTCCAGCGGCGGTTCGTACTTGACCGTGAGATTACGCCATCGGGCGATAAAGTCGGTGTTGCTTTCATTCTTCCCTGGCTTGGTCCTCACAAGGTCAGCAATGGAGATTTTATCACTGACACTCATGAACCTTTGCCGAAACAGAGACTCCATTTGGGCAAAGGTAATAACGAACCCGTCTGGTATACTCGCGTACTAGTTGAAAGCGACACCGGTCAGGCTGTTGACAAACTGACGAAGAAGGAGTGTATCATTATCCCATGTATTCCGCACGATGCTTTAAAGTGGGCAACGTGCTGATTTGCATTTCCCGTCCCGTCAAATCTTTCGAACTTAGGAATGATGTAGCCGCTCGGGAACTCGATCAGATCGTACAGTGCGGTATATGGTCGCCCACTACTGTCAATCTATTTCTGAGATTCAGCTTCGGCCACCAATGTTTTAACCTTGCTGGTGACCAAATCCATTATCCGATCTTGTGTTAATGGGATAGTGTCATATGGGGATAAGGCGTCCCCAGAAGCAGAATGTGATCGGCTTTCATGCGGCTCGACGAATCTTGGACCCAAAGGGATAGGCACCAGCCGCTTCGGATTGTCATCATCCGGCTCATGGGTAGCGACTTGCGCTTGATTGGGAGGCACTCGAGCAATTTGAGCCGTAAGCTGCATCACAACGTTCGTTAAGTCGTCAATCTTCGAATAGAGCTTGGCCATCTCTTTATCTTTGCTCTTGAGCTGTTTCCAAAGCTCTTGGAGCAGCTCTCGCTCCGCGGTCCTGGGGCGGAAAGTCGGCTCTTCCTCGCTGTCCGAGCTTGATTCTGCCTGGACCGAAGGGTCTTTCTGCCTATCGTCCTCATCGAGAGGGTTTTCTTCATCCAGCGGAAGCGGCTATTCTTAGGAAGCGGCAACCATATTCAAGCCAGATTGGGCTTGGGATATGGTGGCCCCATCCTTGCTTTTGCTGTGAAGGTTGTCGCTGGGGCGCCCACCCGCTATATAGACCGTATGGATAATATATCCAGCCGTCTTTTTATTATCGGCGGCTGATTTCACATCGCTGTCTTGACCCCTCTGTTTCGGTAGTGGGCGGTCGATTGAAAGCGGCTAGCCTGACTAGGTTCTTGAATGGTGCCGTCGCTTCTTTTCTGGACTTGCCCCGCTGCTTTCACGCAGCACAGAGCGCCTGATAGACCCTTGAAGAGACAGTGTCACACTTTTTCTGTTAGGATCGGGACACATCTCTTTGTAGCGACGTTCAGACCGTTGTCTTCTTGATTCTGGCTGTCATGGCATTTTTCTGAACCCACTTCAGAGGTTCGAAGGAATTGATGATTTTTACGATCGACTCAGCCATCGTCGCAGGATGACTCTACTCTTGGAATCTCACATGACTCCACCTGGCTGGAGTCCTGGCCCTCTTGTTAGCTCGATACCTGAGCTGCTTCTGCCTTAACTTTTCTGTATTAAGCACTCGGCAGACTTCAGCTCTTCGGGAAGACGTCGTAGGCCGAGTGACAGAGAGCCCAGAGAAGATTCCTGCTCGCGCGATTACCAAGGGCACCATCTGAGCTTGCTGGAGATGCTTTGTAGCCCCATTGGTGTAGACGGCCTTGCCCCCAGTCGGAACAGTGGAGAGTCGTTCGAATACAGATTTGCTTTTGGGGTGGGATGCTCTGGCGACCACAATGTTCGGCCTCCTTCCCCTTGAGGTTAGTTTGGCCGCTTGGTTTTCCGTGACCTCCACCAAATGAGCGCTTCCTGCAGGGTAGATGACGACGGAACCAAATTGATGGGGTGGCTCTTTCCATTGCCGGCTGAGACTGGAGGGGAGAACTACGAGGGCATTGATTTTGACTACGTACGAGATCGGGGTCGCGTCGTAAGCCGAATTCGTCTTAGGAGACATCGTCATTGAAAGTTGATTGCTGCACGAAAGAAAGAAATTATTTCAGTACAAACATCGGCATATATGTTAAATGAGTTTGCATGAATGCTTAACCCGAGATATGGGAGGAGAGAAATGTCCCACCGGACGTGCCAGAATCTGTAGGGTGTTTTTTGTCACCCTATTGAGATGGGAGTACGCGTCGCTTGTCAGGCGTACTACAGATTTCCCCTGCCTAGGGTAGGCCGGGGTTTAATGATTGTGGGGATCCGAATCTCCGGCAGCCACGGACTAAGCTGCCGTTAATTACCCCTCACCTTTAGAGCGAGAGAACCTCCGATTAATGGGTTAAACTAGTCATGCGAACTCAATGTGCAGTGTCGTGTTTTGAAGGGGTTTTGGATGTATTGGGGGCCCCGCAGAGTTTTTACAGGGGTCCTGCTACCCGGATAGTGGGCTGGGGGTCAAGAGGGCTAGTAGCCCCCTTACGGGATGCGGGGCAGCTCCCCGGCCCAAATTTTTTTGGGAGGGACAGTGTTGTAGAGTATGCGTGTGTGTGCAAATTTTTTTGGGAGGGACAGTGTTGTAGAGTATGCGTGTGTGTGTGTCTATATATATATATATATATATATATATATATATATATATATATATAAAGGGGGGAAAAGAGGCGTCCAATGGACGCGTGGATGCCAGCGCCCAGCGCGCAGGCGCAGGGCGCTGGCGCAGGGCGCTGAGTGCGAACGCTGGGCGTGAGCGCTTTGAGCGCTGGGCGCACCACGTGCCCGGCACGTGGGCGCTAGCACTCTGGGCGCTGCGCACACGGGCGCGGCACTCGGGCGCTGCGCACACGTGCCTGGCACGTGGGCGCTGCGCACACGTGCCTGGCACGTGGGCGCTAGATCTCTGAGCGTTGGGCGCACCACGTGCCTGGCACGTGGGCGCTAGCGCTCTGAGCGCACCACATGCTCAGCACATGGGCGCGAGCGCTCTAAGCGCTGGGCGCTAGCGCTATGAGCGCACCACGTGCTTGGCACGTGGGCGCAAGCACTCTGGGCGCCGACGGGAAAGGGGACTTTGTCCCTGCACCAGAAGTTATGCTTCGGAAAGGAAATATTTATTATTTTGTATATGTATGTATGTGTGTGTGTGTGTGTGTGTGTGTGTGTGTGTGTGTTTGTATTCTTGAGGAGTTGAACTCCTATATTTTTTGGAGGTGATGAAATGGGTTCTTCTTTTAAGCCCTGGATCTTCCCCAAGATGGGATTTTTGGAGATGGGCCTTTTTCTTCCTCCTCTGTTGCCAGGATCTTGAAGATCAAGAGATGTGAGATTTTAAAAATCTCTTCTTTTTGAGATCTGATGAGAGATCTGAGTTCCCCTTTGTGGGTTTTATGGTGAAAAACTATTTAGTTTTATAAAGGAAGAGTAAAACTCTTGATTTAATTCAAAAGAAAAGAGAAAGTTTTAGAACCTTGAGGAAGGAGAAAGATCTCAGATCTGGATTTTCTTTTTAGAGAGAGAAAAAGTTGTTGAGATATTTCATTATCTTTGCCTTTATAGGCTATACACTTTACATATAGCCCATTGGGTTTCAAAAAATGGCATTTTGCCTATCTCATGGCTCATGTGCCATTTCTTTTTGCACATAAACCATGGGCTTTACAAAAATTTGGCTTTATGCCCATTTTTCTTACATTTATTCATAAAATAAAATAAAAGAAATACAACAAAATTATTTATTACAAAACCTTTATTTTGGCAAAGGGGGGAGGTCGGCCGATTTATGTTCGGGCTCGACCCGGACATTAGCCTACTTGGCCTGGGGTTGACTTTGATTTTGACTTGGTCAACCGGGGTGTAAATTTTTACCCCAACACACTTCTTTTCAATTGGGGAATAGTTATGTTCTGCCCCAACTAAAGTTCGACTGAGATAGTAGAGAGCATTCTCTTTTCTCTCCTCATTGTTCTGGGCGAGGAGTGCACCTAGTGACTCATTTAGCGTGGTAGTATAGAGAATCAATAGTTTATTTAGAATGGGAGCATCAAGCACTAGAGGGTGCAACGGGTACTGTTTGATATTTTTGAACGCTTCTTGGCATTAGGCATCCCATACAAAAGGAGCTCCTTTCTTCATGAGTTTCGAGAAGGGCCTGCATCTCCCCGATAAATTTGAGATAAACCTTTGTATATAAGCAAGCTTGCCTTGAAAGGATCTCAGCCGCGTTAGATTCCTTGGAGGAGGCATCTCCATAATGGCCTTTATCTTTGATGGGTCAACTTCGATCCCCAGATGTCGAACTATGAAGCCCAAAAATTTTCCCGATGACACGCCAAAAGCGCATTTTAGAGGATTCGTCTTCAGATCATGTCCCCTCAGTCTGGTGAAAACGGTCCTGAGATCTTGGATATGATCGGCTTTGTCTTTAGTCTTAACGACCAAATTATCAACATAACATTCGACTACTTTATGGATTAAGTCATCAAATATTTTGGTCATTGCCCATTGATATGTGGCGCCTGCATTCTTCAGTCCGAACGACATCACCTTGTAGCAGTATATTCCGATCGGGGTTTGAAATGTTGTGTTTTTCTCATCCTCGGGCGACATCTTGATCTGATTATATCCAGACGATCCATCCATGAAAGTGAACAACTCGTAATTTGAGATGTCGTCGACCATCATTTCCATGACTGGAAGCGGAAAGTCGTCTTTAGGGCATGCCTTGTTGAGGTCCTTGAAATTGCTGAAAATTTGGATCTGCCTATTTTTCTTCTCATGCGATCCAGTCCACATATTTCTTTTCTCTGATGAAGCCAGCATCGATAAGTTTCTTAGTTTCCTCGATAACCTTTTCTTCAAACTCCCTTCTTATTCTTCGAGGGGCTTGTTTGACTGGCTTGGCATCGGGAGATATAGCTAGCTTATGCACGACCACTTCACGAGAGAGGCCAGGAATTTCTTTGTAAGTCCACGCGAAGCAGTCGACGAACTAATGTAGCAGGGCAATTATTTATTCTTTTATTTCCTCTGACAAGAGTGAGCTGATGTATGTCGACCTTGGATTATCAGGCGTCCCCAAGTCAATCTCGGTTAGCTCATCGAAGGTTACTTATCCGCCATCTTCGAGCTCTCGAGGGGCTTCTTCTAGCTCGCCTAGCTCTGTCACGGCCTGAAGGTACGGAACGTGACTGGCATTTAAATTACGAAACGTCTCAAGGCATAACGTAATCTAAGTAAGCCAAAGCCCAGAAATCTAAACTGTTTAAAGAAATAGTGTGAAGGAAAACTTAACTTAAAAAGATGATTTTTGTAAAAATAAAGTCACCTTAAAACATTTTAATGCATCAAATTTCCCGAAAATTTCGGCAGAGTCTCCTTTGTAAATACTGGCCCCCCTAAACGGTTACGACACATGAAAATACATATAAATAAGGAATAAGGGCAACCCCAAGTGGGAGCTAGCTCTTCGCCAATGGCATAATCACAACCACATGCAATATATATATCAAAAGTGCGAAATAAACATCTGAAAGAAAGAAATGAGAAACACCACGTCGGCTCAAGTGAGCATCGACACCAAATACCACAAATACAAGTCTCACGAGTCTCACCGTTTAGTCCAATATATAAGGGTAGATGGAGTATACTAGATATAAATAATAATACAAGATGGAACAAAAGTATCCTCGCAACCCACCTATGAGCAAAGCTGCAAATCGATGCAATGAAGCAAAAAGAGGAAGTACGCCCGCTGCTACTGCGCTGACGGGTCGAACCTGCAAGATACTGTGGCACAACGGGGGTGAGTTGCCAACTCATGAGTAGTAAGTAACATCTAATAAGGCTATCATAAGTATGCATGCAAATGCGTCTCAACCTATGCATATCGATATGATACGATGTACTAACATGAATGCATAATCAAACACGAAACCTGGACAAGTCTGGTATGAGAAAATCTTTGTTCTTATCTTAGAAAAACCTCTGTGCAATAAATAGAAGTATCATCAATGGAATCAACGGAAAATCCGTGTCAAGCATCGACACAATATATATGTCCCAATATCAAAGTCTCAATATCTCTATATCTTAATGTCTCAATATCTCAATATCTCAATGTCTTAGGCTCCGTCAGTCCGGATCGACCGATATCATCAAATCTCACGACTACGTCGATATCCTCCGGATATCCCCCGCGTCAAACATAACCGGTCGGTAGTGCTCCGCTGCCGGGCTCAACGCCATCTATGCGATCTTCTTGCCCCGAGGTACCGCACCGGGTCCACCATGTACCTGCAGATGGTGCATCCCCCTCCTCGAATCGGGTATATGATACCGCTCAAGAACCGAGAAAACACATGGTGGACACCGCACACATCATATCACGAGAAAACCGCAAATTTCTACTTTAAAATGATAATAGGTTTATAAAATCCTTGCGGTTTTCCCCAAAATCCATAAATCTTATAAATACTGAAATCCTTGAGAAGAATCACAATATGTAAACATGTCGGTGATGATGGATGTCTATGATACGATAGTATATACCATGCGAAGTACGGCCAGAAGCTATGCATGAATCATGATGTAATGAGCTATGTATATATGACTAACAATTCTACGTATCCATCCTGATGAAATGGCTATACAAGTACAAGTCTACAGATTATATATGATGCAATGAACAGATACCGATTCTAAGCAAGTTCTATAGTGTTCGTGACATAGCAATTACTAAAGGCGTGTGTGTTCGCATGAATAGTTCATGTGCGGTATGAACCAATGGTAATGGTGCAAGTGTCCTATGAGATAATATCGTATATATCTATGATGATGCAATGAAATGAGATGAATGACTAGGAGAATACGCATATAAATACAAGCACTACTAGTAATCCTGACTATCGGGCGCCTCGCGCCATCTAGACGATCCCCCATAGATGTGTACATTTACTCACCGGGACGCCTCGGCTAATCTGATCCAATCTCAGCCTTGTCTTTCCACGCCACGTCTGACGCCTCTGCACCCGATTCTAGGATCGCACACAAGTAAATAAGAGGATAGATATATAAATAATCACGGAAACAAACGATACAAGACAAACAACGCGCACTAACTAGACGCGTACGCACTTGATGCACAAAACGCGCTCGTGACAATGCCACAAACCACAACTAGGGTCACTATACGTAGCAACTACCAAGCCTAGAACCCAATCGCGCATTCACAACACATTAAATATTATAGGAAATAGGTAGTAAATCATCTAAACCTCAAACTTAATTAAAATCGATTTATTCCAAAAACCTAGTACGCATCACTTAACCATTTTAGTGCAAATGTAGATGTTTTAGCAAATCTAGTGGCCACAATGTTCATTCAATATCTTAATTAGGCTACACAATTATTAACTAGATTTTAATCTCACCTATTTTAGATTAATCAAGAAATTAGTTTGCAAGATTATATAATTATGATAATTTTAAAAAATAACAATTAGCAAATTAACAACTAGTTTAGATTTTTCATATCTTAAGATGTTAAACTACACATTCTAACCATAATCACGTGATGAAACCATAACTCTAATTCAAACCCTTTTTCTTGAAATTTCAAACTTGCAATTTGAACCATATAAATACCTAATTAAATTAGATCAAAGTAATTAACCAATAATTAAACCATAGGGTTAAGATTTATACCTCTAAAATTTGAGATCAAACTTGCAACTTGACCTCCCAAAATGGTTCTCTTGCTCCAAGATCCATGCTAGATTCGAACAAAGAATAATGGGTAAAGGTTAAATGAAGAATTAGTGAGATTTTTGTGTGGATTTTTGAAGGAAATTTGAAGAATTTTCATGTGGAAATTAGATGGGGAAATGGGGGTTGCTGCAGGAATTTGGCTCGGCCAGTAAGGAAAGAGGAGGGGTGAGTGAGTGTTGGTGTGTGTGTAGAAAATTCCAACTCAAGAAAATACCCCCAAACCTCATTTATTACACCCCATGCCTTCTTTGTTTATTATTTTCTTTTAATTTTCTCACCTATTTTATCCTAGAAACAACTAGAATCGTGAAGACAAGTGTAGAAAATAGAACATGTTATAAACTTGTTATTAAGTCGTCATGGTTCACATTTGTGTAATTAACCCATTCTCATTTGTAATTAACACTAATTAAATGTATAAGTGAAAGCTTATAATAATATTTAAAATAATTAATTAAGGAAAATATTTAAGTAAACTAACAATTTATAAGTGACTAATTAAATACCAATACCAGCAATTACATAGCTAAAATAGGTATATTCAAGTCTATGTTGAAAAATAATTATAATTAAATTTTACGGAAAACAAAAGTTATATTACCGATTATCGGACAATTAACTTAAACGATTTTTAAAACGTTACAATCTTCCCCCTTAAAGAAATTCGGTCCCCGAATTTAAAATCTAACTATACGTACTTTCGAAGAGATGGGAATATTTCTTCCGCATCTCGTCCTCGGCTTCCCACGTGACATTTTTCTCCGTTCGGGCCACGTCAAAGAACCTATACGGACGGTATGACCTCGGACCTCTGTTTCTTCATCTGCCGATGTAGAATGACTATTGGCTGCTCAGTGAAAGAAGCATCGCGCTCCAGCTGGATCGTCTGATGCTGTATCACGTGAGAGGGGTCGTGAAGGTACTTACGGAGCATCAATACATGAAACACGGGGTGTATATCTGGGAAACTAGGTGGAAGAGCCAAACGATAAGCAACCGTGCCGACACGCTCGAGAATCTTTAAGGGACCCATAAATCAGGTACTAAGCTTCCCTTCTTTCTGAATCTCAACACGCTCTTCATCGGAGAAACCCTCAAGAAAACATGATTGCCTACTGTAAACTCCAGTCCGCGCCGACGTCGGTCTGCATAAGATTTCTGCCTGCTCGGGGCCACTCTCATCCTATCCCGAATCAACTGAATCTTTTCGGTCATCTCCTGCACAATCTGTGGCCCCAACATACCGCTCTCACTGAGCTCTGTCCAACAAATGGGCAATCGACATCTCCTCCCATATAACGCCTCGAAGGGTGCCATCTGAATCTCCTCCTGGAAGCTGTTATTATAAGAAAACTCTATCAACGGTAAGTAACAATACCAACTGCCACCAAAATCTAGAGTGCAAGCTCGGAGAATGTCCTCGAGGGTCTGTATGGTCCGTTTTGATTGACCGTCAGTCTGCACTGAAACTCAATCTGGTGCCCAAAGCCTCCCGAAGTTTCTTCCATAGTCGGCTGGTGAACTGGGTGTCCCGGTCGGACACAATACAAGTCGGAACTCCATGTAGTCGGACAATCTCATCAACATATGTCTGAGCATACTGAACGAATCTGAAAGTGGTCTTTACTGGCAGAAAGTGAGCTCCTTTCGTTAATCGGTCTGCAATCACCCAAATTGAGTCGTACCCTCGACTGGTCCTAGGTAGACCCACGATAAAATCCATAGAGATCTGCCTCCATTTTCACTCCGGAATGGGCAAAGGTTGTAACTCTCCTACCGACCTTTGATGCTCGGCCTTGACTTGCTGACAAGTCAGCATCCCGAAACAAAATCTGTGACATCTCTCTTCATCCCTTCACACCAGTAGACATCTCTCAAATCATAATACATCTTGGTGGAACCCGGATGAACACTATATGTTGATTGATGCGCCTCCTCTAAGATCTCGCGTCTCAGTCCCTCGGAATCTGGCACATAGTCGAGTCCCAAATCGTAGTACTCCCTGATCATCGATCACGAACTCTGAATCTCTGTCTTGTCAAACATGCTTCGAGATCTCTGACAAATGAATGTCATCGGACTATGCCTCACGGATATGATCGAATAACTGTGGATGTGCACGGACACGGAAAAGTTGTCCCCCGGTCGACATAAACTCGAACTGTACTCAGCTGTCACAAAGAATCTGCTAATCTGCCGTCGACTGTCTCTGAATTGTACTCAAACAAGAAAAGCTACCTCTGGACCTCCGACTCGAAGCATCTGCCACAACATTCTCCTTGCCCGGACGATAAAGAATCTCACAGTCATAGTCTTTCACTAGCTCCATCCATCGGCACTGTCTCAAATTCAAATCTCGTTGCTGAAAGTTGTAGTGTCTCCAGATCTTAAGTGTAAAACCACCACAGCCATCTCTAATTCATGAGTGGGATAATTCTGCTCGTACTTCTTCAACAGCTGAGAAGCATCACATTAAACAACAAAACTGCCTGATCCTGAAGGTAAAGATAGTACTAGCACTGTAGTCAAACAAGTTTCCAACTACTGAAAGCTCTGCTCGCACGCCTCAGTCCAAAGAAAATGGAATTCCCTTCCGGGTCAACCCGGTCAATGGTGCAGCTATACGAGAAGAATCCTGTACGAAAAGTCGATAGTATCCGGTCAAACCCAAAATGCTGCGAACCTCCGTCACTGATACATGTCTGGGCTAGTGCCGAACGGCCTCAATCTTCTTCGGTTCTATAAGTACCATCTTTCGTAACTACGTGTCCCAAGAAGTCCACACTATCTAACCAGAAAACACACGTGGATAATTTAGCGAATAGCTGGTGCTCTCTCAAGGTCTGCAACGAAATCCTCAATTACTGCCCAGGCCCCACTCGACTCCAAAAGTGTACTAAAATGTCATCAACGAACACGATAATAACTGATCAAGAAACGGCCTGAATATATGGTTCATCCAATCCATAAACGCTGCTGGGGTATTGGTGAGCTCAAACGACATCACCAAGACTCATAACGCCCGTAACGTATGAAAAGCAGTCTTCGGAATATCATCCTCTCGAACCCGCAACTAATGGTAACATGATCGCAAGTCAATTTTCGAGAAATGTCCCGAACCCTGGAGCTAGTCGAAAAAATCTTCAATACGAGATAAGGGGTATCTGTTCCGCACAGTCACTCAATTCAACTGACGATAATCAATGTACAAACGCAAACTGCCGTCTTTCTTCTTGACGAACAGGACAGGAGCTCCCCAAGTGACGCACTCGGACGAACAAGCCCTTTATCCAACAAATCTTGCAATAGATCCTTCAGTTCTTTAAGCTCTGCCGGGTCCATCCGATATGGCGGTAGAGAAAAAGGCTCCGTGCCGGGAATCAAGTCAAAGCAAAACTCAATATCGCGCTCTGGTGACAAACCAAGCAACTTTTCAGGAAAGACATCTTGAAATTCCCTCACAATCAAGACCTGGTCTAACAGGACCTTTGTGGCTCTAACATCACAAACATATGCCAAGAATTCCTGACATCCTTTTCTCAAAAGCTGACTAGCACGAAAAGAAGAAATCAAACTGGGAAAGGCGACACTAAGGTCTCCCTGAATAACAAGAACTGGCTCATCCGGAAAACTAAATTCGACTGCCTTCTCACGGCAGTCCACGAACGCATAACACGTGGCTAACCAATCCATGCTCAGAAGAGCGTCAAGGTCTAACATATCGTGAAAAAAATCAAATTGACAGAAGAATCCCTATCTGCGATATGAACAAAACAAACACGAATGAGAAACATATCGAGTGGCAAAAGATTAGCCTACGGAAGAAATGACAACAAGCGATTGATTTAGCAAGGACTATTATCGGCTAGACTTCGATACAAATTATGTGGATACCATTTCAAACAACACCAGAAAGAAATATGCATCGGAAGAAAACACCGAATGAATACCTGTCACAATGGCGTCTATCTAACCGCCTTTGAGCTGGCATACCGGTACAAATCCTCTTCGGTCCAGAGACGACTGAAGTCTTAGAAATGCGCCCCTCCAACAGTAAGGTTGTGTTCATAGCGGCAGCATAAGTGTCAAAATGCTGGGCACCAATAGCAAGAAATAACTGCATGTCCAATCTCCACACGAACCTCTTTATCCGTTTCTCTTCAGTGTCCACCAGGTAAGGAGCATATCGAACCACTGAGTAAACTAACTGTCGTACGCGGACACTGTTGATAAGTCGAAAATATTGTATTTCTAATACATCAATTTCCCTACCATTTGTACTCATCTAGAGGTGTTTGGTATGAATATAGCACATATTAGCAAAGCATCCGTAAAATACCAAATAACATGTGTTATATATTATAACTGACATCTTTGAGATTAGGGAAAAGCTTCTCCCTAACTACGAGCTCGGACATCTCGAACACTCTCCGGAAGGATACGAGCAAGAAGTACAGCTGTGAATTCCTCCCAAGTCATAGGAAGTAGGTCTGCAGCTCGGCCTTTCTCAATTGACTCGCACCACGTCTGAGCAAGACCTCTCTAGATGAAAACTCGCAAGCTCAATCCATATCTCATCAGAACATCTATATGAACGACAAATCCCAGTCATCCTGTCGAGGATTGTCTGCGGATCCTTCACTGCATCTGTGCCTGTAAAAAATAGAGGCTTCAGCCTCAAAAACTCCTGTAAGGATACGGAAATAATCTCGGTAATGACAGAAATAGCTGACTGAGCAGCAGGTACAATCACAGTCCCTGCAGTAGGAGGGACATCATTGGCTCTCGGAGCTCGGCTAGCCTCAACTAACAATCCAACCATCTGTCGCAAGTCCTGAATACTCGACTCCAGCTTAGCTATCCGGCCTGGAAAAGGCGGATCACTCTGTCCCTGAGGAGTAGGCATACCGCTCTGATTGGTCCTCATCTCAAACGAGACTGCTCTAATCTCATCCCTGGCGGCAACCCTCTGGCCCTCGTAGTCTCCGACGGCATAGTGGTTGGAACAAGAAACATGATTGATAGGAACATTGTGATCAATCAAAGGATTCCCAGAATCAAGGAAGGAAATACAAGCAAATATATATCCTAAGGTCACTTAGGCGGAGTACCGTATCGTAAGTATGCCGCGGAACATACACACGCCATGCCACTCTGCTTAAGTCACCTACTCTAGCTACCAAGGGTCATCTTACACTCAGAAAAGTAAAACCTATCGCCCTGATACTAACTTTGTCACGACCCGAAGGTACGGGACGTGACTGGCACTTAAATTACGAAACGTCTCAAGGCGTAACATAATCTAAGTAAGCCAAAACCCAGAAATCTAAACCGTTTAAAGAAATAGTGTGAAAGAAAACTTAACTTAAAAAGATGATTTTTATAAAAATAAAGTCACCTTAAAAAATTTTAATGCATCAAATTTCCCGAAAATTTCGGCAGAGTCTCCTTTGTAAATACTAGCCCCCCCAAACGGTTACAACATATGAAAATACATATAAATAAGGAATAAGGGCAACCCCAAGTGGGAGCTAGCTCTTGGCCAATGGCGGAATCACAACCACATGCAATATATATATCAAAAGTGCGAAATAAACATCTGAAAGAAAGAAAGAAATGAGAAACATCATGTCGGTTCAAGTGAGCATCGACACCAAATAACACAAATACAAGTCTCATAAGTCTCACCGTCTAGTCCAGTATACAAGGGTGGATGGAGTATACTAGATACAAATAATAATACAATATGGAACAAAAGTATCCTCCTAACCCATGTATGAGCAAAGCTGCAAATCAATGCAATGAAGCAAAAAGAGGAAGTACACCCGCCGCTACTGCGCTGACGGGTTAAATCTGCAAGATATTGTGGCACAACGGGGGTGGTTTGCCAACTCGTGAGTAGTAAGTAACATCTAATAAGGATATCGTAAGCATGCACGCAAATGCGTCTTAACCTACGCATATCGATATGAACGATGTACTAACATGAATGCATAATCAAACACGAAACCAAACCTGAACATGTCTGGTATGAGAAAATCTTTGTTCTTATCTTAGAAAAACCACTGTGCAATAAACTGAAGTATCATCAATGAAATCAACGGAAAATCCGTGTCAAGCATCGACACAATATATACATACATATATATATATATATATATATATATATATATATCAATGTCTCAATATCTCAATGTCTCAATATCTCAATATCTCAATATGTCGGGCTCCGTCAGTCCGGATCGACCCATATCATCAAATCTCACGACTACGTCGGTATCCTCCGGATATCCGCCGCGTCAAACATAACCGGTCGGTAGTACTCCCCTGCCGGGCTCAACGCCATCTATGCGATCTTCTTGCCCCGAGGTACCGCTCCGGGTCCACCATGTACCCGCAGACGGTGCATCCCCCTCCTCGAATCGGGTATATGATACCGCTCAAGAACCGAGAAAACACATGGTGGACTCCACACACATCATATCACGAGAAAACCGTAAATTTCTACTTTAAAATGATAATAGGTTTATAAAATCCTTGAGGTTTCCCCCAAAATCCATAAATCTCATAAATACTGAAATCCTTGAGAAGAATCACAATATGTAAACATGTCGGTGATGATGGATGTCTATGATTCGATAGTATATACCATGCGAACTACGGCCAGAAGCTATGCATGAATCATGATGCAATGAGGTATGTATATATGACTGGGAATCCTACGTATCCATCCTGATGAAATGACTATACAAGTACAAGTCTACCGATCATATATGATACAATGAATAGATACCGATTCTAAGCAAGTTCTATAGAGTTCGTGACATAGCAATTACCAAAGGCGTGTGTGTTTGCATGAATAGTGCACGTGCGGCATGAACCAGTAGTAATGATGCAAGTGTCCTATGAGATAATATCGTATATATCTATGATGATGCAATACAATGAGATGAATGACTAGGAGACTACGCATATAAATACAAGCACTACTAGTAATCCTGACTATCGGGCGTTTCGCGCCAACCAGACGATCCCTCATAGATATATACATCTACTCACCGGGACACCTCGGCTAATCTGATCCAATCTCAGCCTTATCTTTCAGCGCCACGTCCGACGCTTCTGCACCCGATCCTAGGATCGCACACAAGTAAATAAGAGGATAGATATATAAATAAACGATGCAAGACAACCAACGCACACTAACTAGATGCGTACGCACTTGGTGCACAAAACGCGCCCGTGACAACGCCATAAACCATAACTAGGGTCGCTATACGTGGAAACTACCAAGTCTAGAACCCAATCGCGCATTCACAACACATTAAATATTATAGGAAATAGGTAGAAAATCATCAAAACCTCAAACTTAATTAAAATCGATTTATTCCAAAAATCTAGTAAGCATCACTTAACCATTTTAGTGCAAATCTAGATGTTTTAGCAAATCTAGTGGCCACAATGTTCATTCAATATCTTAATCAGGCTACACAATTATTAACTAGATTTTAATCTCACCAATTTTAGATTAATCAAGAAATTAGTTTGCAAGATTATATAATTATGACAATTTAAAAAAATAACAATTAGCAAATTAACAACTAGTTTAGATTTTTCAAGTCTTAAGATGTTAAACTACACATTCTAATCATAATCAAGTGATGAAACCCTAACTCTAATTCAAACCCTTTTTCTTGAAATTTCAAACTTGCAATTTGAACCATATAAATACCTAATTAAATTAGATCAAAGTAATTAACCAACAATTAAACCATAGGATTAAGATTTATACCTCTAAAATTTGAGATCAAACTTGCAACTTGACCTCCCAAAATTGTTCTCTTGCTCCAAGGTCCATGCTAGATTCGAACAAAGAATAATGGGTAAAGGTTAAATGAAGAATTAGTAAGGTTTTTGTGTGGATTTTTGAAGGAAATTTGAAGAATTTTGATGTGGAAATTAGATGGGGAAATGGGGGTTGCTGCAGGAATTTGGCTCGACCAGTGAGGAAAGAGGAGGGGTGAGTGAGTGTGGGTGTGTGTGTGTGTGTATAGAAAGTTCAAACTCGTGTGTGTGTAGAAAGTTCCAACTCAAGAAAATACCCCCATACCTCATTTATTACACCCCATGCCTTCTTTGTTTATAATTTTCTTATAATTTTCTCACCTATTTTATCCTAGAAACAATTAGAATCTTGAAGACAAGTGTAGAAAAGAGAACATGTTATAAACTTGTTATTAAGTTACCATGGTTCACATTTGTGTAATTAACCCATTTTCATTTGTAATTAACACTAATTAAATGTATAACTGAAAGCTTATAATAATATTTAAAATAATTAATTAAGGAAAATATTTAAGTAAACTAACAATTTATAAGTGACTAATTAAATATCAATACTAGCAATTACATAACTAAAATAGGTATAATCAAGTCTATGTGGAAAAATAATTATAATTAAATTTTACGGAAAACACAAGTTATATTACTGATTATCGGACAATTAACTTAAACGATTTTTAAAACGTTAGAAGCTTTTCGTCATCATTTGACATTTCGATGGCTTCACCAATATGGATCATGTTGTTAGTGTATATGCCCTAGAGACCATTACTGTATCATACTAGTTTGTATATTACTTAATGGAAGCTTGGGATATTCACCATTGTATAGACAATCTTGCTCAAAATAGTAGTATGCTACTTAGTTTGTCTCTACTTCAATGTGTGTACATGTGTTTCTTTTAACATATCGCCTATACACATTAGTGGAGCCCTTAGGATCTTTGATTGATTACCAGCGTTGTGATGGCAGTCACACTCGTGGGGGCTGGGTAATCCACAAGCACATCCTTATACAGGTCCCTAGTTGTAGGACTATCGAGACAGGGCATCGATACTCCGGAGTAGACTAGCGTATGCGCTTCTCATCCCAGCAGGGGAGACGGTCTGTCCCACAGCCGTCAGTACGTCGTACTTGAGATAGTATGCGGGTGCTCGTTAGGTTATGAGTACACTGGATAGTACTCGTCGGGAACTGATTGGTTGGTACTATACCTATCTTCAGTTATCAGTTCCCAGGTGACATGAGTACAGCTTAGTCCGCTGACTTGACACTGTCACTTCGCCTCGAGTGTGTTCCTACTATACTTTGATTACTACCCTACCACGGCTCAAAAGAGTCGTGCAAACAGGTAGTAGTTAGGTGCAGTCCCGAAGAACTTGGAGGCAGTGACGGTTAGACAGGATTCGTCTCTCCCGGTATTGGGAGTTGATGTCGCGATGTGTTAAGGAGAGCCATTACATACAGTCGTCCCTGGTCAGGGCAAGCGAGATGCACTGGTAGGTTTCCAGTGTTATCTCAGGGTGTTCTGGGCTACACTCCGACACGACTTGTACCGCTATTAGGGGATTGACGTTTACCGCCCCCTAGGCCCGCCATGCGATATTCTCAGACGAACAGACCGGACTGTACGGAGACTGTCACATTCAGGCTCAGTAGGAGTTCGGATGAGTTCACCTCGTCAGTCTTCTTATCGACATCTACCTAGGGGCCATTATGCACAGCTAGTGCCGCTTGCGGTCTGTGGTTAAACCCACTGCCAGCATAGTGTCGAGTTTTTAGAGTCCCACACAGAGAGCTATTCTCCTTTGGGCAAAAAGAGTAGAGGTCGCATGGTTTTGCGACAGGGTTCGGTCACATCCGTGCACTTGTGCACATTTGTTGTCCGGGCAGTTATTACTAGCGGGCTTTAGTTTAAGCCAGATCCTAGTATACGTTTTGGGATTGGTTTTATCTCGTTTGTATTCATGTTCCCCGGAACGCGGATGCGGGTGTGTATGCACAGTTGACCGAGACAAAGGAAGAGGATTCTCATTAGGGTTGTTGACTGTTGACCTTTTCTAAACCCTAATGAGAATAAGAAATATGATTAATAATAATATTAATTAAGTATTATTGTGCCATGGTTGGGTTGAAAGTTTGTCCTTGTTGACTTGTTGATTTTGTTGACCGGTTGACTAGCTTGGACTTGTTGACCATCATCATTACAATGGCTATCATTTCATGGGTATGACTTTTGCTTGCTTGTTTGTTCACAAATTGCATTTAATGCATGAAATGATATTGCCATTTGATATGAACCATCACAAAAATACTCAATTACTATTATTATCATGATTATTTTGGATTATGAGAGGATGGTTGTAAAAGTCTTGCTCATTCTATCATTTGCTCTCTCTCTCATAAAAAAAAGCTCTCCTCTTCCTCTTCCTCTAGCTCAAGGCAAAAATCTCTCATGTGTTGAGAACCATTTGCCTTGGAGATAAAACCCTAAAACACTTCTCTACTCATCCTAAAGTCCAAGGTCTAGCAAGCCAAGGATTTTAGTTTCCTCTAGATTGAGGTTGGAGCCAAAGGTAGAAGTTTTCGGGTGGATCCATCTTCGGCGCAAGGAGACGACGAGGTGAGGCCGATCCGACCACCACAAGGAGTCGAAGAGAAGGAGTTCAAGTTTAGGTATAACCCCTAATATAGTATCTAAACTCTTAGTTAGGTTGTTAGATAGTTTGTTTAACAAAGATCCTTTTCTAGAGTCCATGTTATCCCCACCGTAAAAATCGTTTTTCACCATTTCCGCAACCTTAAAGAATCGGGGACGGGTAACGTGGACTTACAGTGGTATCAAAGCCTAGTTAAACACTATCTAACATGTTATCAAAGTAACTAGAAGTTCAATCGGAGAAAAAGTCACAAAACATGCCCGAGACTTAAACTTTCTGTCGATTTTTTTACTGCTCTAAAAATGATTTAACACATTTGAAAAATCGTCTGAGGGTTTTCTGTGAACACAGCAGAAAAACGATCCACCGAGCCGACCAACTCACCGCGGAAACGCGGCAAGAACAAGCTTCTTGCCGCGGATCCGCGGCCGAGTTGACTCGGCTGTGGATCGGTTTTCCTGCAGTGTTTTTCTGGGGGTGTTTTGGGATTTTTACAATATGTTTTTTCTGCCCAGATTTTCCAAAAAGCAAAATTTGTTTTTGGGGTGGTTAAAAATCCGTATTTTGATCGAACTTCTATAGACTTTAGCTAACGGGTTATATCTGTGATGTAATATATGTATTGAACGTCTACTAATCACTATACGTCGATTAGTGGGGGTTATACATATCTGTGATCTGTAATCTTTATGGTTTGTGTATATGAATTCATTGGATTGTCGCGGATGAATAGCCGGGGGGGGTTGTGAGATGAGAGTTTTGTTTATCTTTCAATTCATGTAATTTGTAAATTGATGTAATATTATTTATATGGCCGCACATCCGGGGTGAGGTTGTAGCCGCCATTGTATAATTTCTTTTTACTGTTTTTGCTCCTAGGATAGACCCAAGGAGGGGTGCACAAACTACCAGGTATCTCGAAGTGCCGAGTGGCCTACTCACGTTGTTGAGGGAGGTTGCTTCACTTCGGGTATTTAGCGGGTAGTTTGCCGCACCCGTAGGGGTCTAGGGTGGGGTATTGGCTATTCATCGCGACCGTGTAATCCGCTTTTCGTTACAGGCTCGTACGAAATGCGGATTCCTAGTATATCCAATGTGTTCATCTGTGATCTGGAATGGCTATCATTGCATCTGACGAATGTATATATCTATATATGATATCTATTTAGGCGTTGCTTATGTTTTGCATCCGCGCTAGTCCAGCCCCCGCTCTGTCGTTAGTTAAGTAACCTAACGGGTAATGACGGGGCCCCGTGGCGAATGCGGATGGCATAAGCGTACGTCATATTTTCGTTGTTTTCTGCAATGGTAGGATTAAATAATGGGATGCATTAAAATTAATGCAAGAAAATAAACCAAAGTATAGTCGTTGGAACACTTTCAAAACCACTCGGTTCTTTTCAAAAACCAACTTTTAAACGCGGAGCTTGAACCACTCCCATTAAAAGCTATCTCGTTCCATCGATTATATCAAGTTCACTACGTTCACGGTTTCGCCAAAACCATTCATAGCCCTCCGTCATTTCATATGGATAGTCAATAGTATTCAAGCTGTGTTTGTTGGCCAAAGTCAAGGCACAGTGTTTGGTAGCTATTGGGTATTCATATGCAGCATTGATAGATGCGTTGGTTTGGGACAGTCGTACTGCCTTGTTGGCCAAAGTCAAGGGTAGGTACGGGTGGGTTCAAATTAACTTGGAGAATGACGGGTCGAACTTGACATGTGACTTATGATTTATTGGCCAAAGTCAAGGTCATAAGAGCATGGGACAAAAATCCACATCGGGAGTTTTTAAAGAAACTGAAACTTGCTAGCGCTGCATACCATTTGGAGTGTGATGATTCTGGTAGGATTCCTTCATTTTTGTCACGCGATGATATTTGGATCCCGATCCTACTGTGAGTATATGCTACTCCTCGGTAAATTTCTCACTTAACGATCAAAGCTATAAACCAAGTAGGTGTCTAGAAAGGTGTTAGCGGGGCTACGCCCCCAGGGAAAAGAGGTTCTTAAATTAAGGAATTTCGCAAAAGCGTTGGAAAACCTCCCTCGAAGTAACGACACTGGCCTGACTGAACGGTTAAGCAAGTATTGTACGGTGAGATTGATCCCGACTAATTCCTCCTTTTTGGTTTGAGGAGGGATTCGAGAAACAGTAGGAGCCATCCTGTTTAGACAAACTAAAAACCACTCTAAACTTGCAAGAGCATCATGCTGAGTGTTTCTTCTCTCTCTCCTAATTGCAGCGACCAATCGTCATGACCGGACTTAAGTTACTTATAGATAAAAATATACTGACAGGGCCAAACTACAAAGATTGGCTCAGGAATGTCAAAATGGCAATCACTTACGACAAGTTGGGGTATCTTCTTACCACCAAAGCTCCCCCTGTGCCAGGTCCCACCTCCAACGTCGCGGATAAGGAAATCCGTAAGACCTAGGAGATCGATTGCACGAAGGCCAAGTGCCTCGTGCTTACCTCTATGGACAATGAAGATCAGAGGAGGCACGAGAATATGGACCTAGAATCCATATTTCTCCATACTAAGGAACTATATGGAGAGCAATCCCGTATCGCCAGATACGAAGTCTCGAAAAAGTTATTTTCGACGAGATTGGCTGTCGGATCATCGGTAGCGGAACACGTGCTTAAGATGATTGGCTTCATTGAAGAGCTCGCGGACCTTGGGACCACGTTAGAGAACGAGCTCTATACGGACTTGATTCTCCAGTCCCTTCCTTCCACTTACGCCCAGTTTATCCTGAACTTTAACTTGCAAGGAAAAGAAGTTGAACTTCCGGAGCTCCTCAACATGTTGAGGAGTGCAGAGGGCACCCTACAGAAAGGTAGGGAAACATCCACTTTGTTTGTAGGAGGATCTTCCTCTTCTAGGTCCAAGGCGAAAGCCAAGGGAAAGAAGAAGAAAGCCCCAGCCAAACCAAGGGACGGTGTTAGTAAAGTGGAAATGAAGGGAAAAGGAAAAGCAACAAAGGTAGCGGGGCAGCTTGTGGGAAAGGAAGAGTGCTTCTATAGTCATAAGAAAGGACACTGGAAAAAGGATTGCAGGGCTTGGAAGGCCAAGAACCAGGACCCGAAGTAAGTTGCGGCTTCGGCTTCAGGTGTGTATGTTATTGAAAACTGTCTATCAATAAACTCTACTTCCTGCGTATTGGATACCGGATCAGGATCTCATATCTGTAATTCCATCCAGGCACTGAGAAAGCGTAGGGTTTTAAAGGCAGGTGATATGACCCTCAGAGTTGCAAACGGAGCTGGCATGGATGCTGAGTCCGTGGGGGACTATCACTTGGGAATGTCAGATGGACATGTTTTGGTTTTACGTGATTGTTATTTTGTACCCAATGCAATTTGTAATATCATATCTGTATCTTTATTATCTAAAGAAGGTTATGAATTTGCATTTGTAAGCAATGTTGTAAACATTCACCTTAATCAAGTTTTGATTGGGTCAGGTACATTAAGCAATGGTATATATGTATTAAACCAACCACAGATTTTCAATGTCCAAAATACACACAAAAGAAAGTCTCCGGAAACAAATCAGGCTTTCTTATGGCATTGTAGACTGGGTCACATCAATAAGAGAAGGTTGACGAAGTTACATACAGAAGGATATTTGGATCCGTTCCAATATCAATCATATGCAACTTGTCAATCCTGTCTCAAAGGAAAGATGACAAAGATTCCGTTCACTGGACACGGAGTAAGAGCGAGCGAGCTCTTGGGACTCGTACACAGCGATGTGTGCGGTCCAATGTCTACGCATGTACGAAGCGGTTATTCTTACTTCATTACTTTTACGGATGACTTTTCAAGGTACGGATATGTCTTCTTAATGAAACATAAATCCGAATCCTTTGGAAAATTCCAGGAATATAAGAATGAAGTAGAAAAACAAACCGGCAAAAGTATGAAGACACTGAGATCTGATCGAGGTGGTGAATACTTGAGTGCCGAGTTCCTGGATTACCTAAAAGAGAATGGAATTCTCTCTCAGCTTACTCCTCCATACACTCCGCAACATAATGGTGTATCGGAGAGACGGAATCGGACCCTATTGGATATGGTACGTTCCATGATGAGTAACGCTGAGTTACCGCGATCATTCTGGGGATATGCACTAGAATCAGCTGCATATCTATTGAACCGAGTTCCAACTAAGACTGTGCCTACCACACCATATCAGATGTGGTGTGGGAAGAAAGCCTATTTTAAGCACATTAAGACATGGGGATGTCCAGCTTTTGTCAAAAAGCAGCATGCGGACAAACTCGAGGTACGCTCAGTACAGTGTAAGTTTGTGGGATATCAAAAGAACTCCAAAGGATATTTCTTCTATTGCGAAGAGGAACAAAAGGTTTTTGTTTCTCGTCATGCCTGCTTCTTGGAAACTGAGTTTTTGGAAAATCAGATAAGTTGGAGCGCAATAGAACTGGAAGAAATTCCAGAACCACGAGCTATTACTGAAATCTTAGAAGAACCAGAGGGTTCGAAAGAACATGACATTCCTGCGCCACTCCGCAGGAGTAGTAGGCAGTCTCATCCGCCCGAGAGATATTACGGTTTTCTCATAGACGGGGATAGAGAGGATTGCATCATTGATAGTGATGAGCCTACTAGCTTCCAGCAGGCCATTCAGAGTGTTGACTCAGTAAAATGGCTGGATGCAATGCGGACCGAAATGGAGTCCATGTACACCAACAAACTATGGACTTTGGACATTGCTCCAGATAGGGTAAAACCCGTAGGATGCAAGTGGATCTTCAAGAAGAAGATTGGTGTAGATGGACAGGTTGAGACCTATAAGGCTAGACTTGTTGCAAAGGGTTTTCGTCAAAGACCTGGTTTGGACTATGACGAAACCTTTTCTCCAGTGGCTATGCTGAAATCTATTCGGATCCTTCTTGCCATCGCTGCCTTCCACGATTATGAGATTTGGCAGATGGACGTAAAGACCGCTTTTCTAAATGGAAATTTAGAGGAGTGTGTCTATATGGACCAGCCAGAGGGTTTCATTCAGAGTGGGAGCAGCGGAAAGGTGTGCAAATTGCTTAAGTCCATTTATAGACTGAACCAGGCATCGCGGAGTTGGAACATCTGCTTTGATGAGACAGTTAAAGAATTTGGCTTTATCAAAAATCCAGATGAACCATGCATCTATAGTAGATTTATAGCAAGAACTGTCGTATTCCTCGTTTTATACGTGGATAACATTCTTTTGATAGGAAATGACATTCCTATGCTACAATCTGTCAAAGGGTTCTTGTCACACAGGTTCTCCATGAAAGACCTGGGTGATGCCACTTACATTCTGGGGATCCGGATCCATCGTGATAGATCCAAGAGGATATTAGGACTTTCGCAGTCCAGGTATATCGACACCATACTGAAAAGATTCAGTATGGAAGATTCCAAGCGCGGTAATCTACCGGCTTGTCACGGGATCACCCTCTCCAAAGAGATGTCTCCCAAGACTGATTTGGAAAGAGATCGCATGTCTATTATACCCTACGCTTCTGCGGTAGGCTCTATAATGTATGCGATGTTGTGTACCAGACCGGATGTAGCTTATGCACTGAGTGTGGTAAGCCGGTATCAGTCAAACCCTAGGGAGAAGCACTGGATAGCGGTAAAGAATATTCTCAAGTACCTGAGAAGGACTAAGGAGATGTTCTTGGTGTATGGCGGAAAAGACCTCCAGATCGAGGTTTTTGCTGACTCCAGCTTCCAGAGTGACAAGGATGATTCCAAGTCCATGTCGGGTTTTGTCTTTACCCTCAATGGAGGGGCGGTGTGTTGGAAGAGTTCCAAACAGGAAACCGTTGCTGACTCGATGATGGAAGCGGAATATATCGCTGCTGCTGATGCCGCAAAAGAAGCCGTCTGGATGAGGAAGTTCTTGACAGAACTTCAGGTGGTTCCGTCCATTGTTGGTCCAATACATCTGTATTGCGACAACAACGGGGCTATAGCTTTAGCGAAGGAACCCATGTCCCATCAGAAGTCCAGACACATCTTGAGGCGGTATCACCTGATCAGGGAGATCGTGGATCGCCAGGAGATCGAGGTTTGGAGGGTTGCTATGGAAGATAACATAGCAGATCCATTCACGAAGGCTTTACCCCAGACTCAGTTCGAGCGGCTGATCGAGATGATAGGTCTTCGATATGCCAGTACATGGCCTTAGTGCAAGTGGGAGATTGTTAGTGTATATGCCCTAGAGGCCATTACTGTATCATACTAGTTTGTATATTACTTAAAGGAAGCTTGGGATATTCACCATTGTATAGACAATCTTGCTCAAAATAGTAGTATGCTACTTGGTTTGTCTCTACTTCAATGTGTGTACATGTGTTTCTTTTAACATATCGCCTATACACATTGGTGGAGCCCTTAGGATCTTTGCTTGATTACCAGCATTGTGATGGCAGTCACACTCGTGGGGGCTGGGTAATCCACAAGCACATCCTTATACAGGTCCCTAGTCGTAGGACTATCAGGACATGGCATCGATACTTCGGAGTAGACTAGTGTATGCGCTTCTCATCCCAGCAAGGGGAGACGGTCTGTCCCACAGCCGTCAGTACATCGTACTTGAGATAGTATGCGGGTGCTCGTTAGGTTACGAGTACACTGGACAGGACTCGTCGGGAACTGATTGGTTGGTACTATACCTATCGTCAGTTATCTTCCCAGGTGACATGAGTACAGCTTAGTCCGCTGACTTGACACTGTCACTTCGCCTCGAGTGTGTTCCCACTGTACTTTGATTACTACCCTACCACGGCTCAAAGGAGTCATGCAAACAGGTAGTAGTTAGATGCAGTCCCGAAGCACTTAGAGGCAGTGACGGTTAGACAGGATTCTTCTTTCCCGGTATTGGGAGTTGATATCGCACTGTGTCAAGGAGAGCCATTACACACAGTCGTCCCTGGCCAGGGCAAGCGAGATGCACTGGTAGGTTTCCAGTGTTATCTCAGGGTGTTCTGGGCTACACTCTGACACAACTTGTACCGCTATTAGGGGACTGACATTTACCGCCCCCCTAGGCCCGCCATGCGATATTCTCAGACGATCAGACCGGACTGTACGGAGCTGTCACATTAAGGCTCAGTAGGAGTTCGGATGAGATCACCTCGTCAGTCTTCTTATCGGCATCTACCTGGGGGCCGTTACGCACAGCTAGTGCCGCTTGCGGTCTGTGGTTAAACCCACTGCCAGCGTAGTGTCGAGTCTTTAGAGTCCCACACAGAGAGCTATTCGCCTTTGGGCAAAAAGAGTAGAGGTCGCATGGTTTTGCGACAGGGTTCGGTCACATCCGTGCACTTGTGCACGTTTGGTGTCCGGGCAGTTATTACTAGCGGGCTTTAGTTTAAGCCAGATCCTAGTATACGTTTTGGGATTGGTTTTATCTCATTTGTATTCATGTTCCCCGAAACGCGGATGCGGGTGTATATGCACGGTTGACCGAGACAGAGGAAGAGGATTCTTATTGGGGTTGTTGACTGTTGACCTTTACTAAACCCTAATGAGAATAAGAAATATGATTAATAATAATATTAATTAAGTATTATTGTGTCATGGTTGGGTTGAAAGTTTGACCTTGTTGACTTTGTTGACCGGTTGACAAGCTTGGACTTGTTGGCCATCATCATTACAATGGCTATCATTTCATGGGTATGACTTTTGCTTGCTTGTTTGTTCAAAAATTGCATTTAATGCATGAAATGATATTTCCATTTGATATGAACCATCACAAAAATACTCAATTGCTATTATTATCATGATTATTTTGGATTATAAGAGGATGGTTGTAAAAGTCTTGCTCATTCTATCATTTGCTCTCTCTCTCATCAAAAAAAGCTCTCCTCTTCCTCTTGCTCTCCCTCTTCCTCTAGCTCAAGGCAAAAATCTCTCATGTGTTGAGAACCATTTGCCTTGGAAATAAAACCCTAAAACACTTCTCTACTCATCCTATAGTCCAAGGTCTAGCAAGCCAAGGATTTTAGTTCCTCTAGATTGAGGTTGGAGCCAAAGGTAGAAGCTTTCGGGTGGATCCATCTTCGGCGCAAGGAGACGACGAGGTGAGGCCGATCCGACCACCAAAAGGAGTCAAAGAGAAGGAGTTCAAGTTTAGGTATAACTCCTAACATAGTAGCTAAATTCTTAGTTAGGTTGTTAGATAGTTTGTTTAACAAAGATCCTTTTCTACAGTCCATGTTACCCCCACCGTAAAAATCGTTTTTCACCATTTCAGCAACCCCAAAGAACCGGGGATGGGTAACGTGGACTTACACATGTAGCATGCTCTGACATCAGGTTGAATGAACCCTATACCCAGTCTGTCTGGGATTCGTCCATCGATGAGTGCTCGGACCTGAGGTGGATGCCACAACCCCTCATAAAACTTCATTTCGGATTCCGTTTGATATAACCGACATCCGTACTTTTTAAAATATTCTAGCATTTCAGGCACATAATATCTGGGATTAAGGATGGCTCTTATGCCTCTTTCATACGGAAGGCACGTGACAGACAAATCGTCTGGGTGCACGACAGGATTTGACCCATAAAACAGGATGCCCTTCTGTCCACTTTTCCTTTCAGGAACATAGAAAATTTGCAGTTGGTTCACGGTAGAGACCGAAAAAGTATCTAGCTCCTTGCAAATCTGTTTCGGCACCATTGTGATAGCTAGGGACCCTTATGTAATCTTGAAGGTTTCTCTTAGATTCGCTTTTTGCATGAGGACCCAATCTGCATAGCTGTTCTAAGGCGGGTCCTCTTCCTCGGACCCTTCAGTGTAGCTGCTGAAATGAGAGCAAATTTTGCTGTCGGATGGGCTTTCAGTATCAGCCTCGTCGTATTGCTACCAAAATGAGGGCGAGTTTTACGGAAGGATGGACTTCCAGCGTCGGATGTAGGGTTCCTAGGCACTCTCAAGAGGTCTCACAAGGCATCAACCATGCCAATTTCAAAAATTACGGTGCCGAGAAACCCTAATACGGATCGTTGGCTAGAAGTTTAGGCAAAAAAGAAACTAGTTAACAACTTAACGAAATGGTAAATGGAAATACAACCTTTGTAGATCCGGTTCTCCACCTCCATGGCTCCGCGATGAAGTCTCCTCGTTGTACAAATCGGATCTTGGGCTCTAGCGTCGGCTTCATCGGAGAAAAAGCGGGCTAGGTCATCGACGACGATGCCGAAGATGATCTACGTCGAGGCATCGCTAGATCAAGCTCCAACTTCACCAAGTCAAGAAAACTTGTGAAGGAAACACCCTATACTACTTGGCAAGAGGTAGAGGATGAAGAAATAGGAGGTGGGTTCACTTTAGAATTGGATTTCTCACTCTTTTTCTCAAGTTGCCATTGATGAGGCAAGCTTTTTCTTCAAGTAGAAGATGAAGAAGATGATGAAAAGAATATGATAAGTTCTTTTGTAAAAAGAAAATAATAAGAATACTTATCATATCTCAACCATGGTCAAGTGTAGAGAATAAATCATGGTTAGTGGGAATGGTTAGGGTTAAGCATGGAGACAAAATGGTCACTTGGTCAAAGCTTCATGAAGCTTTAACTAGAAAACAAATTAAGCCACCATTTTCCTTTATGCTTATTATTTTTCCAAAAAGAATAAATAGACAAATAAATGAAAAAAGAAAACAAAACCCTAATCATAAGTTTAACCATGGTTTAATTCTTTACACTTAACCAAGTAAACATGTATCATCAAACATGATACAATCATTTGCACAAAAAGTATATCACATATACAACTTGTACATCCAAGTGAGAAAATCCTTTAAAGTGAACCAATATTAGTTAATGCAAAGTACTATATCAAATATATAATTATACATTAAATCATTAAATCAACACTTGATTTAACGATCCGGTCATATCGCATATAACCGACTAGTATCCTATGTATCGGCTTATCGAATCAATACTTGATTCGATAACTAGGTTATATCGCATACAACCAATCGATACATTCATCGCGAGAATAGAATATGGTATCACATACACGCATTATTCTCGGTCCCGCACATATCTCATATGTTGGAGATAGTGCCCTCAGAGTCAATTATTAGATCACAAGCACGTGATTGCAATGATTGAGGGAGGACCTATCCCGATAGGACATTCTTACTCGAGATGATAGTATGCTATCTGGTTTACCTTTATCATCGTGTACTGCTTCAGGTGACCTTACAGGTCACTATTACACGTTGATAGAGCCCCTAGGATTCTTGCTTGACCACCAGCAGTATGAGAGCGATCATATACGTGGGAGCTGGTAGTCTATAAGCATATCCTTAAAAGGTCCCTAGTCGTGAGAGTTTCGAGACAGGGCATCGATTCTCCAGAGTAGACTAGTGTATACAGTCGAGACCCCGACGAGGGGCGGTGGCCGGTCTCACAAGCCATTGGTGTCAGTTAGATCACCTAAGATGTATACAGGTGCTCATTGCGTTATGAGTACACCGGACAGGACTCGCTGGGAACATGCTAGTTGGTCATATACCAGACGTCAGATGGCAGTTCCCTGGTGACATGTGTACAGGTTAGTTCATCGACCTGGGGTTCGTCATTTGTCTTGTGTGAGTTCCCACTGTACTTTGATTACTACCCTACCACGGCTCAAAGGAGTCGTGCAAACAGGTTTTAGTTGGGTACAGTCCCGAGCCACATGGAGGCAGTGAGCGCATCTTCAGCGGTTTGTCTCTCCCGGTATTGGGGGTGAGGTCGCGCTGTGTCTAGGAGAGCCATTACACGAAGCTCTCGGCCGAGGCAAGGAGATTTACTGGTAGGTATTCCAGTAGTATCTCAGGGTGTTCTGGGCTACACTCCGACACGACTTGTACCGCTTTTGGGGGTCTGACTTTTACCAACCCCCTAGGCCCGCCATGCGATTCTCGTAGACGAACGGACCGGACTGTACGGATATTGTCACTGACAGGCTCAGTAGGGTGTCAGGCTGAGTTCGCTCACAGACGTCCCTTTTGGTCAATACCTGGTAGCCCGTTATGTATTGGCTTATACCTCTAACGTGCTAGTGGTTAAATCCACAACCAAGGTGTTGATGAGTCTTTAGAGTCCCCCACATTCAGTTACTCTAGCTTTCGGGCGAAAAGCTGTAGAGGCCGTATGGAGATATGGCAAGGTCCGATCAGATACGTGCGGTATTGCACGGATCAGGATCGGACAGTTTGTACTATAGGCCGTATGGATATATGGCAGGGTTCGATCAGATACGTGCGGTATTGCACGGATCAGGATCGAACGGATATTACTAGCCGGCTTTGGTTCAAGCCGGATCTTAGTATAGTACAGTGTAGATTTTGTCTCATTGCATTTGTATTTCGGTCGGAATACAAATGCGGGTGTGTATACACAGTATCGGGGTTTTCCTGTAATTTATTATGGGACCAGTTTTCTGGAGTTGCCAGTTTGCTTTCCGTTTCGGCCAATTTCCTTTGTATCGTTCATTGGCCGAAGATTGGTGGAGGAGGGCTTATTTGCATTGTTGCAAATAAGCATTTGTGGAGGGGGTCTTTGCATATTTCCTTGTATCATGATGGTGCACCATTCTTTTGACCTTGACTTCTTCTTCTATCATGATTGCTTGACTTTGTGAGCAATCATGGTTATAGTAGGTGGGTTTTTGGAGTATGGGTTTGATTTTGTGATCATTGCCTTTCATGATAACCTTTCCTCTCTCTCTCTTGCATGAGATGAGAATGGCTCCCATTTTTGATACACCCCCACTCTCTCATTCACCCCACCACCATGTCATGGCCGGCCAAGCATTGCAAGGGCTGTCCAAATTTTTGGAGTGTGGAATTTTGTTCATTTCATGCTCCAAAAATCCCCTAGTTCCTCCATATATTTCTTGTATCATCCCTCCACCAAAATGGCACCTCCTACAACCCTAAATGAGACATATAGATCCACAATACATTCTACAGCAAACCTTGGGCATGTCGACTAGCCACCTTCGTGCCCGAGTTGCCTCGGCATTGAGGTGGGAGCCCGTAAAAGATGTAGGCGATGTGGTGCACTTCCGGCGACGAGGTGGAGACAGGACATTCCGCGGGAGATCGGGACGACGACGAGAAGACCGGAGGACTCGGATCAGTCGGTATATCTCTCTTCCCCATCTTGTAGTTAGCTAGGACTAGTTAATGGTTCGATCCGGGTGATTAGTGCGCGATGGTGCCGGTTTGCCAGTTCAAGAAAAATTAAAGTTTATCACCGCTTCCGCATTTGGCCGTCGGATTGATGGCCGGGGCGCCGCCGTGCACTTACAGTGGTATCAGAGCCTCGCCATTAACTTAGTCTAGCTTTGTTTAATGTGTTTACATTTCCGATCGACCAAAATTCCAAAATCCGCGTTTTTGTTCACATCAGTTTTCTGTTGAAATTTTTTGGAGTCGAAAATTTTTTCAGGTTACAGAAAAGTGATGTACTGGAAAATATAAGGCTACTGTAGAAATTCGACAGAGTGATTCCATAGTGGGAGCGCGGAACCGCGGCCAAACCCCCATTTGGGCCGCGGTTCCGCCGCACTATGATCAGATCACTGTGTCATTTTTCTCCAGTTGCTTTCTGGGCTAATAATAGGGGTTTTGGAATATTAATTTTGGACCCAGAATTTCTTGATGTGCTACAGTAATACTTGGGGGCCCACTTGTTAAAATTTGATCGATCGGATATTTTAAACACATTATTTCACAGTATTTACATTATATCTGCGACCGTGAATGTCACTCGATTGGTAAATCCTTTCTAACTGCTATAGCCCGGTTAGACGGATTTGCGAACGTGACATTCACGTTGATGTTTTGTGATTTTGCTGTGATGTTGCGGATCGGTCGTGGGGGATAGCCTGGATGCAATGCTAGTACAATTTTTGTTGTATTATGTACATTTGATATTGCGGGGCGAGCGTCCGACATGTGGACTGCCGTCACTGCCTGTTTGTATTATTCTTTTGGGGCACGACCAGGTTGCGGTCGATGTACCCGGTGTATGTATATTTTACTTTCTGTACTAGGATTGCCCCGCGGAGGGGTGCACGGACAGCCGGGTTCTAGAGGGCAACAGTCCCGCATCTCATGGCATTGAGACGGGGGGGGCTTCACTCTAGGATTGGCGGGCTATTCGCCGCACTCGTAGGGGGTACAGGTTAACCCAGGAGGGGTGCCCAAGTTACCGGATTCCGTGAAGTGCTGGGTGGTCCATTCACGTTGATGAAGGGGGCTGCCTCGCTTCAGGTTTTGGCGGGTAACTTGCCGCGCCCGTAGGGGTCTAGGATTTCATTGCACAGGCTATCCATACGACCAGGGGAACGTCGGGTTTCAGTAGTGGCTCTGTGAAACCCGGGGATCCCAGATATCTGTATTGTTCTGTGATGCTGTACATTTCTGTGATGTTGCATTTTATTCACGCCTTGAGCGAATATAATATATTGGTATATATATTAGTAGATGTTGTATATGTTTTGCATCCGCGCTAGTCCAGTCCCGGCTCTGTCGTTAGTTAGCTAACCTAACGGGTAATGACGGGACCCAGTGGCGAATGCGGATGGCATATACGTACATCAGTATATTTTCGTTCTTTGTGGTGTGATCAATTGATGGGACTGCGTTGATTCGGATCAATGCAAGTTAAAAACAAACCTAATCTGATGTTGTTGGAACACTTTTCAAAAAGCTGTTATTGCAAGGACGTTCACTTTTGTTTTGCACAGTGATATTCGATTATGAATATCCAGCACCTCAGTCGATGAGGCAAGGGACGAGATCCCTTCACCGGGAGTGACCCCTTGGACAGAAGTTTGCGTCAGGACATTAACTTCACTACAGCCGATTACTTTTGCTTTGCATCATGGTATTCATTTGGAATATCCTGCACCTCATTCTACGGGGAAAGAGCCGAGATCCCTTCACCGGGAGTGACCTCTTTAGTAAAGGTTTTCGTCACTATATTTTTAAAAAGCTATCCGTTCCTTCAACGATATCAAGTTCATTACGTTAAAGGTTTTTGCCAGAAACCATTCGTAGCCCTCCGTCATTTCAGTTAAATATTCGGTAGTATTCAAGCTATGTATTTTGACCTCACCCCAAGGCATAGTGTTTGGTAGCTGCCGGGTATTTATCTGTTGCATAGATAGATGCGTTGGTTTGGGACAGTCGTACTACTATTTTGGCCTACGTCAAGGGTATGTACGGGTGGGTTCAAATTAACCTGGATAATGACGGGTAGAACTTGACATGTGACTTATGATATTTTGACCTCACGCCAAGGTCATAAGAGCATGGGGCAGAAATCACATCGGGAGTTTCAAAAGAACTGAAACTTGCCAGATATGCGCATACCTTCTGGAGTGTGATACCGTGAGCGGATTCCGTCACGTTATCATGCGATGAGAGTTGGATCCCGATTCCCACTGATGAGTTAGTCTACTCCTCGGGTGACCCCGACTAATTCTTATTTCAGGTTTGGAGGAGAATTTGAGGTACAGTGGGAGGTTTCCAGATTAGATAAATTGGTAACCATTCTGATCTAGGATAGAGTGCACGCTGAGTGTTTCTTTTCTCTCTCTCTTTGGCAGCGACCATTGACCCGACCCTAAGACTATGACTCAGTGACCAAGTTGACCGAACCTTCTTAACCACTGGCTTTTGGATTGTCAGTGTTGCGAACCTCATTGCCACTCCTACTTTTACCTATTTCTCCAGGACACCCCGTATTACTACGAACGTCCATTTCCATTGGACAAAACCATCGTATGGTTATATACGAACTCGAAGGAATTCGAGGATGGTTTCAGGTTCTGGAGGAAACGGATAGGACTATTCAGTTGTCTTTTCCTTTTACCTTCTCTCAGGTTGTGAGTACCCCTAGATTAGGGGACAGTACACCTATTACGCAAATTGGATAGTCTTCTTCCAAACCTTAGGCTGGTGCCGAACGGTGGGGAATGAAGAAAACCAATTAGCATAACGATGGTGTACAGAAGGTATTAAGTTAAGACAAAGCAAGGGATTAGTAAGAGGGCAAAGTAAATTGCGACTGATATTCATGACCAAACAAGGTATTTCATTACCACTCCCAAATCACCTTTGTATTTCTCCAGAACACTCCGTATCACTACGAAGATCCACAGTTTATTGGATACTCCATCGTATGGTTATATACGAACTCGAAAGGAACTTGTTCCAGTTCGGGGATGGATTCTGGTTCAGGAGAAATAGGAATAAGGTTTATTCAGGTGTCTTTTATCTTCACCTTATCTCGTATTGCGAGTGTTCCTAGGATTGGGACGGTACACCCATTATGCTTATTGGATAGTCTTCTTCCAAACCATAGGCTGGTGCCGAACGGTAGGGAAGGAAGAAAACCATTTGGCCTAAGGGGTGTGCAGAAGGTAATGACTAAAGACATATAAAGGGATTTGGAGAGGTGGCAAAGAATTATACGGTTACAGTCATGAATCTGGAAGAGGCATTACTAGGAATACCGGGATACCCCATCGAAACATTTCAATGTTTCAGTTCCACCGTGTACTGTTAAAAGGAAAACTGATTTCCCAATTAGTCCTTACTCCAGGGTATGTATTTACCAGGTACGATTCTCACATCTGTATGGTTTTACAGATGATGAGTGGGAGTAAGTTATTGGGAATTGGGTGATCATCCTCATTATATCGGGATTCGTTGTAATCGGTGATATTTGAGGAAATCACCTGGGCTGTTTGCCGGTCGGCAAATATTTGGTTTTGAATATCCGCTGTCATGCACCAATTTCAAATTGATATATCTGTACGTCTATTTTCATAGAGTGAGATATACCTTTTTGAAATTATGTCTACGACATTTACCTATATCAGTGGATGGTTAGGTAAGGAGCATTAAATAGCGGTGTAATTCTTCTGAACCATAAGTACAGTTTTCAACCTACGACACACAGTGAATGAGTTTTCAGACTCAAGGGACTTATACAGAGTATTGTATGTTGTCCAGGGTCCATCAGGACAGAGGGGATGGTCCTCGTACTATATTCGATTTGCTTATGACTTCTCTAGTTTTTAGACAGGTGTTTCGTGGAAACACAGGGTCCGAATTTTGAGAAGTTATAGGTATTTAAATAGAGTAGAGAACCAGGTATAGCAAGTATCAGTATTCTTCAAAGTGATCGAAGATGTAGATATTTGTATATGGTATTCAGTTGATAGTAATGATTAAGAGAACTTGCTTCTCTTTCAGGTTACTCATAATTGGAAGCATTCCTAAGTTGATTAACGCTGATCGGCCTCCTTCCATTTTAGTTGACATGCACTGGAGACAGCTGCATGATTTGAATCTGGTTCAATTAAATCAGTGCCTCTGGTTCTATATTGGATATAGAACAGTCATATCTTAACGATATTAAGGTACGGGGAGTTGTCCGGGTTATGCTTAAAACCAGACTCTGGATAACTCAAGGCACGTTTCTGTAATGGCTGTTTGTGGGTTGACCCAGGCTATGACGAGGGTTGACTTTCTACCATCTGGATGAACAATAGCGATATTGTTCTAGACTCACCACAGTTTTAATAAAAATGGATTTTTTCAGAAAACAGTAGTGGGAGTATGGTAGAACTGGAAGTGATTCCAGAACCACAAACGATTACTGAAGATTTCATAGGAACCTAAAGATTCAATATGGTTTGACATTCCATTAGCCACTCCGCAGACAGGTGGGTAACTTCAGGCACCCGAGAGGTACTCCGGTGGCCTCAAGGACGGTGACAGGGAAGTTCTTGTTTACCCACATTTGCCATTGCTGTTGTTCCAGACCGTGAGACCCGGCAGGAGGATGAGTATAGCATCGTTCTAAACTAGCTTTAGAAGTGTACGTTTATATGACTCTGCCAGAGGGTTGTCGTAGTCAGTGGGAGCAGCGGAAGCATTGGTGGACAGGTAGCTTATGTCTATTTATAGACTAAAGCAGATATAGCGGAGATAGATCATCAATTTCTGATGTGACAGTCATAGGTTTGACTTCATCAGAATAGGGGATGGATCTTTTGAGAAGGTAATAGGGTATGATATCCTGGTATTTGGATGATATACACAGAATAGGAAAAGAAACTCCTATACTACGATCGGTTATATTTTGGTCGTCACACAGTAGTTTCTCCATATGGGACTTGGACATTATATCAGACATACTGGTTACAAGATCTATGGTATTAGATCTAGATTTGGGTGGTTTCCCAATCAGGGTACTTAGACGGCATTCTAAGAGTATTTAGAATGGACGACTCCTGGCACGGTGGTGTACCTGCAGGTAATGGAGTCACCCTCTCTAAAGGTGTCTTACAGACTAAAGGGGAGAGGGATGTGCATGATTGGCAGATCACTTGCTTAGGCAATTGAGTCAATCATGAGATGTCAAGTACCACACCAGATGTTGTTCTTGCACTAGATGCAATAAGTTGATATTGATCCAATCCTGGAGAAACAGTCGGAAGCAGTTTTAGAACATAAGTGGATGTTCTAGGGATATGATAACGACAGCCTCATTCGGGAGACAGTTATCATTCCAGGCTTCTAAGGTGACCTGGACGACAAGGAGGTCGTCAGAGTTATAGTTTTCCTTCTGACAAAGGACAGTATTTTGGACAGGTGGTCCAAAGAAATACTGAGGGAGGCATGGCGCAGGATACTGATTAAGTTCAGTTGTTGATACAGTCTAAGATGTTTAGATTTGGAGTTCATTTATGAGCTAGGTCCCATCAGACATCCAGGCATATTCTAAGACAGGTATTGCTCATTTCGGGAGATGGCTTTCTCCGTGAACTTGAGATATAGAGAGACATAGAAAGGAACATCAAGGAGGATCCACTCACTGAGGCTATTCCTCGAACGCAATAGTTTCGCAAACGAGTTTTGTGAGACTGACAAGTAGAGGAGTTGGGTGTTCGGTATCACACGGGCTGTGAGTATGCGACATCGCAATAATTAGCCTTGAGTGCAAGTGGGAGATTGTTGGAGATAGTGCCCTCAGAGTCAATTATTAGATCACAAGCACGTGATTGCAATGATTGAGGGAGGACCTATCCCGATAGGACAGTCTTACTCGAGATGATAGTATGCTATCTGGTTTACCTTTATCATCGTGTACTGCTTCAGGTGACCTTACAGGTCACTATTACACGTTGATAGAGCCCCTAGGATTCTTGCTTGACCACCAGCAGTATGAGGGCGATCATATACGTGGGAGCTGGTAGTCTATAAGCATATCCTTAAAAGGTCCCTAGTCGTGAGAGTTTCAAGACAGGGCATCGATTCTCCAGAGTAGACTAGTGTATACAGTCGAGACCCCGACGAGGGGCGGTGGCCGGTCTCACAAGCCATTGGTGTCAGTTAGATCACCTAAGATGTATACAGGTGCTCATTGGGTTATGAGTACACCGGACAGGACTCGCCGGGAACATGATAGTTGGTCATATACCAGACGTCAGATGGCAGTTCCCTGGTGACATGTGTACAGGTTAGTTCATCGACCTGGGGATCGTCATTTGTCTTGTGTGAGTTCCCACTGTACTTTGATTACTACCCTACCACGGCTCAAAGGAGTCGTGCAAACAGGTTTTAGTTGGGTACAGTCCCGAGCCACATGGAGGCAGTGAGCGCATCTTCAGGGGTTCGTCTCTCCCGGTATTGGGGGTGAGGTCGCGCTGTTTCTAGGAGAGCCATTACACGAAGCCCTCGGCCGAGGCAAGGAGATTTACTGGTAGGTATTCCAGTAGTATCTCAGGGTGCTCTGGGCTACACTCCGACACGACTTGTACCGCTTTTGGGGGTCTGACTTTTACCAACCCCCTAGGCCCGCCATGCGATTCTCGTAGACGAACGGACCGGACTGTATGGATATTGTCACTGACAGGCTCAGTAGGGTGTCAGGCTGAGTTCGCTCACAGACGTCCCTTTTGGTCAATACCTGGTAGCCCGTTATGTATTGGCTTATACCTCTAACGTGCTAGTGGTTAAATCCACAACCAAGGTGTTGATGAGTCTTTAGAGTCCCCCACATTCAGTTACTCTAGCTTTCGGGCGAAAAGCTGTAGAGGCCGTATGGAGATATGGCAAGGTCCGATCAGATACGTGCGGTATTGCACGGATCAGGATCGGACAGTTTGTACTATAGGCCGTATGGATATATGGCAGGGTTCGATCAGATACGTGCGGTATTGCATGGATCAGGATCGAACGGATATTACTAGCCGGCTTTGGTTCAAGCCGGATCCTAGTATAGTACAGTGTAGATTTTGTCTCATTGCATTTGTATTTCGGTCGGAATACAAATGCGGGTGTGTATACACAGTATCGGGGTTTTCCTGTAATTTATTACGGGACCAGTTTTCTGGAGTTGCCACTTTGCTTTCCGTTTCGGCCAATTTCCTTTGTATCGTTCATTGGCCGAAGATTGGTGGAGGAGGGCTTATTTGCATTGTTGCAAATAAGCATTTGTAGAGGGGGTCTTTGCATATTTCCTTGTATCATGATGGTGCACCATTCTTTTGACCTTGACTTCTTCTTCTATCATGATTGCTTGACTTTGTGAGCAATCATGGTTGTAGTAGGTGGGTTTTTGGAGTATGGGTTTGATTTTGTGATCATTGCCTTTCATGATAACCTTTCCTCTCTCTCTCTTGCATGAGATGAGAATGGCTCCCATTTTTGATACACCCCCACTCTCTCATTCACCCCACCACCATGTCATGGCCGGCCAAGCATTGCAAGGGCTGTCCAAATTTTTGGAGTGTGGAATTTTGTTCATTTCATGCTCCAAAAATCCCCTAGTTCCTCCATATATTTCTTGTATCATCCCTCCACCAAAATGGCACCTTCTCCAACCCCAAATGAGACATATAGATCCACAATACATTCTACAGCAAACCTTGGGCACGTCGACTAGCCAGCTTCGTGCCCGAGTTGCCTCGGCATTGAGGTGGGAGCCCGTAAAAGATGTAGGCGATGTGGTGCACTTCCGGCGACGAGGTGGAGACAGGACATTCCGCGGGAGATCGGGACGACGACGAGAAGACCGGAGGACTCGGATCAGTCGGTATATCTCTCTTCCCCATCTTGTAGTTAGCTAGGACTAGTTAATGGTTCGATCCGGGTGATTAGTGCGCGATGGTGCCGGTTTGCCAGTTCAAGAAAAATTAAAGTTTATCACCGCTTCCGCATTTGGCCGTCGGATTGACGGCCGGGGCGCCGCCGTGCAACAAAGTCCTTCCTATATATGTCCCAGCATCCACTACAATACACATCCAATGTACAGTAATGGCCTCTAGGGCATACATATAACTAACATCGGATTCATTAGTGTCACTGCTGAAGCGCGGACGTGCTTGGGGGTTTTTGCTTTTGAAAGTGACAACCGTCTCAAATTTGCTTTTGAGTTTCGGGGCCGCTCTGTCCTCAGTTAGTTATAGCTTAGCATTTTGGGGGTTCATAAAGTACCGGGAATCTTCATATCAGACTTCATGCACACCGAACGACTGAATGTCTCCGTCAATGCGTCTTTCTTCACCATTTTTAGTATACTTCATGCATTGATGGAGAGTTAACGGAACAATGCCGCAACTGTGGAGCCACGGCTGTCCCAAGAGAATTTTATAAGACGTGTCGGCGTCGATCACGTATATGTTAGCTTCAGTTTGCAGGTCCCCAAACCTGATTGGCAAAGCTATGGATCCAAGAACTTGCTGGTATTTTTGATTGAAGTCTTGGATGGCAATCCTCTCACTTGACAGGTGTCGGACTCCCATTGATAAAATCTTTAGAGTTCGCAAGTTCATGATGTTCACTGAGGACCTCGGATCAATTAATATGCGATTAATCCGATGTTGGTGTACCGTGACACGTAAAGCGGCCGGTTGTGCTTAGCTATTCCTAATAGAAGGTCTTCATCTTTAAATGCGACCGCAGCTGTGTGCAGAGTGTACTGGGCTTTTTTCATATTAATTTCCGCAAAGCGAGCCTGGTACCGCTCGGGGTTTTATAGAGCGTGAATGAGAACATCTCTAAGCTCTTTGATAGGACCAAGGCATCGTAGATGCTCAGGAGAGACGGAAGATTCCGGAGATGGGCCTAGACATTATAATCCACTGAGAAAGGACTCGAGTTTTCATGAGCCGGCTCTCCTCCATCTTCTTCATTAGTGACTTGTTTTTCCTATCCTTTTGGGGCATTGCCCTGATTTGGCGGTAGAGCCCTGCCGCTTTTGAGCTGGATTTGGTTGGCCTTTATGGTGAGCTTCTCGTCCTCTTTAGGAAAACATAGCTCTTCCTCAGAGTTGCTACCAAGGTGGATGACGTAGCATGTCACTATAGGGATCTCATCCTTGGAGTCTTTTTCTAGCTCCTCCAAAATCTCAGCCGCTTCTACGGGGATGAACTCCTTCAATTGAACCAGAGTTCTTTATTTTTGTTCATAGTCTTCAAGAGAATCGATGTACTTTTGAATGGTCGACCTCCCCGTAGACTCTTTTTAACGTCGAGCCGCACTTTTCTTCTTCTTGAGCTTTTTGTACTTTGGGCCTGATTGAGACGAATTGGCAGCTGGAATGGCGGGCTCTTTCTGCCCCTCACATTCTATTCTGGGCTCTTTCTGAAGCAGCTTTAGCATCTTCTGCGTCTTATTAGAGATGTGCATACTCGACGAAGGCTGCGGCGAGTTGGATTCATTTCTCGGGGCAGCGGATTCAATGATTTTCTCCCAGAAGGCTTTAGCTTCAGTCTGTATAAAGTTGGTGGTTGCAACTTGATTGTTCACCAACACACTCTTAGACAGCTCGATCTCTCCGGTCTTGTATTGCTTTTCGACCCAGTCTTTGAAAATGTAGCAATCCTCGATCGCATAGCTCACTACTCGGTAGTACGAGCAATATAGAGGATTGTTGGTCATTTTGCTTTGTGAGGTCTTTTCGACTCTGGTAATTGCAGACCGTTTTTAAGGCATCTTTGAATATCTTTCGAACCTTGTCCCTTCTGAAAGAGTAAACCTTGTTCTTCTTCTCCTCTAAGGAAGTCCCTTCTCCTCCCAGCACTGGTTTTCGAGACCGGTTGGTTTTGAATTCGCCTGCTTTTCGCTTGTCTTCATTATCGGACGCATTGAAGACATTGGTATTGCTGGAATTCCCGCTTCTACGGTTGTCGTCCCTCTTGCTTTTCCAAGTCTTGTCTCTCTGAGAGTCCAGGAAAGACCCTTGCTTCGAGCGTTCCAACATTTGAATTCTTTTGGTAAGCTCCTAAAATGTCTTGAGGCCTGCTGTACACAAGAATAGGACCATTCAATTGCTGAGGTTCCCAATGAGGAGGCTGATGGAATGGTCCTGCTCTAGCGGCGGTTCGCACTTGATAGTAGGGTTGCGCCATCAGGTAATAAAATCCGTGTTACTTTCGTTGTTTCCTGGCTTGGTTCTCACAAAGTCAGCAATGGAGATTTTATCACGACGCTCTGAACCTTTGCCGAAACAGAGACTCCATTTGGGCAAAACTAGTGACGAACCCGTCTGGTATACTTGCGTACCAGTCGAAAGCAACACCGGTCAGGCTGTTGACGAACTGACGAAGAAAGAGTGCATAGTTGCCCCCAGTATTTCCGCACGACGCTTTAAAGTGGGCGACATGCTGATTTGCGTTTCCCGTCCCATCAAATCTTCCAAACTTAGGAATGATGCAGCCACTCAGGAACTCGATCAAATCATACTGTGCGGGATATGGCCACCCACTACTACCAATTTCTTTCTGAGCTTCGGCTTCGACCACCAATGTTTTAAATTTGCTGGTGACCAAATCCATTATCCGATCTTGTGTGAGCGGGATGGAGCCATCTTAAGCCAAGGCATCACTAGTAGTGCAATGTAGCCAGTTCTCGCATGGCTGCCTATACTCGGACCTAAAGGGACAAGCATTGGTTGCTTCGGGTCATTATCACTCGGCTCATCAGTGGAAACTTGTGCTTGATTGGATGGCGTCTGGGCAATTTAAGTCGTGAGCTGCATCACGACATTCGTCAAGTCATTGATTTTGGAGTAAAGCTTGGCCATCTCTTTATATTGCCCCTGAGCTGTTTTCGGAGTTCTTGAAGCAGCTCTAGCTCTGCGGTCCTGGGGCAGAAAGTCGGCTCTTCCTTGCTGTCCGACCTTGACTCCACATGGTGTAACGACTCTGAAGTTACTGTACGAAATTTTCCAGTTTAATGTACAGAAAATGAGTTATACAGTCTGAGTTTAAGTTATAAGTAAATTTTGTTAAATAACAGCAAGAAGTCACTTTTAGCTCACTGGTAAAGCCTTGCACTGCTGTGACGTAGCCCCTGTGTTCGATCCTCATCATACACATTATTTTTTCTGATTTTTCTTTTTAACTTTTTGGAAGCCCAAAAGTTTACACGTGCAATACACAGAAAAATGAAAAGTCAGAAAAATCAAATATGTGGAAAATGGAGCAAACAATGAGTTGTACACGTGGCATGAATCCAGAGGCATGAAGCTCTAGATCGGCTGGCGGAAAGCCTATAATGGCCGGTACCAACGGTTCAGCCGTGGCTAATGAGGCCCGGGCTTTACACATTTGACTCTTCCCCTACCCCTAACTTCCCTGCACTGTTTGATTTCCCTGCAATCAAACAAAGACCTTTCATTTCACCATTAAACCAAATTTTAATGCTTTTTAATCCAAATTTTTAATTCCAAAACCCTAATTCTATACTATAAATACCACCCCACACTTTGGCTCAATATCATTCTGAAATTTCTAGCCAAAACTCTAAAAAATTCTCTAAGTATAAGTGGAGTAAAAAGGAGTTAGCAAGCGGTCAACTTCCGGCGAAAAATTGAAGCTATTCCGGCGCTCCCACGACGCCAAGAAACTCATCCCCCCTTCTTCAACCTTTCTTTAAGCCTCCTAACTTGTAAGTCCCTCCTAAACTTCTTTTCTTTTCATTGAATTTATCTTTTTATAAAAATCGGTAAAAGTGAAGTTAATACCGATATCACTTTTTCCAACTCCTATAACTCCAATTCCTATTATCTTTTGGTCAATCAAATTTTTATACAATACTTGTAACCTTAAACCTTAATATTTAGAATCAAAATTTCATCATGATTCTCATGTGAAATAATAATAGTAACACTTTTTCATTTAGATACCATAACTTTAAATATCATCTTTTATTGTTTTGTTAAAACAATACCTTTAGAAAAACTTCATGGGGTAATGACCTACCCCACACACACACATGGTTTCATAGCACGATACCTCTTTTGTGTGAATTTTGGTGACGGGGAAAATATTACAGTAAAATACCACTCACTTTAAAAACGGTTTTCTTTTAAAACAGTATTCTTATTTCCTTTGCGAATATGCCTCTACAACCCTCTTTAGGGGTCCCGCTATTGGATGGTGCGGATTATCACACATCCTTGGGCCAGTACAGTGATTAGTCTAAAATATTGCACATTTGAATGAATATTTTCCCTATTATTGTTAAGTACTAAAAGGTGTCTATTGTAATTATAGAACATATGAGGGTTTATGTATAAAATGTTTATTATCATATGTTTCTACATTATAATTAACATAATGAGGGAAATACATGGATATAATATTTATATGAAATATTAGTAATTAAAATATGCATATCATATCAAATATTTCTAATCAATATTCTTTAAGATTTAATATCATATAAAATGGTTAGGATAATATCTCAAAAATACCAAATACTACTAACACTATGACTTGAGATATTATGCAGATATTAGCTCAGGTCTGGAATCCAGGAGACCCAAATTAAATCGGGATGTCGGAATCAAATCTGCCAGAATATGGAAGCAAATCGAGAGATCTAGCAACGACAGAGACTCGGTGCATTATTTTCAGAATCTTGACATTGAAAAGATCTCCACATGACGATACAAAATAGCACAAAAAATTCCAGAAACTAAAGCCACCAAACAGCAGCGGAACCGCGGAAAAACAGGCCTATATGTGGTGCTTCCGCGGCGGTTCTAGGCCCATATGATGTGATATTTTGGTGATTTTATTGTAACAACATATATTAAAAGATGGTATTTAGGGTTTCTATTTCAGTGACTATATATAGGACCGAGAGCTTCACATCAAAAATCATCACCGAAGAGATCAAGAGGTCCAAAGCGATCCACGCATCCGAGTAATCATCAGCTAGTAATCTACTTCTAATAAGATAGAGATCTAGAGCAACTAGCATTCTTGTACTCTACTTTCAAAAGTTGTATGCAATAGTTGATTAATAAAGGTAGTGTTTTTATTGTTCTTTTTGCAATTAATTTCCGCACTTACTTTCTGCATCTTAATCATGCTTTCACTCTTCTTCATCCTCTCTTCTACTTTAAACATGAGCGAGTAATTCCTAGCTTGCTAGGATTCGTAGGATAAGGTAGATCAATAGATGATAAAATCTTTTAACATCTTTTATGCATTTTAAAATCTATAAACTTTAGCAAAATAAATGTTAAGATCCTTATTGGGAGCGCTACCAATTTATTGCTTGTGACGACCACGATTTGCGATTGGTTTAACACTTGCTTTGTTGAGGTCAAGACATGAATAGAGATCAATGCAAGGACAAGGGTTAAGAGTGAGGAAATCCTAATTTCTTCCAAGAAACCCTAATCTACATTCATAACTATCGATCTAGTTTTAAACTATTGTAAGATAAAAAGAGTTATTTTTAATTAGTCATCCATTACTACTAAGTCCTATGAACCCTATAAGCCTCTTCTTTATAAATCTTATATCAGTAGTATATCCGTAACGACAAACAATCACCCTTCTTCAATCAACTCTTCTAAAGCAAGAAAAGAGTTCACGTTTCCCTACGGACGACCCGTACTCATCGCGGCTAGCTACCAGCGACACCGTCTTGATTGCGGTTATTTACAACACACTCTTTAGAAGATCAATCAAATGGTGTCATTGCCGGGGAAACGGTCGTAATTTTTTTCTTGTTATTCGTGTTGATTTCTTGCAAAATCCGGCAACCAAAAAAAACCGCATTTTGTCTATTTAACGATTATTGTGTGAGTTTTGCAAGGAAATCTGGAGTAACTGGAGCAAGAAAACATAGATTTAGAGACTATTAACTTGGACCGTAGGAGTATAGGAGGGCACTGAAGAAATTTCAGCAGAAGAACCCACTAACTTGCGGCGGAACCACGGCATAATTGTGCCTTTGGCGGCGGAACCACGACACTTTGGGTGATTTGGGCCCCCAAACTTCTCTAGTAATTTCCTACTATCTTTATCTTTCCTCTAAAGATCTAATAAATTGATTCTACCTGTAGGATTCTTTACAAATATCGCCGCAAAAAATCTTTTTGCGTGTTTTAGATTTTTTTTTTGTTTTGCATATCTAAAACGGACATTAAGGGGCAATAAACCCAAATTCAGATTAGGTGAAGATTTCATCACCCTTCCTAATGCCCACAAATCACAAATGTGCATACGCAAAACCCTACTTTAAAAAATATATCTAGACAAAGCCCTAAGGACTGTCGCGCTCAATTAGGACAGAGAAAGGTCCTGGGTAATCTATTTCTTATCCGCATTTTTCTTGTGGTGTCTAAGGCAAGTGTGACTAAGGTAAAGTGGTTACTTAATTAGGCCCGCTATTTTCGGTGATTCGTTTAGCGGATATCTCCCACTTACCTGGCCACAAGATTGATAAGGAGGTAGTAGAGGATTGATCCTGCGATTTGTCCTTTGGAAGTCTAGGAGCGGTCTAGTGACTTGACCTAGGAAACCCTAGTTCTAGGGATTGGTTGTGCATTTTGTGATTTGTTGAGTCAAGCCTCAATTCAGACTAATTTTCAAAGCAAAACATTTTGTAGAATCCAAAAAAGAGCTTAAATCATTACCATCACCTTCTTTTCTTTTCACTTTCTTCTAATGGGTAACCCAAACAGACAAACTCTTGCCGAGCTTTGCTATCCAGAACCAGATATATCTTGTTTTCATAACTACTTCAGTACAAAATCCGACTCTACTATGTCTTTAAGAGATAGGATAGAGCAAGTGGAAAAGAACAGTTGGATACCTCACTCAAGGTCCTATCAACCGCATCAAAATTTAACATCTTCTTATGATGATAATCCTTTTAAGGAGAGCGAGGGAACTTCGAAACGAATGTCCATCGCTGAGCATGTTGTGAAGGCTGAAAGCCAAAGTTTCAATCCTTTCACTAATCCAAAACCGATAGGACAACAAACAACATCATTTCCATATGAACATATCGATACTCGTTTTGAGGCGAATATGACATCTTTTACACCCATGATCATTGCTGAACAACTAGCAATTGCCAGTCCTCAACTAACCAACCAATCTCAATATTCTTCATATCACAGTGTTGATCCTAACCCTGTTTATGAAACTTGGGTTCACCCTTCTAATTCTTATCCACAATACCAAACTTTCACACGCTCTCATGTTGACACTTATCTTGAGGCTAATGGGACAAGTCATAAACGCATGTCAATTGCGAATCACATTGAACTTGCCCTTAGCCAACAATTAGATACTTCCTAATCATACTCAACTTCCTCAACTTAGTGCTTCTGAAAATTAATTAGGAAGTTCTACGGCTCAAAGAGAATGCTTTATTAGAACTTCTTCACAAACCATGTCTAGTCCTGAAGTAGAGTTGGAATTGAGTAGTGAAAAAGAACAAGAGATCCATCAAAGTCATACCAAAACCGATTCTTTTGATCTCGACACCCTCCATCCTGCACCCCAACCGAATGTATTCGATGTTCTACCGCTTCATAGTGATGAGGTACCCGACAATAACATGTTTGACTTTTCTAATAGTGAGCCTGAAAGAGAGTTTGACACCATTTCAAATCAAATTGATCCTTATTCGACTACAAACCTACCAACTCCATCAAGTGAACCTAGTGATTTATCGATTGAGGATAGTATAATTGATGAATTCTTGAATACCTATTCTTTTGATTTGACCGACGGTGCTAGTGAGAGCGGTGATGAGAATATCGTTGAAGATGAACCCGTTATGTTGGATGAGTTGGATTCTCCGATACATCATGTCCCTTCTATTGAATACGAACATCTTCCTGTACAATTAACCGATCCTATTCTTACCACCGACTTATCCGATAAGCAGAACGATAGTCAGCCTTCATTTGCCACATCTGGTTCAACAACGCTCGACAAAAAAGTTTATTTATCCATTTCATCACCCACTTTCTTTGGTTCTTCTAATCTTCTTTCAACTCCACCGAGTTTTGATGAATCACACTCCGACATTTCAAGTTCTATGATTCTTGAAAGAACACTCGATTTAGACTCTTTTGAGAAGGAGGGGGACGATCATTTCAAATCTCCTACCTCTATAATTTCTGACAAATACAGTGTTTTGAATCTTGATACGCAAATGACTGACCTTGGAACTTTCAACCGTCCTAGTGAATCTGCATATTCCATCAATATAAATATCGATGAAATTATTACTCGGACCATTGATGAAAGTTTTGAAGATATTTTCGCCGAAGAACTCGCATTCCTAAAAGATATGGATGTTGTAATGATTCAACCTCCGCTGAAGAAGTTGAACCACCACCCCTACTTCTTATCCCATATGAGAATGTGACGATCCACCCGAGAGTCTATAGTCTGAGCTCCTACCTCAAATCCGAGATAACTACGGCATCTAGCTCGCTAAACTAGATGTCCTAGAGGGTGTAGAGCGAGAAGATGGAGTGCTTTGTTTCTTGGAACCCTAGGATTCTCAACACATGAGAGAATTAGGGCTTGATGAAGAAGAAGAACTCTTGAGGAAGATAAGAGTGTAGAAAAAAACTCAAGAATAACCCTTGCTCATTTGTGATGAATAGTTGAACCAAACTAATAATTGATGAGATAAAAAATATCTCACAAAATATCTTGTGAGGTTCAAAAATATCAAGATGTGAGTCATGGGTATGAGTCACCAAGAGCAATGAATTTCTTTTGTCAAGTTTACACCTCATTTCCTCCACCTCATTTGTTTTAATCCAAAAAGAATTAAAACCATAAAGGAGGTTTCCACATCTAGAAGCTTTCCCGTGAAATTACGAGAATGTCCCTCATCCGTATATACATATACGCATCCGCATTCCAAAGAATATGAATATGTAACATTTTTGAAAATTATAAATTTTAATTTATAATTTATAATTTTAATTTATAATTTTAAATATGAATATAATAAGTTTACAAAAATGATATCGCTTATGAAATTGGGTATCGGAATTATATCCGTAAAAATGTAATTATTTTGGTAAATATGAAGAAAAGTGTGTGATATCATAAAAATGATATATTAATTATTTTAACATGACATGATATTTTATATCAAGATAATGATAATTAAGTGTTAGAATAAGTATTTCATTTCTTTTTACATATGAATTTAGATTTTTACATAAATGGATTTTAGTTAAAGGAAAAGGTTTTTAATTGTTGTAATTCTTTTATATGGTTGGTTATATTTTAACCTAGGTTAAACCCTCACCCTCAACACACCTCACCCATGCTCACAACTCTCCACCTCATGCTTCAAACACTTCCACCACCACCACTCAATCCTCCACCTCCTCCTTCCACCATGACACCTTCATCTCACAACCCTCTACCTCATGCTTTCTCTACACATAATACTTAGTAATTCCTTTAGCTATCCCAATTGAAACAACAAATTTCTTCAGCTCTAAAAAAAATCCCCAAGTGTTCTTCAATCCTAATGAAGAAAACCGTAATCCCCTCATCAACTTGTGCACATCATCAAGCTTGATCTACTACAACCTATAGATACTTCCATAAGTACTTCATGAGCTGGTGTTCCCTTGTACACAATCTCTAATGGTATAATTCCTTCCTTCTTTGCATGTTCAATATTGTGCAATATCTGTTTTCATGTGCAGTATTAGAAAACAGTTTGTTTTGTGATATTTATCATACAAAAATTGAATCTGGAACCATATATTAGGTGTAACCACTAGAAAAACTAACAATTCCATAGTATCATGAAACCACTAGGAGACTTCAACTAAAGCCCGAGCCCCTATCTTCTAGATATGTCCGGCGACATCCTTGTTTTGACTGGCGCCGCCGAATCCTTGGTGGAGTTTTGTTTTGGATTTTTCTCTGTAGGTGTATTTGGTTATTTTATGTTATACAGTATTGTTTGATTTGTACCAATATGCATACAGAGAAATCTGGGAATGTTTAGTAAGGGTTTTGTTAAAGTTTCCGATATTTCGATTCGGGTTTTCGTATTTCTGTTCCATCACTGGATTGTTGACGTTTGTACGTTAACAAAAGGGTTATCTTGTCGTTTTGTGGTAAGTGAGCTGTAGGTTTTAACCTACGGGTGCCTATTTCGTTGTTTTGAGTTTTGATATGATATTTACTTCGATGTGATTTAATTACCACTATAGGTACGATCGCGAAGGTTTCCGAGACGGAGTTGACGAACATTTCAATCGTGGATTCAACGAGCTCGACAAATTGGTGAGTAGATTTACATCTACGGAGAAAGTCGGGTGGATGGCGTATAGCATCCCCGCAACCTTATAACTAGGATAGTTATGCTATCTAGCTAGTTTTTAGTGTTAATTCAAGTTAGTGGTATTAGTGTTTTGTTGCATCTAGTATATTGTTCATGTGCATATAGTTTTATTCATGGTTGGGTGGAGTTATACGAGGGATTATGCCGTACTTGAGATGATTTGGATATTGTGATAATGTTGATATTGTACGAGGAATCATATCGTACTTGTGATGACGAGATTAGCAAGCCGAATAACGACCAAGTTCCTTTAGACTCGTAGAGTCATGTTTTATTTCGTTTTAGAACGTAATACTTGAGTGAGCTATACTCTTTTAAAAACTAACAATTCGTTTCCCATTTTAATGATAAAAGACAAAGATGCGATGCCAATTTCCAAAACGAATATCTATTTTAACCTAAGGCAGCTTCCTTATATCAAAACCAATATTTCGTTCCATTTTCAAAGATAATGGTATAGCTCATAGCAAGTAGTTACATTTAATAATTACGCATAGATTTACTTTACATGTTCGCGATATATTTATCGAAGTTATATGTTTCCGTGATACGAACACTCTGATAGAACACTGCACAACTACCAATGAGTATTATGTTGCACGAGCACATATGCATATGTTACACTATACCTCATTGGTACTGCCATGTCACTATAAGAATGTTATACTACGTGATGCGTATGTAGATGTCGATACGAGTAGGTTTTATACACTAATAGAAAACTCGCACAAATATTAAAGATTACCATGTTGCACAAGCACATACGCGTATGCTACACTACACATCATTAGTATTACCATGACACGGTAGGACTGTTACGTTTATTGCTTGTATGACTTTATTTACGTACTTTACCTTTATTACGTGTTAAGCATTGCGAATACCAGTACCATGGGTATTCGTATTTGATTCTTATGAGTTTTCAGGATGTTTTACTTTTGATGTTATATATCAGTGGTATGGGACACTGTTATATATGTATAAATATAATATATCATCAGAATGATCTAAGCAAGTATTCTAATTCTTTACTTGATATTTCTGGATATGATGGGTTCACGTCCACCATGAGCTTGATGTTTTCTGATTGTTTTTATTCCGAACCAACTGGGGGGAGATATACGGTTACGGACTCGCTATTTATTCGGACTGAGTGGGGGAGTATACAGTAAGATACATGGTGGACCCGGTCGAGACCTAGGGGCAGGAAAGTCGCATTAGAGGCGGGGAGCCTAGCGAGGACACTCGATACCGGAGATAGATATGAGCACGGAAGATATCCTGGGGATACTAACCGGGGCTATACTTGAGCACGACGGATATCCAGGGGATACCGACCGGGGCCAGGGATATCGGGTGGCGATCATATGTTAAGATGGTGTCGACGTTATCTGCATTTGCGTGTCGGTGATGGACACAAGATATTTGAGGATTTGCGTGTCGGTGATAGACATGAGGGATTTCTGATTTCGGGTGTCGATACTGGACATCCAGATCTTGATATGTTGCTATCATATGAGATATACAGTTATGTTATGAGTTATTATAGCCGACCAGGACTGATCCGGAGGACAGTACTTGCATACCTTTTTACAGGTATTTTCATATAAAAAGGAATTCAAAATCGAGCTATAGCCTTATTATTTTGACGTGTCTGATATGACACTGGGAGCTTTTAAATTGTAAACCTCTTAACACTTTTCACTAAAACAGCATGACGTATATCTTAAATAAGATACCTATTATATACTTCATCCTATCACGTCTGCTTTTATGCCGTGACATATGTATTCCGCGGCTATTTTAAAGAAGAGGTTTTACATATATATTTTCGGCTACTTATGGGCGTATACCTAGATACAGGTCATTTGTATTTGATATATTCTATTTTGGTATTCATATGATGGATAGGGTTGTAATTATGATACATATGCATATCATATATTATATTAATGCAGGATATGATAGTATTATATTTATGATCTAGGTATCGTTGTGCATTTCGATTTCCACCTTGTGATGTATTTTTATTCATTGAGTTGGCAACTCACCCCCGTTGTGCCACAGTTTCTTGCAGGTTTTACTGCTTGGATTATCGGCGGCTTGGGCACACACTCCTTTCGGTGATTGCTTTGTTAGGTGGGTTACTGTTGTATCGTACTCACACTTATATATTCTGTTGGTGTATATGCCCTAGAGGCCATTACTGTATCATACTAGTTTGTATATTACTTGATGGAAGTTTAGGATATTCACAGTTGTATAGACAATCTTGCTCGAAATGGTAGTATGCTACTTGGTTTATTTCTACTTTAATGTGTGCATGCGTTTCTTTTAGCATATCGCCTATACACATTAGTGGAGCCCTTAGGATCTTTGCTTGATTACCAGCGTTGTGATGGCAGTCACACTAGTGGGGGCTGGGTAATCTACAAGCACATCCTTATACAGGTCCCTAGTCGTAGGATTATCGAGATGGGGAATTGATACTCCGGAGTAGACTAGCGTATGCGCTTCTCATCCCAGCAGGGGAGATGGTCTGTCCCACAGCCGTCAATACGTCATACTTGAGATAGTATACTGGTGCTCGTTAGGTTACGAGTACACTGGACATGACTCGTCGGGAACTTTTGGTTGGTACTATACCTATCGCCAGTTATCAGTTCCCAGGTGACATAAGTACAGCTTAGTCCGCTGACTTGACACTGTCACTTCGCCTCGAGTGTGTTCCCACTGTTCTTAGATTGCTACCCTACAACGGCTCAAATGAGTCGTGCAAACAGGTAGCAGTTGGGTGCAGTCCCGAAGCACTTGGAGGCAGTGACGGTTAGACAGGATTCGTCTCTCCCGGTATTGGGGGTTGATATCGCGCTGTGTCTAGGAAAGCCATTACAAGAAGTCCCTGGCCAGGGCAAGCGAGATATACTGGTAGGTTTTCCAGTGTTATCTCGAGGTGTTCTGGGCTACACTCCGACACGACTTGTACCGCTATTAGGGGACTGACGTTTACCGCCCCCTAGGCCCGCCACGCGATATTCTCAGACGAACAGACTGGACTGTACAGAGATTGTCACATTTAGGCTCAGTAGGAGTTCGGATGGGTTCACCCCATCAGTCTTCTTATCGGCATCTACCTGGGGACCGTTACGTATAGCTAGTACCGCTTGCGGCCTATGGTTACTGCCAGCGTAGTGTCGAGTTTTTAGAGTCCCACACAGAGGGCTATTCGCCTTTGGGCAAAACAGAGTAGAGGTCGCATGGTTTTGCGACAGGGTTCGTTCACATCCGCGCACTTGTGCACGTTTGGTGTCCGGGCAGTTATTACTAGCGGGCTTTGGTTTAAGAGAGATCCTAGTATATGTTTTGGGATTGGTTTTATCTCATTGTATTCGTGTTCCTCGGAACACGGATGTGGGTGTGTATGCACAGTTGACAGATGCAGAGGCAGAGGATTCTCATTAGGGTTGTTGACCGTTAATTTTTTCTAAACCCTAATGAGAATGAGAAATATGATTAATAAAATTAATTAAGGATTATTGTGCCATGGTTGAGTTGAACATTTGATTTTTGTTGACTTTTTGACTTTGTTGACCGGTTGATCATTGTGGACTTATTGACCATCATCATTTCATTTCAAAGATGCTTCTTGTTCTTTGCAAAATGCATTAAATGATGAAATGATAATGGTCATTCATAAACTAACCATCATAATTTCTTAATTATTATTATTATTATCATTATTCCAAATATGAGAATATGGCTGCTAAATTATCTTCATTCTTTCTTGCACTTTCTCTCTCATAGTTTTGCTCATCCTCTTCCCCTCTCTCAAAGCTCTCATCTCTCATGAGTTGAGAATCATGAGCTCTTGAGATAAAACCACCATAACTCCTCTCTACTCATTCTAGAGTTCTAGGTTTAGCAAGCCAAGCACTTTAGTTGCCTCTAGGTTGAGGTAGGAGCTCATGGTAGAAGCTTTCGGGTGGATCCATCTTCGAAAAAGAGAAGACTACGAGGTGGAGCCGTTCAAACCACTCCAAGGAGCAAGAAGAGAAGGAGTTCAAGACCTAGGTATAACCCTCTAACCGAGTAGTAAAACTTGTAGTTAGTTTGCAAGTTTTTGTTTAGCAAAGATCCTCTTTTCTAGTCCATGTTGCCTTGTCATAAAAATCATTTTTTACCTATTCCGCCTCCTCGTAAGAACCGGGGTGGGCAACATGGACTTACAGTGGTATCAGAGCCTAGCTAAACAACAACTAGCATATTAGCAAAGTATTTAGAATTTCGATCCGAGAAAAAATCGCAAAACACGTCAAAATCCTCAAGTTTCTGCCGATTTTTAAAACTGCTCCAAAAATAATTCCACATACCTTAAAAATCGGCTAAGGGTTTTCTAAGAACATGCAGCAAAAATGAACCCATGACTCGGTCAACTCACCGCGGAACCGTAGCGAAACCACGCGTTTCGCCACGGATCCGCGGCCGAGTTGACTCGACCGCGACTCGGGTTTGCTGCAGTGTGTTCAGTGTTCTGTTTTGGGATTTTTAAAGTATTTTGTTTCTGCCCAGATTTTCTAGAGAACGAAGTTGTGTTTGGGGTAGTTACAAATCCGTATTTTTGATCGAAGTTCTGTAGACTTTAGCTAATTGGTTATATTTATGATGTGATATATGCACTGAACGTCAACTAATCGCTATACGTCGATTAGTGGGGGTTGTGCATATCTGTGATCTGTAATGTTGTTGGATTGTGTATATGAACTTGTTGGATTGTCGCGGATGAATAGCCGGCGGTTGTGAGATGAGAGTTTTCTTTATCTTTCATTTGATGTAATATGTAAATTGATGTAATATTATTTTATGGCCGCACATCCGGGATGAGGTTGTAGCCTCCATTGTATATTATTTCTTTTACTGTTTTTGCTCCTAGGATAGACCCAAGGTGGGGTGCACAAACTACCAGGTACCTCGAAGTGCCGAGTAGCCTATTCACGTAGTTGAGGGAGGTTGCTTCACTTCGGGTACTTGGCGGGTAGTTTGCCGCACCCGTAGGGGTCTAGGGTGGGGTTTGGCTATTCATCGTGACCGTGTAATCCGTCTTTCGTTTCAGGCTCGAACGAAACGCGGATTCCTAGCATATCTAATGTGTTCATCTGTGATCTGGAATGGCTATCATTGCATCTGACGAATGTATATATCTATATATGATATCCAGTAGGCGTTGCTTATGTTTTGCATTCGCGCTAGTCCAGCCCCCGCTCTGTCGTTAGTTAAGTAACCTAACGGGTGATGACGGGCCCCGTGGAGAATGCGGGTGGCATAAGCGTACGTCATATTTTTGTTGTTTTCTGCAATGGTAGGATTAAATGATGGGACACATTAAATTAATGCAAGAAAATAAACCAAAGTAAAGTCGTTGGAACAATTTCAAAACCGCTCAGTTTCTTTTCAAAACAGAAAACTTTTAAAACGCGGAGCTTGAACCACTCCTTTTAAAAGCTATCACGTTCCTTCGATTATATCAAGTTCACTGCGTTCACGGTTTCTCCAAAACCATTCGTAGCCCTCCGTCATTTCATATAGATAGCCAATAGTATGCAAGCTATGTTTGTTGGCCAAAGTCAAGGCATAGTGATTGGTAGCTATTGGATATTCATATGTAGTATAGATAGATGCGTTGGTTTGGGACAGTCGTACTGCCTTGTTGGCCAAAGTCAAGGGTAGGTACGGGTGGGTTCAAATTAACCTGGAAAATGATGGGTAGAACTTGACATGTGACTTATGATTTGTTGGCCAAAGTCAAGGTCATAAGAGCATGGGGCAAAAATCCACATCGGGAGTTTCTAAAGAAACTGAAACTTGCTAGTGCTGCATACCATTTGGAGTGTGATGATTCTGGTAGGATTCCTTCAGTTTTATTACACGATGATATTCGCATCCCGATCCTACTGTGAGTATATGATACTCCTCGGGAACTTTCTCACTTAACGATCAATGCTATAAACCAAGTAGGTGTCTAGAAAGGTGTTAGCGGGGCTACACCCACAGGGAAAAGAGGTTATTTAATTAAGGAACTTCGCGAAAGCGTTGAAAAATCTCCCTCGAAGTACCAACACTGGTCTAGCTAAACGGTTAAGCAAGTATTGTACGGTGAGATTGATCCCGACCAATTCTTCTTTTTGGTTTGAGGAAGAATTCGAGAAACAGTGGGAGCCATCCTGTTTAGACAAACTAAAAACCACTCTAACCTTGCAAGAGCATCATGCTAAAATGTTTCTTCTCTCTCTCCTAATTGCAGTGACCAAACATCATAACCGGACTTAAGTTACTACTAGATAAAAATATACTGACAGGGCCAAACTACAAAGATTGGCTTAGGAATGTCAAAATGGCAATCACTTATGATAAGTTGGGGTATCTCCTTACCACCAAAGCTCCCCCTGTCCCAGGACCTCAATCCAGCGTCGCGGATAAGGAAATCCGTAAGACTTGGGAGATTGATTGCGCGAAGGCCAAGTGCATCGTGTTTGCCTCTATGGACAATGAACATCAGAGGAGGCACGAGAATATGGACCTTGAATCCATATTTCTCCATACTAAGGAACTATATGGAGAGCAATCCCGTATCGCCAGATACGAAGTCTCGAAAAAGTTGTTTTCGGCGAGATTGGCCATCAGATCATCGGTAGAGGGACACGTGCTTAAGATGATTGGCTTTATTGAAGAGCTCGCGGACCTCGAGACCACGTTAGAGAACGAGCTCTATACTGACTTGATTCTCCAGTCCCTTCCTTCCACTTACGCCCAGTTTATCCTGAACTTCAACTTGCAAGGAAAAGAAGTTGAACTTCTGGAACTCCTCAACATGTTGAGGAGTGCAGAGGGCACCCTACAGAAAATAAGGGAAACATCCACTTTGTCTGTTGGAGGTCCTTCCTCTTCTAGGTCTAAGGCGAAAGCCAAGGGAAAGAAGAAGAAGACCCCCACCAAACCAAGGGGTGGTGTTAGTAAAGTGGAAGCCGAGGGAAAAGCAAAGGTAGCAAAGATAGCGGGACAGATTATGGGGAAGGAAGAGTGCTTTTACTGTCATAAGAAAGGACACTAGAAGAAAGATTGCAGGGCTTGGAAGGCCAAGAACCAGGACCCGAAGTAAGTTATGGCTTCGGCTTCAGGTGTGTATGTTATTGAAAACTGTCTATCAGTAAACTCTACTTCCTGGGTATTGGATACCGGATCAGGATCTCCTATATGTAATTCTTTGCAGGCACTGAGAAAGCGTAGGGTTTTGAAGGCAGGTGATATGACCCTCAGAGTTGCAAACGGAGCTGGCATGGATGCTGAGTCCGTGGGGGACTATCACTTGGGATTGTCAGATGGACATGTTTTGGTTTTACGTGACTGTTATTTTGTACCCAGTGCGACTTGTAATATCATATCTGTATCTTTAATGTCTAAAGAAGGTTATGATTTTGCATTTGTAAGCGATGTTATAAATATTCACCTTAATCATGTTTTGATTGAGTCGGGTACATTAAGCAACGGCATATACGTATTGAACCAACCACAGATTTTCAATGTCCAGAATACACACAAAAGAAAGTCTCCAGAAATAAATCATGCTTTCTTATGGCATTGTAGACTGGGTCACATTAATGAAACAAGGTTAACTAAGTTGCATAAGGAAGGATATTTGGATCCGTTCGAATATCAATCATATGCAACTTGTCAATCATGTCTCAAAGGAAAGATGACAAAGACTCCGTTCACTGGACACGGAGTAAGAGCGAGCGAGCTCTTAGGACTCGTACACAGCGATGTATGCGGTCCAATGTCTACACATGCGCGAAGTGGTTATTCTTACTTCATTACTTTTACGGATGATTTTTCAAGGTACGGATATGTCTTCTTAATGAAACATAAATCTGAAGCCTTTGAAAAATTCCAGGAATACAAGAATGAAGTAGAAAAACAAACAGGCAAAAGTATCAAGAAACTGAGATCTGATCGAGGTGGTTAATACTTGAGTGCCGAGTTCCTGGGTTACGTAAAAGAGAATGGAATTCTCTCTCAACTTACTCCTCCATACACCCCACAACATAATGGTATATCGGAGAGACGGAACCGAACCCTATTGGATATGGTACGTTCCATGATGAGTAACGCTGAGTTGCCGCGATCATTCTGGGGATATGCACTAGAATCAGCTGCATACCTCTTGAACCGAGTTCCAACTAAGACAGTGCCTACCACACCATATCAGATGTGGAGTGGAAAGAAACCCTATCTTAAGCGTATTAAGACATGGGGATGTCCAGCTTTTGTCAAAAAGCGACATGCGGACAAACTCGAGGCACGCTCGGTACGGTGCAAGTTTGTGGGATATCCAAAGAACTCCAAGGGATATTTCTTCTATTGCGAAGAGGAACAAAAGGTTTTTGTTTCTCGTCATGCCTGCTTCTTGGAAACTGAATTTTTGGAAAATCAGATAAGTGGGAGCGCAATAGAACTGGAAGAAATTCCAGAACCACAAGCTATTACTGAAAGCTTAGTAGAAGCAGAGGGTTCGAAAGAACAGGACATTCCTACGCCGCTCCGCAGGAGTAGTAGGCAGTCTCATCCGCCCGAGAGATACTACGGTTTTCTCATAGACGGGGATAGAGAGGATTGCATCATTGATAATGATGAGCCGACTAGCTTCCAGCAGGCCATTCAGAGCACTGACTCGGTAAAATGGATGGATGCAATGCGGACCGAAATGGAGTCCATGTACACCAACAAAGTATGGACTTTGGACATTGCTCCAGAAGGGGTAAAACCCGTAGGCTGCAAATGTATCTTCAAAAGGAAGATTGGTGTAGATGGACAGGTTAAGACCTATAAGGCTAGACTTGTTGCAAAGGGTTTTTGTCAAAGATCTGGTTTGGACTATGATGAAACCTTTTCTCCAGTGGCTATGCTCAAATCCATTCGGATCCTTCTTGCCATTGCTGCCTTCCACGATTATGAGATTTGGCAGATGGACGTAAAGACCGCTTTTCTAAATGGAAATTTGGAGGAGTGTGTCTATATGGACCATCCAGAGGGTTTCATTCAGAGTGGGAGCAGCGGGAAGGTGTGCAAGTTGCTTAAGTCCATTTATAGACTGAAGCAGGCATCGCGGAGTTGGAACATCTGTTTTGATGATACGGTCAAAGAATTTGGCTTTATCAAAAATCCAGATGAACCATGTATTTATAGTAAAATTGTTGCACGAACTGTCGTATTCCTCGTTTTATACGTGGATGACATTCTCTTGATAGGAAAAGACATTCCTATGCTAAAATATGTCAATGGGTTCTTGTCACACAGGTTCTCCATGAAAGACCTGAGTGATGCCTCTTACATTCTGGGGATCCGGATCCATTGTGATAGGTCCAAGAGGATATTAGGACTTTCACAGTCTAGGTACATCGACATCATACTGAAAAGATTCAGTATGGAAGATTCCAAGCACGGTAATCTACCGGCTTGTTACGGGATCACCCTCTCCAAAGAGATGTCTCCCAAGACTGATTTGGAAAGGGATCGCATGTCTATTATACCCTACGCTTCTGCGGCAGGCTCTATAATGTATGCGATGTTGTGTACCAGACCAGATGTAGCTTATGCACTGAGTGTGGTAAGCCGGTATCAGTCAAACCCTGGAGAGAAGCACTGGATAGCGGTAAAGAACATTCTGAAGTACCTGAGAAGGACTAAGGACATGTTTTTGGTTTACGGTGGAAAAGACCTCCAGATGGAGGCCTTTGCTGACTCCAGCTTTCAGAGTGACAAGGATGACTCCAAATCCATGTCGGGTTATGTCTTTACCCTCAATGGAGGGGCGGTGTGTTGGAAGAGTTCCAAACAGGAAACCGTTGCTGACTCGACGATGGAAGCGGAATATATCGCTGCATCTGATGCCGCAAAAGAAGCCGTCTGGATAAGGAAGTTCTTGACAGAACTTCAGGTGGTTCCGTCCATTGTTGATCCAATACCTCTGTATTATGACAACAACGGGGCTATAGCTTTAGCGAAGGAACCCAGGTCCCATTAGAAGTCCAGACACATCTTGAGGCGGCATCACATGATCAGGAAGATCTTGGATCGCCGGGAGATCGAGGTTCGGGGGGTTGCTACAAAAGATAACACTATAGATCCATTCACGAAGGCCTTACCCTAGACTCAGTTCGAGCAGCTCATCGAGATGATAGGTTTTCGATACGCCAGTACATGGCCTTAGTGCAAGTGGGAGATTGTTAGTGTATATGCCCTAGTGGCCATTACTGTATCATACTAGTTTGTATATTACTTGATGGAAGCTTGGGATATTCACAGTTGTATAGACAATCTTGCTCGAAATGGTAGTATGCTACTTGGTTTGTTTGTACTTTAATGTGTGCATGTGTTTCTTTTAGCATATCGTCTATACACATTAGTGGAACCCTTAGGATCTTTGCTTGATTACCAGCGTTGTGATGGTAGTCACATTAGTGGGGGCTGGGTAATCTACAAGCACATCCTTATACAGGTCCCTAGTCGTAGGATTATCGAGACAAGGCATCGATACTCTGGAGTAGACTAGCGTATGCGCTTCTCATCCCAGCAGGGGAGATGGTCTGTCCCACAGCCGTCAGTACGTCGTACTTGAGATAGTATGCGGGTGCTCGTTAGGTTAAGAGTACACTGGACAGGACTTGTCCGGAACTGTTGGTTGGTACTATACCTATCGTCAGTTATCAGTTCCCAGGTGACATGAGTACAGCTTAGTCCGCTGACTTGACATTGTCACTTCGCCTCGAGTGTGTTCCAATTGTTCTTAGATTGCTACCCTACCACGGCTCAAATGAGTCGTGCAAACAGGTAGCAGTTGGGTGCGGTCCCGAAGCACTTGGAGGCAGTGACGGTTAGACAGGATTCGTCTCTTCCGGTATTGGGGGTTGATATCGCGCTGTGTCTAGGAGAGCCATTACACGAAATCCCTGGCCAGGGCAAGCGAGATATACTGGTAGGTTTTCCAGTGTTATCTCAGGGTGTTCTGGGCTACACTTCGACACGACTTGTACCGCAATTAGGGGACTGACGTTTACCGCCCCCTAGGCCCGCCATGCGATATTCTCAGACGAACAGACCGGACTGTACGGAGATTGTCACATTCAGGCTCAGTAGGAGTTCGGATGGGTTCACCTCATCAGTCTTCTTATCGACATCTACCTGGGGACCGTTACGTACAGCTAATACCGCTTACGGCCAATGGTTAAACCCACTGCCAGCGTAGTGTCGAGTCTTTAGAGTCCCATACAGAGGGCTATTCGCCTTTGGGCAAAACAGAGTAGAGGTCGCATGGTTTTGCGACAGGGTTTGTTCACATCCGCGCACTTGTGCACGTTTGGTGTCCGGGCAGTTATTACTAGCGGGCTTTGGTTTAAGCCAGATCCTAGTATATGTTTTAGGATTGGTTTTATCTCATTGTATTCGTGTTCCTCGGAACACAGATGCGGGTGTGTATGCACAGTTCACAGAGGCAGAGGCAGAGGATTCTCATTAGGGTTGTTGACCGTTGATTTTTTCTAAACCCTAATGAGAATGAGAAATATAATTAATAATATTAATTAAGGATTATTGTGCCATGGTTGAGTTGAACATTTGACTTTTGTTGACTTGTTGACTTTGTTGACCGGTTGACCATTGTGGACTTGTTGACCATCATCATTTCATTTCAAAGATGCTTCTTGTTCTTTACAGAATGCATTAAATGATGAAATGATAATGGTCATTCATAAACTAACCATCACAATTTCTTAATTATTATTATTATTATCATTATTCCAAATATGAGAGTATGGTTGCCAAATTATCCTCATTCTTTCTTGCACTTTCTCTCTCATAGTTTTGCTCATCCTCTTCCTCGCTCTCAAAACTCTCATCTCTCATGAGTTGAGAATCATGAGCTCTTGAGATAAAACCACCATAACTCCTCTCTACTCATTCTAGAGTTCTAGGTTTAGCAAGCCAAGCACTTTAGTTGCCTCTAGGTTGAGGTAGGAGCTCAAGGTAGAGGCTTTCGGGTGGATCCTTCTTCGACAAAGAGAAGACTACGAGGTGGAGCCGTTCAAACCACTCCAAGAAGCAAGAAGAGAAGGAGTTCAAGACCTAGGTATAACCCTCTAACCGAGTAGTTAAACTTGTAGTTAGTTTGCTAGGTTTTATTTAGCAAAGATCCTCTTTTTTAGTCCATGTTGCCTTGTCATAAAAATCATTTTTTACCTATTCCGCCTCCCCGTAAGAACCGGGGTGGGTAACGTGGACTTACATATTCATATCTTCTTGTATGTAGTAAAACTCCATCGACTTAGAACTGGTATATTGTGGACTTAGAAGCGAGATTTAGACTTGTGTGTTGTGGGCGTCGTACTAATTGGAGTCGACCTTTTTATATTATTGATGTTGCTTCGCTTTTCTTTTCTTCACCATTGTGCGTCGTATATTGTTTTCTTGGTTGCTTGGTTTCTCCGCCGTTTGGGCGTGGAAGCTATCTCCCGTTGGGATGTCATTTATATTATTATGTTGTATCGGGTTTTATGCAAAATTTACAAAGGAGGTACCGTCGAATTTCAAAACGTCATAGATGCCTTTTCAAACATACTTAGTTAAACTTAAATGTTTATTTAAAACTGATTTCATCTGATGAATAATTTAAACCTCACCTCCAATATTTTCAAAAAAAAGGTTTAGATTCTGGGTTTCGGCTTTCTTGGACCGCGTCGACGTCTTTAGATGTCACGTGTTTAAGTGCCGGTCACGTGCCACATTCTGGTCGTGACAAAGTTGGTATTAGAGCCTTTGGTTTAACCTTTGTTCGAGTCTAGGTTTGACTATATGGAGTCTAGGCATACACTTTTGTTACCTAGGCTTGACCTTATAGGACTTAGACTTGACTTTGGGGGTCTTATACCCGAACTTTCGTTATATAGGATGACCTTGGTTGATGGAGTCGGTACTTAGTAGAGTGACGTACCGTACATATGTTCTGCGGCATATTTACGATATGATACTCCACCTAAGTTACTTTAGGATTTTTATCTTGAGATCTTTTCTTCTATTCCTTCCGTTGATCTATCATCAACGTAACATGTTGGTTGTTCCGGTCGCCATATCTACGTGAGCCGAGAGGACTGCGGTTGGAGATACAGTCAGGGAAGACTTGTCTAAGACAAGGACTGACCAGGGTGACATTCCAGTGACATAGGGACATGTTGTTTATCCTTATTTGATCGAGTTTCTAATGTTGAAGCGAGTTTCTTCGGGATCCGCACCAGAGGGTCGGGTCATTGCTGGAGATCAGCCGGACTTGAGGCATGATATGTTCCAAAAATCGTGGTGTTGCGTACTGTTCAGACAGTGGTACCAATCATTGCTGAGGTTTTCGAGGTGTTGCTTCCAGAGCTCATGAAGTTAAAGGTTGCCGATATTTACAAGTATAGATGGAACAGAGGGTTGTAGTCGTTCAGATAGGAGATGGCTAGGATATTTTAATCCGTTGTGGCACTCCGATGCGAGATTTGGTGATGTTAATTAGTTTCTTTGATGGGTTCTACTTAGACCTGATGTAAGTCGTTCGAGAGAAATCGTATTGTCCTACGAATTGGGACGAGTTCGCCAAGGTGAGCTTAGCCAAATTCTTCTACAGAGTATCGGAGATGTCGGATTCATATTTTTGAGTTGTTGTGAAAAACTCTGAGCTTGTTCATAACTGAGTATGGCTTGCAATTCGCGTAACTATCGTGATATGCTCCTTAATTGATTGATATTGGAAAGTAATGGAATAACAGATTGGTGCGAAGTCTCAGCGGGCAGTTGTTCTTCACCATCGATATTGAAGATTCGATGCGAATGCAGAAGCACATACGACCACACTTTCAGAGGAAAATTTTGAGGAGATGGAAGTTTTTACGAAGAGAAAGTGGATTCAGTAATGAGTGCTAGTTCCGGGCAGGCTGAATAAATGATATCAGCAGGAGACTTGATGGATTCTTTCTAGGAGTTTTTAATAAGTAAGATTGGACCCAGGATTAGTTGTTTGGCGCACAGGAAGAGGTTAGAGATTGCCGTCGTCCACATGTTGCGTTGAGAGAGACTGAACTAATTGTCAAGAAGATGTGGTGACAGGTATCAGCAGTAGGACTGATTGTGTCGTTGCTTCTCACCGGACGATTGTATAAAGAGGCTATGGCGTTAGAAATCCGTAAGAAGAACCAGAATTCATAGACAGAGAATGCTAGACCGTGGCAGAAGGTAAGTAGTAATCCTTGCTATGCCAGTTCTGGGTGTATAAACACTTTTCGACATTGAAAAAGATATACTTCGATGTCCATTGTTTTGTTATTTGAGTTTTATGATCCGAATATTTCGTTTTTGACGTTGAAGAAAGGACAACTCGATGTCCATTATTTTGACATATGTATTTTGAGGTTTTCAGGGTCATACAAACGTTTTGTGCACACCAGGTGCACTTGTTTGAGATTTTCATGCACAATGATTGCACTTTGATTGATGTTTTGTGCACACCAGGTGCACTTGTTTGAGATGTCCGTGCGAGGTGACTGCACTCGATTGGAGTGTCGTGTACACCAGATGCACTAGACTGATATTTTCCGTACACATCAGTTGCACATGATTAAGAGATTTTATATATATATATTCTAGGTATACTCGGTATGATTTTGTATACACCAGTAGCACATTTTGATGTTTTGTGCATCCCGATGCACTTGAGATTTTTTTTGTGCACCTTGATGCACTTGAGATTTGTTTTGTCCACCCCGATGCACTTGAGACTTGTTTTGTGCACTCCGATGCACTGGATATTGATCTTGTGCATTCTAGATGCACTCGGTAATTGCTCCCTGCATATTTGATGCAGTGGATATTATTTTTGTGCACACTTGTTGCACTTGACGCTGTTTTTCGTTTTCATGCACACCGTGACGTGTGGTTTGAGATATTCTTGCAAAACTGTTAGGGTTTATTTAGTTTTCGTGCTTTGCACTTGATAGAATATCTTATATATTTGATTTATATATTTTCGCTTGGTCGTGTGCTACCGATATTGCCTACGACAATGGCATTGATTGTGTACTTGGTATACACAACAGTTTTCGTATTTGGAATTTTGAATCATAACTGGCGCAAATCTCATAGAAACTGCTAGAGTTACAGTTATGTGAGTTTTATATCTTTTTGAGTTTTCAGGCACACTGTTGCGTTATGTTACGTTTTAGCTCATGTGGGACTTCGGAGTTCCATTATATTGAGCGGACTGTATGTTTTAAAATTTTGGACCCCGGCCAATTGTTTTAAATTGAGTTGATTGGATTGAGAAAAAAATGTTTTAAGATGGGGTTTAATTTAAATTCGGTGACCAAATTTCTTTAAGGGGGGAATATTGTAACATTTTGGAAAATTATAAATTTTAATTTATAATTTTAAATATGAATATAATAAGTTTACAAAAATGATATCGCTTATGAAATTGGGTATCGGAATTATATCCGTAAAAATATAATTATTTTGGTAAATATGAAGAAAAGTGTGTGATATCATAAAAATGATATATTAATTATTTTAACATGACATGATATTTTATATCAAGATAATGATAATTGAGTGTTAAAATAAGTATTTCATTTCTTTTTACATATGAATTTAGATTTTTACATAAAGGGATTTTAATTGTTGTAATTCTTTTATATGGTTGGTTATATTATAACCTAGGTTAAACCCTCACCCTCAACACACCTCACCCATGCTCACAACCCTCCACCTCATGCTTCAAACACTTCCACCACCACCTCACAATCCTCCATCTCCTCCTTCCACCATGACACCTCCATCTCACAACCCTCTACCCCATGCTTTCTCTACACATAACACTTAGAAATTCCTTTAGCTATCCCAACCGAAACAACAAATTTCTTCAGCTCCAAAACAAAAATTCCCAAGTGTTCATCAATCCTAATGAAGAAAACCTTAATCCCTTCATCATACTTGTGCATATCATCAAGCTTGATCCACTACAACCTTTAGATTCTTCCACAAGCACTTCATGAGCTGGTGTTCCCTTATACACAATCTCTATTGGTATAATTCCTTCGTTCTTTGCATGTTCAATATTGTGCAATATCTGTTTTCATGTGCAGTATTAAGAAACAGTTTGTTTTGTGATATTTATCATACAAAAATTGAATCTGGAACCATTAAGTGTAACCACTAGAAAAACTAACAATACCATAGTATCATGAGACCACTAGGAGACTTCAAGTAAAACCCGAGCCCCTATCTTTTTGATATGTCCGGCGACATCCTTGTTTTGACCGGCGTCGCCGGGTCCTTGGTGGAGTTTTGTGTTGGGTTTTTCTCTGTAGGTGTATTTTGTTATTTTATGATATACAGTATTGTTTGATTTGTTCCAATATGCATACAGAGAAATCTGGGAATGTTTAGTAAGGGTTTTGTTAAAGTTTCCGATATTTCGATTCGGCTTTTCGTATTTCTGTGCCATCACTGGATTGTTGATGTTTGTACGTTAACAACATGGTTATCTTGTCGTTTTGTGGTAAGTGAGCTGTAGGTTCTAACCTACGGGTGCCTATCTCGTTGTTTTGAGTTTTGATATGATATTTACGTCGATATGATTTAATTACGACTATAGGTACGATTGCGAAGGTTTCCGAGACGGAGTTGACGGACATTTCAATCATGGATTCAACGAGCTCGACAAGTTGGTGAGTAGATTTACATCTACACGGGAAGTCGGGTGGATGGTGTATAGCACCCCCGCAACCTTATAACTAGGATAGTTATGCTATCTAGCTAGTTTTTAGTGTTAATTCAAGTTAGTGGTATTAGTGTTCTGTTGCATCTAGTATATTGTTAATGTGCATATAGTTTTATTCATGGTTGGGTGGAGTTATACGAGAGATTATGCCGTACTTAAGATGATTTGGATATTGTGATAATGTGGATATTGTACGAGGAATCATACCGTACTTGTGATGATGAGATTAGCAAGCTGAATAATGGCCAAGTTCCTTTAGACTCGTAGAGTCATGTTTTATTTCGTTTTAGAACGTAATACTTGAGTGAGCTATGCTCTTTTAAAAACTAACGATTCGTTTCCCTTTTTAATGATAAAAGACAAGGATGCGATGCCAATTTCCAAAACGAATATCTATTTGAACCTAAGGCAGCTTCCTTATATCAAAACCAACGTTTCGTTCCATTTTCAAAGATAATGGTATAGCTCATAGTAAGTAGTTACATTTAATAATTACGCTTAGATTTACTTTAAATGTTCACGATATATTTATCGATGTTATACGTTTCCGTGATACGAACCCACTGATAGAACACTGCACAACTACCAATGAGTATTATGTTGCACGAGCATATACGCATATGTTACACTACACCTCATTGGTACTGCCATGTCACTGTAGGAATGCTATACTACGTGATGCGTATGTAGATGTCAATACGAGTAGGCTTTATACACTTATAGAACACTCGCACAAATACTAATGATTACCATGTTGCACAAGCATAGACGCGTATGCTATACTACACATCAATAGTATTACCATGACACAGTAGGACTGTTACGTTTATTGCTTGTATGACTTTATTTACGTACTTTACCTTTATTACTTGTTAAGCATTACGAATACCAGTACCATGGGTATTCGTATTTGGTTCTTATGAGTTTTCAGGATGTTTTACTTTTGATGATATATATCAGTGGTATGGGACGATGTTATATATGTATATATATAATATATCATCAGAATGATCTATGCAAGTATTCTTATTCTTTACTTGATATTTCTGGATATGATGGGTTGACGTCCACCATGAGCTTGATGTTTTCTGATTGTCTTTATTCCGACCTGAGTGGGCGAGATATATGGTAACGGACTTGCTACTTATCCGGACTGAGTGGGGGAGAATACAGTAGGATACATGGTGGACCCGGTCGAGACCGAGAGGCAGGAAAGCCGCATTAGAGGAGGGGGGCCTAGCGAGGACACTCGATACCGGAGATAGAGATGAGCACGGCAGATATCCAGGGGATACTGACCGGGGTTATACTTGTGCACGGCGGATATCCAGGGGATACCGACCGGGGCCAGGGTTATCGGGTGGTGATCATCTGTTAAGATGGTGTCGACGGTATCTGCATTTGCGTGTCGGTGATGGACACGAGAGATTTGAGGATTTGCGTGTCGGTGATAGACTCGAGGGATTTTTGATTTCCGGTGTCGATGCTGGACATTCAGATGTTGATATGTTGCTATCATATGAGGTATACAGTTATGTTATGAGTTATTGTAGCCGACCAGGACTGATCCGGGGGACAGTACCTACATACCTTTTTACGGGTATTTGCATATAAAAAGGAATTCAAAATCGAGCTATAGCATCATTATTTTGACGTGTCTGCTATGACACTGGGATCTTTTAAATTGTAAACCTCTTAACACTCTTCACTAAAACAGCATGACGTATTTCTTAAATAAGATACCTATTATATACTTCATCCTATCACGTCCGCTTTTATGCCGTGACATATGTATTCCACGGCTATTTTAAAGAAGAGGTTTTACATATATATTTTCGGCTATTTATGGGCGTATACCGAGATACAGGTCATTTGCATTTGATATATTATATTTTGGGATTCATATGATGGATATGGTTGTAATTATGATACATATGCATATCATATATTATATTAATGCAGGATATGATAGTATTATATTTATTACCTAGGTATCATTGTGCATTTCGATTTCTACTTTCTGATGTACTTTTATTCACTCAGTTGGCAACTCACCCCCATTGTGCTACAGTTTCTTGTAGGTTTTACCGCTTGGATTATCAGTGGCTTGGGAACACACTCCTTTCGGGTGATTGCTTTGTTAGGTGGGTTACTGTTGTATCGTACTCACACTTGTATATTCATATCTTCTTGTATCTAGTAAAACTCTATCGACTTAGAACTGGTATATTGTGGACTTAGAAGCTAGATTTAGAATTGTGTGTTGTGGGCGTCGTACTCGTCGGAGTCGAGCTTTTTATATTGTTGATGTTGCTTCGCTTTTCTTTTCTTTGCCATCGTGCGTCGTATATTGTTTGCTTGGTTGCTCCGCCGTTTGATCGTGGAATCGAGCTCCCGTTAGGATGTTATTTATATTATTATGTTGTATCGGGTTTTATGCAAAATTTACAAAGGAAATGCTGTTGAATTTCAAAACGTCATAGATGCCTTTTCAAACATACTTAGTTAAACTTAAATGTTTATTTAAAACTGATCTCATTTGATGACTAATTTAAACCTCACATCCAATATTTTCAAAAAAAAGGTTTAGATTCCGGGTTTCAGCTTACTTGGACCGTGTCGACGTCTTTAGATGTCACGTGATTTAAGTGCCGGTCACGTGCCACATTCGGGTCATTACAGAATACAAAGAGACAAACATAATCTATCAATATAATACTAGGAACTGGCTTAAGCTAAAGCCCACTAGTATTATCTGCCAGATTATCATAGGCGCACAAGTGCACGTACGTGATCGAAGCCCTGTCGTAAAACCATACGACCTCTACGCCTTTAGCCCGGTGCAGGGAAACTCTCTATGTGGGACTCTAATGACTTGAAACTACGCTGGCAGTGGGTTTAACCACAAGCCGCAAGTGGTACTAGCTGCATGTAATGGCTACCCAGGTATGTGTCGATAAGAAGGTCGATAAGCTAACTCATCCGAACTCCTACTGAGCCTGTATGTGACAATCTCCGTACAGTCCGGTCTGTTCGTCTAAGAGTATCGCATATCGGTCCTAGGGGCGGTAATCGTCAGACCCCTAATAGCGCAATAAGTCGTGTCGGAGTATAGCCCGATACACCATGAGAAACTACTGGAATACCTACCAGTAAATCTCGCTTTCTTTGGCCAAGGACTTTGTGTAATGGCCTTCCAAACACAGTGCGATATCAACCCCTAACACCGGGAGAGACGAATCCTATCTAACCGCCACTGCCTCCAAGTGCTTCAGGACTGCACCCAACTACTACCTGTTTGCACGACTCCTTTGAGCCGTGGTAGGGTAGTAATCAAATTACAGTGGGAACACACTTGAGGCAAAGTAGCAGTGTCAAGTCGACGGACTAAGCTGTACTCATGTCACCTGGGAACTGCTACCCAACGATAGGTATAATACCCACCAACAGTTCCCGACGAGTCATGTCCAGTGTACTCATAACCTAATGAGCACCTGCATACTATCTCTAGTACGACGTACTGATGGATGTAGGACAGACCATCTCCCCTGCTGGGATGAGAAGCGTATACACTAGTCTACTCTGAAGTATCGATGCCCCGTCTCGATAATCCTATGACTAGGGACCTGTATAGGATGTGCTTATAGATTACCTAGCCCCTACTAGTGTGACTGCCATCACAACGCTGGTAATCAAGCAAAGATCATAAGGGCTCCACCAATATGTATAAGAGATATGCTAAGAAACACATGCACATATTGAGGTAAAAACAAACCAGGTAGTATACTACCATTTCAAGCAAGACTGTTACTATTTCCATGTATATCCCAAGCTTCCATAAAGTAATATACAAACCAGTATGATACAATAATGGCCTCTATGGCATATAACACTAACAATCTCCCACTTGCACTAAAGACATATACTGGCATATCGCAGACCTAAGATCTCGAATAGCCCCTCGAACTATGTCTGAGGGATGGCCTCTGTGAGTGGATCTGCAGTGTTGTTCTCTGTATCTACTCTCCTCATCTTGATCTCCTGGAGATCAACGATCTTCCTGATCAGGTGGTACCGCCTAAAGATATGTCTGTATCTCTGATAGGACCTGGGTTCCTTCCCTATAGCTATAGCGCCGTTTGTTGTCACAATACTAAAGTATTGGACCAATAATGGAAGGAACCACCTGATGTTTAGTTAAGAACTTCCTCATCCAGACTGCCTCTTTTGCGGCGTTTCATGCAGCTAACTACTCCATTTCCATCGTCGAGTCTGCAACGGTGTCCTGCTTGGAGCTCTTCCAACAGACCGCCCTTCTATTGAGGGTAAAGACTTAACCCGACATGGACTTGGAGTCATCCTTATCACTCTGGAAGCCGGAGTCAGCAAAGGCCTCGATCTGGAGGTATTTTCCACTATACACCAAGAACATCTCCTTAGTCCTTCTCAGGTACTTGAGAACGTTCTTTACTTCTATCCAGTGCTTCTCCCCTAGGTTTGACTGATACCGGCTTACCACCTTGAGTGCGTAAGCAACATCTAGTCTGGTACACAACATCGCATACATTATAGAGCCTACCACAGAAGCGTATGGTATAATCGACATGCGAGTCCTTTCCAAATCAGTCTTTGGGAGACATCTCTTTGGAGAGTGTGATTCCATGACAAGCTGGTAAACTACTACGCTTAGAATCTTCCATACTAAATATTTTCAGTATGGTATTGATGTATCTTGACTATGAAAGTCCCATCATCCTCTTTGATCTATCACGATAGATCTGGATCCCCAAAATGTTGTTGGGATCACCCAGGTCTTTCATGGAGAACCTTAGTGACAAGAATACTTTGACTGATTATAGCATAGGAATGTCATTTCCTATCAGGAGAATGTCATCTACGTACAAGATGAGGAATCCCACAGTTCTTGCTACAATCTTACTATAAATGTATGGTTCATCTGGATTTTTGATAAAGTCGAATTCTTTGACCGTCTCTTTAAAATAGATGTTCCAACTTCGTGATGCCTGCTTTAGTCCATAAATGGACTTAAGCAATTTGCAAACTTTCCCGCTGCTCCCACTCTGATTGAAACCCTCTGGCTGATCCATATAGACGCACTCTTCCAAATAACCATTTAGAAAAACCGTCTTTACGTCCATCTGCCGGATCTCATAATCTTGGAAGGCAGCAATTGCAAGAAGGATCCGAATGGATTTGAGCATAGCCACTACAGAAAAGGTTTCATCATAGTCCAAACCAGGTCTTTTGACAAAAACCTTTTGCAACAAGTCTAGCCTTATAGATTTCAATCTGTCCATCTACACCAATCTTCTTTCTGAAGATCCATTTGCAGCCTACGGGTTTTATTCCTTCTTGAACAATGTTCAAAGTGCATACTTTGTTGGTGTACATGGACTCCATCTTAGTCCTCATTGCATCTAGCCACTTTACCGAGTCGCCGCTCTGAATGGCTTGGTGGAAGCTAGTTGGCTCATCATTGTCAATGATGCAATCCTCTCTATCCCTGTCTATGAGAAAACCGTAGCATCTCTCGGGCGGATGAGACTTCCTACTAGTCCTGCGGATTGGCGCAGGGATGTCCTGTTCTTTTGAAATATCTGGTTCTACCATACTTTCAGTAATAATTTATGGTTCTGGAATTTCTTCTAGTTCTTTTACTCTCCCACTAGTCCTTTTTCCAAAAATTGATTTTCTTATAAATGGGCATGATGAGGAACAAAAAACCATTTGTTCCTCTACGTAATAGAAAAGATACCCCCTGGAGTTCTTTGGGTATCCCACAAACTTACACAGTACTGAGCGTGCCTCGAACTTGTTCCCATACTGCTTTTTGACAAAAGCTGGACATCCCTATATCTTCAGATACAGAAGATATGGTTTCTTCCCACTCCACATCTGATATGGTGTGGTAGGAACAGTCTTGGTAGGAACCTTATTCAAAAGATATGTAGCTGATTCTAGTGCATAACCTTAGAAGGATTGCGGTAACTCAGTATTACTCATTATGAACGAACCATATCCAATAGGGTTCTGTTCCGCCTTTCCGATACACCGTTGTGTTGTGGTGTGTATGTAGGAGTAAGCTGAGAGAGAATTCCATTCTCTTTTTAAGTAATCCAGGAACTTGGCAATTAAGTATTCACCACATCGATCAGATCTCAGTGTCTTGATACTTTTTCCTGTTTGTTTTTCTACTTCATTCTTATATTCTCAGAATTTTCAAAGGGCTCGGATTTATTCTTCATTAAGAAGACATGTTCTTACCAAGAGAAATTATCCGTAAAAGTAATGAAATAGGAATAACCACTTCGTGCATCTGTAGATATTGGACCATACACGTCACTGTGTATGAGTCCTAAGAGCTCGCTCGCTCTTGCTCCGTGTCCAATGATCGGAGTCTTTGTCATATTTCCTATGAGACAAGATTGACAAGTTGCATAAGACTTATATTCGAACAGATCCAAATATCCCTCTTTATATAACTTCGACAACCGTGTTTCATTGATGTGACCCTGTCTACAATTCCTTAAGAAAGTCCTACATAATTCTGGAGACTTTCTTTTAAGTGTGTTCTGGACGTTGAAAACCTGAGCTTGATTTAACACGTATATACTGTCCTCTAGTATACCTGACCCAATCAAACTTTGATTTAGGTGGATGTGGACCACATCGCTTACAAACTAGACTAGGTACATACAAACAGTTACGTAGAATCAATATCTGCCCACTTATCAATCCTATGTGATATTCCCCTACGGATACAGCATCCACGCTCATTCCGTTAGTAACCCTGAGAGTCATATCACCCGCCCTGATAACTCTACGGTTTCTCAAAGCCTGTAAAGAATTACGTATATGAGATCCTGATCCGGTATCTAGTACCCAGGAAGTAGAGTTAATTGACAGACTGTTTTCAATCACAGACACACCCAAAGTCGAAGCCACAACGTGCTTCGGATCCTGGATTCTGGCTTTCCAAGCTCTGCATCCTTTCTGCCAATGCGCTTTCCCGTGACAATAGGAACATCCCCCCTTCCCTACTGTTAACCCCGAAACTTTTGCCCGACCCTTTCCTTCTACCTTACTGACACGATAGGCTTTGTGGAGATCTTCTTCTTCTTACCCTTGGCATCCGCCTTGGATCTAGAAGATGAAGTTTCCCCAATAAGCAGAGCGGGTGTCTCCGTGGTTTCCTCCAGGGTTCCCTCAACTGGAAGTATAACTTTCTTCCTCTGGGCGTAAGTAGAAGGTAGGGAATGTAGAATCAAGCCAGTACATGACTCGTTCTCCAATGTGGTCTCCAGGTCCGTGAGCTGTTTAATACAGCTGATCATTGCAGGAACGTGGTCCTCTACAAATGACCCGATAGCCAACCTCGCTTGAAGTAATTCCTTCGAGGTCTCATATCTTGTGATACAAGATTGCTCTCCATAAAATACTTTGTTATGGAGGAAGATGGAAACTAAGTCTATCTTCTCGTGCTACCTCTGGTATTCACCATCTACTGAGGCCAACACGAGGCACTTGGCATTCACACATTCTTTTTCCGATGTCTTACGGATATCAACATCCATGACGGTGGAAACTGGACCTAGGATGGCGGGGGCTTGAGTAGTAATGAGGTGGTCCAGCTTGTCATAGGTAATGGACATCTGGACAAACCTTTGCCAGTCAATATAGTATAACTCAATCATTTTATTATCTAACTGTAACCTAATCTGGTCACATTGTCGCTGCAATTAGGAGAGAGAAAAGAAAACACTCAGCATGATGCTCTTGCAAGTTTAGACTGGTTTTTAATTTATCTAAACAGGATGGCTCCCACTGTTTCTCGAATCCTTCCTCAAACCATAAAAGAAGAATTAGTCAGGATTAGTCTCACCGTGCAATACTTTCTCAACCGTTTAGCCAGGCTAGTGTCGGTACTTCGAGGGAGGTTTTACGACGCTTTCGCGAAGTTCCTTAATTAAATAACTTGTTTTCCCTGGAGGCGTAGCCCTGCTAACACTGTTCTAGATAGCTACTTGGTTTATAGCATTGATCGTTAAGTGAAAAATCTTCCGATGAGTAGCGGATACTCACAGTAGGATCAGGATCCAAATATCATTGTGTGATAATCCTGAAGGAATCCTACCAACATTATCACACTCCAAATGGTATGCAGCACTAGCAAGTTTCAGTTTTTTTAGAAACTCCCGATGGATTTTTGCCCCATGCTCTTATGACCTTGACGAAGGCCAACATATCATAAGTCACATGTCAAGTTCTACCCGTCATTGTCCAGGTTAATTTGAACCCACCCGCACATACCCTTGACGAAGGCCAAAATATTAGTACGACTATCCCAAACCAACGCATCTATCTATTCTACAAATGAATATCCAGTAGCTACCAAACACTATGCCTTGGTGAAGGTCAAAATACATAGCTTGAATACTACGGAATATTCAACTGAAATGACGGAGGGCAACAAATGGTTTTGGCGAAACCATGAATGTAGTGAACTTGATATAATCGAAGGAACCTGATAGCTTTTAACAGGAGTGGTTTAAGCTCCGCATTTAAAAGTCTCCTGTTTTAAAATAACCGAGCGATTTTAAAATTTGTTCTAACGACTCAGCTTTGGTTTGTTTGCTTTGCATTAATGTAATGCAGTCCCATCATTTACACCTATCATTACAAAAAGAAACAAACATATGACATATGCTTATGCCATCCGCATTCGCCACTAGGCCCCGTCTAACATCGTTAGGTTACTTAACTAACGCCAGAGCGGGGGCTGGACTAGCACAGATGCAAAACATAAGCAATGTCTACTATATAGCATATATATAATAACCATTCGTCTCACGCAATAATAGGAATTCCAGATCATAGATGAACATATTGGATATACTAGGAATTCAGCGTTTCGTATGAGCCTGTAACGAAAGACGGATTCCACGGTCGTGATGAATAGCCAAACCCCACCGCAGACCACTACGAGTGCGGCAAACTACCTGCCAAATATCCAAAGCGAAGCAACCTCCCTCAGTAACATTAGTAGGCCACTCAGCACTTCAAAGTACCCGGTAGTTTGTGCACCCCACCTTGGGTCTATTCTAGGAGCAGAAAACAGTAAAAGAAAATAATACAATAGTGGCTACAACCTTAACCCGGATGTGCCCCGCAAAAGAATATTACATCACTTTATAATTTTACATCGAATGAAAGAATGAAAAACCTCATCTCACATCCCCGGCTATTCATCCACGACGATCCAATAAGGTTCATATACACAAACCAACAAGAACAGCAACACAGATATGTGCAACCCCGACTAATCGGCGTATAACAATTAGTCGACGTTTGCAAACACATATATCACAACTTAAAACATTAAACGACGTTAAAACTACGACTTCGAAACACTCCGTATTGCCACAGTTAAAAGATAACAGTATATCCAAAATTGGCAAAAACAAACAACACCTGAGACCTTAGATCCAAGCAACTAGAACAAAGACCAAAATTCAAAGAATTTCACCACAACTAAAAAGGTGGTGCCGTTTTTTTTGCTAATGTGGCCAGTCCAAATCAGGTGAAATTACCTCGTTTTTGGTGTGTGTTCATCTTACAAGAAGTATAGCACTCTGCAATTGTTTAAAAAAATTTAGAGGCTCGGAAAAATTTGACAGAAACTTGGAGCTTATGTTTCGTGTTTCGAAGTTATTTCGGTTTCGTAGTTTTACACTTCGTCTAAACAGTTAGCTAGGGTTTAGTTAGGCTCTGATACCACTGTAAGTCGATGTCGCGCACCCTGCATGTCCGCGGGGAGGCGTAATATTCAAAAAATGATTTTTCAAAGCTCGCAACACCGACTTGAACTCCAGGATCATTGCTAAACCCTAACTAGCAAACATGCAATGAAGTTTAACTACTCGGATAGAAGTTATACTTCACGATACTAAGTCCTTCGGGTCTTCTTCGCTGTCCTCCACCTCGTCGTCGGCTCCAAGGATCGGAACGGATCGGGCAACCTCGACGGCATCCTTGAGTCAAAGACGATCCACCCGAGAGTCCATAATCCAAGCTCCTACCTCAAATCCGTGATAAATACGGCATCTAGCTCTCTAAATTAGATGTCCTAGAGGGTGTAGAGTGAGAAGATGGAGTGCTTTGTCTCTTGGAACTCTAGGATTCTCAACACATGAGAGGATTAGGGTTTGATGAAGAAGAAGAACTCTTGAGGAAGATGAGAGTGTAGAAAACAACTCAAGAATAACCCTTGCTCATTTGTGATGAATAGTTGAACCAAACTTATAATTGATGAGATAAAAAATATCTCACAAAATATCTTGTGAGGTTCAAAAATATCAAGAGGTGAGTCAACAAGAGCAATGAATTTCTTTTGTCAAGTTTACACCTCATTTCCTCCACCTCATTTGTTTTAATCCAAAAAGAATTAAAACCCTAAATGAGGTTTCCACTTCTAGAAGCTTACCCGTGAAATTATGAGAATGCCCCTTATCCGTATATACATACTCGCATCCGCATTCCAAAGAATACGAATACAAAGAGATGAATATAATCTATCAATATAATACTAGGATCCGGCTTAAAAGTCCACTAGTATTATCCGCTCGATCATCATACGCGCACAAGTGCACGTACGTGATCGAAGCCCTATCGTAAAACCATACGACCTCTACACCTTTTGCCCAATGCAGGGAAACTTTCTATGTGGGACTCTAAAGACTCGACATTACGCTGGCAGTAGGTTTAACCACAAGCCGCAAGCGGTACTAGCTGAACGTAACGGCTACCCAGGTATGTGTCGATAAGAAGGCCGATGAGCTAACTCATCCGAACTCCTACTGAGCTTGTATGTGACAATCTCCGTACAGTCTGTTCTGTTCGTCTAAGAGTATCGCATATCGGGCCTAGGGGGCGGTAATCGTCAGACCCCTAATAGCGCAATAAGTCGTGTCAGAGTATAGCCCAATACAACCTGAGAAACTACTGGAATACCTACCAGTAAATCTCGCTTGCCTTGGCTAAGGACTTTGTGTAATGGCCTTCCGAACACAGCGCGATATCAATCCCCAATACCGAGAGAGACGAATCCTATCTAACCGCCATTGCCTCCAAGTGCTTCAGGACTGCACCCAACTACTACCTGTTTGCACGACTCCTTTGAGCCGTGATAGGGTAGTAATCAAAGTACAGTGGGAACACACTTGAGGTAAAGTAGCAGTATCAAGTCGACGGACTGAGCTGTACTCATGTCACCTGGGAACTACTACCCGACGATAGGTATAATACCCACCAACAGTTCCCGACGAGTCATGTCCAGTGTACTCATAACCTAATGAGCACCTGCATACTATCTCCAGTACGACATACTGATGGCTGTGGGACAGACTATCTCCCCTGTTGGGATGAGAAGCGTATACACTAGTCTACTCTGGAGTATCGATGCCCCGTCTCGATAATCCTATGACTAGGGACCTATATAAGATATGCTTATAGATTACCCAGCCCCTACTAGTGTGACTGCCATCACAACGCTGGTTATCAAGCAAAGATCCTAAGGGCTCCACCAATATGTATAAGAGATATGCTAAGAAACACATGCACATATTGAGGTAGAAACAAACCAGGTAGCATACTACCATTTCAAGGAAGACTGTTACTATTTCCATGTATATCCCAAGCTTCCATTAAGTAGTATACAAACCAGTATGATACAATAATGACCCTTAGGGCATATAACACTAACAGATATGAGGGTTTATGGTAAGAAGTTTATTATCATATGTTTCTACATTATAATTAACATAATGAGGGAAAATACATGCATATAATATTTATATGAAATATTAGTAATTAAAATATGCATATCATATCAAATATTTCTAATCAATATTCTTTAAGATATAATATCTTATAAAATGGTTAGAATAATATCTCAAAAATTCCAAATACTACTAACACTATGACTTGAGATATTGTGCAGATATTAGCTCAGGTCTGGAATCCAGGAGATCCGAATTAAATCGGGATGTCGGAATCAAATCTGCTAGAATAAGGAAGCAAATCGAGAGATCTAGCAACGACAGAGAATCAGAGCATTATTTTTAGAGTCTAAACATTGAGAGGATCTCCACATGATGATACAAAATAGCACAAAAAAATTCCAGAAACTGAAGCCACCAAACTGCGGCGGAACTGCGGCCAAACAGGCCTATATGCGGGGGTTCCGCGGCAGCTCTGGGCCCATATGATGTGATATTTTGGTGATTTTATTGTAACATCATATATTCACAGATGGTATCTTGGGTTTCTAGTTTCTATGATTATGTATAGGACCGAGAGCTTCACATCAAAAATCATCACCAAAAAGATCAAAAGGTCCAAAGCGATCTATGCATCCGAGTGATAATCAGCTAGTCATCTACTTCCAATAAGATAGAGATCTAGAGCAACTAGGGTTCTTATACTCTGCTTTCAAAAGTTGTATGCAATAGTTGATTAATAAAGGTAGTGTTTTTATTGTTCTTTTTGCAATTAATTTCCGCACTTACATTCTGCATCTTAATCATGCTTTCACTCTTCTTCATCCTCTCTTCTACTTTAAACATGAGCGAGTAATTCCTAGCTTGCTAGGGTTCGTAGGATATGATAGATCAATGGATGATAAAATCTTTTATATATTTTAAAGTTTATAAAGTTTAGCAAAATAAATGTTAACATCCTTATCGGGCGCGCTACCAATTTATTGTTAGTCACTACCACGATTTGAGACTGGTTTAACACTTGCTTTGTTAAGGGCTTGACATGAATAGAGATCAATGTAAGGACAAGGGTTAAAAGTGGAGAAACCCTAGTTTCTTCCAAGAAACCCTAATCTACATTCATCACTATCGATCTAGTTTTAAACTATTAAAAGATAAAAGGTGTCATTTTTTATTAGTCATCCATTACTATTAAATCCTATGAACCCTACAAGCCTCTTCTTTATAAATCTTATATCCGTACTATATCCGTAACGATAAACAATCACCCTTCTTCAATCAACTCGTCTAAACTAAGAAGAGAGTTCACGTTTCCCTGCGAATGACCCTTACTCATCGCGGCTAGCTACTAGAGACACCGTCTTAATTGCGGTTATTTATAACACACTCTTTAGAAGATCAATCATACAGCGAGATGCAGACCTCCTCACGGAGCATTCGGCCTCAATACGTTTTTTTTAAAGAAAAATGAATTTTTTCTAATTAAATAAAATTAATTTTTAATAATTATATAAAATTACAAATCCATATATTTTCAAAATATAATAAACTTACATTTTTAAAAAAAATGAAAGAATTACAAGTTTCACTAAAATACCATCAAGATACCAACAAAAAACAAGTTTTACAATAAAATACCATGAACTTTCCAAGCTAAGCAATTATCATTAAAATACCTTAAATCCTTAAAATTCATATCCATGAAAACCCTAAATAATATAATTAAATTCTCGAGGTTTAATTTGAAATTTTATTAAAAATATTTTTCATAAAACCCCCTCGAGTTTTATAAAACAATATTTAAGGACTTTAGTAAATATAGGTTTAAGCAGGATCAATTCTCTTGAGCCCCAAGGAGCTGGAGAAATTGAGTGCTTGCCTATTTAAGGTAGAAAATATAACGGAGTTATCAATGGTAATTGTCTTGGAAAAAGACATAAATCCTGCCGTATATATACAACAGTTACCGATGACTCCCGAACCTAATTCAGGATCTAAATCAGTTACAAGTGTTTGACACAGTCTGAGTCTAACTCAAACCTGAATCCAAAACTCAAATCAGAGTCCAATTCAAACATGAATCCAAAATCTAACATGAATACTTGAACATGAACCTGAATACTTGAATTCAAACACCAATATCAAACATGAATACTTGACTTGACTTGACCGAACCATGGATATAACTTGACTTGATTACTTGACTATTTGATCACATCCTGAACCTGATTACATGAACAATTTGTATATGTAGTCTCGGCAAGACTTGTAAACATAACCTATACAATACATTACGCGGGGATCACGCGGTAGATTGGTACGGAACGTATTAACGTGGCACGAGATGGTCACTTAAAATACACCTACATGAACTCTCATGCCGTTGTCCCGTGGGTTTTAATGGGGCCTTGTACTACATGTTACCATAGTCCACGGGGTAAAATGGACTCCTTTCGTATACATAAATACCTTCTGTATCAAGCTACAAACAACTATGTTAGAAATACAAGTATATACCTGTACAACTTACCTGTTTCATTTCACATTACTGTTTATATTCCATTCTTTCTTTTGGGAGTTACCGAGCGCTAGTTCGCTGACGACATTCCTGTCTTTTCTTTCTTTGGAATGTTCGTCAAGAGGACCGGACTCTCAGGAGATCGAACCTAGTCAGGAGGACTAGGACCAGTTCACTGCCCAGCCCGACTTCTAGCTCTCCTTGTATTTACTTTCAATTTGTATGCCGCTGTTTAGGCACTGTTTATATCATTGTATCTTTTCATTTTCAAACAGTTGTATATGAAATGAATGTAAATAAAAGTTGCTATTTATTTTATATCTCTTGTCATTCTTGTGCATTTTACATATATTGCTTAATTACGCTTAATGTATTTATTTCTTAGTAAATACGCTGTGGCCCGCCACGTCACCATTTCCGTACACTGGAAAGCGGGGCGTGATAGATTTTGTTGGCGGCCCATGCAGGTCAGTTCTGCATGAAATCTTAAGCAATATATCACAAGAATTATAAGAATCAACAACTATACATTCCTTACATTTCAAATTCCTTGAATCTATCCTAACCATTATTTTCCTATCAAGGTCATAGATTCTCCCAACAACACGAGTACGAACGTCAATGGCAACACCCTACCGCCTACTCTACCACCACCACCTACCATTGCAGCTCCTATCAATGAGCAAACGGTATTGCTCGAGGCGATCAAGAGCCTCCTGGAACGTCAGCAACAGCAAACTGCAATCCTCATGCACCGCCTAAGCAATTCCGGGCACTGCACCTAAAACACTTTTTAGGAAAAGAGAGCCCACTAGAGGCAGAAGAATAGGCTCAGTCGATAGAAGATGACCTGGCAGCAGCACAAGTGCCAGAGATTGCTTGGATGAGGGTTGCGAAGCTTAAACTAACAGACATCGCCAGAGTCTGGTGGAAGGATGAAGAAAGCCGTCTCACCCAACCTATCAAATGGAAGACGTTTCGCGATATGTTCTATGCAAAATATTTCCCTGAGACTGCCCGTTTCGATATGGAATAGCAGTTCATCCACTTATAATAAGGCTCGATGTGGAGCAAGTCCGTGGATGAATACGATACTGAGTTTACCATGCTTAGCAGGTAAGATATTGTCTCAAATTCAAATTCCCGATATCACTTATTACATTGCTAACACAAGATCGTAACAGGTTCGTGGCATACCTGATTCCTGCTGTTGAGATCTAGGCACGACGATTTCAGCAAGAGTTGGACCCGAAAATCCAAGCTGCACTCGCTACAGGGGATTTCCCAACCCATGATCTCGCTCTGAAGGCTGCCCGACGCTATGAGGCAGTTGTAAAGAAGAAGGGCAGACCGCAGACTGCCGGTGTGAAATGCCCTGCCACACAGATGGTAGAAGGAGCCGTTTCCAGGCTAACATTTGCACCTAGGAAACCGGGAGGATCATTTAACTGGCCCAGTCCAGACTTTTGTTTCTACTGCAACAGGAATGGACATCTGGCGAAAGACTACAGGCGTGTAAATGGCATGTGTTTGGTTTTTGGCCCATCCACTAACGCCATAGGAGCATGTCCATATTGAATCAACCCAGCTCCAGCATCTAAACCTTCAATCACAGTCCCGCAGCGGCCAACTATTCAGGCTCCTGCACCTCGTCTAGCTCTCCCTGCTCTACCTCCATGTAGACCGCATGCACAACCTCCATGTCAGTTCCATCAGGCACAGAGGAATATGCCTCAAGGGAAGAGAAACATACCCCAAGGACAGAGGAATATGCCTCCAGCAAGGAGGAATGTACCCAGACGTTAGGCTTTCACAATGATGGTTGAGGAAGCCGAAGCCACCGGCCAAGTAATCACTGGTAATTCCCAATCCTTTCACATCTTTTCAATTCTTGTATATCACTATATTTTTCCTGTATCTAAAACCGACCTCACACAACTTAAGTACTATATTAGTAGCCACCCTGCCTGCACTAGCACTGTTCGACACTGGAGCGTCACACTGCTTCATGTCGCAACGATTCATGAGAACGCATGCGATTCCCATGAAGCCACTCATTTCAAGCTGGAATGTCAGTTCCGGGAATGGAGTATTGAAGGCAACTATGAGATTTGATCAGTGTCCAGTTGTAGTTTACGGATGAGAATTCTACGTGAATTTCAAAGTATTGGACATCTCAAACTTCGATGTTGTGTTGGGAATGGACCGACTGGGAGTTTTCTATGCTATGATTGGCTGCCGTCAAAGGACGACAGTATTTGAGATACCAGATCACCCAGTCTTCTAGTTCAAGAGAGGAGATAGAACGTTGGAGCCAGGAATCTTTCGTGCTAAACCAAATAATGCAGAAGTGTTTACTCTACCGGCGGAAGAAGAAAAACCAGAGGTAGTTCAAGAGTTCGAGAATGTGTTCTCTGAAGATATATCAGGTTTGCCTCCCGATCGAGCTCTTGAATTTTGCATTGATTTAGTACCTGGTGTGCAACCGGTAATCAAAGATCCGTGCCATTTAAGTCCAGAAGGATTGAAGGAGATCCGCATTCAGCTGGATGAACTCCTGAAGAAAGGTTGGATTTGTCCTAGTACTTCAAGTTGGGGATCTCCGGTATTACTTGTAAAGAAGAAAGAAGGTTCATACAGGATGTGTGTGGATTATTGAGCTCTGAACGAAGTGACGATTAAGAACATGTATCCACTACCTCGCATCGATGATCTTTTCAATCAGCTAAGTGAGTCTTGTGTATTTTCGAAGCTAGATCTTCGTTCAGGTTATCATCAGGTGAAGGTCAAAAAGTCCGATATTCCAAAGACGACGTTCAGGACTCGATATGGTCATTATGAGTATCTTGTAAAGCCATTTGGAGTGACCAATGCATCTGCTATATTCATGAATCTGATGAACCAAGTTTTCTGAGAGTACTTAGACATGTTCGTTTTCATCTTCATCGACGACATCTTGGTGTATTCAAAGAATCGGAAAGAACACGCTGAGCACTTACAGATTTTCCTGGAAACATTATGACAACATCAGCTCTATGCCAAGTACAACAAGTGTGAATTTTGGCTAGATCAAGTCGGTTTTCTCGAACATATTGTTTCAGGCAAAGGAATCTCAGTAGATCCAGCTAAGGTGTCAGCTGTCAGCGAATGGCCGACATCAAAGACGGTGAAAGATATATGAAATTTCTTAGGATTAGCATGATACTACCGACGATTCATTGAAAGATTTTCAAAGAATGCAGCACCCCTGACCAAGCTCACACGTAAAGATGAAGCATTCGTGTGGTCAGAAGCATGTGAAAACACTTTTGTAGAACTCAAGTCAAGATTAACTTCTGCTCCTATTCTCGTAATACCGGATCAATCTGGAGGATTTTTTGTGCATTGCGATGCGTCCGGTAAGAGATTAGGATGTGTTCTACACCAGCATAGAAAAGTTGTAGCTTTTGCATCAAGACAGCTGAAAGTTCATGAGCGCAACTATCCAACACATGATCTGGAGTTAGTAGCCGTTATCTTTTCACTTAAGATTTGGCGCCACTATCTTTTGGGAGAATGAGTGGATATATATACTGACCACAAGAGTCTTAAGTATGTGTTTACTCAGAAGAAATTAAACATGCAGCAGAGAAGATGGCTAAAACTCATGGCGGACTTTGACATCAACCTACAGTATCATCCTGGGAAGGTGAACGTAGTTCCTGATGCACTTAGCCGCCAGCCATTAGCAATGAATCTCACCGCTCAGTGGAAGCTATATCAGGAATTACACGGATTGGTGATCAAAGTAGTTATGCCAGATAACGCTTCGTATTTGATGAACTTACAAGTCCAGTCTACTCATGTCAATTAGATCAAAACAGCTCAAGCAAGTGATGCCAAGTTACAAAAGATCCAAGAACAAGTAGAAAGTGGACTTTGAACTGACTTCATCATCCACGAAGACGGATCCTTGAGAAATGGAAGTCGATTGTGTGTGCCACATGGTTCAGTTCGAGAAGAGTTGATGAAAGAAGCGCACAACTCTTTGTACTCAGTACACCCCGGTGGTACAAAAATGTACAAGGATCTACGGCAACACTACTGGTGGCATGGAATGAAACGCGAAGTAGCCAGAAGAGTAGCCAAGTGTTTGGTGTGTCAGCAAGTGAAGGCTGAACATCACAGGAATGCTGGTCTACTTCAGCCGTTACCAATTCCAGAATGGAAATGTCAGCACATTACCATGGACTTCGTGATTGCCCTTCCTCGCAGGATGAAGGGTAACGGCGCGGTATGGGTTATTGTGGATCGACTTACCAAGTCGGTTCACTTTATTCCATTCAGAGTTGGCCAATTGTTCGTCGAAAATATTGCACATTTGATATAACATTTTCTTTACTATTCTTAAATATCTAAAAGTGTTTATTATAAATATGACACATATGAGGGTTTATCTGTAAAAATACTATTTTCATATGTTTATATATTATAATTAAAATTATAAAGGAAAATGTATGCCTATAATATTTATATAATATTTTGATAATTTAAATATGCATATCATATCAAATATCCTTAACCAATATTCTTAAAATATAATATCATATCAAATGGTTAGGATAATATCTCAAAAATATCAAATATTCCTAACATTATTCTTTGAGATATGGTGCAAGCTTTGGCTCAGGACAGGATATCAAGATGTTGAGATGTCGGAAATCAAAAATCTGCTGAAATATTAAAGAAAATTGAAGAATCAATACTGGCAGAGACTCAGGAAATATTTTCAAGTTCCAGACATCAACTAAATCTTCATGTGTCACAAGAATAAAGCCCCAGAAATTTGCACCCAAGATCTCACCAAACGGCCGCAGATCCACGGCCAAACCATGCAATATGCGGCGGATCCACGACCGATTCATCGAGTCAGGAGTTAGGATTTTCAGGTTGGATTTGCTACAACTAACCCTAATTCTGGGGATCTATGGTTTCTGGTTTTGGGGCTATATAAAGGACCGATGGCTAAACTTAGAAATCATCAATATTTTACACAAGCTAATTATCGTCAAAGAACAAGTGATCCTAGACAGGTCGGCGATTCAACGTGATATGGAGACGTGAGATTCGACGGAGCATCTACTTCCTACAAGGTAGAGATCGAGAGCAATTTCATATTTCTCTTGTAATCTAAACTTGAAGGTTTTGTAATTTTAAAGTTGATTAATAAAGGTAGATCATTAGATTAATTATTTAGCATTTAATTTCTGCATTATGATCTCTTTCTCTATCTGTTCTTCTTCTATCTCCATCATGCATGAGTAAATCTCCGTTTGATAGGGTTCGTAGGATTAGGGTAGAACAATGGATGAGAAAATTTCTTAACTTCTTTTAAGTCTTATGAAGTTTATAAACTTTAGCAAAATAAATGTTAACATCCTAATCGGGCGCGCTATCAATTTATTGATAGTCTAGACCGTGATTTGAGATTAGATTAACAATTGTTTTGTTAAGGGCTAGACATGAATAGAGATCAATGAAAAGACAAGGGTCAATAGTGTGGAAACACTAGTTTCTTCCAAGAACCCTAATCCTCATTCATCACTATCGATCTAGTTTTAAATTTATTAATAGATAAAAGGAGTCATCTTTATTAGTCATCCATGACTACTAAATCAGAACGAACCCTACAAGCATTCTTCTCATAAAATCTATATCCGTATTCAAACTAGATCTGTATTCTACATCCGTATTTTGACGTAGATCTAGAAACTATTTCCACTATTCTTTATTCCTCTATTCTTCCTCTTTTTCAACACGTCTAAAGTAAGATCGAAAGATTCCACATATCCCTGAGGACGGCCCATACTCATATCGGTCTAGCAACACGCGACACCGTTATTGATTGCGGTTATTATGCACACACTTCTTTAAATACAGAATTGATCACCAATCTACCAAGACATTAGCAAAGAAGTACATGGAGGTAAGCATGAATCTAAAGTAAGATTTAACTCTTCAAAATGTACTATATTGATACCCATGAACTCATGAAGGAGATTGTGAGATTACATGGAGTACAAGTTTGCATCATCTCCGATCGTGATACAAGATTCCGATCATATTTTTGGCAGAGTCTGCAAGCTAGCCTGGGAACGAGTCTGAATTTCAGCACGGCATATCATCCACAAACGGACGGACAGTCCGAGCGAACAATTCAGATTCTGGAAGACATGCTAAGAGCTTGTATGTTAGACTTCAGAGGTTCGTGGGAAGATCACCTACACCTTGTGGAGTTTTCATACAACAACAGCTATCAGACAAGTATTGGAATGGCACCATTCGTAGCACTTTAAGGACGGAAGTGTCATTCACCACTAAGTTGGGACGACATTGGAGATCGTGAACTCCTTGGACCAGAGATGATCATGGCAGCTGTGGATGTAGATCGCACGATCAGGGAAAGAATGCACATTGCTCAAGATCGACAGAAGCATTGGGCTGATGCAAAGCGCCGACACCTGGAGTTACAACCTGGAGACCATGTTTTTTTAAAGATTCCTCTAAACCGAGGAGTGATCCGCTTTGGCAAGAGGGGTAAGCTAAGTCCGAGATACATAGGACCGTTCGACATTCTCGAACGAGTTGGAGAAGTGGCATACTGTTTGGCACTACCACCTTTATTGGAAGGATTTCACAACGTGTTCCATATATCCCAGCTAAGAAAATATATGAGCGACCCCAGCCACATACTTGATCACTCCAAGTTCACAGTTCAGACTGACCCAACTTGCGAGTAATAACCAGTTGAGATCCTGGATCAAAAGGTGAAGACATTACGGAAAAAGGAAGTAAACTTGGTCCGAGTGATGTGAAGAAAAGATTCACCAGGAGAATCAACTTGGGAATGAGAAGAAGACATGCGTGCAAGATACCCTTACTTATTTGTAAATTAGTCCCTATGTAAATGTAAATTTCGAGGACGAAATTTTTATAAGGAGGGTATAATGTAATGACTCTGAAGTTACTGTACGGAAATTTTCCAGTTTAATATACAGAAAATGAGTTATACAGCCTGAGTTTGAGTTATAAGTAAATTTTGTTAAATAACAGCAAGAAACCACTTGTAGCTCACTGGTAAAGCCTTGCACTACCGTGATATAGCCCCTTTGTTCGATCCCCATCATACATATTATTTTTCCTGATTTTTCTTTTTAACTTTTTGGAAGCCCAAAAGTTTACACGTGCAATACACAGAAAAATGAAAAGTTAGAAAAAATAAAACATGTGGAAAATGGAGTAAATAATGAGTTGTACACATGGCATGAATCCAGAGGCACAAAGACCTAGATCGGCCGGCGGAAAGCCTATAATGGCCGGTACCGACGGTCCAACCGTGGCCAATGAGGCCTGATCAGTCGAAAATACTGCATTTTTAACACGGCAATTTTCCTATCATTTGCACTCATCTAGAAGTGTTCGGTATTCATATTGCACATATTAGCAAAACATCTCTAAAATACCAGATTGCATGTGTTAGACTTTAAAACCGACATTTCTGAGTGAAATTGAGTGTTTATCATGGCATCGCATCATTCTTGTATAGCGCAACTCTTGTCTCGAGAAATTGTGCAGGAAATTGCAGAAGCCGAGCCAAAATTATGAAAACGGTGCTGATAAAATACGCCAACTCAAAGGCTTGAGATCTGGCATTAATACAGAGGGAATTACACAATTCAACATATCAAAAAAAGGGCCAAATGTCAGCATCAGAAAATCCCAGAAGTTCCAAGCCCTGAAGCTTCAATAGCGCCGCGGTTCCGCGGCTGGAGCCCGCTTGCGCCGCGAAACCGCGGCGGCTCTATGGCTTCAGCTCCTCAAATTTCTTACGCGTGTCTCTAATAACGGTACAAGCTTCCAGAAGACTCCCGATTTGCCACGTGGCTCATCTAGAAGGCTCAGCTTAACAAACTATTTCTAGAAGGCTCTCCTTAACAAACTTTTGGAGGGAAAATTCAAATTTGAAATCCTAGATCAAGGGTTTTGAGATCTATAAAAAGGAGCCTAGATCTAGGGTTGAGGGTTCAAGAAATTGGGTTCAAGAATTCATTCATCATCTTCATCCACAAGTTGAGTGACACAACTTGTGCCTCAAAACCCTAACCCTAATTCCAATTCCAAAATCAAGATCAAGATCCCGAGTACCAAATCAAGCAAGAAGCCTTCAACCTTTTAGGAGCGGAGCCGATCTTCAATCGAGCAAGTGATCCAAGCCGATCCACGACTCAAGGAGACGAGCGAAGCCAAATCGACGATCGAGTTCTTCCTCTTGTAGTTCTTGAGCGAATTGTAACGGAATTGTTGATAAATAAAAGGTGAAATTCTTTAATCTTGCTTTCTTTAAATTATTGCATCATGATTCGATCTCAATTTGTGATTGTGGTTCTTGTTGTGATGTTTGAGTAAAACTCCGCTCGTAAAGGAGTCGAGACGATCAATAGAATAATGATGTAACAAATCTTAAAACGATTCTTAAGTCCTACGAGTTTTGTAAACTCCTGTAACTTGAAGAATCAACGACCTAGTTTCGTTGCGATGCTTCCTTGATTGTGATCGCTCGAAATTAGGGATCCACGATCGATTCTTGAATTTACTAGAGGCTAGAATGTGAATGATATCGACGAAGGAACAAGGGATAGATGATGAAACCCTAGTTTCACAAGAAATCCCTAATTCTCGTTGATCATCATCGATCTAGTATCAATTCATCGATGGATAAGAATATGTAATCGCTAGATTTCATCACATCTATAGATCCGATCGATTCCTACGAGCCTCACTTCGATTCTTGATATTTGATTTGGAAATCATCACAAAATCTCAATTCTTGATTTTAATGTTTCTTGATTTAGACTAGATTTTTCTAATTCTTGAACTTCATTTTACAAATCATGAATTGTTCTTTATTTTCTTTGCTTTAAATTTTCGACTCATCTAATTCGAAATACGAACGATTACACTTTCCCTGTGGACGATCCGCACTCGCTAACGCGCTACAATCGACACCGTTATTGATTGCGGTCAAATAATTTTTGGTTGTGATTTCTTTATAATTTTCCATTTACACAATCCGAAATCGTTTCAATCAAATGGCGCCGTTGCCGGGGACCATTTGATTTACTTACACAATCGGAAATCGTATCAATCAAATGGCGCCGTTGCCAGGGATAGTGCGCTAATTGTTCATTATTTTGAAATTTGAGTTGAAAAGTTTATTCCATCTATATTTTTAGATCTAAATTCGCACAAACCCTAAATGTGTTGTTGTGATTTGTTGTGAGGAAATTTGGAACTTGTGGAGCTGTGGAAATTTTTTTCTGAATATTCCAGAGAGCTAAGGGGAGAAACAGAAGCATTTGGCTAAAGTTTTATGCAGAGATCTGTTCATAGGACCGCGATTCCGCGGCAATAGTAAGCTCCCGCGGCAGAACCGCCGTGTGCTGACGTCATCTCTGCGCAATTTTTCTCAGGTGAACTCTACACTTTCTTATCTCCTCCCACAGCTGCTCCAATAACAATTTTGTGCAGGTTTCTTTGCAAATAAATCGCAGCGCCGCAAAAAGCAAAATAAATTGTGCGTGTTTTTTATTTTTTGTTGTTTGCATATTAATACGGAAATTAAGGGGCAAAGACCAAATCCAGATTAGGTGGGGAGTTCATTACCCTTCCTAAGCCCCAAAAATCACAAACTTGCATCCGCATTACCCTCATTAACTAAAAAATATCTAGAGATGACTCTAAGGACCGTCGCGCTCACTTAGGACAAGAGAAGGCCGTGGGTAATTCATTGCTTATCCGCGTTTCTTTTGTGGTGTCTAAGGCAAGTGTGTCGAAGGCTAGTGGTTACTTAATTAGGCCCACTACTTACGTAGTGGAGAACCTCCCACTTACCTGGCCACAAGAGAGACAAAGAGGCAGTGGAGGATTGATCCCGCGACTTGTCTTTTGGCAGTTAGGAGCGGTCTAGAGCTTTGACCTAGGTGACCACTAGATTTTAGGGTTGCTTGTTGCATTTGTTGTGATCGCATCATTTTTTTAAAAAATCCGTAAAATTTTCAAAACAAACACCAATACATTCATTCATTCCCCTAATTATAAGTCACGCTGCCACTTGTACTAACCCTTTTTAGTGCAAGATAGGCTGGACACGGGATTTCAGTGCCCGTTTAGTCCGCGTCCTGTCAATCAACCCAAAAGTCGGTATTTCTACATTTACCTCTTCTTTACCCACCACCACACCCACATCGATGGATCCGTCTCCATCGAACTTCTTTACCACTACTCTGCCGCCGTCCGTTGGTGCACAGAATCCACCCCGCATCTCTCTCCAAGAGAGGTGCTATCCTACACGAGGTCCTCTTTCGACCTGTCTCTCCATTCCACCAGCCAACGGGGAAAATTTTGAAATAAAACCCCAATACATCAACCTTCTACCAAAATTTCACGGTCTCGAGTCTGAAGACGCATATGCCTTTATCACCAAATTTGAAAATGTATGCGCAATGATGGGTACCTCACAGCTTTCTATGGATGCTATGCGTCTACGTCTTCTCCCATTTACCTTGTGCGATATAGCCGAGAAGTGGCTTTACAACACTACCGCACATTCCGTCTCAAATTGGGAAGAATTCATCAAAGCATTCCTTAAGAAATTCTACCCACATCATAAAACAGCTCGAGTCCGTAGCGAAATCAATCAGTTCATCCAGCTTCCAAATGAAACATTTTCACAATGTCTTGAATGCTTTAAGGATCTGTTAGTCCAATGTCCACATCACGGAATCCCCAGATGGGATCTGTGCCGAATCATTTATGAGGGCATTAATCCTAACACAAAATAGACCCTTGAATCAATGTGTCAAGGCAATTTCATGACCAAAGATGATGGGGAAGCCTGGAAATTTCTAGAAGATTTCGCTGAAAAATCTTTACAGTGGGAGGGTGTGAGTCAATCGTCTAGGGATGGTAATGATATTTCCATAGGAGTTAGAGCTGAAATTTCAGCTTTACACAAGAAATTCGACAATATGGAAAACAAATTTTTAGCCGCCGCCCTAAATCAAATGTCACTCTCCAAAACTGTATGTGGATACTGTTCTAATCCTTCTCATTTGACGGAAGAATGTCCACGAAATTCTCCGTTTCAAGGTCACGAGCATACCAATGCTGCATTTCAAAGACCTAGAAACGATCCTTCTTCTTCCACATATAATCAGGGTTGGAGGAATCACCCTAACTTTGCTTGGAACCAATCACAATCTCAAAACACGGTTCCAAATCAAAACAATTTCTAAAGGGTCCCTCCACCACAGCAGCAACCGCAACTTCAATTGAGTCAGCACCCCTACCAATCACAAAACTTCCAAAATCCGGCCAACACTTTTGCACCACATGAAAACTCTTGGCAATTGACCGGTACAGATAATACCTCTGCACTAGCACAAACCTTGGATACTTTCATGAAACAATCCATCCAAGGGACGGCAAGTTTGCAATCTTCCGTCGAGAATGTGATGAAGATCACTGTCTCTCAAAATGAGAATATCAAATCGATGGAAGCACAAATTGCACAACTAAAAGCCGAAATGAGTGCAAGAGAAAAAGGGAAACTTCCAGCTCAACCTTTACCCAATCCTGGCTATTCACATCATGTGAATGCAATCACGTTGAGATCTGGAAGAGTGCTTGACAATTACGTCGGGGAAGAGTTTGATGATATTGAAAAATCAATCAATAACACCCCGGCTGAGACCTTTCCTTCCACTTCTACTTCTAATTCTGACCCCAGTTCTTCTACCCCACCACCTTCTTGTGAGCCTATTCTTCGTTTCCCAAAAGGCTCTCCACCTCAGCCCAGTTCTTCTAGTTCTCCACGGACGATCCCCACTTCTATTCTGGGATCGGGTCAACACACACTTCCTTCTCCTATGATGGACCCAGCGCTTATTGCTAAAGCACCTTATCCTAATCGGTTAAGGGCTAACACATCGAGTCCACATATGGAGAAGATTATGGACATGTTTAAGCAAGTTAACATCAACATCCCTCTCCTAGATGCTATCCAATAAGTTCCGTCCTATGCGAAACTCTTAAGAACTTGTGCACTAGGAAGAGGAAGACTCAAGTGCCCAAGAAGATATTCATGGCAAAGACTGTAGACACGGCTTTCCTCCAACAATTACCGAGGAAACGTAAGGATCCTGGATATCCTACTATTTCCATTTCTATTGGGAAAAAACACATTAACCGTGCTCTCCTAGACCTTGGCGCTAGTGTTAACTTGCTTCCTTTCTCAGTCTATGAGCAACTAGGTATCGGAGAGTTGAAACCAACCCATTGCACTCTCCAGATGGCTGACCGATCCATCACCAAACCTAGGGGTGAACTGGAGGATGTGTTAATAAAAATAGGGGAATTTATATTTCCTGTGGACTTTATTGTAATTACTACACAGCCTGTAGCGAACCCACAGAATCAAATTCCGGTGATTTTAGGTCGCCCCTTTTTGGCCACTTCCAACGCTATCATCAACTGTCGTAATGGTTCTATGACCCTATCTTTCGGGAATAGGTCAATAGAGCTGAACATTTACAAGTTAGGAAGTGTACCCACCGAACCTACTGCTCAGGTATGTTCTGTCGACTTAATGGATGTCGACAGCAGCGAATTTGATGATCCTCATGATACTGATCTTGACTCTTTTCATACGTTGTTGTTTGACCCAACTATGTATTATACACATACAGACTCTTCCACTGAGATGTCCAGGTCAACATCTAACACTGATTATGAACTGCTTTTAGAGTCTGAAGATCACCCCGCGCTTTGTGATGACATTATTCATCGGGGTATTGATGGAACTTTTGAGGAAATCTTCGCTGATGAACTCGTATTTTTAAATGACACGGGTGTTGAGATGAATCATCTCCTAATCAATGAAATTGAACCTCCACCCCTTCATCTGAACTGTAAAAAGAATGCGAGTAATCCATCACATTCACTTCATCGTCTCTCCAAAATGAGACGCACACACATTCTCTTCCACCACTTAACTTTTCCCCACTTCTTCTTCCACCAACCAGAGCACTGCATTGATAAAATTTTTGAATGGTTGGTGTTAACTTTCAGTCTTTGCAAAGTTTGGCATCGACCAATGATTTTGACCCCCTCATGTGATTTTCAAAAGATTAACATTGCTTAAATTTGGGGGGGGCATTTAATCGGGCTCTTGAAAAGAAAATTTTTACATAAAATTTTGAGCCAAAATTAAGTTTGGGGGAGGTTCTTCACTTAAATATTTTGCCCCCTTTAATAAATTTCCTCCTAAGCTTACAGGTTTTTCGAGATTTAGCAGATGGCAACAGTGAGGACACTGTTGAAAACAAGTTTGCGGGAGGTTTGTGCTTATTTTCGCATCATTTGCATATCACTTTGCATAAGCACAAAACATTTTCGAAAACCTATAAAAAATTTTAAAAAAAATTCAAAAGATAAAAATATTTTTATACATAAATAAGATAATAAAAGATTAGATAGTGAAAAATTACATCCATGAGATTAGAAAAATTTAAGAAAACCAAGAAAATTAGAAGTTTTCTTATACGAACTAGTAATAAGTAGCTATGAGCCGTTGTCCCAAGGGTTAGTAAGATGAATGAAGTCACTAATCTAAAGATAAAAATAAGTCTGAAAAATAGTTCATATTCTAGAAGCCAAACATTTTGAACGTTGAAACCCTGCTATTCGCACTTACACACGTCTTGAAGCCCGGGATAGTAGAGGATACCTTGAAATGCTCTTGTCTTAAAGCCGATGTATGAAGGAAATAAAAAAATGAAGAAAATATAAAATGGTGAGAAAAATGGACACTAGTTTTGTTATCACCAAGGGCAATAAAAAAATATATAGCGAGGGTGCCTCTTCACCTAGTGCCCTAAGGCCAACTGGTCTGGGAGTCACTGCTATGCCTTAGGTGGTGCAAGACGAGGAAAAACACCAAATAAGCAAGCACATGAGTAATCGGTCGGTTAATACCTCAAGAAGTATTAACGGTTGCATGAAAGTGTGTGAGCAATCCTAATATTCATTAATTAAAAAGTACTGAGGCTGATGGGCAAGAGTATGATAGCTTGAATTGAATTCTCCGGGTGTAGGGATGTCCTTTACACACACGCAGGGTTATATGATCGATATTTGGAAGAAAGATAGGAATGAAGAATAAGACGATGTTTTATTGAGGGAGGACGTGATTTCTAACATCTTTTCATGACTATTAAGATAGGGCTAATAACAACCGAAAAGCTAGCTTAGTTGGAAACCCTAATTTTCAAGGCTTTTCTTTTACGATTCTTATCTTTAAATGTAATATTCATGATCTTCCTTTTATTATTGGATTTTGTAGGTGCAATCCGCTGAAAAACCTCAGGAGACAACACTCCTCCTACTAGGGACACCTAGAGGTTTAAAGGCTTGTTGCACGTGCTCAGTGCAATCGTGTTGCCTACGAAAGTGTGCTAGTTAGTTTTTCTCTTTCTTTATTTTCTCCTTCTCTTTTTAATAAAATAATTCGCTCAAGACGACCGAAAATAATTTTGGGGGAATTTGATCAGTCGAAAATACTGCATTTTTAACACGGCAATTTTCCTATTATTTGCACTCATCTAGAAGTGTTCGGTATTCATATTGCACATATTAGCAAAACATCTCTGAAATACCAGATTACATGTGTTAGACTTTAAAACCGACATTTCTGAGGGAAATTGAGTGTTTATCATGGCATCGCATCATTCTTGTATAGCGCAACTCTTGTCTCGAGAAATTGTGCAGGAAATTGCAGAAGCCGAGCCAAAATTGTGAAAACAGTGCTGATAAAATACGCCAACTCAAAGGCTTGAGATCTGGCATTAATACAGAGGGAATTACACAATTCAACATATCAAAAAAAGGCCCAAATGTCAGCATCAGAAAAGCCCAGAAGTTCCAAGCCCTGAAGCTTCAATAGTGCCGCGGTTCCGCGGCTGGAGCCCGCTTGCGCCGCGAAACCGCAGCGGCTCTATGGCTTCAGCTCCTCAAATTTCTTACACGTGTCTCTAATAACGGTACAAGCTTCCAGAAGACTCCCGATTTGCCACGTGGCTCATCTAGAAAGCTCGGCTTAACAAACTATTTCTAGAAGGCTCTCCTTAACAAACTTTTGGAGGGAAAATTCAAATTTGAAATCCTAGATCTAGGGTTGAGGGTTCAAGAAATTGGATTCAAGAATTCATTCATCATCTTCACCCACAAGTTGAGTGACATAACTTGTGCCTCAAAACCCTAACCCTAATTCCAATTCCAAAATCAAGATCAAGATCCCGAGTACCAAATCAAGCAAGAAGCCTTCAACTTTTTAGGAGCGGAGCCGATCTTCAATCGAGCAAGTGATCCAAGCCAATCCGCGACTCAAGGAGACGAGCGAAGCCAAATCGACGATCGAGTTCTTCCTCTTGTAGTTCTTGAGCGAATTGTAACGGAATTGTTGATAAATAAAAGATGAAATTCTTTAATCTTGCTTTCTTTAAATTCTTGTATCATGATTCGATCTCAATTTGTGATTGTGGTTCTTGTTGTGATGTTTGAGTAAAACTCCACTCGTAAAGGAGTCGAGACGATCAATAGAATGATGATGTAACAAATCTTAAAACGATTCTTAAGTCCTACGAGTTTTGTAAACTCTTGTAACTTGAAGAATCGACGACCTAGTTTCGTTGCGATGCTTTCTTGATTGTGATCGCTCGAAATTAGGGATCCACGATCGATTCTTGAATTTACTAGAGGCTAGAATATGAATGATATCGACGAAGGAACAAGGGATAGATGATGAAACCCTAGTTTCACAAGAAATCCCTAATTCTCGTTGATCATCATCGATCTAGTATCAATTCATCGATGGATAAGAATATGTAATCGCTAGATTTCATCACATCTAGAGATCCGATCGATTCCTACGAGCCTCACTTCGATTCTTGATATTTGATTTGGAAATCATCACAAAATCTCAATTCTTGATTTTAATGTTTCTTGATTTATACTAGATTTTTCTAATTCTTGAACTTCATTTTACAAATCATGAATTGTTCTTTATTTTCTTTGCTTTAAATTTTCGACTCATCTAATTCGAAATACGAACGATTACACATTCCCTGTGGACGATCCGCACTCGCTAACGCGCTACAATCGACACCGCTATTGATTGCGGTCAAATAATTTTTGGTTGTGATTTCTTACACATTTTCTAAAACCGACATAACAAGAATTCGTATCAATCAAGTCCCGGGCTTTGTACACTTGACTCTTCCCCTACCCCTAACTCCCCTGCACTGTTTGATTTCCCTGCAATCAAACAGAGACCTTTCATTTCATCATTAAACCAAATTTTAATGCTTTTTAATCCAAATTTTTAATTCCAAAACCCTAATTCTACACTATAAATACCACCCCACACTTTGGCTCAGTATCATTCTGAAATTTCTAGCCAAAACTCTCAAAAATTCTCTACGTAAAAGTAGAGTAAAGAGGAGTTAGCAAGCGGTCAACTTCTAGCGGTGAAGAATCAAAGCTATTCCGGTGCTCCCGCGATTTTAAGAAACTCATCCCTTCTTCTTCGACCTTTCTTTAAGCCTCCTAACTTGTAATTCCTTCCTAAACTTCTTTTCTCTTCATTGAATTTATTTTTTTATAAAAATCGGTAAAGTGGAGTTAATACCGATATCACTTTTTTCAACTCTTATAACTCCAATTTCTATTATCTTTTGGTCAAACAAATTTTTATACAATACTTGTAACCTTAAACCCTAATATTTAGAATTAAAATTTCATCAAGATTCTCATGTGAAATAACAATAGTAACACTTTTTCATTTAGATACTATGAACTTTAAATATCATCTTTTATTGTTTTGTTAAAACAATACCTTTAGAAAAACTTCAAGGGGTAATGACCTACTCCACACGCACACATGGTTCCATAGCATGATACCTCTTTTGTGTGAATTTTGGTTATGAGGAAAATATTACATTAAAATACCACTCACTTTAAAAACGGTTTTCTTTTAAAACAGTATTCTTATTTCCTTAGCGAATATGCCTCTACAACCATCTTTAGGGGACCCGCTATTGGATGGTGTGGATTATCGCATATCCTTGATCTAGTAGAGAGAGATGCAGACCTTCTCACGGAGTATTCAGTCTCGAAAGGTTTTAAATATGGTTTTTAAAGAAAAATGAATTTTTTCTAATTAAATAAAATTAATTTTTAATAATTATATAAAATTACAAATTCATATATTTTCAAAATATAATAAACTTACATTTTTTTTTTAAAAAATGAAAGAATTACAAATTTCACTAAAATGCCATCAAGATACCAACAAAAGACAAGTTTTACAATAAAATACCATGAACTTTCTAAACTGAGCAATTATCACTAAAATACCTCAAATCCTTAAAATTCATATCCATGAAAACCCTAAATAATATAAATAAATTTTCGAGGTTTAATTTGAAATTTTATTAAAAACATTTTTCATAAAAAACCCCTCGAGTTATATAAAACAATATTTAAGGACTTTAGTAAATATAGATTTAAGCGGGATCAATTCTCTTGAGCCCCAGGGAGCCGGAGTAAATGAGTGCTTGCCTATTTAAGGTATACAACATAACGGAGTTATCAATCGTAATTGTCTTGGAAAAAGACACAAATCCTGCCGTCCATGTGCAGCAGTTATCGATGACTTTCGGACCTAATTTAGGATCTAAATCAGTTACAAGTGTTCGACTAATTCTGAGTCTAACTCAAACCTTAATCCAAACTCAAATCAGAGTCCAATTCAAACATGAATTCAAAATCTAACATGAATACTTGAATATGAATCTGAATACTTGAATTCAAACACCAATATCAAACATGAATACTTGACTTGACTTGACCGAACCATGGTTATAACTTGACTTGACTACTTGAGTATTTGATCACATCTTGAACCTGATTACTTGAACAATTTGTATCCATGGTCTCGGCAAGCCTTGTAAACATAACCTATACAATACATTACGCGGGGATAACGGGGTAGATTGGTACGGAATGTATTAACGTGGAACGTGATGGTCACTTAAAAGACACCTATATGAACTCTCGTGCCGTTGTCCCGTGGGTTTTCACGAGGCCTTGTACTACATGTTACCATAGTCCACGGGGTAAGATGGACTCGTCTCGTATACACAAATACCTTCTATACCAAGCTACAAACAACTATGTTAGAAATACAAGCATATACTTGTACAACTTACCAGTTTCATTTCACATTACTTGTTATATTCCATTCTTTCTTTTGGAACTTACCGATCGCTAGTTCGCCGACGATATTTCTGTCTTTTCTTTCTTTGGAATGTTCATCAGAAGGATCAGACTCTCAGGAGATCGAGCCTAGTCAGGAGGACTTGGACTAGTTTACTACCCAGCCGGGCTTCTAGGTTTCCTTGTATTTACTTTCAGTTTGTATGCCACTGTTTATATCATTATATCTTTTCATTTTCAAATAGTTGTATGCAAAGTGAATGTAAATAAAATTTGTTGTTTATTTTATATCTCTTGTCATTCTTGTGCATTTTACACATATTGTTTAATTACGCTTAACGTATTTATTTCTTAGTAAATACGTTGCGGCCCGCCACGTCACTGTTTCCGTACACTGGGAAGCGGGGCGTGACGCATGGACTGGGGGGTCTTTATGCCCATCTTCCTCATCGAGAGGGTTTTCATCATCCAGTGGAGGCGGCTGATCTTAGGAAGCGGCAACCACATTCAAGCCAGATTAGGCTTTGGATGTAGTGGCCCCCTCCTTACTTTTGCTGCGCAAGTTGTCGCTGGGCCGCGCGTCCGCTATATAGGCCGTGTGGATAACATATCCGGTTATCCTTTTATTATTAACCACTGATTTTGCGGACTGATGTCGTGGACCTTTTTTTCGGTAACGGTCAATCGACTGAAGGCGGTTGGTCTGACCGAGTTCTTGAATGGTTCTGGCGCTTCCTTTTTAGCTTTGCCCCGCTGTTTTTGTGCGGCACAGAGCGCCTGATAGACTCTTGAAAATACGGTGTCATGCTTTCTCTGTTGGGGCTGGGACACGTCTCTTTGTAGTATTGTTTAGACTGCTGTCTTCTTGATTCTGGCGGTCATGTCGTTTTCCTGAACCCACTTTAGGGGTTCGAAGGAGTTGTTGACTTTTACGGCCAACTCAGCCGTCGTCGCGGGGTGAACCTACTCTTGGAACCTCACAAGATTCCACTTGGTCGGAGTCATGACCCTCTTGTTAGCTCGATACCTGAACCACTTCTATCTCAACCTTTCTATTTTGAGCACTTGGCAGGCTACGGCTCTTCAGGAAGCCACTGTAGACCAGGCGATAGAAGGCTTTGGAGATACGCCTGATTGTGCACTTGTTGGAGTCTTCGTCTGAGCTTGTCTGTGACGTTTGAATATGCCCTTTGTACCGGCAGTCTTGCCCCTAGCTGGAGCACCAGAGAGTCGTTCGGACACCGTCTTATGTTTGGGTTGTGGTGCCTTAGCGATCACAACGTTCGGCCTCTTACCCCTTGAGACCGGCTTGGCCACTTGGTTTGCCAGGATTTCTTCCAGATGAGCGCTCCCGACAGGAACCAATTTGGCGGGGCAGTTCCTCCCACTGCCGACTAAGGCTTATGGGGAGAATCACATAAGCATTGATCTTGATCACGTACGAAATCAGAGTCGTGTCAGAAACGAAGCTCGTCTTGGGAGACTTGATTGCTGAGTTCGAGATCGTGACTGAAAGCTATTAACTTGTACACAAAAAAAATTGACTTCAGTACAGGCAATCGATATATATGTTGATTGTGTTCATATGAACGTTTAACCCGAAATATGGGAGGAGGGAAAGGTCCTACCGGGCGTGCCAGAATCTGTAGGGTGTTTTTCGTCACCCCATTGAGATGGAAAATACACGTCGCTTGTCGGGCGTATACAGATTCCCCCTGCCTAGGGTAGGCTGGGGTTTATTGATTGTGGAGATCCGAATCTTCGGCAGCCGCGAACCAAGCTGCCGTTAATTACTCCTCATTTTTGATGCAAAGGAATCTCCGATTGACGGGTCAAACTAGTCACGCGAACTCAATGTGTAGTGTGCGTATGTGTGTGTCCTGAGGGGTTTTGGGTATATCGGGGGCCTCATAAAGTTTATGGGGGTCCTGCTACTCGGATAGCTGGCTTGGGGTCAAGGGGGCTAGCATCCCCCTTGCGGGTGCGGGGCAGCGCCCCGTTAGAAATTTTTTCTAGCGAGGGACATGTTTTCACTGTGGAGTGTATGAAAAAAAGGAAGAAGAAAAGAAAAAAATGGTGAGCAACATCATAAGGATGTGAGGGCGCTGGGTGTCAGCGCCTCACGTGCCCGGCACGTGGGCGCTGGGCGCTGGGTGTCAGCGCCGTACGTGCCCGGCACGTGGGCGTTAGGCATAGGTTGTCAGCACCGTACGTTCCCGACACGTGGGTGCTTGGCCCCAGCGCCTCACGCGTCCGGCCCGTGGGCGACGGGCGCCTGCAGAAAGAAGGGGCTTAGCCCCGGAATGAGGAGTTGAACTCCCGAAAAGGATTTTTATTTATGGAGTTAAACTCCAAAAGATTTTGAGTGGAGTTAAACTCCCCAAAAGGATTATTATCTATGGAGTTAAACTCCAAAAGATGTTGAATGGAGTTAAACTCCTAAAAAAGGTTTTATTTATGGAGTTAAACTCCAAAAGATATTGAATGAAGTTAAACACCTAAAAAGGGTATTATTTATAGAGTTAAACTCCAAAAGTTCTTGACAAATAGAATTGAACTCCCAAAAATCTTTGGAGATGATCAAAGGGGACCCCTTCCTTCTCCCCTTTAGCCCTGGATCTTCTTTTGAGCCTTGGATCTTCTCGAAGTGTGGTTTTTGGAGATGGGTCTCTTTCTTCCTCCTCTCTGTTGGCTGGATCTTGGAGAAAAGGGGGTGAGACTTAAAAATCTTCCCTTTTGGAAATTTGATGGAAGATCCGAGCTCCCCTTCAAGGGTTTTATGGTGAAAAACTGTTTCTTTTTAGAAAAAAAAAGAGTAAAACTTTTGATTTAATTCAAGAAAAGGAAGAAGGTTTAGAACCTTGAGGAAGGAGAAGGAGGCACAGAACCCTAATTTTTGAGAGAGTGAAAAAGTTATCCTTGATTTTTTCATCTTGTTTGCCTTTATAGGTTACACACTTTACATATAGCCCCTTAGGCTTTGCCAAATGACACTTGTGCCACCCTATACCTTATGTGCTTAACTTTCTTTTGCACATAAGCTATGGGGTTTACAAAATTTTGCCTTTCTGCCCATTTTTTATACATTTATTTCTTAAAAAATTGCATTAAACTAATTTATTGCTTTATTCTTGGCATGGAGCTGGCCCCTTCCATGCTTGGTCCTGATTTGGGCTTAGGCCCACTTGGCTTGGGGGTTGATTGACTTTGACTTGGTCGATCGCGGTGTAACTTTTGACCCCAACAGTCACGCTGATTGTGTACAAGTACGTGTCATGATCACTATTCGTTCACGCTAATATACTTGCCACAATCTTATCACTAACACTTCGGTAAACTAAAAATAGTCGCTAGGGTATCGATGCAAATGATCGCTGGTTACTGGGGTATAATAGTCATGCAAAATAATGGAGATGCGGTAAAATGCACTACTAATGGTATATGAACAGTCAGTGTCATTTGGATTAGGAAAAAATCATATAAAATCACATGTGTATAATTTGGTGAAACTGTATCTTGCACTCTCAATCTACCACCTGTATGTATTAGACTTAGAGACCAGACTGAGAGGTTCGATATTTGTATATTATGCGACTTTGGTTGTCGTGCTCGTGTGAGCCGGCTTTTGTTTTATATTGCGATGTTGTTTTCACACCTTACTTGCTTATTTCTTCGCCTATGGCGTCGTATATACCTGCTGTGGTTGTGTTCCTCCTTTAGGTGTGAGTTGCTCTTAATTGGGGATGCCTTTTTATATATCATGTTTTGTATCTGTTTTGGACCAATTTTTACAAAGGAGATGCTGCTGAATTTTTAAGCAATAACTTGAGATTTTAAAAAGAGATGTGATGTTTTGAAACTAATGTTTTTACCACTCTATCATTTCATGGTTTAGATTTCTGGTTTTTCGGCTTACTTGAATTACGTTGTGCCTTTAGACATTGCGTGACTTGAGTGCCGGTCGCGTTCCTAAATTGGATCGTGACAAAGTTGGTATCAAAGCGTTAGGTTTTACCTTTCGGAGTTTAGGATGACTCTTGGTATGATGGAGTAGGCAGCTTAAGCAGAGTGACGTAGCGTGTGTATGTTCCACGACATACTTACGATATGGTACTCCGCCTATGTGACCTTAGGACATATTTGCTTGTAATTCCTTACTTGATTCCATGTATTCTCATGATTCGATTTCTATGTTCTTATCGAATCATGTTTCCTTGTTCCAGCCACTATAATGCCAAAGACTACAAGGGCCCAGAGGGCTGCCGCTAGAGATGTGGTCAGGGCGGGCTCGTGTGAGACGAGGACTGACCAGGGAGGTACGCCTATTCTTCAGAAGCAGATTGATCCACCCTCTTCAGGTCGTATTGCTAGGCTAGAGGCCAGTATTCAGGATTTACGTCAGATGGTGGGATCTTTGGTTGAGACCAGTTGAGCACAGAGATCAGATGTTGTTCCACCTACTACGGGGACCATGATTGTACCTACTTCTCAGACAGTTGTACCTACCGCTACCGAGACTATTGTTGTATCGTTATCAAAGTTTATGAGGCTGAAGCCTCCAGTTTTCACCGACACAGACGTAACAGAGGATCCACAGTCGTTCCTCGATCAGATGGCCAGGATTTGTCATTCTTTGAGATGTTCCAATGCAATATCGGTCAAGTTTGCTAGTTTCCGTTTGGAGGGTCTTGCCCAGACTTGGTGCGAGTCTATGGAGAGAGGTCAAGCCACAGGTCTTCTTCCTATGACCTTGGTTGAGTCTGCGACGGGTTTTCTTGCTCGTTTTCTTCCACAAAGCATCAGGGATGCCTGAGCTCGCAGCTTTGAGTCTTTGCGTCAGACTCCTGGTATGACGGTGGTCGAGTATGATATCGAGTTCACTCAGCTATTCGTACAAGCTCCTTATTTAGTGGATACTGAAGAGAAGCGCGTCAAGAGATTCGTGTGAGGCCTTGATGCTCCGTTGTTCCTCTCTATTGGCACCCAGTATTTTAATACATATGCAGCAGCGATGGATGCGGCCCTACTAGTAGAGGAGCGTATTTCCGAGACTTTGATCGTTCCGGGACCGAAGTGGATTCGTACTGGTGTACCAGCTCAGAGGTAGTTAGGTAGACGCCGCAGTAGATTCTTTCCAAGTCGTGGTGGTAGCAGAGGCTTGAGAATATGCCAGTTATATAGCTCTTATCAACAGGGTCAGCAGCTGTCGTTAGGATGTTTTCGGTGCGGGAGTTTAAATCACCGCATCAGGGATTGTACTGAGGGACGCCAGGATGAGGCAGCAGTTCCACATGTTACGTTACCACCTTCACCTCCTCGGAGAGCATTGCCTCTTACGCCCGTCATTACTTCACGCCAGACCGATGCTCAGAGAGGTCGTGGTCATGGTGGTCTTGTTCAGAGAGGACGAGATGGCAGAGGCGGAGGACAGCCGGATGCCGGTAGAGGACAAGCCCGAGTTTTTGCGTTAACTCCTCAGTATGCGCAGGCATTGAATGTCGTTGTTACAGGTACTCTTTTGGTGTGTTCTTTCGATGCGCGCGTATTGTTCAACCCAGGATCTACGCACTCGTATGTGTCCACACACTTCGTACCGAGGTTAGGCCAAAATTCATCCTTGTTAGATCAGCCGCTCATTGTGATTACTCCCGTTGGAGAGTCTTTTGTTGCGCGACATGTGTTTCGGTCGTGTACCGTTCGTATTGGAGATAGAGATTCGTCCATCGATTTGATCCTTCTTGATATGTTGGACTTTGACGTTCTCCTCGGCATGGACTGGTTAGCTACTTGCTATGCATCCGTGGACTACCGTGAGAAAGCAGTTAGATTTCATTTTCCAGGAAAATCAGTTCTTGTGATGCGAGGGGACCGCAGTGCCGCCGCTCACAATTTGACTTCTGCCCTTCGCGCTAGTCAACTCTTGAGGAAAGGATGTCAGGGATTCTTAGCTTATATTTGTGATACTGGAGCCATAGCAGATCCGTTAGATCAGGTTCTGATTGTGAGATAGTTTCCCGATGTATTTTCTGATGAGTTACCTAGATTGCCGCTAGAGCGCGATATTGAGTTCTGCATCGACTTGATCCCCAGCACGGGGCCTATTTCTATACCGCCTTATCGGATGGCCCCGGTGGAGTATAAAGAGCTTAAGGATCAGTTGCAAGATTTGCTTGATAGGGGACTTATTCGTCCGAGTGTTTCAATTTAGGGAGCACCTGTCTTGTTCGTCAAGAAGAAGGACGGCAGTATGAGATTGTGCATTGATTATCGTCAATTGAACCGAGTTACGGTACGGAATAGGTATCCTTTACCTCGCATTGACGATTTGTTTGATTAGCTCCAGGGTGCGAGGCATTTCTCCAAGATTGATTTGAGGTCGGGTTATCATCAGTTGCGGGTCCGGAATGATGACATTCCGAAGACTGCTTTTCATACGTGCTACGGGCATTATGAGTTTTGGTGATATCGTTCGGACTTACCAATTCCCCAGCATCGTTCATGGATTTGATGAACCAGATTTTCAGGCCGTTTCTTAACCAGTTCATTATTGCATTTATTGATGACAATCTGGTCTACTCCAGAAGTCGAGAGGAGCATGAGCAGCACTTGAGAATTACATTGCAGACATTGAGAGAGCACCATCTGTTTGCTAAATTCTCGAAGTGTGCTTTCTGGCTTGATAGTGTTGACTTCTTGGGTCATGTGGTTACGGGAGACATTATACGAGTGGACCCGAAGAAGATTGAGGTCGTACAGCTTTAACCCAGACCTGTATCAGTGACAGAGATCCACATCTTCTTGGGCTTAGCTGGTTATTATCGCCGTTTCATGCAGGATTTCTCAAGTATCGCTGCACCGCTTGAAAGTCTACCCTAGCACCACCATGAAGTTCTAATGATATCGAGCATGCCAAATTCAAATTTTTATAGGTGCTAAGCTAGACTATCCAAGATCTTTAGCTAGTTGATTACGGTCTAAGGTTTGATATCAAGAAAAACTATAAGAAGTGAAAGATGGCTATACCCTCGTTGATCGAGTCCTTCACTTCATATGCTCCGTGTAGTAGTCCCGCGACTCCACTAGGCTCCACTTGAGGGTTTGGACGAGCTTCCTCTGAAGTCCTTCGTGCCGAAGATGATCCACGCGAAGTCCCTCCAACTCAAGCTACCTCTACACTAAACTCTTTAGCGTAGGAAACACGCTACACTCGATCGCTAGTCAAGTGTAGGATGGCGAAGTAGGGGATCTGATTTTGCTCACAAGTTTGTGTTCAAGCTTCATGGTTCACATCACATGTGAGGGTTGAAGCTTTAACCATGACATTGTGGAAGAAGAAGAAGATAGAGAGCATATGGGAGCAACTAAAGAAAAATGGCTAAGTGTTAGAATGAGCAAGTGAGAATGGCAACTCTTGACCCCTCACACATTCAAGCATGGAATTATTGAAATTTAAAATTGCAACCATGCTTGAATAGTGAGTTAAGATGAATAAACAAAGATAAAAGCCCATGCTTGCAAGCATGCTCCCAAAGTCTTCCCATTTTCCACCTCATTTCTATTTTCATAAAATAGAAATTTATGTCATGCTACATATATATATTTATATATATATCATATATATATACACATTAATACATATAATAAAATATTTAGTGAGCTAATGATATTAATTAAGATATAATTATATCAAATATAATATATATCACATTATTAAATCAACACTTGATTTAATAATCCGGTTATATCACATATGACCGACTAATATCATTTATCTGTATATCACATTATCAAATCAACACTTGATTTGAAAATCTGGTTATATCACATATAACCGAACAGATAACAGAAACGGCCAGATTACAATACGGTACTGTTCCCCTCCGAACGGCGGCCGAGACGACGTGAGGACGTCTAGCCCGAGATTCGGGGCAGATGCTATATGGTTTTATTCGTCTACCTCTCCGAAGATGCCAAGTTAATTTATGGCACCGTGTATCGGAGGTTTAGACGGATGCGGCCGATGTAGCAGATTTCGTCAGATTCCCCCTCGCTTGAGGGGTTTTTGATTGTGGGGACGCTCTTCCCTGCAGGCGCAAGCCCCTGCAGTTAATTACGCTACCGCGTCGCGGTAGCTACTTTCTCCTTCTCCAGAGTTTCACTTCGTGTCGTGTGTGTTTGTTTTGTTTGCGGTTGCCCGTGGATTGTATACGGAGATTAAGTTATGCCGTCGCCCGTAGGACGTGGATTAGTCCAAATCCGTATTTACTTAGATTTGGGTTTGGTGTTGTAGTTTAAGGATACATTAGCTGTATTGAGGCTAAGATCAACTTAAACATTCGTTAAGGATACGTTAGTCCTGTTTTAAGACTAAGATCAACTTAACGTGGTGATCCATTTAATATATGGCCGTAGGGACTCGTCACCTCTCTGACGTCGTTGAAGAATTACAACGATAGGTGTCAGAGGAGTTCAGAGATGTACCCTTGAACCAAAGTCGATTTGGAGTTTTATAGTACATTTGAATGTTTAAGGATACGTTAGCCATGTTTGGGGCTAAGATCAATTTAAACGGGACCATTTAGATCCGGCAAAAGAGCATTTGGAGGCTCTATTGTTCCAGTTTAGGGACGTAGTGGTCCATGTTCCAGTTTAGGGACGTGGTGGTCCATCGCCAGTTTAGGGACGTGGTGGTCCGTCATTAGTTTAAGTACGTTTCGGTCTACGAGTTTAAGGACCCCGTAGTCTAAATTGATGTGTGGTTGTCGGGACCCATCACCTCTCTGACGTCGTTGAAGGATTACAACGATGGGAGTCAGAGGAGTTCGGAGATGTACCCTCGAACCGGTCGTAAATTGATTTAAGAGAGAGCAAACTTGCTCAGTCAATTTAATTTGAGGACTTACGGCAAAAAATTAGGCTAAGTCCAGTTAAAAAAAATATTCAACACTTTTCTTTGTTGTTGGTCTGTTAGACCTGTGCCAGGGCTTGGCCCATTTTTAAAATAATGCATCGCATTATTTTCTATTTTTATTTGGACTGGGCTCTGCCCTTTTATAAATGATGCAGAGCATCCATTTTGTTTTGGCTCTCCTCTTCTTCTTTTTTTTATTGCTTTGCAATTTATTTTGGCATGTTGGTCTTTTTGATTTGGGCCTGACCCTTTATGAAATGCATTGCATTTGTCAGACGCTTTGCGCCAATCAGGGAGCGCAAGCGCTTGTGATGACGACACGTGTCATGCAAGCGCAGTGCGCTGCGCTAGTGCGCTGCGCTTGCGCTGCTGACACGTGGCGTACCTTGGTGAGTTGCGCCAATTCCAGAGAGCAAAGCTCTATTTCAAGAGCGCGTAGCGCAAGTTGTTCTGTAGCTGACACGTGGTGCTCTCCCAAGAGCGCAACAGCGCAGTTTGGAAGTGCAAAGAACTATTTGATTTCTTGATCTAATTTAGATCAAAGAAAAGATAAGTTTTTCTTGTTTTTCTTATCTCAAAGAACCAAAGGTTCATAAAAGTGCAAAGCACTATTTTATTATTATTATTTTTTATTAAAGATCATTGATCTTGTTTTTAGATCTATGATCTGTTCATGAGAGAACTTTCTCTTTCTTCTAAAGGTTTTTACCTTTTTGTTCTTGAGGAATTCTTTAGAGTTCTCTTTCCCTTCTTTTTTTTTAGAAAATGTTGATGCCTTTGAATTGAGGCCTAGGGTCCTTTTTATAGTGCCCATAAATTAGTTAAATTTGTTAAAGAGAACTTTCTCTGAGTGATTTAGGGAATTTTCCCCACCGTTGGATCTTTAATCCAAGGGCTTCTGTTTTACAGAAGAAAATCTTCTTATTTTAATAAGAACAGAAAGATTTCTTTAAAATCTTTATTCTGTTTGGCGCAAATGCCCCAGCGCGTGACACGTGTCACGCAGAGCACAGAGCAGCGCAACTGCGCTAGCGCATCTGTGCTGACACGTGTCGCGCAGCGCACAGCGCAGCGCAACTGCGCTAGCCCATCTGCGCTGACACGTGTCGCGCAGCGCAGTGCTTGCGCAACTGAAGCGTTGCTTCCTTTAATTTTGCTTAAAATAGAGCTTTTCTCTGATTGGGCGCGCCTTCTTGGGCGCTGCGCTGATGCGTCAGCGCCTGACACGTGGCGCATTGCGCCCGGGATTTGAAGCGTTGCTTCACAATTTGAATTTTGAATTTCCAGCAGAGCTTTGCTTTGATTGGGGGAAACAAATGCCCCCGTACCGTTGCGCTCACGTGGCGCGCACGTGAGTGCAGCGGTGGCAAACTCCTGATCGTTGGATCAAGGGGTGAGCTGAAGGGGCGCAAGCGCCTTATAAATAGGACCTATGACCCTTAGAAAAATCTTCACCATCTTCAAGATTTTAATTACCAGAGCTTTGCTCTTGCTTGAGAATTTCAAAGCTTTGCTCATTTCCAAAGTTAGAAAGTTTAGGTAAAATTAATTCAAATCAAATTAACTTAAATTAACTTTAACTAAAGAGCTTTGCTCTTACAGATCTTTTGATCTAAAGAGATCTCCATTGGGGTTTCATAAACAGAGCTTTGCTCTAAAAAACTTATAGATCTGCAGAGATCTTGTTCATGGGTTCTAACCCATGGACAGAGCTTTGCTCTTTGAATCATCTGTAGATCTGAAAAATGAAGAAATTTTCATAAGTTTTTCATGGATTTTTCAAGATTCCAAAAATTTTAATTCTTTTAGGTGTAAACATTTTCTGATGGACCTTTCCATTATTACCATAGAGCTATGCTCTTTTAAGGAATCTTATTTCCCTGGGACCAGAGTTTGACAAGTGTCACTCTGTGACAGAGCTTTGCTCTGAAAGAGGAGATTTTCTCCTTGTCTCTAGGGATTCTTCCCCTTTTTTTTTATTAATGGGAATGTTTTCCTAGGGACCAACTGACAATCCCATCCAATGATGAGGTTGTCTTATTAACTGACATATTGTCATCCAGATTTTGTGGGTCCCCCTTCGGTTTTCTACCCGCCGCACTGCTGTGTGGTGTAATTAATTAATTTTAATTTAGTTTTTAATTTAATTAAATGATTAATGTATTTTTCTTTTTTTTTTAAACGCCAAGCGTTGGAATTACAACACTAACGGCTAGATTGTTCTTTTGCAGCGATCATGTCTCTCGACACCTCGTTTCCATTCGTCCGCTCGGAGGAAGGGTTTCCCGAAGCGCCCTTGGACCGTGAAGTCTTGGCCATGATTAGAGAATACGACCCGGAGTACAAGAGTCTCCACCTTTGGGGGTCGTGGTATAACCAGATCATTATGGATCGATGCAGCTTCACATGCGCAGTGCCGTCCGAGCTCATCACGGTGATTCATTATGCTACCCCACCCTCGGTGCAGTATGCCGTGCAGTTGGTGGATTGGACATCGAAGGGATTTCTACGTCCCGCCATAGATGCGATACCGGTTCAGCGTCCCATGGTTTTGGACATCCTAGGACGCCGTATCTGTCAAGGTGAAGCACGACCCTTGGGGTAATCATATAACCTTGGTCTGATCCCCCGCCACCCGATCGGCTATCTGCCGTGGGCCCGGTACATCCTGTCGACGAAGAAGTCGCAGTTGATAAGATTAGGACTGTACACCGCGGTCTACGTCTCTCTCTTCCAGTATCCCACGCTCTCCACCTGGTGGTTCAAGGCTTTCTTGGAGCAGTGGAATATTCCTACCCACACTTTCCTTGCCATGGATCGGGAAGTGTCCATCTCTTTGGAGGAGTTCACGGAGGTATCCGGCTTACCAGTCATGGGGGAACACTATGAAGAGCTGCTCCCGACAGATGAGTACGTCTTCGGTGCTAAGCCAGTGGTAAGGGGGATCACGCCGGAAAACGCTGTTCAACACCAATTCCCAAGCCTGATCAAGGTGTTGAACATCTACGAGTCTCTTTTTATCGAGCATGGGAGTCGAGGAGTTAATTTTGAGGATTTCATCGCTCGTTTCCTTCGCCCAAGCGTCCTCTCATCAGAAGCTGCCAAGTTTGCTACCGTGGATGACCCTTTCGGTCTAGGTTTGGATAACCTGCCGGCGAAGGAGACAGATCAAAAGGGTTTTTTCCTTCCGGACTTCCCGACTATATCTTTTGCAGAAATTGCGGCCCCCGGGATGGACGAGGAGGCCTTTTTCTTAGGATTTCTCGGATTGTGGTTGAGTTGGTTTGCGATCCCAATGCACTCTCATCGTATGCGGCCCTCTATTTTTTACCCCGCCCACCGGATGACTATCAGGGTAAAGGTGGCCATTGGGATCGCCGGCTTGGGGCACTTATATCATGGCCTCAGCCGAGCAGCGGATGCTAATGAGCCTGGGGTACTGCACGTGGTCTTCCCGATGCATTACTTTGTATCGTGGCTTGAGCTACACACGGCGGGTGTCTTCGGTATGCATAAAAGGCCCTCGTTCTTTGACAAGTGTGGTTTCCCTCACATCATTCAGTTGATTGGCGCATCAATCGTGACCCCTTCACCACGGAACGCTAAGGGTTTACTGCTTCGCCTTCACACCGTTGGAGTCGGGATGTCCTTCATTGACAAGGTATTAACTATTGGAAAAGCGTCCACCGCTGTGGTGCGACCATTACAGGACTCCTTTAAGGATGGAGCTTCAGTTTTGACGGCCCGGGAGACCCTCCACTTGTATTCTATTAGACCGGGCTTCCTAGTCTTCAGGCAGGGCGGTGCGGCAATCTTCATGAGATATAACCCGCATCGTTTCGCCCAACAACTGGGCTACGATCAAGGGGTACCCTTGGAACCTTCTTACTGGAACCTGCTGCCAATTAAAAAGGGATGGAGAACGCGTTACATCACTTCATGCGCCTGAACACGGGTTCTCATTTTTTTATCAGTGCGCCGGCTTGCGCTCCACGACTCCTTAATGTATATAAAGAGCGGAACAATCATGCGACAAGGGCCGTTATAAAAGAAGAGAGGCGAGTGTTGATCGACCGTAAAGGTGCACCTCCCGGCACCGACCGTAACGCTCCCTTAGTGCCAAGGACCCCGGTGGTTCCTCCTCTAAAAGATGCCGGGGGCAGACCATCGCGTGCGCAAAGCCCTCCACGTGGATTCCCGCTCCCTGATATCACAGATGCACCTCCCGCACCCTATGCTCCAGTGGAGACAGTGGTTGTATCCTCGCCGAAGTTTGGCGTGGGTGCGGACATCGGGACCCGCCGTCCCAAGGTGGCTGCTAAGCGGAAGTCGATCCCACGTGAGCCTAGGGTCGGAGGGCAGAAGAAAAAGAAATCGCTCCTCGCTGCAGATGTCGTATTCGGTCAGGAACCCCATGCTCCCTACGCCGGGGCCTAATCGAATATGGGACTAACGAGGGATTAGTCATGCCGCCGCCGGATGACACAGACTTGGAAGCCGCTCTCGAAACTTCAGCATGGTTGGCTAAGCGTGACGCGTGAATGGTTAAGCTTGCGCAATCAGGTAACTACTAGTCACATTTTCTTTATTGCATCATATTCTTCTCATTGCCTTTGACTAACGTTTTTCTTTCTTTTCTTCCAACAGGCATCACTGATGAGGAAGCCATTGCCGCTTCACTCAAGACCTTCCAGGAGGAGGAACGCCTTAGAGCGTCTTTAGGCCTCAGTAAGTTTTGATTCATCAAGTTTTCATTTTCCTTGTGTTATGGTCGATCTAACTTTCCCTTTTTATCACAGGAACCTCAATGCCGCTCCTGCCAAGTGATGCAGATGTTCCGCCAGCTGCCGATGTTCCCGCTTCCTCTGGGCCACCGCAGGAGGTTCGTCTTGAAGAGCCGATGAAAGATGCCTTAAAGGCTCTGGAGGCATCCCTGAACGAGGATGACGATGCCTTGAAGGAAGCGTCACAGAGGTCCATCGCGACAGCCCGGGAGGAAAGTAAGCGGCTGAGGCGTGAGGCGAAGGCGCGCAGGGCTGCCTTGGCTATGGGAGTGGGCCCCAGCACCGCCCCTCGTGCTGATACTCCATCCGAAAAGGCCCCAGTCGCCCTGTCTATATCTCATAGACAGGCGATCCGCGCCAATCGAGAGGCCAATGACAAGTCTACCTCAGGTAATACTTCTTTCAGAATCTTGTTATAAGACTTATAAAACTGTCGGTTCTTATATGTTCCACCCTGCAGGGTCAAGGCCAACCAAGGGGGAGGCGGAGACCATTGAACCTAAGGAAGCAAAGGAGGCGGCACCTGCCGAACCCGAGCTGACGGTGGGCAACGTTACTGGGGCTGCGGAGCCTGAGCTGGATGTTGAGGGATTTGCAGCCGAGAAGGTCATTGATGCCGAGCCTGAAGTGGCGGCAGATGAAATGATCGTCGTAACTGAGCCCAGGATAGTGGCAGACGAGGCGCTTGAGGCCGGTGACCTCGTGGTGACGGCGGATGAGCCGATGGAGATCGCGGAGCCCGAAGAAGTAGCGGGTGAGATGAGCACGACTCTCAGGAAGGAGTCAGCCGCTCTCTCCCAAGAGTCTGGTAATGCTCCGATCATTGCCATCCCCGTCTATGATCTTCCGCCGTCTCCTGGCCGCGCGAGCAAGACGGCGGTCCCCATCGAGTCGGGTGATGAGGCCACGGGCGGTGGCCTCATGTCACTAGAAGAGGGAGTCGCCTCCGTTTCAGCCGGTAGCTTATCAGGTAAATCCCATGTTTCAGTCTTTCTTTACCTCACAATCCTTTCTGACAAGTTCATCTTTTCGTAACGCAAGTGCAGCCAGTGCCGATGCCCCACTGCTCGCGGGAGCGCCTTCAACGACTGCCTTGGCGGTGGTCACCTCTCAACCCTCTCTCATACCCTCGAAGATGTTGAAAGGTATGAGTTTGCAATTTATTAATCTTATCTTCCATACGCATAATTTGTGTACTAAAGTCACACTGTTGTGTCTTTCAGAAGTGCTTTTTGACCATCTCTATCAAGTGTTGCTCCCACACTTCTTCTTCCCATCTGAATTCGCCTCTCCCTCTGGTGGCGCTGGTGAGTACCGTTCCCGATTGATATCTTTGTTTTTCAGTGGTAGAATTATTTCTAACTCTCTCTTGTCCTGACTGCAGTGTTACAAATCGAAGGGGGAGAAGAAAGATCGGTTGCGCCACCGGCCCTTCCGGCCTTGCCACCTGCTTCAACTGGTATAGTACACTATCTTATCAATGACTCTCTCCATATCTATTGAATCATCATCTAATCGCATTTTGTCTTTTTCAGCTGTCGTTCCAGTCTCGGTGCCTTTTGAGTCTCATATTACAATACCGGGCTGCCTTTCCCAGAGACGTCCATCCTCAAAAGGTGCGGCGAATAGTCTGTGCATGTTGAGCGACTACATCGAGGAACTCGACATCGAGACTCCTACATCTGCTGAGGACTTCGCTACGACGGTTAACCCGATGTTGGTGATATTTGCCACCTTCCAAGACGAGGGCATTGTCGCCTCTTGGGTTAACCATTGTCGGGAGATTGAGGCTCTCCTTCATCAGCTGGAGTCGATGCGTCTATCCCCCGAGACTTTGGCCGTGAGCACTCAACGGGGAGCATGGCTCGAGCAAAGCACTTCTCATTTCCGTCATTTGGAACAAGAAGCAGCTTTGAGGATGAAGGAGTGCCAGGAGTCTTCAAGCGAAACTGCTCGCTTGCGTGCTGAAGTTGAGGCGAACGCCGCTGAGGCAAAGGCCGTCTTCGAGGGCCTTCTGGAGCGCATCTCAAATGGGCTGAAACTGAAGCGGGCACTTGATATCGCCGAGCATGACACTACAGGCCGTGAAGCTGCTCATCAGGCCGTCAGGGATCAGCTTGCATCTGTCGCGCAGCAACGGGCCCAAGTGGAGGCGAAGTTGGCAGTGGTGGCCAATCAGGAGAAAGTGGGGAAGGAAGTGCACGAACAATTGCTAGAGCTATGCAGGACGCTTCCTTCTCAGTAACTCTCCTTGTATCGTTTGTACTTATAAATAAAAAATGTATATATATGTTTTTCATCCTTTAGCACAATGTATCCTGTACTCAATCAAGTTCATGAATAAAAGATACACATTTTCTGTAATGCCTTGTGTCATTTTTCTGCCTTTTCTTTATTTTACTATCAGCATGCCACCTTAGTAAACATGGTCAACAGATAATAGAGCACGCATCTTGACTTTCTTAAAAAAAACGATGGCTTAGGCCGCGGGTTCAGATCTGCTGTCTAAGACTTTTCAACTCTATGAGCCATGAGGGTCTCGTAGAGATTTTTTCTCCCTACGGATCGAGAGGATCTCGTAGGTGGGTTTTTTTTCCTTAGGAGTCGTGAGGATTCCTAAGTGTGTTTTCTCTTATAGGTCGTAAGGATCCTATAAGAGAATTTTTCCCTCTTACGAGTCGAGAGGGCCCGTAAGCGGTTGTTTCCCTCCTTGTCAAGATTCGACTTTGGGGAGTGAGACCCGTGAATAGTATGCAAGAGACCTTTTTGGATCGACTTGCAAGGTTCCATTGTTCAGGAAGCAAGTTTTTTAGTCCCTGCTGCCTGAGGCTTCATTTTGCAAGTTGAGACGAATCGAGAATTTCCCGCGGAGACACTGGTTTCTCTGCGAGCCGACGCGAATCAGGAGGCTCTCGTTAAGGAGTGTTTGTAACCGTGAGTCGAGGAATTTGCTAGGGATTATTTGTTTCCCAAGCGCCAAGGATTATTTATTTCCTTGGGTTTCGAAACGAGTTGAGAATTTCCCACGGAGGCACTGGTGGCTCTGCGAGTCGACGCGGATCAGGAAGCTCTCGTCAAGGAGTGTTTGTATCCGTGAGTCGAGGAATTTGCTAGGGATTATTTGTTTCCCAAGCGCCAAGGATTATTTGTTTCCTTGGGGTTTGAAACGAGTCGAGAATTTCCCACGGAGGCACTGGTGGCTCTGCGAGTCGACGCGGATCAGGAAGCTCTCGTCAAGGAGTGTTTGTATCCGTGAGTCGAGGAATTTGCTAGGGATTATTTGTTTCCCAAGCGCCAAGGATTATTTGTTTCCTTGGGGTTTGAAACGAGTCAAGAATTTCCCATGGAGGCACTGGTGGCTCTGCGAGTCGACGCGGATCAGGAGGCTCTCGTCAAGGAGTGTTTGTATCCGTGAGTCGAGGAATTTGCTAAGGATTATTTGTTTCCCAAGCGCCAAGGATTATTTGTTTCCTTGGGGTTTGAAACGAGTCGAGAATTTCCCATGGAGGCACTGGTGGCTCTGCGAGTCGACGCGGATCAGGAGGCTCTCGTCAAGGAGTGTTTGTATCCGTGAGTCAAGGAATTTGCTAGGGATTATTTGTTTCCCAAGCGCCAAGGATTATTTGTTAGTTATAGGTATGCCCTAGAGGCCATTACTGTGCATTGGATGTATATTGTAGTGGATGCTGGGACATATATAGGTAGGACTTTCTTGCTCGACATGATAGTACGCTATCTGGTTGCTCTTTATCTTAACATGTATACTTTCTGTCTCTCTGTTACATGTTGATAAAGCCCTTAGGATGTGTACTCGACTTCCAGGGCTATGATGAAGATCATACTAGTGGGGCCTGGGTAGTCCATGAGTACATCCTTCAATGTTCCTGGTCGTGGGAATATCGAGACGGGGCATCGATATTCCAGAGCAGACTAGCGTATATCTTCTCGACCCATGTGATGGGCGATGGATGATCCCATATCCATTGGTGTTTGACATCAGAGATGGTATACGGGTGCTCAGTGGAGACTGGGTACACTGAACGGACTCGCCGAGAACTCCCAGATGGTATTATACCTCACGTCATATGGCAGTTCTCTGGTGACACTGGTACAGCTTAGTCTGTTGACCCGAGATCGTCATAGAGTTTTGTGTGTCTCCCACTGTGCTTTGATTTCCACCCTACCACGGCTCTACCGAGTCGTGCAAACAGGTGGTTTTTGGGTACAGTCCCGATTCACATGGAGGCAATGAGCGATAGGAGGGGATTCGTCTCTCCCGGTATTGGGGGTTAATGTTGCGCTATGCTCGACTGGCCATAACAGGAAATCCCTGGCCAGGGTTGCAGTGATATACTGGTAAGAGTTATCAGTAGTTTCACGATTGTTATGGACCTCAAGTCGGCATGACTTATCGAGCTATTGGGGTCTGACGTTTACCACTCCTAGGCGAGATATGCGACATATCAGACGAACAGACCGGACTGTACGGTAAGTGTTACTGGTTGGATTCACAGGAGTGTGAGCGGGCTTGCTCGTCGATCTTCTGATTGCTCAATACCCGGGTGGCCGTTACGTTTAGCAGACCACTTGCGGCTTGTGGGTGTTTGATATGATCATCATCTGCTGCCGGCGTATTGACGAGTCTTTAGAGTCCTACACAGAGGTTTCCTGGCTCAAGCGAAACGAAATAGGAGCGCATATGAGATATGTGCGGGACCGAGAATAATGCGTGTATGTGATACCGTATTCTATTCTCGCGATGAATGTATCGAATGGTTGTATGCGATATAACCTAGTTATCAAATCAAGGATTGATTCGATAAGTCGATACATTGGATACTAGTCGGTTATATGCGACATGACCGGATCATTGAATCAAGTGTTGATTTAATGATTTAATGTATAATTATATATTTGATATATTACTTTGCATTAACTCGTATTGGTTCACTTTAAATGGATTTTCTCACTTGAAATGCACATTGTATATGTGATATATTTTTGTGCACAAGATTGTATCATGTTTGATGATACATGCTAACTTGGGTTTGTGTAAAGAATTAAACCATGGTTAGTTAATGGTTAGGGTTTCATTTGATTTACTTATTCATTTATTTATTTATTTTGGCAAAAGAAAATGATATGGTGGCTTTCTTTGTTTGCTTGTTGAAGCTTCATGAAGCTTTGAACAAGTCCACCATATTTGTCTCATGCTTAACCCTAACCATTCAACCTAACCATAGTCTATTCTCTACACCTAACCATGGTTAGTATATGATAAGTATTCATATTATTTTCCTTTTTGAAAATAACTTATCATATTCTTTTTCTTCTTCTTCTTCATCATCAACAATGAAGAAAGCTTGCCTCCAACAATGGCAACTTGAGAAAAAGAGTGAGAAATCCAATTCTAAAGTGAACCGACCTCCTATTTCTTCATCCTCTACCACTTTCCAAGTAGTATAGGGTATTTTCTTCATAAGTTTTATGACTTGGTGAAGTTGGAGTTTGATCTTGAGTTGCCTCGACGTAGATCATCTTCGGCATCGAAGTCGACGACCTAGCCCGTCCATTTCTCCGATGAAGCCGATGCTAGAGTCCTGGATTCGATTTGGACAGCGGAGGGACGTCATCACGGAGCCTAGGAGGTGGAGGACCGGATCTACAAAGGTTGTAGCTTCTTTCCTTTAAGTTAAAGTTGTTTACATGCATCGCATCACCTATACATCTAGTTAACGATCTGTATTAGGGTTTGTAGGCACATGGAAAATTTTGAATTAGCCATGTTTGATCACTTGTGAAACCTCATTAGTGTGCCTAGGAACCCTACAGTGGTATCAGAGCCTAGCTAGAGCCTTAGGCGATGCGTAGACGGAGTTAGAAGTCCGATCGAACCGAAACCCTAACTCAAGAATGCTCTCTGTATATTTTTTGAAATCGGGAATTTTTGAGGATTAAAAATATGCAGAAAATTCAGCAGGAGATTGTAAGAGTTACTGTGAAATTCGACGGCCTAAATCCATCAAACCGCCGCGGTTCCGCGGCACAAGCATGGCTTGTGCGGCGGTTCCGTGGCCGAAAGGTATCCTTGTTCAAAGAACTTTGCACAGTAATTCTTATTTTGCAGTGCTGGTTTTCCTGGGAATTTTTAATCTGAACTCAAGAGTTGAGTTTTCTGGGTTGTATTGGGGACTCGGTGTTTCGATTGGATTGTCTAATTTTGTCTGTGTGTTTTTCCGGGTAATTTTAGAATATGTTAAAAAGTTCGGCCGGATATAAATACCCACTTTTTCCCCTACCGGGAAATTTCCAATTGTTGGACTTTTCCGTAGTTTAATGACGTTCCAAGTAGTGCAAGTAACGCGATGGTCCCTCTAGAAGACAACAAACCTTAACTCGATTATGTGACCGTCTTGAACTGCCCTTTGAACCTTAGGGTTTGGGGCAGTACGGCGTGCCACATGTGAGGCGTTGGCTTGACCCTTCTGCGGCTGGACCGTTGGTACTGAGGCACGAAGTGAATGTTTTTAAACTTATTTCATGTGTTGAGCTGTATCGGGAAAACTTGGGTGTTCGAATGTTCGATCGGAAAGTTCAACATTTTCTATTTATCCGGAATGTGATACAATAATTAGAATTCACAAGTAGTTATGAGATAACTGAATGAATGCTATAAATCTAGCGGTTTAGTCTCACTTGATCGGTTGCCACGGAATTTTGATGTGATCAAAAGTCCGTCGCAATCACGTAGGGTACGCGGATACTCGCTGGCTAAACTTAATAGACAGCCTCGCCCCATAGCCCCGACCAAGTGACTGTAGGAGAACCCCGTTGCCGAAAGCATCCGTTCGGGAGCTCGCGGCAGCGGTGTTCCGCCTTGGTGCACTTCGTCAACGGCGTCGGGGGTGTGGCTGCCTACTAAAGTTTGCGACGAGCATTCGATCAGGATGTCGGGAATCTTGTTGAATTGCCCGACTTGATATTGAAAAGAGTTTTCGATAATGAGACTAAAATGCGGGGTTTATAATTGTTAGGCATGCGATGTCTAAGTATTTCATTTGATTAGGCATGTGATGTCTAAAGAGGTTGCGGATTCCAACTGTTGTAGTTTTACACTTTCTTTTCTGTGACCGTAAGTGTAATATGTGATATCGCCGGTTTCGTTGCTATATGCCAACGACAATTAGGATACGCATGTTTACTTACGTTGATGACATTTGATGTTATGTGTTGCTGGATATGTTATATTGGATCGTCGTGTTTGAATAGCCGGGGGGTTTTTATGTGAGATGAGTGTTTTTCATTTTCATTCATGTAAAAACTTGTATGTAATATTCTTTTATTGGGGCACTTCCAGGTTGCGGAAGATGTCACATTTTGTATATTATTTAATTTTCCACACTAGGATAGACCCAAGGAGGAGATAGACCCAAGGAGGAGGGCACAAGTAACCGGGTTCTAGAGTCCAGTAGGAGACCAACTCAAGGAGTCGAGTCCGGGTCTCCTAACTCTAGAATTGGTAGGGTTGCTTGCCGCTCTCGTAGGGGTCTAGGGGTGTGGGTTTGGCTATTCATCGTGACCGTGGAATCCGTGTTTTATACTGGCTCGTATTGAAAACACGGACGTCCTAGCATATCCAATATTTCATATGATTCTTCTGCTGCGATATCTGTGATGTGATCATGTGATGTTCTGTGATAGATACAATATATAGTATATATGATATATTATATAGACGTTACTTATGTTTTACACCCGCGCTAGCCCTGCCCCGCTCTGCCGTTAGTTACCTAACCTAACGGTGCACGAGGGGACATCGAGGCGAATGCGGATGGCATAAGTGTACGTCGTATTTATCAGTGATGTTTAGGTATTTAAATGATGGGACTTCATTAATGTGATTAATGAAATAAAAGAAACCTAAAGATGTTGTAGAATTGAATTTCAAAAATAAAACAGGTAGCTACAGTTCTTGCTTTGCACAGCGGTATATATGATATATCCTGCACCTTATTCGATAAAGAAAGGACCGAGATCCCTTCACTGGGAGTGACTCCTTTAGCAATAACTGGCAGATGCTACAACTCTCGGTTTGTCTTTTGATTGCTTCTATAGTTTCTGCTTTGCACAGTGATATATATGATATATCTCGCACCTTATTCGATTAGGAAAGGGCAGACGATCCCTTCACCGGGAGTGACCCCTTTAGCAAAACTAGAAAAGCATCAAAAACACTCCATCATTTGATTCTACAACGATATCAAGTTCATTACGCAATAGGTTTTTAGAAAAACCTGTCTAGCCCTCCGTCATTTCAGATAAGTAGTAGTTAGTATTCGTGCTGCGTTTGTTGGCCTTTATCAAGGCGTAGTGTGTGATTGTTAAGGATTCTGCGTGTTCAAGTTTAGTTAATTACCGCAATCAAAACGGTTTCGCTTGTAGCTAGCCGGTTGAGTACGGGTCGTCCGCAGGGAGATGGGAATCTTTTTCTATGTGCTTTAACGAGTTAAGTCCGAAAGTCCAGATTTGTTTGTGATTATCTAAGTGTTAAAATGATATGTAAAGAGAGCTTGTTAGGGTTAGGATTAGGTTAGTTTGAGTTAGGAGTCGCTCACTTCTTTCGTTGCCACTCTTAATATCGGTGTTACGGTAATCGGAAACAACGGGGATTAGCACGACTAGGAAGGAACTTGCGAGTATAAGCTAGGCTTTCCAACGCTTAAGTTCTTCCTTTTGGTGCTTGTCCGTCCGTTCTTGGCTTTTAGCCATAACCTCCGGTTAATTCAACCACAACCGGTCTCACTACGGAATCACCGCTATCATGTAGGATAGGGTGCCGTAGGGAGCGGATTGTGGTTCAATTAACGGGAGTCGATTTAAGATGTTGGGCAAGGAAAGAGTGAGAGAGATTTCCTTCTCTCAAACTTCCCTTATCCTACCCTAACAAGTATGGAAACTACTCACACATCATAATGAAAAGAAAACAAAACAAAGAGGAAGATAGAAAGAAGGAGATTAGAAGATAACAACTGGCTATTTGCGACCTCACCTTGGCAAGGATCAAGCGTAAGCATCATGGTTGTTTTAAGGATAAAGAAAAAGAGAAAGAAAGAAACAACAAGAAATAACAACAACTAAGTTAACAAATGAAAATTACAAGCATTTAACATAAGAGCAAGACAAGTATGATAATAAAATGAACTTCTTTATTCATCATTCTTCACTCACAAAAGCTCACTACAAGTTTTTCAATGGAGAAGAGATGAGAAGAGGAAGAAGATCAAGTATTCTAAAACCTAGAAAATACAAGATTATACCCCGCTTGGCTTCACAAGGTTCTGGGCTATTTATAGGCAGGGAAAATGAAATCTAGGGCAACAATCAGAACAAGAGTGAAATTACTAATCTACCCACAAAATTTGGTAAACTGCCGCCACCGTACGGCCGCGGTTCCACGGCCTAAGCCTGCTATTGCCGCGGAACCGCGACACTTTAGAGGAATTGGGTCTTCATTTTTTGGTGGCTTTTCCTGGTTTGCTGTGCCCTTTATTCTGGTATATGTATTTTCTCAGATTTTCTTCACGATTTTTTCAGAATTTCTGTTGAGCAAAAGGTGATTTGATGTGGATCTTTTTGTCATGATTTCCTCGAGCTCCGTGTAGATTTCTTGGATCTTGTGTTGCCATTGAGCCTTGTGCATGAAAACGACATTGATTTGCCATTTTGTCTCTTAAACTGGTGTGTGGCAACAGACGGATAAAGAGCGGAGATCCGTGTTTTATCTGTGGTTGGCAGGAACCCGGGTTTTGTCGTGTTTTTCCATGAATTTCACCGTTTAGAGCCGAGAACCTGTATCCTGCAATTGACTAGCAAACACGGCTCAAGAGTACCTACCGATATGCAATGTGATAAAAATTGGGCGGTATGAAAATGCAAAAATCTGATATGAACAGTGTGCGGTAGCTAACTGGTGCTTATCTGCTTATGCATATGATGCAGATTGGATTAGGGTAGTCGTGCGACCTTGTTGGCCTTTGTCAAGGGCCGTGCGGGTGGGTTTATTTCAATCAAGAAATGTCGGGTTGAACTTGACTAGCAGCCTATGATTTATTGGCCTTTGTCAAGGTCATAGGAGGCTTGGGGCAAAATATTATCGGGAATTTCAAGTGTTGAAATTTGCAATGAGATTGCATACCTTCTATGAGATAGTTGGATCCCGATACCCGCTGCGAGTAATTGTTACTCCTGGGAGAGTTTTATACATTACAATTAGCCGATCAAGTAGGTGTCTAGAAAGGTGTTAACGAGGTTACGCCTCTGGGAAAATGAGGTTTACATTAATTAGGTTCGTGCGAAAGCACGGGGGACTTCCCTCAAAGTACCGACACTGGCCTGGCTGAAAGATTGGCGAACTTGTAGTGTGTAATTAATCCCGGCTAGTCTTTCCTTTTAGGGTTTGAAGGAAGATTTGATAAAAAACAGTGGGAGCCATCCTGATTAGATAAAATAATAACCAATCTATTCTTGCAAGAGCGTACGCTGAGTGTTTTCTTCTCTCTCTCTCTCCAGGTAGCGACCATATCACGCTTTAATCAAGATAATAATACGGATTATTGACCGAACCCGCTTGTTATACTGAGCTGGGGAATGTTGGTCCCGCTCCAACTTATAATTATTATAAGACAGAGCAGGAAATTGGGGATTACCAGAATTCCCGTGCCGCCCAAACGAAGAGAGTGCATGCTGATGCATCATCTTCGGGTGTGTTCATTACAAAGAACTGTTTCTCAGTATCCTCCGCATCCTGGGTATATGATACCGGATCAGGATCCCAGATATGTAATCTGTTACATAGGGCTGCAAAAAGGTAGAAAAACTGAGAACGGGTGATAAGTTTCATGAGGCAGAAAACGGGGCAAGTGTTGCAGCCAAGTCTGTTGGTCACTGTCACCCTGTATTACCAATACATTGATTCTGAACGAATGTTATTAGATACCGAACCTGATATGCAAAATCATATCTGTCTCTTTATTAGTAAAGAAATGATAAAATTTTGTATTGTTAGATAATGTTTTGAACATTTCCTATATCAAAAGTTGATCGGATCAGGCACGTTATCTAAAAGCATTGATGTTCTAAATCAAACTACAGTTCTTATTATACAGAACACACACAAGAGGAAGAGTTCAGAACTGAACGAATCCTTCTTGAGGTATTGTAGACAAGGTCATATCAATGCTACCCGACTGGCTGAAGTTACATTTAGATGCATATTTAAATCTGTTTGAATTTATATCTTGTAAAACTTGTCAGTCATGTCACAGAGATAAAATGATCATAGCTCTGTTTACTGGAAACAGAGAAAGAGTTAGTGAACTCTTGGGATGATACATGTTGATGTATAAAGGTCCCCAGTCTACACATGCCAAGACCGGTTCTTTGTACTTCATTACATTCTCTGATGATCTCTCAAGATTCAGACATATGTTCCTGTTGAAACACAAGTCCGAACCTTTTGAGATATTCACAGAATATAAGTTAGAAGTAGAGAACCAAAATGAGGGTATAAGTATTATGTCCTTTGATGCGATCAGGGAGGAGAATACTTGTTCATGGAATTCCTGGACTATTCTAAAGTAGAATGAGATTCTCTCTCAGCATTACTCCTCCGTATACACCATAGCACGATGATATATCGGGGCGGAGCAATCACACCCTATATGATATGGTGCGCTCTATGATGAGTACTACTGAGTTTCCTATTTCCTTTTAGGGAGTTATGCACTTATGAAGTTGCATACCTATTGAATAGGGTTCGAATCAAATCAGTGCCTACCACACCATATAAGATATGGTATGGGAAGAGCCTATCTCTTAAATAAGTTAAGATTTGGGATTGTCCGGCCTATGTCAAAAGAAAAATCCGGACAAAATCGAGGCAAGGTCAGTTCTGTAGAACTGGAAAGGTTCCAGCTATACAAAACTGTAGCTGATGATTTGATAGAACCAAATGATTCAATAGTTCCCGACGAACCTCAGCCTCTCCGCCGATCTGGTAGGGTTCCTTACCTACCTGAGAAATACTTCGGTTTCTCAATGACAGTGGGAGCGAGGAATGCATCATGAGATGATGACCCAACTAGTTTCGAGTAGGCCATCGAGAGTAGGGACTCTGTAAGAATGGCTGGATGCTTTGCGATCTGACATGGAATCCATGTACACCAGCAAAGTATGGACTTTGGCTGCTATATCGGAAGGGTTGAATCCCCACCAGGAGCAAGCATATCTTGAGAAGATTACTTGGTGTAGATGGAAAAGTTAAGACTTTCAAAGCTAGACTTGTTAAAGGTTATCGTCATCAACCAAGCGTGGATAATGATGAAACCTTTTCCAAGGACTATGCTTAAGTCCATCCAGATCCTACTTACCATTGCTACATACCATGACTACGATATCTGGTGGTTGGGTGCCATGGGTGCCATGACTACTTTTCTAAATAATGATTTAGAAGAGAACGTCTATAAGAACACAGCCAGAGGGCTTCGTAAATAGTGGGAGCAGCGGAAACGTGTGCAAGTTGCTTTACAGAATAAAGCAGACATCGCGGAGTTGGAACGTCTGTTTTGATGTGATAGTCAAAGTGTTTGACTTCATCAAAATGGTAGACGAACCTTGTATATACAAAAGGTAGTAGAGAGTAAGGTGGTCATCCTCGTATTGTACGTAGACAACATACTCTTGATAGGAAAAGAGTTTCCTATGCTACGCACGGTCAATCTTCTCTTATCACATGGATTCTCCATATAGGATCAAAATGATACCTCCTAAATAGTTGGATTTGGATCTATGAGATAGATCTAAATGGATGTTAGGATTCTCACTAGCTGTAGTAAGATTGTATCAATCGATCCTGGGGAGGATCACTGGAAAGATTCCAGGGTGATAAGGACGACTGAATGTCAGTCGCAGGCATTGTCTTTACCCTCAGTAAAGGGACGGTATGTTGGAAGAGTTCCAAGCTAGAAACCGTGGCAAACTAGACGATAAAGGCTGGTAACATCGCTATTAAAGATACTACCAAAGAGGCAGTTTGGGTGTATATTGGTTCATAAAATGAACTAGGTTCCCACCATTGTGTAACAATGGTAGTATGGCTTTGGCCCAGGAACCCCGGTCCCATCAGTGACCCAGACATATTCTGAGGCAGCATCACCTGATCATGGAGATAGTTGATCTCCAGGGTGATCGAGGTTAGGAGAGTAGACTTAGAGGACAACACGGCGGATCCACTCACGAAGGCCTTTTCCCAAAAAGAGACTTTTATGGGATGGTTGAGTATAAGATACTACAACTACTGCTACAGATGGCCCTAGTTCAAGTGGGAGATTGTTAGTTTTATGTATGCCCTAGAGGCCATTACTGTGCATTGGATGTATATTGTAGTGGATGCTGGGACATATATAGGTAGGACTTTCTTGCTCGACATGATAGTACGCTATCTGGTTGCTCTTTATCTTAACATGTATACTTTCTGTCTCTCTGTTACATGTTGATAAAGCCCTTAGGATGTGTACTCGACTTCCAGGACTATGATGAAGATCATACTAGTGGGGCCTGGGTAGTCCATGAGTACATCCTTCAATGTTCCTAGTCATGGGAATATCGAGACGGGGCAACGATATTCCAGAGTAGACTAGCGTATATCTTCTCGACCTAAGTGATGGGCGATGGATGATCCCATATCCATTGGTGTTTGACATCAGAGATGGTATACGGGTGCTCAGTGGAGACTGGGTACACTGAACGGACTCGCCGAGAACTCCCAGATGGTATTATACCTCACGTCATATGGCAGTTCTCTGGTGACACTGGTACAGCTTAGTCTGTTGACCCGAGATCGTCATAGAGTCTTGTGTGTCTCCCATTGTGCTTTGATTTCCACCCTACCATGGCTCTACTGAGTCGTGCAAACAGGTGGTTTTTGGGTACAGTCCCGATTCACATTGAGGCAATGAGCGATAGGAGGAGATTCGTCTCTCCCGGTATTGGGGGTTGATGTTGCGCTATGCTCGACTGGCCATAACAGGAAATCCCTGGCCAGGGTTGCAGTGATATACTGGTAAGAGTTATCAGTAGTTTCACGATTGTTATGGACCTCATGTCGGCATGACTTATCGAGCTATTGGGGTCTGACGTTTACCACCCCTAGGCGAGATATGCGACATATCAGACGAACAGACCGGACTGTACGGTAAGTGTTACTGGTTGGATTCACAGTAGTGTGAGCGGGCTTGCTCGTCGATCTTCTGATCGCTCAATACCCGGGTGGCCGTTACGTTTAGCAGACCGCTTGCGGCTTGTGGTTGTTTGATATGATCATCATCTGCTGCCGGCTTATTGACGAGTCTTTAGAGTCCTACACAGAGGTTTCCTGGCTCAAGCGAAACGAAATAGGAGCGCATATGAGATATGTGCGGGACCGAGAATAATGCGTGTATGTGATACCGTATTCTATTCTTACGATGAATGTATCAAATGGTTGTATGCGATATAACCTAGTTATCGAATCAAGAATTGATTCGATAAGTCGATACATTGGATACTAGTCGGTTATATGCGACATGACCGGATCATTGAATCAAGTGTTGATTTAATGATTTAATGTATAATTATATATTTGATATATTACTTTGCATTAACTAGTATTGGTTCACTTTAAATGGATTTTCTCACTTGAAATGCACATTGTATATGTGATATATTTTTGTGCACAAGATTGTATCATGTTTGATGATACATGGTAACTTGGGTTTGTGTAAAGAATTAAACCATGGTTAGTTAATGGTTAGGGTTTCATTTGATTTACTTATTCATTTATTTATTTATTTTGGCAAAAGAAAATGATATGGTGGCTTTCTTTGTTTGCTTGTTGAAGCTTCATGAAGCTTTGAACAAGTCCACCATATTTGTCTCATGCGTAACCCTAACCATTCCACCTAACCATAGTCTATTCTCTACACCTAACCATGGTTAGTATATGATAAGTATTCATATTATTTTCCTTTTTGAAAATAACTTATCATATTCTTTTTCTTCTTCTTCTTCATCATCAACAATGAAGAAAGCTTGCCTCCATCAATGGCAACTTGAGAAAAAGAGTGAGAAATCCAATTCTAAAGTGAACCCACCTCCTATTTCTTCATCCTCTACCACTTGCCAAGTAGTATAGGGTGTTTTCTTCACAAGTTTCATGACTTGGTGAAGTTGGAGTTTGATCTTGAGTTGCCTCGACGTAGATCTTCTTCGGCATCGAAGTCGACGACCTAGCCCGCCCATTTCTCCGATGAAGCCGATGCTAGAGTCCTGGATTTGATTTGGACAGCGGAGGGACGTCATCACGGACCCTAGGAGGTGGAGGACCGGATCTATAAAGGTTGTAGCTTCTTTCCTTTAAGTTAAAGTTGTTTACATGCATCGCATCACCTATACATCTAGTTAACGATCCGTATTAGGGGTTGTAGGCACATGGAAAATTTTGAATTAGCCATGTTTGATCACTTGTGAGACCTCATTAGTGTTCTTAGGAACCCTACATTATTTGTTTCCTTGGGGTTTGAAACGAGTCGAGAATTTCCCACGGAGGCACCGGTGGCTCTGCGAGTCGACGCGGATCAGGAGGCTCTCGTCAAGGAGTGTTTGTATCCGTGAGTCGAGGAATTTGCTGAAGACACTGGTTTCTTCAAAGTTGGACTGAACCGTCGAGATTTGGCCTCGTCTTCTGGCGGAGCCTGTTGGGAAAGTATGGTTCCCTCTTGTTTGTTTACGCCCTTGGATTGTATACAGGGATCGATGTGATCTTAACTGTAGGGCCAAAGTTTTATCATCTTCCTTTTTTTTGTTTTATTTTCACGATGCTCTATCATTTCAGCTTTTATATCGCGAAGGTCGCGATTGCCCAATCATTTCGGCTATTTTTCGCGGTGCCCAATCATTTCGGCTGTTTATTTCATTTTTACTCGCTGCTTTTTATTGCGAGTTGCCCAATCATTTCGGCTGTTTATTTTATTTTTACTCGCTGCTTTTTATTGCGAGTTGCCTCATCATTTCGGCTATTTCGTATGCATACATTTTTACTTGCTGCTTTTATTGCAAGTTGCCCCATCATTTCGGCTATTTCATATGCACGAGCGACCTACTGGCTTTCGCTGTAAACCTGAAATTAAACACCGATTTCGGCATCAGCACCGCTACAACTGGAATATTGTCAGGAGCGAATCATCATCTGCCTCTGTCGATGTTGAACAAAGGTGGCTTAGCGACCAGGGTTGGGGTCCTGTCGTCTAAGGCTTTTAACTTCATGAGCCATAAGGGTCTCACAAAGGTATTCCTCCTTACAAGTCGTGAGGATCTTGTAGGTGTATTTTCTCCTTAAGAATCGTGAGGATTCCTATGTGTATGTTCCTCTGTAAGTCGTAAGGATCCTACAAGAGGGTTTTCTCCTTGTAAGTCGATAGGACTTATAAGGGTTGTTCATCATGCGAACATATCCCCAATCTCGGATGGGACTTGATTAGGGAAATGTCTATTCGCGCCCGTGGATTGTATACAAGGGTCAGTATTGAGCCACTTGTAGGGCAATATCGGGAGTTGTGGGAGTTGCTTAAGCACAGGTTTAGGTCTCTATAACTTAAGGCTTTCAACTCTTATGAGCCGTGAGGGTCCCATAAGAGAGTTCTCCTTATGAGTCGTGAGGATCTCGCAAGTGTATTTTCTCCTTAGGAATTGTGGGGATCCCTAAGTGTGTTGCTCCCTTGTGAGTCGTAAAGATCTTACGCGGGTGGTTTCTCCTTACAAGGTCGAGAGGATCTTGTAAGTGTTCTTTAACGAGGTTGCGCCCTTTCGGGTTTTCACAAACACTCGCCGGTAGCCCTGCTGTTTTTACTCACGGAGCCCTTTCGGGTTTTCATCCGTGCCCATTTTGCTTATGGACATACCGTTTTTTTTTATTCTTTTTATTTTTATATATTTTTTTTTACGAGGTCGCGCCCTTTCAGGTTTTCACGAACACTCATCGGTAGCCCTGCTGTTTTTACTCACGGAGCCCTTTCGGGTTTTCATCCGTGCCCTTTTTGCTTATGGACATACCGTTTATTTTTATTTTTATATATATATTTTTTGTTTTTTTTTTATATCTTGTCAGCCTAAAGATGCTGCGGTAGTAGTTTAAAGACGTTTCGGTCTGCTATTAGTTTAAGGACATTTCGGTCCGACTTTGAGAAGGCTGGTTACTGCTGATAGAGTTTGAGCTTAGGAAGATAGCGAGCGGACATAGTCGTCGTCATCTATCATTGACCTAGGCTATGGCTCATTAAGCGTAGTATCTCTTTAGGAAGCGACCGTTTATTGGCCTGAAAGGCCTTTCACCGTGCATGTCCATGAGTAGATAGGCCCCACCCTGGTAGACCTTATCTACGATGTACGGGCCTTCGTAGTTTGGCTCGAATTTTCCCCGCTTGGCGCGATTGGGGATCATAGGCCTTTTGACCACTAGCATAAGTTCGCCTTGGCGGAATGTCCTCAGTCGGGTTAATCTTTCATATGAGCGCGTCATCTTTGCTTTATAAGCTTCCAGATTTTATTGCGCTATAAGCCGAGTTTCATCAAGGGCGTCAAGCTCCTCAAGCCGAAGGTGAGCATTTTCTTCATCCGTCAGCTCGTAGTGGACTGCCACTCGTAGAGAGGGTAACTCTATCTCGAGGGGGAGCACTGCTTCCGTCCCAAATACCAACGCGTACGGCGTTGTGTTCGTGGCCGTCTTGAACATAGTTCGATACGCCCAAAGAGCCTCTTGCAGTCTCTCGTGCCAGTCTCTCTTATTTCGGGACACCGTTTTCTTTATGATCTTCATCAAGGTCTTGTTGAAGGCCTCAGCTAGACCGTTAGCTCGCGGATTATAAACCGAGAAATATCTCCAGTCTATATCGTGCTGCTGCGCAAAGCGACTGATCTTGTGGCTTCTGTAAGCTGGCCCGTTATCGGAGATGATCCGTCGCGGAGTTCCAAACCGATATATGACATGCGTCTTGAAGAAATGGAGGATATTCTCCGTCTTAACCTTTCTTAACGGTACTGCTTCTGCCTATTTAAAGAAGTAGTCAGTCGTCGCCAGGATGAAACGATGTCCCCTAGACGATGCTGGTTCGATAGGGCCGACTATGTCAGTTCCCCACATCTCGAACGGCCAGCTAGCCACCGTCAGATGTAATGGATTTGGATGCTGATGGATGAAATCCCTATGAATTTGACATGAGTGACACTGCTTCGCATATTCAAGGCAGTCCTGAATCATCGTGGGCCAGTAGTAGCCCATCCGTTTGATCTTCAACTTCATCTTTGGGCCCGCTTGGTGAGAACCGCAGAGTCCGTCGTGAACTTTCTGGACGACTCTTTTCGCTTCGTCAGGTCCTAAGCATCTCAGCCACAGAGAATCAAACGACCTCTTGTACAGAGTATCATTGACGAAGGCGAAAGACAGAGCTCGTTTCATGAGCTGATGTCTTGTGGACGCTTCTTCAGGCATTCGGTGGGATTTAAAGTAGTCTATGAAGACTTCTCTCCAATCCTCGGTATTTTCCCAATCTTTTACTTGCAGGGTCGTCTGCTCGCTCGCTCCTTTTTCTTCGAATGATTTCGGAGATATTTCTGCTGGGGCAAGCACCCGACGGCTTTGTACCATGATTCTGACGTCATCGAGGTTCTCATCAGCCAGCTCTTTAGCAAGTTTGGCCAACGCGTCTGCTTTGCTGTTTTCCGCGCGCGGTATGTTCTCCAAAGTATAGGAGGGAATTTGGGTCAACAGTTGTTGCACCTTTTCCCCGTACTTCACCAACTCCGGTTTGTACGTTTGGTAGTCGCCGTTTACTTGACTAACGACCAGTTGAGAATCTCCGTATATGAGGAGGTTTTCAATTCCCATGTCGATGGCAATCTCAAGACCTGCTATCAAGGCTTCATATTCGGCTTCGTTATTCATCCTCGGCTCTGTTAAGGAGAAAGCGAAACGCATTATCCCTCCTTGTGGAGTCACGAAGATGAGGCCTACCCTCGATTTGCTTATAGGGGTACTTTGTTTGCGCTTCTTCATAGAAGACGCTCCATCGAAATAGAGCTCCCATCAGGTATCACCACCGTCGATTGCGTCGAACGCATGCTCGTCTGGTAGATCGCAGCTCAGAGGAGAATCGGCGGGTATCGAATGCTCAGCAAGGAAGTCGGCGATGGCCTGGCCTTTCACTGCCTTGAGAGGTTGATACGTTATCGAGAACTCCATCAAGAGCAGAGCCCATTTAGCGAGTCGACCTGTCAGTATGGCCTTTGACATTAAATACTTAAGAGGGTCCACCTTCGAAATGAGACGGACCTCATGCGCCAACGCATAGTGCCTGAGCTTTGTTATCGCGAAGATCAACGCCAGGCAGTGTTTTTCAATGGGGGAGTAGTTGCTTTCTGCCCCCAGCAGAACTCGACTTAAGTAGTAGAGTGCTCTTTCTTTCCCTTGATCGTTCTCTTATGCCCATAATGCGTCTAAGGAACTTTCGAGGGCGGTTGTATAAAGAATGAGGGGTTTTCCCTTGACCGGAGCAGCCAACACCGGTGGGTTCTGCAGGTACTGTTTAATTTCGTCCAGCGCGCCCTGGCATTTTTGATCCCAGACGAATGGAGTTCTTTTCTTCATCAGGTGACTGTAAGGGCGGCACTTGCCAGAGAGGTTGGCTATAAATCACCGAATATATGCGAGCTTTCCTTGGAGAGACCGCAACTGTTTGAGAGTCCTTGGCGGAGGCATTTCCATGATTTCCTTGATCTTGGACGGATCTATTTCGATACCCCGGTGTCGGACGATGAATCCTAAGAATTTGCCCGAGGAAACTCCGAATGCACACTTAAGAGGGTTCATCTTCAAGCTGTATTGTCGAAGGCGTTGAAATACAGTCTTTAGATGCTCGAGATATTCCTCGTATGATTTGCTCTTAACCACGAGGTCGTCGATATAGCACTCGACGATTTCATGTATAAGGTCATCGAAGATCTTCGTCATGGCCCTTTGGTAAGTGGCACCGGCGTTCTTTAATCCGAAGGGCATCATTTTATAACAGAATATTCCTAAAGGGGTCCTGAAGGCTGTGTGCTTCTGGTCTTCAGGATGCATTTTTATCTGATTATAACCTGACGAGCCGTCCATGAAGGAGAAAACCTTATGAGTGGATGTGTTGTCTATCATCAGTTCGGTGACTGGCACTGGGAAATCGTCTTTCGGGCAGGATTTATTGAGATCCCGGAAGTCCACGCATATACGCACTGTCCCATTTTTCTTCATCACTGGGACAATGTTGGCGATCCATTCCGGATATTGAACCTCCTGAATATAGCCAGAGTCGATCAGCTTCTTGACCTCGGCGTTGATGCTCATCTCAAGCTCGAGCCGCATTTTTCTCGGCGCCTGTTTGACTGGCTTGACGTTCGGGGATATCGCCAATTTATGCACGGCAATTTCTGGATCTAGTCCCGGCATTTCGGAATAGTTCCATACGAAGCAATCTCTGTGCTGCATAAGCAGGTCTTTTAATAAAGCCACCTTCTCTTCAGGTAGCAGCTCGCTGATGAATGTCGGTCGCGGGTCATTCGTTGTTCCCAACTCAATTTTCTTAAGGTTATCTGCAGTGGTATGAATTCCATCTTCCAGCTCTTTTGGCGCTGGTGGAAATTCTGAGATTACCTCTTCGTTGCTGTTTTCGAAGCACCAGGGAAGGTCATCCATGTTCTCGGGCTCTTCTTTTAATATTGTTATCATGTGACAAGTGCGAATCCGCTTCCAATCCCAATATAGAGTTGGTTCTGTTCTTGTGGCTTTGGGTTCGTGCTTCTGTGGCGGCGCTACCCTCCAGTTGTCGGACAGAGCGAACTTGCCGAGCTGATACTGATCTTCGACCCAATTCTTAAAGGTGAAGCAGTCTTCGAGAGGGTGCCCTATTACTCGATGGTAAGAGCAATAATTTGGGTCAGAGACTTCACCTGCTCGTTCGAGGTTTTTGGACTCCGGCAGTGTAAGCATTTGATGTTTTAGAGCAAGATCAAGTATCCTCTTCGTCTTATCCCGAGGAAAAGAGTATGCTCGACCCATTTTCTTCACGAGGGATAGATCAATAACGCTCGACTCCCGCTCGCGTGGCTTCTCAGCCCCGCTTTGTTGCTGTTGAGCGCCTTTTTGGCCTTTCGACTTGTTTTTGCTTCTGCGTCGAGCCTTCTTCATAACAGGTTGACACGGAGTGATACTTTCATTTTTGACGGCCTGTTGAAGGAGGCGTTGCGTTCTGGCTCTTTCGTAGATGGCCATTTCGCGATTGTGATCATCTCGGATCTTCTGACCAGCTTCCCTTATAAACCTATCCATTTGTTCTTCAAACGACGGACCGGGCACTTTTGCATCAGGAACTTTTACTGGTTCAGGATTAGTGTCCTCCCATTGCGCATCTGCTTCTTCATTGAACTCGTGCACGATGTAACAGTTGCGGAGCAGTTCTCGTTTCTTAGGGCGAATGTATCCGAGCCCGATCGTTTCCATCCTCCCATTAGGCAGCTTGCGTTGAGTCCCAGAAACGTTCCAGACCCTGTCATAGAATTTGGCCTTTCTAACGGTCTGTTTGAAGGGTATCCCTTGGCGCTTCAACAGCTTCTTCATGCCTTCTGTATAATATCTGGGTAGACGGATGGATTGAAGTCCGTCCGGCGTAGGATCTGCCCCGTGCCAGATTTCTTTCTCCACTTTGTTTTCTTCAGAGCAGTAGAATAGAATTTCCTTCTCTCCTTCTCGCCTGGGAGGGATATAGAATGTTTGCAGCTCTTCTACATTGTAAATATTAAGCGCATCCAGTTCTTTATGGTGTTTAAGCGGCACCATGGCGACTTGTAGACTTTGTTCTTCGTCAGCGAACTTTCGTATTGAAGGTCGAGCAGAGAATACAGCATGGATCTCATCTTCCGAGTCGCTACCAAAGATCAACGTAGGAGCGGACGGTCCTAGCTTGTTGTGTTGGGGCGGACCCGAATACACTATCTCCTCTTCCTCCTCGGTATCACTGCCGAAGACAGGGATGGTGGCATTAGCTTTATTCTCCGGCTTGTGACACTTCTCCATATCTTCGAAATCCAGTAAGAAGTATTTGGCATCTTCATAGAGAACGGGTTCAGTTCTCCCATCACGGTATACTCGAAACCATCCTTAAAATACTTCATACACTGATGTTGTGTAGAAGGGATGATGTTGTACTCGTGTAACCATGGTCGGCCGAGCAAAGCATTGTAGCATGTCTTAGCATCTATGACGTGGAATTTAATGTCCGTGATGAGCAGCCCAAAGCGTAGCGTCAGTATCACAGATCCAAGAGTCTTTGACGATTGGGAGTCGAACCCGGAGATGGTGATCTTATCCCGAGTAAGGTGCTGGACGCTCATGCAGATTTCTTTTAACACCCGCACGTTGAGGAGATTAACGGAGGATCCATTGTCGATCAGGATTTTGCCTATCTTAATATCGTGGCAGTATCCTGAGACATAGAGGGAGCGATTGTGTTCGCACGTCCCAAGGAGAAGGTCCTCGTCGCCGAAAGTGACATCGGCCGTGTGCACTTCCTCCAATTCATCCTTCATCTTTTCCTCGGCCAGGAATGCTTGGAATTGTTATGGATCTTGGAGTGCCTTAATCAACGAATCTCTCGCCTCTTTTGATAGCAAAAGGGCGTCAAGAATGCTGAGCTGTGAGGGCAGCTTCCTCAGATGTGCTAAGACGTTGTAATCCACCTTATTCTTCTTTGGTGGGTCTTTGGCAGCTAGCTCTTCCACCACTTGGTCATCTAAGACGATATCTTCAGGGGCCTTTTCTTTCCCTTTATCTTTTCTGTTCGAGGGTCTGAGGTTCTTTTCGGGCAGCGTGCGATTACGTAGCCGGATATTTTCGCAGACCTTCGGCTCTTCTTCTTTTCCCGAAGTGGATTCTATAAAAAGAGGGGCAAGTTCCAGCTCCTCATCAGAATTGCTCCCGAATGTAGGCACTTGTGATCTACCGGTGTTAACCATGCAACAATCGCCAGCAGTTCTTTTAAGCCCTTCGGTCGTATTTCTTTGCTCCCGACGAGTTTTGCGTTTTTCTCGCTTAAAGTGTTGTCGATGAGCAACATATCCTTGCCACCATCTATCAGAAGCTTTGCACTCTTGAGTGGGGTGTGAAACCTTCTGATGATATAAGCAATAGGAGGGGTGCGTTTCCACTTCACCGGTGATGTTTCCTTCAGAGGATGGTAGCTTCATGCCCATTGATATGGCCTTAGCAAACTTTTTCCTCATCTTGAATTGGCTTTTGTCCGCAGTGGGTTTACTTCGCTCCAGCAGGAGTATCTCAATTCTTTCGTCAAGGCGCTGGCGTTTGGCCCTTTCGAATATAACCTCCTCACGCTCCCGATCAGCTTTGCTTTTTAAGAGAGCTTTATTGAGGAATGCATCGATTACTTCATCCGATGGCTCTAGAATTTTTGGTTCGGGATCTGCCCTTAGCGTTTCAGTACAAGATGTTTCCTCATCGTCTATGAACGAGTGGGGAATCATATGACAGCTCGCCACGCATTCCTCAGAATCATCAGATGAACTTTCTCCCTCATCTTCCTTTTGAAAGACGTGATTGAGGAATTCTCGGAATGTAATGGGAGTCCGTGCCTTCTGATTGTATTCCTCCAGCGCGTCAATTTGTTTTTGCAGGTCCGTGCGCTTGTCGCCAGGCTTCACGGGCTTCTTTGACTTCTTTTTCTTCTTCTTCGAGGATTTTGACGGCTGACTATGAATGCTTGGGCCACCTCCATCAATCTTTTGAGTTGGACGAGGTTTCAACATTCCTTCAATGATCTGCGGCTCCAACGGGTTCTTCCATTTGATCGCTGGGCATATCTGAAGATTGTTTAGCATCCTTTTTGTCTTGGTTGATAATACAACTTCCCAAGGAGCTTCTTCAACGACGGAGCATATTGCCCCCGGCGTATTCGTCCCTTTAGCTGTGTGAGGCTGCGGGGGATTCACCTTCCATTTGTCAGACAATGCGAACTTGCCCTGTCGGTACTGGTTTTCAAGCCAATTTTTGAAAACGTAGCAATCTTCGATCGGATGGCCCAATACTCGATGATAAGGACAGTAGTTAGGCTCGCTGACATCACTTGGTTGCAATGGACGTTTTGGATCCGGCAGATTTATGAGTCGGTTGCGCAATGCCAGCTCGAATAACCTTCTCGTTTTATCGCGGGGAAACGAGTAAGGACTCCCTAGTCTCTCCTCAAGGTCTACGTACGGGTGCATATTATTTTGACACACGACCGGCTTCGAGTTGCTCGGTTGTTGTTGAGCATTAGCGACGACGATCGCTTTTCCCTTCCCTTTGTCATTTCGAGAGTCCGGTTTTGGAAGAGGAGGTTTATGGCCCATCTGATCCATCTGTGCTAGCTTGTCAATCAAGGCCTGGAAGGTAATCGGCTTGAAAAACATCATAAACTGCGAGATGGTTGCTTGTGGATCGAGGGTTCCCACAAACATACCCACTGCGGGAGCTTCTTCAATGCGCTGCTCGCACTTCGACCATAAGTTCCGCCATCGTATAGCGTACTGAACCCATGTCTCACCTGGCTTTACCCTGGCGTTAATTAGTGCCGTCATCGGGGTACGTTCACTGGCGCTTGCAAAACGCTGAGTAAACAACAGCTCCATTTCCGCGAAGGTTTTGATAGAGTCGTTCGGGAGCTCAGAGTACCACTCGAACGCCGTATCTGATAAACTTCCAACAAACTGGCGAAGTAAAAGCTTGTCATCACCACCAGTGTTGCCGCAGAGTGCCCTGAACTGGGCAACATGTTGGTGAGGATTGCACGTCCCCTTGTAGACATGGAACTTATGAATTGTGTAACTGGGTGGGTACTTGATTTGATCGTACCAACTTGGATATGGCCGTCCTGTTTTTACGACCTGGCCAGCTGCTTCAGTCGCATGATGAACCCGTATTTGTTGGGCGATGTACTCGTCCAAATCAGCTTTGGAGATTGCATCCCCTTTAGCCGTCGACAGAGCTGGTGGAGGATTTGATGTCTCTCCCCTATCATCTCCAAGGACGATCGGGGGCTCTTCGGTCGGAGGATCTTGCTGTATCATCATCCCTATCATGTCTTGGAAGAGGAGGCCCATACGCTGTATGTTGGCTGCTTGTTCAGCAGCCTCTTTGTCCTTCTTCTCCAATATTCGACGAAGGAATTCGGCGTCGGTTTCTTCCTCTTGGCGTTCATCCGAGGACGTTTCAGGGTTTCCTTTCGGCCCTGTAAGTGCGGCCATAGCGTTCATCATTTCTTGGAACTTGTGCTGCTGCTCCTGAGCCTTGGTCACTGACCTCGTGTGCAGTCTATGACCTGTTGATATGCGGCTATCCTCCTTTCCCGATGCCACATAAACTGTATGAACTATCATGCCCCCGGACTTAGGGCGTTTAGGCTCACCACCTTTGGCATTTGCCGCGGGCGCGGGGGTTTTCTCCGGCCTTCTTCTTTTGTGGGCCGTTGAAGTGGAGGGGGCCGTTGCAGTGGGCATCTTGGTGATTGTTTTCCTCTGTTGTTTAATAGGACGGTCCTTTTCTTTTTGCACCTTCGCCTTCTTCTGTTGACGAGAATAACCTGGGTCAATCACGGAGTCTTGAACCCTACGCCAAACCTTGTATATTTTTTAGGACAGCCGTTGAGGGGGCTGTTCTTGCTTCGTTTCCGGAATTCTCTCTGCAGGTGGAGGAGATCTTTTCAGTGTAGCGGTTGGAGAGTTCTTACGTACCCTCCTCAGCAGTTCAAAACTGTTCCCAGTTGGAACAGCAGCGTTGACTTCCACCTCTGGAGCTGGTGGAGTTAGCCCTGAGGGGGAGTTGCCCCCTGCCTTCCTTACTCGTCGCCAATGGCGACGTCGAGCATGACGACCCGTTGGGACTGGCTCGGAGATAGAGACAGCTTCTTTTTGCCCCCTGTCTGAATGAGGCGTCGCCGATGTTAACCTCTCAAAGACTGAGGTTGTCCTTTGAGGGATGATATTTAACCTGTCGAAGACAGATCCTCGGGCAGGGGCAGGAGCAGGAATCGTCAGTCTTGAAAAGACTGACTCTTTGACTGGGGAAGCCGCCTTGACGACTTCTGGAGCAGCAGTTATTGCCTTCATTGGGACAGCCAATTTAGAGTTCTGATTTAGCCTGGTGAAAACAGAGGCTGTCGGTTTGGTAATGGGCGACCCGTTGACAGGGCTCGTCGTAGCAGTGAGCCGGTCGAAGACCGACTTCTTGTTCACTTCCGGTGCAGGTATTGGCTCAGAGAAGCTTGTAGGTAGGATCATGGTCCCGAAGAACAGGCCAGTGGTGGCTTGGGTCACCTGGTCTACCGGCAGAGCGAGGAAGGAAGCCGCTTGGGGCCCATATGCTACACCTCCTGGTGAGGTGGAGCGTCTGTTGCAGTGGCATTTCGAGCAGTTGGTGCAGTTAAATGCCATTGAATCTTGAGTTCTGCGCCAGGAAAAAGACCAAATCTTAGTAACTTGAAATCCAAAGGCAACCGTTAACAAACCGCGATTGGTTCGCGAAGACGACACACGAAGTGTAGAGTGGAAAGAGGAAAAGGTCCCACCGGGCGTGCCAGAATCTGTTCCCCTCCAAACGGCGGCCGAGACGACGTGAGGACGTCTAGCCTGAGATTCGGGGCAGATGCTATATGGTTTTATCCGTCTACTTCTCCGAAGATGCCAAGTTAATTTATGGCACCGTGTATCGGAGGTTTAGACGAATGCGGCCGATGTAGCAGATTTCGTCAGATTCCCCCTCGCTTGAGGGGTTTTTGATTATGAGGACGCTCTTCCCTGCAGGCGCAAGCCCCTGCAGTTAATTACGCTACCGCATCGCGGTAGCCACTTTCTCCTTCTCCAGAGTTTCACTTTGTGTCGTGGGAGTTTGTTTTGTTTGCGGTTGCCCGTGGATTGTATACGGAGACTAAGTTATGCCGCCGCCCGTAGGATGTGGATTAGTCCAAATCCGTATATACTTAGATTTGGGTTTGGTGTTTTAGTTTAAGGATACGTTAGCCGTATTGAGGCTAAGATCAACTTAAACGTTCGTTAAGGATACGTTAATCCTGTTTTAAGACTAAGATCAACTTAACGTGGTGATCCATTTAATATATGGCCGTCGGGACTCGTCACCTCTCTGACGTCGTTGAAGAATTACAACGATAGGTGTCAGAGGAGTTCAGAGATGTACCCTTGAACCAAAGTCGATTTGGAGTTTTATAGTACATTTGAATGTTTAAGGATACGTTAGCCGTGTTTGGGGCTAAGATCAACTTAAACGGGACTATTTAGATCCGGCAAAAGAGCATTTGGAGGCTCTATTGTTCCAGTTTACGGACGTAGTGGTCCATGTTCCAGTTTAGGGACGTGGTGGTCCATCGCCAGTTTAGGGACGTGGTGGTCCATCGCCAGTTTAGGGACGTGGTGGTCCGTCATTAGTTTAAGGACGTTTCGGTCCACGAGTTTAAGGACCCCGCAGTCCAAATTGATGTGTGGTTGTCGGGACCCGTCACCTCTCTGACGTCGTTGAAGGATTACAACGATGGGAGTCAGAGGAGTTCGGAGATGTACCCTCGAACCAGTCGTAAATTGATTTAAGAGAGAGCAAACTTGCTCAGTCAATTTAATTTGAGGACTTACGGCCAAAAATTGGGCTAAGTCCAGTTAAAAAAAATATTCAACACTTTTATTTGTTGTTGGTCTGTTAGACCTATGCCAGGGCTTGGCCCATTTTTAAAATAATGAATCGCATTATTTTCTATTTTTATTTGGACTGGGCTCTGCCCTTTTATAAATGATGCAGAGCATCCATTTTGTTTGGGCTCTCCTCTTCTTTTTTTATTGCTTTGCAATTTATTTTGGCCTGTTGGTCTTTTTGATTTGTGCCTGGCCCTTTAGGAATTGCATTGCATTTGTCAGACGCTTTGCGCCAATCAGGGAGCGCAAGCGCTTGTGATGACGACACGTATCATGCAAGCGCAGTGCGCTGCGCTTGCGCTGCTGACACGTGGCGTACCTTGGTGAGTTGCGCCAATTCCAGAGAGCAAAACTCTATTTCAAAAGCGCGTAGCGCAAGTTGTTCTGTAGCTGACACGTGGTGCTCTCCTAAGAGCGCAACAGCGCAGTTTAGAAGTGCAAAGCACTATTTGATTTCTTGATCTAATTTAGATCAAAGAAAAGATAAGTTTTTCTTGTTTTTCTTATCTCAAAGAACCAAAGGTTCATAAAAGTGCAAAGCGCTATTTTATTATTATTATTTTTTATTAAAGATCATTGATCTTGTTTTTAGATCTATGATCTGTTCATGAGAGAACTTTCTCTTTCTTCAAAAGGTTTTTACCTTTTTGATCTTGAGGAATTCTTCAGAGTTCTTTTTCTCTTCTTTTTTTTTAGAAAATGTTGATGCCTTTGAATTGAGGCCTAGGGTCCTTTTTATAGTGCCCATAAATTAGTTAAATTTGTTAAAGAGAACTTTCTCTGAGTGATTTGGGGAATTTTCCCCACCGTTGGATCTTTGATCCAAGGGCTTCTGTTTTACAGAAGAAAATCTTCTTGTTTTAACAAGAACAGAAAGATTTCTTTAAAATATTTATTCTGTTTGGCGCAAATGTCTCAGCGTGTGACACGTGTCACACAGCGCACAGAGCAGCGCAACTGCGCTAGCGCATCTGCGCTGACACGTGTCGTTCAGCGCACAGCGCAGCGCAACTGCGCTAGCGCATCTGCGCTGACACGAGTCGCGCAGCGCACAGCGCAGCGCAACTGCGCTAGCGCATCTACGCTGACACGTGTCGCGCAGCACAGTGCTTGCGCAACTGAAGCGTTGCTTCCTTTATTTTTCTTAAAATAGAGCTTTGCTCTGATTGGGCGCGCCTTCTTGGGCGCTGCGCTGATGCGTATGCGCCTGACACGTGGCACGTTGCGCCCGGGATTTGAAGCGTTGCTTCACAATTTGAATTTTGAATTTCCAGCAGAGCTTTGCTCTGATTGGGGGAAACAGGTACCACATACACGTATTTAATCAGGCCCACACACATATCACATATGTTTCCTACTTCATTTCGCTTGAGCCAGGAAACTTCTGTGTGGGACTCTAAAGACTCGTCAATATGCCAGCAATAGGTGATGATCACATCAGTCACCCACAAGCCGTCATCGGTACTAGCTGGACGTAACGGCTATCCGGGTATTGAGCAATAAAAAGATCAACAAGCAAGCTTGTCCATACTTTCCATGAAGCCTATCAGTAACACTACCGTACAGTCTGGTCTCTTCGTCTGATATGTCGCATATCATGTCTAGGGGTGGTAAAAGTTAGACCCCAGTAATGTGATAAGTCATGCCGATGTCTGGCCTATAACGGTTCGAGAAACTACTGATAACACTTATCAGTAAATCTCAGCAGTAACCCTGGCCAGGGATTTCCAGTTATAGCCAATCGAGCATAGCGCAACATCAACCCCCAATATCGGGAGAGACGAAATCCCTCCTATTGCTCATTGTCTCTATGAGATTCGGGACTGTACCCAAAATCCACCTGTTTTCACGTCTCCTATTAGCGTGGTACGGAGGAAATCAAAGCACAGTGGGTGCCGCACAAGACTCTATGACGATCTCGGGTCTATAGACTAACCTGTACCAGTGTCACCAGAGGACAACTATCTGACGATAGGTATACTACCAACTAGAAGTCCTCGGCGAGTCCGTTCGGTGTACCCATTCTCTAATGAGCACCTGTGTATATTCTGTGATGTCACACACCAATGGTTGTGGGATCAACCATCGCCCTCTAAGGGAAAAAAATGTACACACTAGTCTACTCTGGAATATCGATGCCTTAGTCTCGATATTCCTTCAACTAGGAACTGATTAAAGGATGTACTTTTGGACCGCCCTGGCCCCACTAGTATGATCTCATCATAATCCTGGTAGTCAAGTATATATCCTAAGGGCTTTATCAACATGTAAGAGACAGACAATATAAATACTAGTCTACATGTTAAGATAAAGGTGCTATCATGTCGAGCAAGAAAGCCCTTTATATATATGTTCAAGCATCCACCATATCAACAATAATGGCCTCTAATGCATACATATTCCTAACACCGCTGACCGGACTGACCTGGAAGGGAGTTCCTTTTCTTTGGACTGAGGCATGTGAGCAGAGTTTTCAACAGTTGAAGACTCGACAGCTGCACCAGTTCTATTTTTCTCTTCGGGATCAGGCGGCTATGTTGTTTATTATGATGCGGTGGCCAGGTCTTACAAGCCATTGGTGTAGTTTGTTCACCTAATATAGTATACAGGTGCTCATTGGGTTATTAGTACACTGGACGGACTCGCCGGGAACCTGCTAGTTGGTAGTATACCTATTGTCAGATAGCAGTTTCCAGGTGACATATGTCCAGGTTAGTCTGTCGACCTGAGATCGTCATTTGTCTCGTGTGAGTTCCCACTGTGCTTTGATTACTACCCTACCACGGATCAAAAGAGTCGTGCAAACAGGTTTTAGTTGGATACAGTTCCGAGCCACATGGAAGCAGTGAGCGGATCGTCGGGGATTCGTCTCTCCTGGTATTGGGGGTTGATGTCGCGCAGTGCACAGGTGGCCATCACCAGAAATCCTTGGCCAAGATAGTCGAGAATTACTGATTTGGATCAGTAGTTTCTTAGTAGGTGATGGGCTTCATACCGACACAAAATGTCGTGTTATTAAGGGTACTCTGAGACGAACAGACCAGACTGTACGGATATTGTCACGGACATGCTCAGTAGGGGTTCGGATGAGTTTGCTCGTCGGCCTCCCTTTCGCTCAATACTTGGGTAGCCGTTACATACAGCTAGTGCCGCTGACGTATTTGTGGTTAAACCAACTGCCAGCGTATTGATGAGTCTTTAGAGTCCTACACAAAGGATTTCCCTACTTCGGGTGAAACGGTGTAGATGCCGTATGGTTTTACGGCTGGGTTCGATCATATACGTGCACTTGTGCACGTATCAGGATTCAGACGGATAATACTAGTGGCTTTGGTATAAGCCCGATTCTAGTATTATATTGTTGGATTATTTTCGTCTCATTGTATTCGTATTTTTCGGAATACGGATACGGGTATGTATATACGGATGAGGGGTATTCTTGTAATTTATTACAAGGTGCTTCTAGAAGATGCCACCTCATTTAGTTTTAACTATTTAGGATTAAATGGTTGATGAGGTGGAGAGGATGAGGTGTTTATTGCATTTATTGTGGCATGGCTTTGTAGTGGCTTATGGTTACTATTCAAGCATGCTTGTTTTCTATTTGTTGTGAGATAGTTTGAAGTCTTGAGATATTTTGTTGACTTGAGATATTTATTTGGATGCTTCATTATTGCTCACAACACATAACAAAACACTTAGCCATTTTTTCTTGAGTTGCCTCACACTCTCATCCTCAAGCTTCTTCTTTTCCCTCCATCCTTGAAGTCTCATATGTTGAGAAACCTAGGGTGTTATGAGACAAATTAATACATCACTACACTCTACATCCTCTAGGCTATCTAGTTTAGCGATCTAGGTACCCTAGTTACCTCGGCTATTGAGGTAGGAGCTCGGAATACAAATCCTCAGGTGGATCATCTTCGATGGTGGGAGACCGGAGATCAAGCTTGATCATGGAGGCCTCTAGGAGCTTGGGATGATGGTTAAAGACCGAAGTACACGGATCATTCGGTATAACCATTCCTAACTCTCTTTATTGTTTGCTAGATTAGGGTTAATGGTAGATCCGTAGTATCAGGTTGTGTTAGCGCTAGTTTAGAAAAATTTTGTTCCGCATTCGGCCACAGTTTGATGGCCAGGGTGCTTGCATAACCCAACATGGTATCAGAGCCAACCCATTAACCCTTTACTAGCAATTTTGGACGATGTTAAAGTATCGAAACCGAAACAACTCCGAAACAATACCCCGAATATTCCAGTTTCTGTCGAATTTTTCTGGTCTTCAAATGTTTTTTTAAACAATTGCAGAAGGCTATTTATATTGTAACTAGAACACCTTCAAAACACGAGCCCCAATTGCAAAAATTTGGCCGGCGAGATTGAATAAAAAATCGGCCTGGCCGGTCTGGTATGCAAGTTGGGTCTTGGAATTTTGTGAGTTTTCTGGTATCTGGAATATTAGGTTTTTGGTATTGTTTGTTTTTTCCCATATTGCATATTGTGTTATCTTTAGTTTAGGGGCAATCCGGAGTATTTCGAAGTCGTTATTTTTAACACCGTTTAATGGTTTTCAGTACATACATTACTATCTGCGACCGTGAATGTCATTAGAGCGGTACAACTCGTCTAATTGCTATATTTTCTTTTAGACGGGTTTGCGAACATGACATTCACGTTGATGTTCTGTGTTGTGTTGTGGTTGTGGTTGGATCGTCGTGGTGGATAGTGTTCATCACGGAAAACTGCATTGTAATACCGCTCATTCATTATCAATTTTGCTATATATTGGTACTATTAACCAGTGTCTGTTCAGTAAATACAGATTATAGGTATTCGTGACAAAATACTGAAAAACATATTCAAATTCACGGATGCGACATCTGCGAGCTGATACTGCAATTAGAACAGAAGACCGATCATTATCCAAAGAATTCTTTTACGACAAATAGGTGTACAAAATTTTGGTCCAACACATTACAAGTGTGCACATAGCTCTTGGGTACTTGGACCATGGTGGGGCTGCCTTGGCACACATGGGATGATGAATTATGCAAGTGGGCACATGAGCATTAAATGATATGAAAAGGTTGTTGGGATACCTATAACGGCAGCAAGGTTCCGGGAGGCATCATCCATGCCAAGTTAAAATTTTTGCCATTTTAGATAACCGTAACCATGAATCTTAAGCTAAAGAATCAAACATAACAAAATGTTAACAACTTAACATCTAAGAGTTAGGAATTACAACATTTGTAGTCCGTTCCTTCGCTTCATAAGCTCCGAGTTGAGGTCCCTTCGCTGTGATCATCATGCTTCCGGACTCTTGAAAGGCTCCATGAGGTGAATGAGACATCCTTACTTGAAGACTTCACAATCCAAGATGATCGACCTTGAGGAATCACAAACCCAGGCTATCACTTCACTAATGAGGTATTAGTGAAGCAAACACCCTAATCTAAGTGGATAGAATAGATGAGGATGATGAAATAGGAATTTTGCTCTCTTTTGTTTTTTTATTTCTCACCAAAAGAAAAGCTAGAATGCTTTTGTGAGAGGAAGAAGAAGATGAAGTTGTGATGAATGAATAATGAATTATTTTTGAGGTTAGTGTTGGATATAGTGCCCTCAGAGTCAATTATTGGATCACAGGCACGTGATTGCAATAATTGAGGAGGACCTATGCCGGTAGGACAGTCTTACTCGAGATGATAGTATGCTATCTGGTTTATCTTTATCATCGTAAACTGCTTTAGGTGAGCTTACGAGTCGCTATTACACGTTGATAGAGGCCCTAGGATTCTTGCTTGACTACCAGCAGTATGAGGGCGATCATATACGTGGGAGCTGGGGTCCATAAGCAAATCCTTAAAAGGTCCCTAGTCGTGGGAGTTTCGAGACAGGGCATCGATACTCCGGAGTAGACTAGTGTATACAGTCGAGACCCCGACGAGGGGCGGTGGCCGATCTTACAAGCCACTGGTGTCAGTTGGTTCACCTAAGATGTATACAGGTGCTCATTGGATTATGAGTACACCGGACAGGACTCGCCGGGAGCCTGCTAGTTGGTATTATACCTGACGTCAGATAGCTGTTCCCTGGTGACATGTGTACAGGTTAGTTCATCGACCCGAGATCGTCATTTTTCTCGTGTGAGTTCCCACTGTACTTAGATTACTACCCTACCACGCTCAAAGGAGACGTGCAAACAGGTTTTAGTTGGGTACAGTCCCGAGCCACATGGAGGCAGTGAGCGGATCTGCAGGGGTTCGTCTCTCCCGGTATTGGGGGTGAGGTCGCGCTGTGTCTAGGAGAGCCAGTACATGAAAAGTCCTTGGCCAAGGCAGGAGATTTACTGGTAGGTATTCCAGTAGTATCTCAGGGTGTTTTGGGCTACACTCCGACACGACTTGTACCGCTATTGGGGGTCTGACTTTTACCAACCTCCTAGGCCCGCCATGCGATGCTCATAGACGAACGGACCGGACTGTACGGATATTGTCACTGACAGGCTCAGTACGGTATCAGGATGAGTTCGCTCATCGACGTCCCTTTTGGTCAATAGCTGGTGGCCCGTCACGTATGGCTGATACCTCTGACGTGCTAGTGGTTAAATCCACAGCCATAGTATTGACGAGTCTTTAGAGTCCACCACACACACAGTTACTCAGGTTTCGGGCGAAACGCTATAGAGGCCGTATGGAGATATGGCAGGGTTCGATCAGATACATGCGGTATTGCACGGATCATGATCGGACGGTTTTTACTAGCCGGCTTTGGCTTAAGCCGGATCCTAGTATTAGACAGTGTAGTTTTGTCTCTTTGCATTTGTGTTCAGTGGGAATACAAATGCGGGCATGTATATGCAGTAGCGGGGTTTTCCTGTAATTTATTACGGGATCAGTTTTCTGAACTTGCCAATTTGCATTCCGTTCCGGCCGGTTTTCCTTTGTTCCTTCACGGCCGGACTTTCTGATGGAGGGGGGTTATTTGCAGTTGTGCAAATAACATTTGTGGAGGGGTTTCTTGCATATGTGGCTTTATGATGGGTTTTTACATCATGAGATTCCTTTCTTATCTCTTCTTTTGCATTAATGTGAAAGGATTTGTTGTTTGACTTTGGATTTGACCTTGAGGTGAGATAATTTCCTCATTTATCTACACATTGAGATATTCTTTTCATTCCTCTTGATTCCTTAGAGGGGCCGGCCACAATGGGGGAGTGAGGTTCATTTTTGTTATGAGAAAATTATTCATCTCATCCTTTTGGCTTGCACCATAAATCAAAAGTTCATTTCCATTGTTCTTTCCTCCACATTATCAAAGGCAACTAAACCCCAAAGAGACATAGATTCTACACTTGCCTACAGCATCCCTTGGACGTGTCGGCTAGTCAACTTCACGCCTGAGTTGCCTCGGTCCAGAGGTGGGAGCCCGTAAAAGAACTCGGCTACGTGGTGCCCTTTCCGACGAGGAGGTGACGGACGGAGATTCCGCGGGAGATCGGAGTGGAGACGAAGACCGAAGGACACAGATCGCTTGGTATACTTCTCTACTCTTATTCTAGTTTGCTAGAAGCTAGGTTAATGGCCCGATCCGGGTTAAAAGTGCGCGGTGGTGCCGGTTTGCTTGTTTGCAAAGTTTTTCGTTTCCGCATTCCGGCGTCGGATCGACGGCCGGGGCGCCGCCGTGCACTTACAGTTAGAAATGCAACCAAGGGTTAAGCATGTCATGCTTAACCCTTGTAGAGAATTAACCATAGGCTAGGGTTAAAAGGTTAGGTTAACAAATATCTAGCAAGAAAAACAAAGAGGGTGGACAAAGTCAAAGCCTCTTGAAGCTTCTTAAAACCTCATCCATGACTTAATCCAAACAAATAAGAATTAACTAAAAAGAAAATGTTAACCCAAATTTAAACCCTAGCATGGTTTAATTATCTAAACCCTAGTTGCATTTGTAACCCTAACATGTTACAATATTATATATCACATATATAATATATAATGTAACAAAAGAAAATAATACAATTAACATATATCACATATATATCAATGTATCATCTAGTGAGAAAAAGAAACATTTAAGTGAGCTTATATTAGTTAATGTAATGTAATATATCACATATATAATTATACATTAAATTATTAAATCAACACTTGATTTAATAACCCGGCTATATAACATATAACCGACTAATATTATCTGTATCAGTTCATAGAATCAACACTTGATCCGATGACCCGGTTATATCACATATACCCGACCGATATCACATATCGCGAGAATCGAATACGGTATCACATACATGTATTATTCTCGGTCCCGCACATATCACATATGTGCTCCTACTCCGTTTTGCTTGAGCCAGGAAACCTCTGTGTAGGACTCTAAAGAATCGTCAATACGCCGGCAGTATGTGATGATCATATTAAACACCCACAAGCTGCAAGCGGTCAGCTAAACGTAACAGCCACCCGGGTATTAACCGATCAGAAGATCAACAAGCAAGCATGTACACACTCCTGTGAATCCAATCAGTAACACTCCCGTACATTCCGGTCTCTTCGTCTGATATGTCGCATATCTAGTCTAGGGGTGGTATACGTCAGACCCTAGTAATCGATAAGTCGTGTCAATGTGAGGCTCATAACAAGTCAAGAAACTAGTGATAACACTTACCGGTAGATCTCCATATCAGCCCTGGTCAGGGACTTCCAGTTATAGCCAATCGAACACAGCGCAACATCAACCCCCAATACCGGGAGAGACGAAACTCCTCCTATCACTCACTTCCTCCATGTGATTCGGGACTGTACCCAAAATCCACCGTTTTGCACGTTCTCATGAACGTGGTAAGGTGGAAATCAAAGCACAGTGCGAATCACACAAGACCCTATGACGATCTCGGGTGTACAGACTAACCTGTACCAGTGTCACCAGAGAACTGCTATCTGAAGATAGGTATAATACCATCTAGGAGTTCTCGGCGAGTCAGTTCAGTGTACCCAGTCTCCACTGAGCACCCGTATACCTTCTCTGATGTCAAACATCAATGGATATGGGATCATCCATCGCCTATCATATGGGTCGAGAAGTGTATACGCTAGTCTACTCTGGAGTATCGATGCCCTGTCTCGATACTCCCTCAACTAGGAAATGTTATAGGATGTACTCTTGGACTACCCTGGCCCCACTAGTATGATCTGCATCATAGTCCTAATAGTCGAGTACATATCCTAAGGGGTTTATCAACATGTGAGAGCAAAACAGTAAACCAATACTAGTCAACATGTTTAGACAAAGTAAAACCAGATAGCATACTATCATATCGAGCAAGAAAGTCCTCTCTATATATATCCAAGCATCCACTATAATATACATCATATGTACAACAATAGCCTCTAGGGCATATACATAACTAACAAAGGTGATGTGATTTGGAGTTAGTTCCCCCCAAAACTACTGAGTATAACTCATGCTGATATGAAGAAATCAAACAATACCAGTGGACTTGTGGAGGGCACTCAAGATAACCACACCAAAATGGGCCCCACACCTCAACAGTCGACCAACGACATACTTGAAATGTCCGGCGCCGTCGGCCACACCAAGGCCAATTCACTTCGTATTTTATCTGGTCACTCAATGTTGTCCCATCATCCTGTTTTTATTATTTGTTTATTTTTGTTTTGAGCCTATAAATTCCAGATCAATGGGCAAGCTAGGATACACTGGGTGTTAGAAAACTTTGTATGCATTGTAACTAGTTTGATCTTGTAGCTCTTAGTTTGAGTTCCTTGCCTTCCTCTAGTCTTGCAACTTTTTTCTTGAACTTGCAAGATTAGATTTTGGTATTTGAACCCTATTTTGCTTGTACTTGGAACCATTGCAATCAAAGCTTCTTTTATTTCAAGTTGATTCTTGTATCTTTTATCTCTTTGTCATTTTCTTTTATGTTATTAAGTTGTGATCTCATTTTTATGATGTGTGAGTAGTTTTGTGCTTGGGCTATGGTAAGGAAGGTTGTGGAATGGCTTGCCTTCCAACCCCTTCTTCTTGATTATTGCATTTTTCACTTCTTTTCTTAATATATGCAATTTTATTATATTTTGCTTGATAGGATATATTGTTTTGAATGGTGGCAAATCAATCTTTAACATATATCATATTCCTTCTTTACATTCTATTGTTGTTATATTAAGAATCGATGTTGAAAGAAATATGAAATTTAGCTAAGTGTAGGAAACTAGCTAGATAGAACATATAACCATACAAGCATATGTTCTATACTTGCTAACTTCACTTAACTCATTCCATGCTCATTTCATTCTAAAACCTTAAATTTTTAGTTTCTTTTCAACCCAATTTTGAAATCGTATCCTAAACCGACACTTGTTACCGAGATAGATGTGACATGCTTTCTTAAGTCAATTAGAAACTAAAAATGGACCTTGAATCAAGATTGAGAGTTGGGGGTAAAAGCCATATTTCAATTTAGTAAACCTTAGCCTAAGTTTTCCCTAAACATCACTTATCCTTTCCTTTATTTTCAATTTGTAAAAAAACGTGACAATTCCCACTCCAACCCATTGTTCTATAACTCAAAATGATGTCGTGATATCCACTCACTGTGGATCGACCCGTACTTTCCGGCTTGCATCAATGCTCCGTGCACTTGCAGTATTTTTATAACTCGAGACTCAAGTCGTGAACTATTTTCTTCAAGAAACCGACATATCCTCATTTGACAAAACCCTTTTCAAAGCACGACACTTTGAGTTTCCATCAGATAGCGAGTGGTGCAATGGTAGTACAGTTTAGATTCATTTGTACATTTGATATTGCGGGGCGAGCATCCGACATGTGGACTGCCGTCTCTGTCCGTATGTATATTATTTGTTTGGGGCACGACCGGGTTGAGGTCGATGTCACCCTTGTACATATTATTTTCTTTTCTGTACTAGGATTACCCTGCGATGGAGTGCATGAATAGCCGGGTTCTAGAAGGCAATGGGTCCGCATCTCATGGCGTTGAGACGGAGGGAACCTTACTCTAGGATTGACAAGCTATTCGCTGCACTCGTAGGGGGTATAGGTTGACTTACGGAGGGGTGCCCAAGTTACTGGATTCCATGAAGTGCTGGGTGGCCCATTCACGTTGTTGATTAGGGTTGCCTCGCTTCTGGGATTGGAGGGTAACTTTCCGCACTTATAGGGGTCTAGGTCTCATTTGTGGCTCAAGTGAAACCTGAGGCTCCAAGATTATCCACCACTCTGTGTTGTTGGCTGAGATTCTGTGATGTTGCTTTATATCATGCCTGGGGCGAATGTTATATATTTATATATATACTAGTAGATGTTGTATTTGTTTTGCACCCATGCTAGTCCAGCCCCCGCTCTGCTGTTAGTTAAGTAACCTAACGGGTGATGACGGGGTCCAGTGGCGAATGCGGATGGTATATACGTACATAATATTTTTTGTTCCTTTATCTGGTGTGATATGTTTAATTGATGGGACTGTGTTGATTCTGATCAATGCAAGGAAAACAAACCTATATATGATGTTGTTGGAACCAAGTTTTTTAAAAAACTGACATTACAGAAGTTTTCTTTTGCTTTGTACAGCGGTATTCGGTTATGAATATCCAGCACCTCATTCGACGAGGCAAGAGCCGAGATCCCTTCATCGGGAGTGACCTCTTGAGAAAAAGTTTGTGTTAGGGTAATAACTTCACCATAGTCGATTCTTTTGCTTTGCATCGTGGTATTCAATTTGGAATATACTGCACCTCATTCGATGAGGAAAGAGCCGAGATCCCTTCACTGGGAGTGACCTCTTTAGCAAAAGTTTGCACCACTATATATTTGTAAAATCACTCGGTTCCTTCAACAATACCAAGTTCATTACATTAAAGATTTTTCTCCAAAAACCAGTCATAGCCCTCCGTCATTACAGATTAGTTTTACATAGTATTCATGCTACGTCTGTCGTTGCTATTCGCCGAGACGTAGTGTGCGGTAGCTCTGTAATGCTTTTTTATCACATGGACATGTGGATTAGTTAGGACAGTCGTATGACTTTGTTGATTATTCGTCAAGGGTCGTGCGGGTGGGTTTAACGCAATCAAGATAATGACGGGTTGAACTTGACTAGGACCTTTTGATTTGTTGATTATTCGTCAAGGTCACTTGGGTCCTAGGGGTAAAAATCACATCGGGAGTTTCAAATGTATAGGAAATTTGCCAGGCACGCGCATACCTTCTGGAGTGTGGTGACTTGAGTGGATCCATCAAGTTATCATGCGATGATAGTTGGATCCCGATGCCCACTGATGAGTAGGATTACTCCTCGGGTGATTTTAAATGGTCCTGACTAATTTTCCTTTTGGGTTTGGAGGAGAATTCGAGAAAACAGTGGGAGACATCCTGATTAGATAAAGTGATTAACCATTCTGATCTAGGTTAGAGTGCATGCTGAGTGTTTCTTTTCTCTCTCTCTCTTTGGCAGCGACCATGGCCCGACCCTAGACTAAAACTCATGAACCAAGTTTACCGAACCTTCTTAAAACACTTTGGCTTTTAGATTGTCACGGAGTCGCATATATCATTGCCAATCCTACATCCCCTTTCCATTTCTCCAGAACACTTAGTATCACTACGAAAATCCATATTGCTTGGATATTCCATCATATAGTTACATACGAACTCGAAGGAACTTGTTCCAGTTCGAGGATGGATGGTTCTGAAGAAATTGAATAGGATTATTCGGTTTTCTTTTCCCTTTACCTTCTCTCAGGTAGCGAGAGCTCCTAGGATTAGTAGAGTACACCTATTGCACTTATTGGATAGTCTTCTTCAAAACCATAGGCAGGTGGCAAAAGATAGGGAAGGAAGAAAACCAATTAGCCTAAGTGTGGTTTAAAGAAGGTAATAAATAAAGACATATAAAGGGATTAGAATAATGACAAAGGAAATTACGACTGCTATCATTCATGACAAAACCGCATATACCCCTGCTACTCCTACATCAACTTTGGATTTCTCCAGAACACTTCGTATCACTACGAAGATCCATATTACTTGGATATGCCATCGTATAGTTATATACGAATTCAAAGGAACTTGTTCCAGTTCGAGGATGGATTCTGGTTCGGGAGAAATAGAATAGGATTATTCAGTTGTCTTTTCCCTTTACCTTCTCTCAGGTTGCGAGAGCTCCTGGTATTAGGAGAGTACACCTACTGCGCTTATTGGATAGTCTTCTTCCAAACCATAGGTAGGTGCCGAAAGGTGGGAAAGGAAGAAAACCAATTAGCCTAAGTGTGATGTACAGAAGGTAATATGTAAAAACATATAAAAGGATTAGAGTAAGGGCAAAGGAAATTGCGACTACTATCATTCATGATAAAACCGCGTATACCCCTGCCACTCCTACATCACCTTTGCATTTCTCCAGAACATTCCGTATCACTACGAAGATCCAGATTTCTTGGATATTCCATCGTATAGTGTTGGTGCTTTACCCGCGCGCGTAAACGCGTATGTTTTGAAAATGGAATCGATTTTGGAAATGGATGCGTACGCGAGCTCGGTATCGTTTTAAAATTTATAAACCGTAAGTGCACGACGCGTTGTAGCGAGCCGACAAGTACGGGTCGATCCGCAGGGAATTTTGTATTAGGTTTTGTTGCTTAAGGTTCAACAAATAATGAATTGGTTTTTTGTCACAAAAATATAAAACACGAAAACAAAGAAAACAAGTTAAGAAAGAAATGGCCGTGGCTTTGGCTCGGATGGTCGAATCGCGACGATTCCTTTGACGCTCCCTTGGTCATGAGTTGTCCGTCCTTGTGTCGATCCCGAAATGATGCATGACTTGTCAAAGCGGTTGCAAAGCACAAATCATCAAGTTCTCGGATCTCGACTCAAAACATGAAAAGAGTCCGTATTGTTCACTTACCGTTGTATGTCCAAACTTGAGGTATCAACACTAGGCTCAAGGGTTAGGAAGCATACCACAACATCAAAAACACTAATTAGTGAGAGAAAGCAATTTGTTTTAGTGTTAATTTAGCTAAGTGTTTGTGATAGTATAGGGTATATGAAAACCATGAAGTTTGTCAAGCCACTTGGTCATAAAATACCGTATCTAAACTTAGCAAACTTAACACCAAATTGATCTTAACTTAAATATTGTGAAATGGGGAAAGGGAGTGAATATGGTATATGAAGAGGTTAAAAAGTAACCATGGTTTCAAAATACCATATCACATCAATATATTAAACAATTTTTAAGTTAGAATCACATTAAGCATTTTAAACATAAACAAGATTAGGAAGGCAAAGCCTTTCATCTTATTTCCTCGCCATCACCGCAACCAAAGAAAGATTAGTTACCCATAACAATAGCAAAAGAAAGCAAGAAAGAAAAAGAACAAAAGAAAAAAAGCAATAACAATATTATTAACACTTGATGAAGTTGAGGTACAAGATATTGGTAACTTGTTCAACCTCCATAATGAAGCTTTCAAAAGAAAGCTTCAAGGGGGAAGAAGAAGAAGAAACCAAGTTAAAGCCCACACAACTCTCAAGCCTAAACCAAAAACTAAAACAAAACTATAGAATATGTGCATCCCTTCTCTCTAATCTGTTCTGGTATTTATAGGCTTCAATACAGAATAAATAAACAATAAAAATAAGATGATGTGACCTAAAGAAATGACCAGAAGAAAAATAGGGAGGTTTGGAGCTAGGGGACCCGGTGACACCCGTTTTTTTAGGGAGTTTCGTCGATCTGGTTGTGGGAAAATAGGCTCGTCTTGGTATGGTGGACTTGTGTGCTCTCCACTATCACACTGATGCTGTTTGATTTATCTATATAATCCTGGTTTGCATTAAGAGATTTGGAGGGAAACTTGATGCTTTATATCACATGAATACTTTTTGCATTTATCACCCATCACACCCACATATGCCATGGGCAGCCCCACCATGGTCCATGAGCCAAAGAGCATATGCACACTTATGTTGTGTTAGACTAAAATTGTGTGCACGCATTTATTTGCAAAAGAAATCTTTGGACATTGATCGGTTTTCTGTTCTGTTTGCAGTGTCGGCTCCTAAACGTTATATCCGTGATTTTGAGTGTGTTTCCAGTATTATGTCATGAATACCTGTAATCTGTATTTACTGAGCAGACACTGGTTAATAGTACCGATATAAAACAAAATAGATAATGAATTAGTGGTATTAAAATGCAGTTTTCTGTGATGAACAAATACCCCCAAACTTATCTTTTGCTCGTCTCGAGCAAAACAAAAAATCCTAGCCACATTTTCACAGGGAACGTGATTGCAATGAGCACGTGCAACAAGCCGTTAAACCTCTAGGTCTCCCTAGTAGTAGGAGTGTTGTCTCCTGAGGGTTTTCAGCGGATTACACCCACAAAATCCAGTCAAGTTAGCGTCGTGGAGAAACTATTGATTCTAATCTTAAGGTTAAGAATCAATGCTAGAAGTTCTATTATCCAAGTTAGAAACGTCAAACCCTAATTTTCACTCCACATAATTTATTTAACATAAGCTAATACACGTCTTTATGTGATTGTGTAGATAATGTCCATAAGTTTTTAGGAACTTGATTAGGGTCATCATATCATAAATACGGACCATGATAAAATTCTACAGGATCACACGAGTTTGAAAGGAGTTAAGATTTTTCTCAAGTTTCATTCTCCAGTTAGCTTTCAAGTCAGAATATATATGATTTTTAACAGAGATCCTAAGTCTTATTTTTCACTCCTACCTTTCACCTGTTGTTGTTCGTACACACCTTCATGATCGTGCAAAACGTCTTTATAAATATAAACCTTCATATCTCCATGAAAAAACTGTTTTATAATCAAAAACTCATCTTCGCCAAGATTATTCTCCCACAAAGAACCGTGAGGACTTTTAACTCGGGGAGAACACTTGCTTAGCTTGTTTTATTTGGCGATTGGAAACTTAGCAAGCTTTGGGTCAATGACTCCTGAACCAGATGGTTTTAGGGCATTAGGTGTGAAAATATCCTAAGGACTTAATTACCCAAGTTACCAAGGCCACAAAACAAAAGACTCATTTTATTTGCGTTTAAAATATTCCGAAGGCTGCGTGAACGGAGATTTAGCCAGTTTTTCTTTTAAATTCTGAAGACGTGATCATGTGGATAAGGTGTGTAATTACTCCAACAAGGTTCCAGATGGGTTATTTTTCAGACTTGTAGCTTCTATTATAAGCTCAATAATATCCTTCATATTCACTTTACTCTATGAACTATTCTTGATATTACTTAACTCAGAACAAATCTGTTTGATCCTAAAGATGTTTTATCAGTTTTCAAAAGTTTGAGACATGTCAGACCTTTCATCTAATTCTCAAGAATATATGACACATGTAAAGTGACATAAAAAACGCATATCAGCTATGGTTAAACTCAAAGGAGGGTTATCTTTTGGGTTTTCAATCTCTCAAAAAGGATTTAGTTGTTTCTATCTTATCAACCGAACCGTCAGACCTTGAGTCAAAATTCCCCCGCTAGCTAACATGAAAAGGTTTTTGTGTTTTTGAAGAAATTTTTTCAATTTTTATGGTTTTTTTAGTATGTATGCAATACATAATATACACATGATGCAGAAAAATAAACGCAGTGCCTCACCCCCAAACCTGAGTTTTACGATGTCCTCATCGTTGCCCCCGTCTCTGGTAGCTAGATTTAGATATCAGGGTGAGAATTTATTCAAAAAGAAAAACCTAAGACTAATTACAGTATATACAAGTTAAAAGATTAGGTTAGTCCAAAAATTAATACCAGCCATTTAAAGATTTTGTCTATATAGTGCAAGGGCTGGTAAAAGAATGTGTATATAAAAAAGAAAAAGAAAAAGAAAATGTATATGTTAGATGTTAGTGAAGGGCCTGGGCGTGTAAAAGTAGGGATCGGAAAACGTTGAAGGTGAAGATGAAGTTTTGAAGAGGTGAAAGAATTGTTGCCCGAATGAATTGAATTTTCAAGAAGCACGTGTTGAGTTTCGAAGTCAAGTTCGTTTAAAAACTAGAGTTCATCCGCAAAAAGTTCAGCAAAAGAAAGGTTTTTAGGATGTTCCAAAATTGATCCTAACTCAAACTCAGAAAGAATATCAAGTTCATCAGCAAATATCTCCTCAAAACTAGACATGAAAGAATATTTTTCAAGGCTGCCTTCCTCCTTATAATCCTGCACAATCCTATTCTCATCGTTACAACTCACTAACTTTCCCAAACTAGTTCTCCTTCATCACATTCATAACTGGGTAAGTTCATGTCATCTAAAAAAGTAGGTTCCCATACTAACGTTTCTTCCAAAACAATATCAACAGGGGATACAAAAATTGTGGGTTCCTGATCATTGATCTCCTCTAACAATCTATCCCAACCATACCCGTCAAATTCACAAGCTCCCTCTTTTAAAATTGGAGTGCAAAAATCAGCCGGTTCAAGAATTTCCTCTTCAAGTAGTATTTAAGTTAAATCAACCTCAAAATTACAAGTGACAGGAGGTTTAGTGGGTACCTGAAGGTTAGTGGTGGACTGACTTAGAGGGTTTTCCTTTGTGTCATGATAACACCCAGTCAATTCATTCGCATCATCATCTATGAAATCATTAAAAATTCATTTGATCGTTTATCTCACTCGGATGACTTTCTAGATGACAGATATTGACACTATGTGGTTCTAATTGACTGTGTTCACTCTCTAGAATCCTTATAGCTAAATGTTTCACCTGTTCTTCTATTCTAGCCAAAGACTGAGCTTGACCAAGAAACAATTGCTCAGATTTTTGTATGAATAGGGCTAGCGTCGAAGCTAATTGATTCTCGACCGTAGTCATCACTTCAATACCTTTTTCTAAAGCGGTCAACTTAGCATCCATCTCACTATCATTCCCTAATGATGGCTCAATTATTTCAGGAAGAGAGAGTTGTGATGGTGGTGATACTAAAGCTGTTACCCTGTCGACCTCTTTCTCTAAATTTTCAATCATTTGGTCTATGTTTGAAGTGGGACTGGGTTCAAGAGTTTTAAGTGGGTGACTGTTATCAAAACTCTGGGACGGTTGGTCACCCCCTAAGAAAGGACAATTTTCATGAATGTGGGAAGAATTGTGGCAATTTGAACAAATGAATTAGGACTGAGCATAAAAAAAAGAATAAGAATCGTGAAAAATTGAATTGAATTGTGTATCACCCATATTAACAAGAGTTCACAAAATATCACAAAAACAAAGAATACCGTACCCCTAGAAGTCTTATGTTATGTTAAGTCAACTAGACCTGCTCAAGAAACCTGATTGTCGAAGTAAAACTGTGTCGAGAAACGGGCTCAAGATATACGGATCACAAAGCCAGGTAAGTTCAAAGATAAGGGGAGGTTATCTAACTCTTTCGCGAAGTTCCTTAATTAGAATAACCCTTTCTCGTGAACACTTGCCTAGACACCCTGTGAACAATATACCGTTAAGCAGTGTTGTAAACACAGTTAACTTCTCCTAATGAGCGCGAAGTCCTGAAAGTCAAAGTTCTAGTTGATTTTAAATTACTGTCGGTATTCAAGAATGCAGTTTTGTGATTTGTGGGCTACGGAGAAAGGTGATGAAATCCTTAACCATATCTTGTTTGGTTTCGTGCCCTTAATATCCGTATTAAGATGCAAATGCGCAAATCAATAAAAGAATCCAAGAATTCAATCAATAAAGCAATTCTTTTTCCGTTTAGGCTTAAGCGCTGCAACAAATACAGGTTAGTTCTCTGTGCAATTGGTGGCAAGTTTGTGCGAAGAATCCTGCAGAAGATAGAGTATTGGAATGCGTCGGATTTGAGTGAAGGTGTTAGAAAATACGTACCGATACGATTTTGGGTTTATAAACCCTTTTGAAGTGATTACGGGTATTTGAATGTTCGCTTGCGTGGGTCAAACTACCCGGATTTTTGGCACTGTATTTCACTAACGCCTTGCAATTGAATTTGAGCCTCTCTCCGCACGATCGCTGATCCTAATTCCGTAAAAACATGAAAGTCGGAAAAATACGATATTTAGTACCAAAAGCGATATATCTGCCCTAATTCCTGCTAACACATAATTAGAAAAATCGAACAATACCAGCAGATCGCTAACAGTGCAATGGAGACACCACAAAAATAAAAATTCCAAAACACCAATAATTTACCGGCGACGCCGGATTTTTAGTGAATGTCGCCGGTTTATTTTAAGAGTTGGGTGCTCGAATTTTTGGTGGGTTCTCTAGGCTAGTTAAGTGTTCTTATGGTATACTTTGCTTTTAAATTAAATTTCACGGTGTTAGTAGGTTGTAAAGACAGAGAACAAAATGTTAGAATTTGTGTGTTATGTTAGTTTTGAAAAAATTGAGTTAATAATTAGTGAGTTAGCAAGAACCAGAAATAACAATTCCTAATAACCACCAACTCACTGGCAACGGCGCCAAAAACTTGTTGGCACTTTACCCACGCGCTCAAGCGCGTATGTTTTGAAAATGGAATCGGTTTTGGAAATGGATGCGCACGCGAGCTTGGTCTCGTTTTTAAATTTATAAACCGCAAGTGCACGACGCTTTGTAGCGAGCCGGTAAGTACGGGTCGATCCTCGGGGTATTGTGTATTAGGTTTTGTTGCTTAAGGTTCAACAAATAATGAATTGGTTTGTTTGTCACAAAAATATAAAACAAGAAAACAAAGAAAACAAGTTAAGAAAGAAATGGTCGTGGCTTTGGCGCGGATGGTCGAATCGCGAAAATTCCTTCGACGCTCTCTTGGTCATGAGTTGTCCGTCCTTGTGTCGATCCCGAAATGATGCATGACTTGTCAAAGTGGTTGCAAAGCACAAATCATCAAGTTCTCGGATCTCGACTCAAAACACGAAAAGAGTCCGTATTGTTCACTTACCGTTGTATGTCCAAACTTGAGATATCAACACTAGGCTCAAGGGTTAGTAAGCATACCACAACATCAAAAACACTAATTAGTGAGAGAAAGCAATTTGTTTTAGTGTTAACTTTGCTAAGTGTTTGTGATGGTATAGGGTATATGAAAACCATGAAGTTTGTCAAGCCACTTGGTCACAAAATACCGTATCTAAACTTAGCAAACTTAACACCAAATTGATCTTAACTTAAACATTGTGAAATGGGAAAAGGGGGTGAATATGGTATATGAAGAGGTTACAAAGTAACCATGGTTTCAAAATACCATATCACATCAATATATTAAACAATCTTTAAGTTAGAATCACATTAAGCATTTTAAACATAAACAAGAGGATGAGGAAGGCAAAGCCTTTCATCTCATTTCCTCACCATCACCACAACCAAAAAAAGATTAGTTACCCATAACAATAGCAAAAGAAAGCAAGAAAGAAAAAGAACAAAAGAAACAAAGCAATAACAATATTATTAACACTTGATGAAGTTGAGGTACAAGATATTGGTAACTTGTTCAACCTCCATAATGAAGCTCTCAAAAGAAAGCTTCAACAGGGAAGAAGAAGAAGAAACCAAGTTAAAGCCCACACAACTCTCAAGCCTAAACCAAAAACTATAGAATATGTGCATCCCCTCTCTCTAATCTGGTCTGGTATTTATAGGCCTCAATACAGAATAAATAAATAATAAAAATAAGATGATGTGACCTAAAGAAATGACCAGAAGAAAAATGGGGAGGTTTGGAGCTAGGGGACCCGGTGACACCGGTTTTTTAGGGAGTTTCGCCGGTCTTGTTGTGGGTAAATGGGCTCTTCTTGATATGGTGGACTTGTGTGCTCTCCACTATCACTCTGATGCTCTTTAATTTATCTATATAATCCTGGTTTGCATTCAGAGATTTGGAGGGAAACTTGATGCTTTATATCACATGAATACTTTTTTCATTTATCACCCATCACACCCATATGTGCCAAGGATAGCTCCACCATGGTCCATGTGCCAAAGAGCATGTGCACACTTGTGTTGTGTTGGACCAAAATTGTGTGCATGTATTTATTTGCAAAAGAACTCTTTGGACATTGATCGGTTTTCTGTTCTGTTTGTAGCGTCAGCTCCCAAACGTTATATCCGTGATTTTGAGCGTGTTTCCAGTATTATGTCACGAATACCTGTAATCTGTATTTACTGAGCAGACACTGGTTACTAGTACCGATATAAAACAAAATAGATAATGAATGGGTTGTATTAAAATGCAGCTTTCTGTGATGAACATATAGTTACATACGAACTTGAAGGAACTTGTTCCAGTTCGAGGATGGTTTCTGGTTCTGGAGAAATAGAATAAGTATTATTCAGTTGTCTTTTCTCTTTAGCTTCTCTCAGGTTGCGAGGGCTCCTGGTATTAGGAGAGTGCACCTATTACTCTTATTGGATATTTTTCTTCCAAACCTTAGGCTGGTGCCGAAAGGTAGGAAAGTAAGAAAACCAATTAGCCTAAGTGTGGTGTAAAGAAGGTTAGAAGTAAAGACATATAAAGGGATTGGAGTGAGGGCAAGGAAGTATACGGTTACTGTCATGAATCAGGATAGTAGAAGAGGCATTACTAGGAATGCCCGGACACCCCTTCGAAACATTTTCATGTTTTAGTTTTACTATACAGTGTTAATTGAAAACTGTTTTCCCAATTTAATTCTGACTCCAGGGTATGTATTTACCAGATTTGATTCTCACATCTGTATGGCATTACGGATGATGAGTGGGAGTAAGATATTGGGAATTAGGTGATTAAATCCTCAATACATATCAGAATTCTTTGTAATTGGTGATATTTGAGGAAATCACCTGGGTTTTGCCTGATTGCAAATATTTGGTTTTGAATATCCGTCGTTATGCACCAATTTCAAACTGATATATCTGTATATTTATTTTATAAAGTGAGATATAAATTTTTGAAATTATGTCTATGACATTTACCTATATTTGTCGAGGTTAAGTAAGGTGCATTCAACAACAGTGTAATTCTTCTTAACCATAGCACAGTTTTCAACCTACGATGCACATGGTTTGAGTTATTAAACTCAGAGGACTTATACAAGGTATTGTATGTTGTCCGATGTCCGTTAGGACAAAGGGGTTGGCACTTATACTATATTCTGTTTACTCATAACTTCTCCAGTTCTAGACAAGTATTTCGTTGAAATACAAGGTCCGGATTTTGATAAGTTATAGGTATAAGAATGAAGTAAAGAACCATACGTTGCAAGACAAAGGGTTGGTACTTGTACTATATTCTCTTTACTTTTGACTTCTCTTGTTTTGGACAAGTATTTTTTCGAAATACAGGGTCCAAGCTTTGAGAAGTTATAGGTATAAGAATAAAGTAGAGAACTATTTGTTGGAATTATCAGGATTTTTCGAGATAATCGAAGATGTAGATACTTGTGTTTGGTGTTCCGTTGTAAGTAATAGTTTTGACAACCTGCTTCTCTTTCAGGTTACTCATACGAGGATGTATTCCTTGATGAGTAATGCTGATTGGCCTCCTACCATTTGGTTGATATGCACTGGAGTCAGCTACATGTTTTTGAATCCGGTTCCAATTAAATTAGTGCCTTTATTTCTATATGGATATAGAATGGATTCATATCTTAACGATGTTAAGGTATAAGGAGTTGTCCGGCTGATGCTTAAAACCAGAATCCGGATAAACTTTAGGCATGTTTCAGTAATGGCAGTTTGTGGGTTATCCCGGGCTTTGACGAGGGTTAACTTTCTACCATCAAGAAGATCAATAGTTATATTGTTCTTGACTTGCCACCAGTTTTGGTAAAATGGATTCTTTTAAGAAAACATTAGTGGGAATATGGTAGAACTGGAAGTGATTTCAGAACCACAAACGATTACTGAAAATTTAATAGAACCTAAAAATTCAATTGGTTTCGACAATCCATTAGCCACTCCGTAGATTTGGTGGGTAACCTCAGACACCCGAGAGATACTTCGGTATCCTCAAAGACGGTGACATGGAGGTTTATGATTACCCAAACTTGTCACTGCTGTTGTTCTAGACTATGAGACCTGGCAGGATGATGTGTATAACGTTATTCTAAACTAGCTTTATAAGTGCACGTGTATATGACTCTGCCAGAGGGTTGTTGTAGTCAGCGGGAGCAGCGGAAGCATAATGGGCAAGTAGCTTATGTCTATTTATAGACTAAAGCAGGTATAGCAGAGATAGATCATCTAATTTTGATGTGACAGTCATAGAGTTTGACTTCATCAGAATAAGAGATGGATCTGGTAAGAAGGTAGTAGGGAGTGATGTCCTGGTATTTGGATGGCATGCACTTGATAGGAAGTGATCTTCCTATACTACGATCGGTTATATACTGTGGTTGTCACAAGGTTTTTCTCCACATAGGATATATATATAATATTAGGGATTCTGGTCACTAGATCTAGATTTGGGAAGTATCCCAATTTGGGTACTTTGACAATATTCTAAAGTGTTTTAGAATGGAAGACTCCTGGCGTGGTGGTGTACCCGCAGGTGATGGAATCACCATCTCTAAAGAGATGTCTTCTAGACTGATGAAGAGAGGGATTTGCATGATTAGCATATACTCGCTTAGGCAATTGAGTTAATCATGAGAAACGTTGGGAAGCAGTATGTTGGACAGGGGATCCCCGCACCAGATATTGATTTTGCACTAGCTGCAATAAGTGTATATATATATATTAATCCAATCCTGGAGAAACATTGGGAAGCAGTTACGAACATAAGTGGATGTTCTTGGATATGGTAACGACAGCCTCCTTTGGGAGTCGTTTATCATTTCAGGCTTCCAAGGTGACCTGGATGACAGAGTGGCTGTCAGAGTTATTGTTTTCCCTCTTCTTAAGAAGCAGTATGTTGGACAGGGGATCTAAGCGGATACTGTGGAAGGCATGGCGTAGGATACTGATTACATTCAGTGGATGGTGCAGTATAAGAAGTTTGTTGGATTTGGAGTTCATTTATGAACTGGGTCCCATCAGATATCCAGACAAATTCTAAGACATGTATTGCTCATTTCGGGAGATAGTTTTTCTCCGCGAATTTGAGATATAGAGAGATATAGAAACAAACATTGGAGCGGATCCACTCACTGAGGCTATTTCTCGAACATAATAGTTTTACAAACGAGCTTTGCGAAACAGATTAGTAGAGAATTTGGGTGCTCGGTATCACACGGGCTGTGAGTATGCGACACCGCAATAATTAGCCTTAAGTGCAAGTGGGAGATTGTTGGTTATAGTGCCCTCAAGTCAATTATTGAATCACAGGCTCGTGATTGCGATGATTGAGGGAGGATCTATACGGATAGAACAGTCTTACACAAGATGATAGTATGTTATCTGGTGTGTCTTTATCATCATGTATAAGTTTTATGTGGTAGTACATATCACAATTACATGTTGATAGAGCCCATAGGATTCTTGCTTGACTACCAGCATTATGATGGCGATCATATACGTGGGAGCTGGGTGGTCTATAAGTACATCCTTGAATGTCCTTAGTAGTGGGAGTTTCGAGACTGGTCATCAATACTCCAGAGTAGACTAATGTATATTGATCGAGACCCCGATGAGGGACGGTGGCTAGGTCTCACAAGCCATTAGTGTTAGTTTGTTCACCTAAGATAGTATACAGGTGCTCATTGGGTTGTGATTACACTGGACGGACTCGCCGGGAACCTGCTAGTTGGTAGTATGCCTTTTGTCAGATAGCAGTTCCCAGGTGACATGTGTGCAGGTTAGTCTGTCGACCTGAGATCGTCATTTTTCTCGTGTGAGTTCCCACTGTGCTTTGTTTACTACCCTACCACGGCTTAAAGGAGTCATGCAAACAGGTTTTAGTTGGGTACAGTCCCGAGCCACAGGGAGGCAGTGAGCGGATCGTTAGGGATTCGTCTCTCCCGGTATTGGGGGTTGATGTCACGTAGTGCACGGGTGGCCATCACCAGAAATCCTTGGCCAAGGTAGTCGAGAATTATTGATTTGGATCAATAGTTTCTCAGTTGGTGATGGGCTTCATACCGACACGAAATGTCGCGTTATTAGGGGTCTGACTTTATCAACCCCCCTAGACCCGATATGCGATACTCTTAGACGAACAGACCAGAATGTACGGATATTGTCATGGAAAGGCTCAGTAAGGGTTCGGATGAGTTTGCTCGTCGGCCTCCTTTTCACTCAATACCTGGGTAGCCGTTACGTACAGCTAGTAAACCCACTGCCAGCTTATTGACGAGTCTTTAGAGTCCCAAACAGAGGGTTTCTCTGCTTTGGGCGAAATGATGTAGAGGCCATATGGTTTTAAGGCAAGGTTCGATCATATTCGTGCACTTGTGCACGTATCATGCACTTGTGCACGTATCAGGATTCGGACGGATAATACTAGCGGTATTGGTATAAGCCGGATTCTAGTATTATATTGTTGGATTATTTTCGTCTCATTGTATTTTTATTTTTCGGAATACGGATACAGGTATGTATATACGGATGAGAGGTATTCTTGTAATTTATTACAAGATACTTCTAGAAGATACCACCTCATTTAGTTTTAACCATTTAGGATTAAATGGTTAATGAGGTGGAGAGGATGAGGTGTTTATTGCATTTATTGTGGCATGACTTTGTAGTGACTTATGGTTACTATTCAAGCATGTTTGTTTTTTGTTTGTTGTGAGATATTTTGAAGTCTTGAGATATTTTGTTGACTTGAGATATTTATTTGGATGCTTCATTATTGCTCACAACACACAACAAAACACTTAGCCATTTTTTCTTGAGTTGCCTCACACTCTCATTCTCAAGCTGCTTCTTCTACCTCCACCCTTGAAGTCTCATGTGTTGAGAAAGCTAGGGTGTTATGAGACAAATTAATCCATCACTACACTCTACATCCTCTAGGCTATCTAGTTTAGCGATCTAGGTACCCTAGTTACCTCAGCTATTGACGTAGGAGCTCGGAATACAAATCCTCAGGTGGATCATCTTCGATGGAGGGAGACCGGAGATCAAGCTTGATCATGGAGGCCTCTAGGAGCTTGGGATGATGGTTAAAGACCGAAGGACACGGATCATTTGGTATAACCATTCCTAACTCTCTTTATTGTTTGCTAGATTAGGGCTAATGGTAGATCCGTAGTATCGGGTTGTGTTAGCGCCAGTTTAGAAAATTTTTGTTCCGCATTCGGCTACGGTTTGATGGCCAGGACGCTTGCACAACCCAACATATTATATGACTCTGGTTGTCGTGCTCATGTGAGCCGGCTTTTGTTTTATGTTGCGATATTGTTTTCACTCCATACTTGCTTATTTCTTCGCCTATTGCGTCGTATATACCTGTTGTGGTTTGTTCCGTCTTTAGACGTGAGTTGCTCCAAATTGGGGATGCCTTTTTATATATTATGTTTTGTATCCATTTTGGACCAATTTTTACACAGGAGATGCTGCTGAATTTTTAAGCAATAACTTGAGATTTTAAAAAGAGATGTGATGTTTTGAAACTAATGTTTTACCACTCTATCTTTTCATGGTTTAGATTTCTGGGTTTTCGGCTTACTTGAATTACGTTATGCTTTTAGACGTTGCGTGATTTGAGTGTCGGTCGCGTTCCTAAATTGGGTCGTGACAATATGCTATTTGTTCGATATAGTGCCCTCAAGACAATTATTGTGATTGCAAGTAGGTAATTATGATAATTGAACGAGAACCTATACAGGTGTAACGGTCTTACTCGAGATGATAGTATACTATCTGGTTTGTCTTCATTATTGATGAAGCCCATAGGATTGTTTCTTGAAAACCAGCATTATGATGGCGATCATATATGTGGGAGTTGGGTTGTCCATAAGCACATCCTTAAATGTCCCTAGTCATGGGAGTATCGAGACTAGGCATCGATATTCTGGAGTAAACTAGTGTATACGTTTCGAGACCCAGACAAGTGGCGGTGGCCGGTCTTACAAGCCACTGGTGTTGTGTCACCTAAGATAGTATACATGTGCTCACTGAAGGTGAGTACACTGGACGGACTCGCCGAGAACTTCTAGATGGTATTATATCTATCGTCAGATAGAAGTTCTTAGGTGGCATGAGTAAAGGTCAGTCTTTTGACCTGAGATCGTCATTGGTTTCGTGTGAGTTCCCACTATACTTTGATTACTACCCTACTATGGCTCAAAGGAGTCGTGCAAATAGTTTTTAGTTAGATACAATCCCGAGCCACATAGAGGAAGTGGTCGATTGTCAGGGACTCGTTTCTCCTGGTATTAGGCAAATTATTCCCGAATTATGTGAAAAACAGCGAATAATTCAAAAAACAGCAAATAATTCACAAAATCAAAACCTAGCATCTCATATATTAATTTCTTGCTCGAAATACTTCCCAAACATTTCCCGAACACTTACCGAATCTTTCCCGAATACCTGCCGAATTTTTCCGAATAGTTCTCCGAATCCGAATTTTTGACCTCGCCGAATTATACCTGAACGACAAATTTGTGACTATGGTATTAGGAGTCGATGTTGTGCTGTGTTTAGTCGGCTATCACTAGAAATCCTTGGCCACGGTAGATGAGATTTACTGATAGTTGATCAGTAGTATCTCTGTTGGTGATGAGCTTGACTCAGACATGACTTATCGGGTTAGTAGAGGTCTGACGTTATCCACTCCCTAGACCCGATATGCAATACTCTTTGATGAAGAGATCGGACCATATGGAGATTGTTACATTTAGGCTCTGTAGGGTAAGGACGTACTTGATTGTCGACCCCCCTTTCGGCAAATACCTGTGTAGCCGTTACGTACAGCTAGTGCCGCTGATGTGCTTGTGGTTAAACCCACTGCCAGCATATTGTCGAGTCTTTAGAGTCCTAAATAGAGGGTTTTTTCGGTTTAGGTGATAGATGTAGGAGCCGTACGTTGGTACGTGCAGGGGTCCGATTGAATACGTGTACAGGATACATGGAGTTTAATCGGACGTTTGATAATACTACCGACTTAGGATTAAGCCGGATTATTAAATCAGGTTTTGATTTAATAATATATATATATATATATATATATATATATATATGTATATATATTGATATATATATATTTTAGTATTATTGTTCACTATTCATTTTCTATCTTTGGTGCTATTCATATTTTTATACGGATATGCGTATATGTAGCGATACATATACCGGGTGAAGTATTCCGTATTTACACGGGAATGCTTCTAGAAAGAGGACACCTCATTATTGTTTTTCCATTTTTGGAAAATCATGTAATGAAGTGGCTTGATGAGGTGACATGGTGCATATAGAGAAGTATGTCTTGGGGTTTTAATGTTGATCATTTATTGATGTGCATTTATTGAACCATGGTTGATTTAGGTAGCCATTCTTTCTACACTTGCTTTGGAATGATGATTCCACATTCTAGAGTTCATGCTTCATGGTTGCAAGTCCCTTAGCCACTTTCCTCACCTCTCTTTCCTTCTTCTTCTTGCTCTCTGGTGAGCATGGTTTAGAGAGAAAATATTTAGTGGAAAAATTCCTACATCACCCACCATCCATCCTTAGCAAGTTTGGATCGTCGGTCGGAGTCTTTTCTGGTTTCCCTCAGGTGGATCTTCTTCGGCGAGGGTGGTCTAATTTTAAGTGTGATCCCGGCGTCTACGAGCTTGGAGGGGTCTTCCATAATTGGGTGGACACGCATCGAAGGTTGTAATTTCTGCACCCTTGCATTTCTAGTTTGCTAGTTTAAGGTTTTGGATCGATTTCTTGGGTATGTGTGTTTGGCGCTTGCATAAAGTTTTTGTTATCGCTTCTGCCTCGGCCACGGCCTCCGCGGCGCGAGCACCGAACACCAATATGATATCAGAGCCACTCCATAAACCTTAACTAGCTTCTTTGCACTAATTTAGAGTTTTGATCGACGGAATTTTTTCGATTCACATTTCCACTCTACCGCTTGTTGTTCGAATTTTAAAGTTGTTCAAAATTTTTTCTGGTTCCATTAAAATTATGTGCAGGAAAAACTAGAGACCAGAAAGAAATTTGGGTATATAAGCCCAAAATTTGACCGCTAAACCGCGGCCAAATGTGCCATTTGGCTGCGGTTCCGCGGTCTAATTTTGGCCACTAGGCCCTAAATTTTTTCTGGTGCTCTAGTTCATAGAAATGTTATTTTTGGAATATTTAGTTTTGGCCGAGATTTGTTTGCGTACTGGTTTGTACTTGGGGCCAATGTGGAAAGTTTTAATCGATCAAAATTTTAAATTTATCGGTTTAAGTGCATTTGTTTGTTTCTGCGATCGTGAATATCATAGCGCGGTATAATTCGACCGGTTGCTATATATAAAATCAGACGGGTTTACGAACTTGATATTCGCGTTGATGTTCTGTGTTGCACTGATGTTATGGATTAATTGTCATGATGGATAGCCTTGTGTGCAATGTTATATGTACAGTTCAGATTCATTTATATATTCATTATTGTGGGGCGAGTGTCCGACATGTGGACTGTTGTTTCTGCCAATTTGTATATTCTCTTATTGGGGCACGACCGGGTTGAGGTCGATGTCACCATTGTATATATATTTCTTTTCTGTACTAGGATTACCCCACGGAGGAGTGCTCGAATATCCGGGTTCTAGAGGGCAATGGGCCTGCATCTTATGGAGTTGAGACCGGGGGGGCTTACTCTAGAATTGGCAGGCTATTCGCCGCACTCGTAGGGGGTATAGGTTGACCCATGAAGGGGTGCTTAAGTTACCGAATTCCATGAAGTGCTGGGTGGCCTATTCACTTTATTGATTGGGGTTGCCTCACTTCTAAGATTGGCGGGAAACTTGTCACACCCGTAGGGGTCTAGGATCTTCATTGCACCGGCTATCCACACGACCGGGGAATGTCGCGTCTCATTTATGGCTCAAATGAAACGCGGGGCTCCTAGACTATCCAATATTCTATATTGTTGTTCGCATGCCTATGATGATTTTTATCTGCCTGTGATGTTGATATATATATATATATATATATATATATATATTTAGTAGATTCTTCTATATGTTTTGCATCCGTGCTACTCCTGCCCCCGCTCTGCCGGCAGTTAAGTAACCTACGGTGCATGACGGGGTCCCGTGGCGAATGCGGATGGCATATAAAAGCATATTATTTTGGTTGTTTCTTTTGTGGATTGGAAACATAAAATGATGGGAACGCATTATCCAAATAATGCAAGGAAAATAAACCTAAATGATGTTGTCGGAACCAATTTTAAAACTACTCCATTTTCGTCAAAACTCATAGTCGTATTCTTTTGCTTTGCATAGAGATATTCGGTTAGGAATATCCTGTACCTCATTCTATGATGGAAGAGCCTTAATCCCTTCACGGGGAGTTCACTCTTAGGCAAAGGTTTATGTTACTAGTTTTAAAAGGCGGAGCTTAAACCACTCCATTTCAAAGCCACTCAAGTTCCTTCAACGATATCAAGTTCATTCCGTTATAAGTTTTTCGTCAAAAACCAGTCTTAGCCCTCCGTCATTTCAGATTAGCATTGCTTATTATTCGTGCTACGTGTTTTGACCTTGTTAAGGCATAGTGTTCGGTAGCTACGTAATGCTTTTCTGTTGCATTGTGATGTGATTATTTAGGACAGTCGCACGGTCATTTTGACCTTGTCAAGGGCTCGTGCGGGTGGGTTTAAATTAATCCAAGATAATGACGGATTGAACTTGACTAGTGGCTTATGACATTTTGACCTTGTTAAGGTCATAGGTCGTTAGGGGAAAAAACCATATCAGGAGTTTCAAACATACGGGAAACTTGGCAAGTTTGCGCATACCTTCTGGAGTATAGTAATTTTGGTCGGCTCTTTTCAAATTTATCACACAATGATAGTTGGGTCCCGATTCCCACTGATGAGTAGGTATTACTCCTCGGGAAATTTTTCACTTCACAATTAGCTAACCTATTAGGTGTTTAGAAAGTGTTAACGAGCTTACGCCACTGTGAAAACAGGGTTATTAATTGGGTCCGTGCGAAAGCATGGGGGACCTCCCTCAGAGTACCAACACTGGCCTGGCTGAACGGTTTAGCGAACTTGTAAAGTGTAAATGACCCCGACTAGTTCTCCTTTAGGTTTAGAAGGAGAATTCGAGAAAACAGTGGAAGCCATCCTGATTAGATAAAGTGATAACCAATCTAATTTTGATAGAGTGCATGCTGAGTGTTTCTTTTCTCTCTCTCTGGTACAGCGACCCATGACTTACCTTAAACCTTAAAAACTCATGAACCAAGTTAACCAAACTTTCTTACACGCTTGGGTTTTGGATTGTCATGATTCACGACAAAGTTGCATATATCACTGCCACCCCTACTTTACCCTTTGCAATTCTTCAGAACACGGCGTATCACTACGATGATCCATAATGCTTGGAACGACCATCGTATAGTTACATACGAACTCGAAGAAGTTACTGCAGTCGAGGATGGCCACAGGGTATGGAGAAATTGAATAGGATTATTCGGTTGTCTCTTCTCTTTACCTTCCCTCAGGTTGCGAGAGGTCCTTGTATTAGGAGAGTACACCTATTACGCTTATTGGATAGTCTTCTTCCAAACCTTATGCTGGTGCCGAAAGGTAGGGAAGGAAGAAAATCAATTAGCCTAAGTGCGGTGTGCAAAAGGTAAGATGTAGAGACATATAAGGAGATTGAAGTGAGGGAAAAAGAAATTGCGACTATTGTCATGAATCTGGATAATGGAATATGCATTACTAGGAATACCCAGCCACCCCTTGAAACATTGTTATGTCTCAGTATTTCTGTGTACTTGTAAAAGAAAACTGTTTTCCCAATTAATTCTGACTCCAGGGTATGTATTTACCGGATTTGGATCTCACATCAGTACGGTATTACAGATGCTGAGTAGGAGTAGAATATCTGGAAATGTGCGATTTGATCCTCAATATTGGAATTCGTTGTAATTGGTGATATTTGATTAAATCTCCTGAGTTTGCCTAACGATAAATATTTAGTTTCGAATAACCATTATTATGCACCAAATTTTAAAATGAAATATCTGTACCTTTATTTTATAAAGTAAGATATACATTTTGAAAATTATGTTCTAAACATTTATCTTTATCAGTTGAGGATAAGGTAAGGTGCATTGAATAACGGTGTAAGATATTCTCGACCAAAATATAGTTTTCAATTTACAAAACACAGAATTTGAGTTAGTATACCCTTGGGACTTATACATGAAATTGTATGTTATCCAGTGTCTTTCGGGACAAGGGGTTGGTACTCTTACTTCATTCAGGTTTACTTATGAGTTCTTTGGTTTTAGACACACATTCTTTGTAATGTAAGGTCCAAAGATTTTAAGAAGTTTATAGGTATAAGAATAAAGTAGAGAAGCTTACGTTGAAAGTATCAGGATTCTTCGAGGTGATGGAAGAAGTAGACACTTATGGTAGGTATTCCATCATAGTAATATTGAGAACTTGATTCTATCGCAGGTTGCTCATCCGAAGGTGCACTCCTAGATGAGTAATGTTGTATTGGCCTTTTTCCATTAGGTGATATGCGCTAGAAACCGTTGCATGACATTTGAATCAGGTTCCATCTAAATTAGTGCCTTGGTTCTATATGGACATAGAACGGTTGTATATTTTGAGGTTTGTGAGATATGGAGTTATCCGGTTTCTGTTTAAAAGAAGAATCCGGACAAACTCGAGGCAGTCTTCGGTAATGGCGGTTTGTGGATTATCCCAAGCATTCGCTAGAATTTTGTTTCTACCATTTTCAAAATCAATAGTTATATTGTTCTTGACTCGCCACCTTTTTTATAAAAGGAACCTTTTTGCAAAAGAAACTAGTGGGAGTATGGTAGAATTAGAAGTGATTCCAGAACCACAAACGGTTACCGAAAATTTAGTAAAACCTAGGGATTCAATTAGACATAACAAACCATTCGTCGCTCCGCAGTTTAAGTAGGTGACCTCAGCCACCTGAGAGGCACTTCGGTTCTCTCATAGACGGCGACAGGGAGGTCAGCATCATGGAGATTATGACCCTACTAATTGTCAGCAGGTCATAGGAAGTGGAAACTTCCAGGTGACCAAATGCTTCATATCCAAGATGGACTCCATACACTTCAGCAAATTATGGATTTTGGACTTTGTTGGGTGCTCCTGAAGGGGTAAAACCCATTAGGAGCAAGTAGTTCTTTCGAGATCTATACAGATGGAAAGATATTAACCTAATAAGACTGGACATGTTGTAAAGAGTTTTCATCAAATACCCGTTGTAGATTGTGATGAGACTTTTACTTCAGTGTCTATGCTGAAGTTCATACGAATATGACTTGGCACTGCTGTTCTCCCTACTTGTTATCAGCATGCCATAGGAAGTGGTAACTTCTAGGTGACCAGATGTTTCATATCCAAGACAGACTCCACGTACTTCAGCAAATCATGAATTTTGGACTTTGCTGGGTACTCCTGAAGAGGTAAAACCCATTAGGAGCAAGTAGATCTTTCGAGATCTGTGTAGATAGAAAGGTACCAACCTAATAAGGCTAGACTTGTTCTAAACAGTTTTCATCAAATACCCATTGTGGATTGTGATGTGACTTCTGCTTCAGTGACTACGCTGAAGTCCATATGGATATGACTTGGCACTGGTGATATTCTTGGCTATGATATCTGACAGATGAATGACTATAACGTCATTCCAAATGGGAATTTGGATGTGCACGTGTATATGACTCTATCAGAGGGTTATTGTAGTCAGTGGGAACAGCGGAAGGTGTGCAAGTTGCTTATATCTATTCTTAGACTAAAGCATGGATAGCAGAGACGGATCATCTGTTTTTGATATGACAGTCAAGGTGATTGACTTCATCAAAACAATAGATGAACCTAATAAGAAAGATGTAGGGAGTACTGTCCTGGGATTCGAATGACATACTCCAGATAGGAAGTGATGTTCCTATACTATAATCAGTCAAACTTTGGTTGTCACATAGTGTTTTCTCCACGTTAGATATGGATAATATATCAGGAATTCTGGTGACTAGATCTATGACTTTAGATCTAGATTTGGGAAGTTCCCAACCAGGTACTTAGACAGCATTCTAAAAGTATTTTAGAATGGAAGACTCCTGGCATGGTGGTGTACCTGCAGGTGATAGAGTCACCCTCTCTGAAGAGTTGTCTTCTAGACTGATGAAGAGAGGGACAGGAATGAATGGCATATCATTTGTTTAGGCAATTAAGTCAATCATGCAATGTCCTGTACAAAACCGGATAGATAATGAATCAGGGATTCTGGTGACTGGATCTATGGATTTAGATATAGATTTGGGAAGTGTCCCAATCCGGGTACTTAGACAGAATTCTAAAAGTATTTTAGAATGGACGACTCCTGGCGTGGTGATGTATCCGCAGGTGATGGAGTCACCCTCTCTAAAAAGGATGTCTTCTAAACTGATGAGGTGAGGGACTGACATGAATGACATATCATTTTCTTAGGCAATTGAGTCAACCATATAATATCTTATACAACATCAGATATTGCTTTTGCACTAGCTGCAATAAGCAGATATTAATCCAATCTGGGAGAAATAAAGTAAACAATTATGAAAATAAGTGGATGTTCTTGGTATAAGGTAACGACAGCCTCCTCTGGGAGGCGGTTATCTGTTCAGGCTTCCAAGGTGACCTGGATGACAGAGATGCTGTCAGAGTTTTTAATTTACCCTCTTCTGAGGATAAGTATATTGGATGGTGTTCCAATAGGGATACTGTAACGTCTTCAAAATAATAAAATATGATTTTTGGGAAATTTTATAATTTAATATTATTTTAATGAATATTTTAATATTCTGGTATAATTAAATACAGATAAATGGGGAAAAATTATGGAAAATTCTAAAATAAGGTATTTTAAGGAATTGCCTCGTTTTCTGTGCATGGCCCCATTTCCTATAGTTTTGACCCTGGGTATATCTAGTTTTGACAGATTCCATCTAGGGTGAAATCTGGGGTGATTTTTCCTATGTTGGTGCAGGATTTGAGACTTGTTTTAGCATGGATTTTGGTTTTTGGTGATTCATTCCTGTCGGGTGGCGTTTGGACGTCAACGACGGGTGAATTTTGATTGTGTTGACATGCGAAGCGATAGGTTTCTACCTATGCGAGTAGCGTGTGCTGTTTTAGTTTCCGATGTGATTTTCATGTGCTTTAGCGTTATGATATCCTTGTAGGTACCCCGAGTGATGTTGAGGCAAAGAGGATGAAGATGGCGACATTGGCACAGACACACGAGAAGCAAGGTGAGTAGATTTATATCTACGGGGAGAAGTCGGGTGGATGGCGTATAGCACCCCCGCAGTCCGTAGTGATGTATACGAATACGTATACACACGTATATTTATTATGTGTTGTTTAGGATCATTGATCGTAATAATGGTATTTTTGATGCTAAGATTATATTGGTGTAGTATAGTGCGAACCCTAGAGTAGTGGTTGCACTCACACATACACTTACACACATACTTGCATACATTCTTTCAGTTATTGGTGCGTATATCTACACATGGGTATGGGACTATGTGTTTATATACGGGGTTTGAGATGATATTTGATGTGAGGCCGTGAGATCGGAGATGTGACATAGTTTGCCTTTGAGGTGCGATATGATAGTTTTAGCGGGCCTTTGGACATGTGCTTTACCCGCATTCATATTTTATAGATGGTGTCGATTTGTACTAGACTTACAGTAGTACCCCAGATTGTGTGATCTGATGATAAGTGATACCTGATATGTGATGAGATAGTGTGATATTGATCCCTACCCAGCTATTGGGATGCCGTACGACGATTTACCGTACGAGCCGATATTGATGATAGATCCGCACTCATGACTTGAGGATATCATACGATATGTTATTGAGGCGAGATCACCGACTATCATATCTATATTTATATATTGACTCAGATTAGGTGGTTTCATACCCCTCCTGTCTAGATTATTTAGTAGACATTAGACTAGACCGAGTCATACCTATTTCAAAACTAACGAATCGGGGATATTTTAATGATAAGCAGAAGGGTTATACGGATATTTTCAAATGATGCATCTTTTCTTAAAACACCGTAGCCCTTACTTTACCAAAAGCCCTGATTCGTCTTATTTCAAAAGGCAAGGTTGCATGACATATCTATTGGGGCAGGTTCTGTACTTTTGCGTTGATCATTCGTTTCCGCATATTCCTGCTATTTGCATTGCATCGCTTGTATTGTTGTGACATTCAGTCATGCTGCTAGGACACCAGCACCATTATCGATGATGTATATGTTCCACGTACACTTGTTGCCGGCTCACACACTCATCATCGATAATTGCCATGTCATTACACTATAGTACTATTGCATTCATGATATGATTCTGGCATGGCATATTGTACACTTATACCTGTACACATATATAGATGATTCTAGCTTGATTGGGGATTTGGGAACCGCAAGATACTCTTTAAAAACAGATTCCTTTTAAAAGAGCGGTCTCCCTCGACATGTGCACATTATTATTCCATGTTGCATGACTTACTGATATGCTTGCATTACTGTTACATGCCGCATACATCATGCTTTGACTGTACGCATTGAGATATGTTGTTTTTATGATATTTCTGGATTTGGGAACCGAGGGTATTTCAAAAGAGAATGTCATTTCTTTAAAAACCCGGTTACCCTTGATATGATATTTCAGTGCGTCCACCATGTGTTTTCTCGGTGCTGAGAGCGATATGTGTAACCCGAATCGAGGCGTGGATGAGCCGATTGCGGGTACATGGTGGACCCGGTATGGTTCCCCTCGGCAAGATGATCGATGAGCTTTGCCGATTGAGCCTGGAGGCGGGCGAGTACCTACCGGTGATTGGTTGGACCTGGCGGTTATCCGGAGGATACCGACCAGAGTCGATAGATATTTTGGGCATACTGCCGGGGCCGAGGGCCGATACCGCAGACAGAGCCCGCGGGCCGATCCGGACTGACGGAGCCCGATATATGAGGATTTACGTGCCGATGCTGGGCATAGTTTTCATGATGTTTTCGGGTGTCGATACTGGGCACCCTGGTTCGATGATTTTGATGTGTCACGAGGGACACGGGTGGTTATATCCTCATATTATTTCCCATGCACATGATTCATGATATTTACATGCATGGTGGTTATTGTCAGTGGGTGACGAGTGGACGGGATCCACGAGTGTGCAGATTTGATTACATTGGTTATACCTCATATTCATGACATGCTATTACCTGAGGCACTAGCACGAGCACTTGGCACTACACTCATGTATAGAGATTACATTGCCAGTTTAGCATGCTTCAGCTTTATTCATATTGAGGTTTATGTATATCTGATCGTTTTGACCTAGGATGGGTCATGCATTTGATTTCTGCTTGTAGATATCTTTCTATTCACGAGTTGGCAACTCACCCCCGTTGTGCCCCAGTTCTTGCAGGTTTGCCATACAGATTCCATAGCGGCATTTCTGGCACACTGCTTCCTTATGGGTGACTTGCTTGGATAGGTGGGTTCTTTTGTATCAGAACCGTCCTTGTTCATGTATTATTTATTGTATCTAGAATTGTCCATCAACCAAAACTTGTAGTTTGTTTCAGACTTAGAAATCAGTGTTGTATTGTTTCGACCTTAGAGTCGCGCTTGTAGTATTGCGGTTTTCTGGCTGTTTTTGAGTTTCTTTTCAGTTTTGATCCTCGCCCCTTGGCGTTGTATATTATTATTGCTTGCGTGGTTGTGACCGTCGATTGACGAAGAGCTAGCTCCCGCTTGGGGATGCCTTTTATCATGTCATATATATTATTCTTGTTGTACCCCGTTCGGGGCCAGTTTTTACAAAGGAAACTCTGCCGAAATTTTCAGGAAAGGTTACACATTTTAAAAATTCATATTCGGCTTAGTTATTTAAAAACTTGATTTTCAAACATGTTTTCTTTACCTCTTAAAACTAATTTTCCCTATTTACCCCTTAAATGGTTTTAGATTTCTGGGCTTTTGGCTTACTTGGATCAGATGGAGTCCTATAGACTTCATATGGTTCGAGGGCCAGTCACGTGCTCTTTCGGGTCGTGACAAAGTTGGTATCAGAGCGCTAGGTTGACCTTGGTTCGAGTCTAAGTTTGACTATGTGGAGCCTAGGGCGTTATCTATATAAGGAACTTAGGCTTGACCTTACGGAACTTAGACTTGGTCCGGGGGGTATTAGACCCGAACTTTCTTCGCGTAGGATGACCCTTGGTTGATGGAATAGGTGACTAAAGTAGAGTGACGTACCATTGGTATGTTCCGCGGCATACTTACGACACGCCACTCCGCTTAAGAAACCTTAGGTTGTACATTTCCTTGCACTGTATTATATTCCTTCCTATGATCTATCTTCATCGATACTGGTTATGGTTTTGCTGCCGCGATTGCACGGGCAGAGTGAGCTACGGCTCGAGTTGTCAGCATGAGCTCGTCGTGGACGAGGACTGACCAGGGCGTGATTCCCGAGGAATACGATTGCATATTGAGGCGTCTTCTTATTGTGTTTCCGCACGTTGGGCGTTTGACAGATCGCTGTTGCGAGATTTCTAGGACATACCGGTCGGTACCAGAGGATTGAGCCACTGATAGAGGCCAGCCAGGTTGTGATGACCGTTGATATTATCGCTTATCTAGGGTGGTTGAGGCGCTATTTAGCGTATAGACGAAGGAGCCAGTTGTTGCTGCTAATGATGAGATACCGCCCAGATGATTGGAGCTACTGCAGCATGGCATGTTCTTGGAGACATGATAGTGAGTCGCTAGTCACCGAGGATGAATGACTAGGACATGTGGTTCGTTCGCTTACCCCGATGCGAGGTCATCAGGTAGATTGATTCCAGCTAGAGGCGACTTCACGCAGATTCGTTGAGAGTCGATTGAGACGATCGAATGTCAGGAACCTATTTTCCAAGTTTAAAGTATACGGAAAGACATGCAGGTGATTCTATGGACCCTCTAGAAGAATGAAACCCTAACTCGACTTAATGACCGTGTGAAAGCCTTTGAACCTTAGGGTTTGCGGCAGTTCCTCGGCGCCATTAGTGAGGCTTGGGTTTGCCCTTCTACGGCTGGACCACCGACGCTGTGGCTTGTACTCGATACTATTAAACTGTACCCGAGATGTGAGCTCTTGGGGGATTATGAGGTTCTGACGAGTCGATCGGATGGTTCGACATCTTTCGGATATTGTGATGGGACACTGCTTGGGAGACTCCAGATGCGAGCATAGCCGTCGGAGCGCAGTCCGTGTAGCCACGATGAGATGAGTCCGAATCAGTCGACATTGGAGCAAGGTGGAGTAAAGAGTTTGCACGAGATTTCGACGAGGAGGCATTCCACTTTGCTGACATTAGAGATGTGACGTGCACGCTGAAGACGTGTTCGGCTAGATATCTCCTGCTGAGTCAGGAAGATACCGAGTTGTGATTTCGAGTCCGCGTGAGGGACTTCGGATGGACCGCAGCCGAAGGCATTACAGTGCGCAGATAGAGACGCGATGTCGAAATGGACGATGATACAGACAAGCGGGACAAGGGGTTCGTGCGAGACGCTGATGAGCTGTCATTACTTCCCGTCGAGACCAGAGGCCTGATATGCTTACAGAAGCGTTGGGATGTGACCAATTCCCGAGGAAATGCTGTGCTGAGGACACAGATGTCCATTGAACGAGAAAAGACTATGCAAGAGTACCAGCCTCCGTACAGATCGGCATAGGCAAGATCAGCAGAGACCTTGAGCAGGATTCCTTCCAGGACACCGCTGCAATGGTGTTTGCACCCAGGATCAGGCGTGTGATGTGCATTTAGAGGACCAGAGGTCGGCGCCAGAGATGTGCTGCTTTACGAGCGGTCGTGAGGATTGACCGAGAGGTGACCAAGAAGTGCCAGCACGGAATCGTTCCTGTCAGCACTCCTGACCGGGCCGGTGAGCCGATGGATTGCGAGATTGGTAATCTACAGGAAAGATCAGGAACCAGAGGCAGAGGACGCCAGCTGCGAGCAAGAGGTAAGTAGAGATCTTGCGCTGCTAGAATTGGATGTACCGGCACCTTCCCGACTTCGAGGGAGGATATACCGACGACAGTGTTCATGCCTTATGATTTGTGATTTTGTGATTTGATTATCACGTATTCGTTGCTTTGGATTTCGGTATTTTGGGCGATCTATTCGCATGATTTAGTCTTGATGACTGAGTTTCATGATATTTGATTTTGTGCACCATGGTTGCACCTACTGGGTATTTATACCTTGTACATAGTTATTACTCTTGAGCTGTTGATTGCGATTTCATGCCTATTTTATGCTGGTGATTTGATTTACGCTTCCAGCAGAGTTTCATGTAATTTTAGTGTTTTGATTTTGCACTCGGTATAGCTTATATGTGCTTGTAGTGCATCGATATGTGTTTTGTGCCCGCAGCTGCACACGTTTATGATTTTCTTCATATCTGGATACACTTGGTGTTGCTGCTTACGTATTTGAGTTATTGCTTGGTATTTGTGGATGGGATGCACCAGTTCTATACTTCGTGCATTTGTCGCACCAGTTTTATGTTCTTGCGTTTATCGCATCAGATTTATATTTCGTGCCTTTGTTGCACCGGATTTATATTTTGTGCATTACGATTGCACCTGACTTCGATTTGATGCCTTTCGGTATGTCGATTTTGATTGTGATATTGATGTGGATTCTTGCACTCCGTGCTTTTGACTGGACTTACGCATATTCGACGTTGCTATTGGATTTTGTGATTCCGTGCATATTGAGTGCGCAGGGTCTAGATTTTCATTCGTGCATGATGGATGCACCGATTTGGATTTTCGTGCATGTTGGGCGCATGTTTTGAGATACGATTTTGGGGCACACCAGATGCACTAAATCGAGATTCTTCGTGCATGTCAGATGCACCTGTTTTGGCTGTCAGGCACACATGTTGCCTATGACAGATGCTTCGTGCACACCCGTTGCACCTAGATGTTGTTTTGTGCACATGTTTAGCGCATATATGGATTTTGATTCCCGTGCGCACCAGACGCACAGGGTGGGTTATGTATATTTTTGAGATTTATTCCTTTTGGAACAGTACATTTTTATGATATTGGATATTATTTTCTTACTGAGCAGGACTAGTCAGAGGACAGTACCTGGATATTTTTTTTTTTTTTGCATGCATCGATAGTTATCGAAGGGATTTCCAAAGAGCGAGCTATAGTCTCAGTATATACCTACGTGTCCGATATGACACAAACGTTTTAAAAACAAGGAAACCCTTCTGATTATTTTCAAAATGGTGGAACGTGCTTATTAAACAAAGGATATATATACACATATATAGTTATTTTCTTATGAGAAACGTCCGCCACTGTGCAGTGTTACGCGCATCGCACAGCGACTTAAAAAGATTTGGCATACAGTTGCATCAGCTAATTACATGTATAGATTGGGTGTCTACATGTATAGTCTTGGTCCATATCATATTGATTTTGTATTGGATTTGACATTGTGTCGTTACCATGACTCCGATGATTGCGGATGCTTGATGGAGTGTTGCTTTTGAGTTATCTGCTCAGTACTCATGCGCATGCATTGCGCTATGATGTTTTATGTATAGATGATTTCGGAGCCCCGATGACTTGGAATTTGTATTGAAATATTTTAGTATTTGGGGGTTTAAATTTAAATTCGGGGACCGAATTTCTTTAAGGGGGTAGATTGTAACGTCTTCAAAATAATAAAATATGATTTTTGGGAAATTTTATAATTTAATATTATTTTAATGAATATTTTAATATTCTGGTATAATTAAATACAGATAAATGGGGAAAAATTATGGAAAATTCTAAAATAAGGTATTTTAAGGAATTGCCTCATTTTCTGTGCATGGCCCCATTTCCTATAGTTTTGACCCTGGGTATATCTAGTTTTGACAGATTCCATCTAGGGTGAAATCTGGGATGATTTTTCCTATGTTGGTGCAGGATTTGAGACTTGTTTTAGCATGGATTTTGGTTTTTGGTGATTCATTCCTGTCGGGTGGCGTTTGGACGTCAACGACGGGTGAATTTTGATTGTGTTGACATGCGAAGCGATAGGTTTCTACCTATGCGAGTAGCGTGTGCTGTTTTAGTTTCCGATGTGATTTTCATGTGCTTTAGCGTTATGATATCCTTGTAGGTACCCCGAGTGATGTTGAGGCAAAGAGGATGAAGATGGCGACATTGGCACAGACACAAGAGAAGCAAGGTGAGTAGATTTATATCTACGGGGAGAAGTCGGGTGGATGGCGTATAGCACCCCCGCAGTCCGTAGTGATGTATACGAATACGTATACACACGTATATTTATTATGTGTTGTTTAGGATCATTGATCGTAATAATGGTATTTTTGATGCTAAGATTATATTGGTGTAGTATAGTGCGAACCCTAGAGTAGTGGTTGCACTCACACATACACTTACACACATACTTGCATACATTCTTTCAGTTATTGGTGCGTATATCTACACATGGGTATGGGACTATGTGTTTATATACGGGGTTTGAGATGATATTTGATGTGAGGCCGTGAGATCGGCGATGTGACATAGTTTGCCTTTGAGGTGCGATATGATAGTTTTAGCGGGCCTTTGGACATGTGCTTTACCCGCATTCATATTTTATAGATGGTGTCGATTTGTACTAGACTTACAGTAGTACCCCAGATTGTGTGATCTGATGATAAGTGATACCTGATATGTGATGAGATAGTGTGATATTGATCCCTACCCAGCTATTGGGATGCCGTACGACGATTTACCGTACGAGCCGATATTGATGATAGATCCGCACTCATGACTTGAGGATATCATACGATATGTTATTGAGGCGAGATCACCGACTATCATATCTATATTTATATATTGACTCAGATTAGGTGGTTTCATACCCCTCCTGTCTAGATTATTTAGTAGACATTAGACTAGACCGAGTCATACCTATTTCAAAACTAACGAATCGGGGATATTTTAAAGATAAGCAGAAGGGTTATACGGATATTTTCAAATGATGCATCTTTTCTTAAAACACCGTAGCCCTTACTTTACCAAAAGCCCTGATTCGTCTTATTTCAAAAGGCAAGGTTGCATGACATATCTATTGGGGCAGGTTCTGTACTTTTGCGTTGATCATTCGTTTCCGCATATTCCTGCTATTTGCATTGCATCGCTTGTATTGTTGTGACATTCAGTCATGCTGCTAGGACACCAGCACCATTATCGATGATGTATATGTTCCACGTACACTTGTTGCCGGCTCACACACTCATCATCGATAATTGCCATGTCATTACACTATAGTACTATTGCATTCATGATATGATTCTGGCATGGCATATTGTACACTTATACCTGTACACATATATAGATGATTCTAGCTTGATTGGGGATTTGGGAACCGCAAGATACTCTTTAAAAACAGATTCCTTTTAAAAGAGCGGTCTCCCTCGACATGTGCACATTATTATTCCATGTTGCATGACTTACTGATATGCTTGCATTACTGTTACATGCCGCATACATCATGCTTTGACTGTACGCATTGAGATATGTTGTTTTTATGATATTTCTGGATTTGGGAACCGAGGGTATTTCAAAAGAGAATGTCATTTCTTTAAAAACCCGGTTACCCTTGATATGATATTTCAGTGCGTCCACCATGTGTTTTCTCGGTGCTGAGAGCGATATGTGTAACCCGAATCGAGGCGTGGATGAGCCGATTGCGGGTACATGGTGGACCCGGTATGGTTCCCCTCGGCAAGATGATCGATGAGCTTTGCCGATTGAGCCTGGAGGCGGGCGAGTACCTACCGGTGATTGGTTGGACCTGGCGGTTATCCGGAGGATACCGACCAGAGTCGATAGATGTTTTGGGCATACTGCCGGGGCCGAGGGCCGATACCGCAGACAGAGCCCGCGGGCCGATCCGGACTGACGGAGCCCGATATATGAGGATTTACGTGCCGATGCTGGGCACAGTTTTCATGATGTTTTCGGGTGTCGATACTGGGCACCCTGGTTCCATGATTTTGATGTGTCGCGAGGGACACGGGTGGTTATATCCTCATATTATTTCCCATGCACATGATTCATGATATTTACATGCATGGTGGTTATTGTCAGTGGGTGACGAGTGGACGGGATCCACGAGTGTGCAGATTTGATTACATTGGTTATACCTCATATTCATGACATGCTATTACCTGAAGCACTAGCACGAGCACTTGGCACTACACTCATGTATAGAGATTACATTGCCAGTTTAGCATGCTTCAGCTTTATTCATATTGAGGTTTATGTATATCTGATCGTTTTGATCTAGGATGGGTCATGCATTTGATTTCTGCTTGTAGATATCTTTCTATTCACGAGTTGGCAACTCACCCCCGTTGTGCCCCAGTTCTTGCACGTTTGCCGTACAGATTCCATAGCGGCATTTCTGGCACACTGCTTCCTTATGGGTGACTTGCTTGGATAGGTGGGTTCTTTTGTATCAGAACCGTCCTTGTTCATGTATTATTTATTGTATCTAGAATTGTCCATCAACCAAAACTTGTAGTTTGTTTCAGACTTAGAAATCAGTGTTGTATTGTTTCGACCTTAGAGTCGCGCTTGTAGTATTGCGGTTTTCTGGCTGTTTTTGAGTTTCTTTTCAGTCTTGATCCTCGCCCCTTGGCGTTGTATATTATTATTGCTTGCGTGGTTGTGACCGTCGATTGACGAAGAGCTAGCTCCCGCTTGGGGATGACTTTTATCATGTCATATATATTATTCTTGTTGTACCCCGTTCGGGGCCAGTTTTTACAAAGAAAACTCTGCCGAAATTTTCAGGAAAGGTTACACATTTTAAAAATTCATATTCGGCTTAGTTATTTAAAAACTTGATTTTCAAACATGTTTTCTTTACCTCTTAAAACTAATTTTCCCTATTTACCCCTTAAATGGTTTTAGATTTCTGGGCTTTTAGCTTACTTGGATCAGATGGAGTCCTATAGACTTCATATGGTTCGAGGGCCAGTCACGTGCTCTTTCGGGTCGTGACAGATACTGAGGTAATCATGGTGCAGAATGCTGGTTATAACTCAACAGTGGATACAACCCAAGAAGTTTGTTGGATGGAGTTGTACATTTATGAACTTGGTCCTATCAAGTTTGTAGACAAATTCTTGAGGCGGGATATCACTCAGTTTGGGAGATTGTTGATCTCCGCAAAGTTGAAATATAAAGAGATGAAGTTGGAACATTGTAGTGGATCCACTTACTGAGGCTATTTCTCGAACACAATGAGTTTCACAAACATAGTTTGCGAAACTTATTATTAGAGAAGTTGGGTATTCGGTAGCACATGAGCTGTGGGTACGCGATACCGCAATAATTGGCCTTAAGTGCAAGTAGGAGATTGTTGAATATAGTGCCCTCAAGGCAATTATTGTGATTGCAAGTAGGCAATTATGACAATTGAACAAGGACCTATACAGGTGTAACAGTCTTACTCGAGATGATAGAATGATATCGGATTGTCTTCATCATTGATGAAGCCCGTAGGATTGTTGCTTGACAACCGGCATTATGATGGAGTTCATATATGTGGGAGCTGGGTTGTCCATAAGAGCATCCTTAAATGTCCCTAATCGTAGGAGTATCGAGACTGGGCATCGATATTTCAGAGTAGACTAGTGTATACGTTTCGAGACCCTGACGAGGGGCGGTGGTCGATCTCACAAGCCACTGGTGTTGTGTCACCTAAGATAGTATATAGGTGCTCACTGGAGGTGAGTACACTGGACGGACTCGCCGAGAACTACTAGATGGTATGATATCTATCGTCAGATGGAAGTTCTTAGGTGGCATGAGTACAGGTCAGTCTTTTGACTTGAGATCGTCATTTGTCTCTTGTGAGTTCCCACTGTACTTTGATTACTACCTTACCACGGCTCATAGGAGTCGTGCAAACAGGTTTTAGTTAGGTACAGTCCCGAGCCACATAGAGGTAATGGTCGATTGTCAGGGATTCGTCTTTCCTGGTATTAGAAGTCGATGTCGCACTGTGTTCATTCAGCTATCACTAGAAATCCGTGGCCACGGTGGATGAGATTTACTGATAGTTGATCAGTAGTATCTCTGTTGGTGATGAGCTTGACTCAGACATGACTTATTGGGTTAGTAGGGGTCTGACGTTATCCACCCCCTAGACTCGATATGCGATACTCTTTGACGAAAAAATCGGATTGTACGGAGATTATCGCATTCAGGCTCAGTAGGGTAATGATGTACTTGATTGTTGAACCCTCTTTCGATAAATACCTGGGTAGCCGTTACGTACAGTTAGTGCCACTGACGTGCTTGTGGTTAAACCCACTTCCAGCCTATTGTCGAGTCTTTAGAGTTCCACACAGAGGGTTTTCCCGGTTCAGGCGATAGATGTAGGAGCCGTACGTTGGTACGTGCAGGGGTCCGATTGAATATGTGTACGTGATACACGGATTTTAATCGGACGGTTGATAATACTACTGACTTAGGATTAAGCCGGATTATTAAATCAGGTTTTGATTTAATAATATATATATTGATATATATTTTAGTATTATTGTTCACTATTCATTTTCTCTCTTTGGTGATATCTGTATTTTTATACGGATATACGTATATGTAGCGATACATATACTGGGTGAAGTATTTCGTATTTATACGAGAATGTTTCTAGAAGGATGACACCTCATAATTGTTTTTCCATTTTTGGAAAATCGAGTAATGAAGTGGCTTGATGAGGTGACATGGTGCATGTAGAGAGGTATGGCTTGGGGATTTAATGTTTATCATTTATTAACCATGGTTGATTTTGGTAGCCATTCTTTCTGCACTTGCTTTGGAATGATGATTCCACATTCTAGAGTTCAAGCTTCATGGCTGCAAGTCCCTTAGAAACCTTCCTCACGTCTCTTTCCTTCTTTTTGCTCTCTAGTGAGCATGGTTTAGAGAGAAAATATTTAGTGGAAAAATTCCTACATCACCCACCATCCATCCTTAGCAAGTTTGGATCGTCGGTCGGAGCCTTTTCCGGTTTCTTTCAGGTGGATCTTCATCGATGAGGGTGGTCGACTTTTAAGTGCGATCCCATCGTCTATGAGATTCGAGAGGTCTTTCACAATTGGGTGGACATGCGTCGAAGGTTGTAATTTCTGCACCCTTGCATTTATAGTTTACTAGTTTATGGTTTTGGATCCATTTCTTAGGTATGCATGTTTGGTGCTTGCATAAAGTTTTTGTTATCGCTTCTGCCTCGGCCGCAGCCTCCACGGCGCGTGCACCGAACACCAAGACTATTTCCGACTTCTTTTCCGAGCATCCCATATTAGCCGACTCCCCGCTAAACTGTGAATTACCGGATGAACATACTTTCAACACAGTCAGCAGGGAGAAAGAAGAGAAAGAAAAGTGTCAGTTGGAACTTTACTTCGACGGGGCATCATCAATGAAAGCGCGAAGGAAGAATACCCCTATAATCAAATCTATGATAGGTCTTATCTTTGTTACCTCGCAAGGAGGAATAATACGTTTCACGATCTTATTGACGGAACCTAGAACGAACAATGAGGAGGAATATGAAGTTCTTATAGTCGGTCACGAAATTGCAATCGACATGGGCATCAAGGATCTTCACATCTATGGGTATTCTCAGTTCATCATTAGCCAAGTCAATGGCGATCTCAACACATGCAAACCTGTGTTAATAAGGTATGGCACAAAGGTGCAAGAGCTGCTAAAGAAAGTTCTATCATACAAGTTGGAGAGCATGCCGTGGGCAGAAAAAAGCAAAGCGGACGCACTATCTAAATTGGCAAAAGTGCTAGCAGATGAATATCTCGATGATGTAAGGATTATTGTACAAAGTTGAAAGATCCTAGCGCCAAAAGAAACGCCTTCAGAGTCTCCAATGGAAATATCCGAAGAAAATGTTCTCCAACTGGAATAAGAACAAGACTTGCGAGAAGTCTTTATCGACTACTTTGGGTATCAACGAGTACATGAAGATGCGCCATAAAGACAACAGCTCGTAAAACGAGCTCTTTCATTCACCTTCATAGATAGTATGTTATACAAAAGGGCCTTCGACCATGTATGGCTGAGAAGACTAGGGCCGAAGGAAGCAAAGAAAGTCATCCAAGAAGTCTATGACAGACTATGCGGATCCCATCAACCCGGTCTGAAGATGAAGCCGAGGATCAAGAGATGTTAGTTATATGTATGCCCTAGAGGCCATTACTGTACATAGGATGTATATGGTAGTGGATGCTGGGACATATATAGGGAGGACTTTCTCGCTCGACATGATAGTATGCTATCTGGTTACTCTTTACCTTAACGTGTATGCTGATTGTCTCTCTGTTACATATTGGTAAAGCCCTTAGGATGTGTACTTGACTACCTGGACTATGATGCGGATCATACTAGTGGGGACATAGTGGTCCATAAGTACATCCTTCAAGGTCCCTAGTCGTGGGTGTATCGAGACGGGGCATCGATATGCCAGAGTAGACTAGCGTATACCTTCTCGACCTATATAGATGGGCGATGGATGATCCCATATCCATTGGTGTTTGACATCAGAGATGATATACGGGTGCTCAGTGGAGACTGGGTACACTGGACGGACTCGTCGAGAACTCCCAGATGGTATTATACCTCACGTCAGATGGCAGTTCTCTGGTGACACTGGTACAGGTTAGTCTGTAGACCCGAGATCGTCATAGAGTCTTGTGTGGTTCCCACTGTGCTTTGATTTCCATCTTACCACGTCCAAGAGGGCGTACAAAACGGTGGTTTTTGGGTACAGTCCCGAGTCACATGGAGGCAATGAGCGATAGGAGGGGATTCGTCTCTCCCGGTATAGGGAGTTGATGTTGCGCTGTGTGCGATTGGCTATAACAGGAAATCCCTGGCCAGGGTTGCTGAGATTTACTGGTAAGTGTTATCAGTAGTTTCTCGAATTGTTATAGACCTCATATCGACACGACTTATCAAGCTATTGGGGTCTGACGTTTACCACCCCTAGGCGAGATATGCGACATATCAGACGGACAGACCGGACTGTACGGTAAGTGTTACTGGTTGGATTCACAGGAGTGTGAGCGGGCTTGCTCGTCGATCTTCTGATCGCTCAAAACCCAGGTGGCCGTTATGTTTAGCAGACCGCTTGCGGCTTGTGGATGCTTGATATGATCATCATCTGCTGCCGGCGTATTGACGAGTCTTTAGAGTCCTACACAGAGGTTTCCTGGCTCAAGCAAAACGAAATAGGAGCGCATATGAGATATGTGCAGGACCGAGAATAATACCAGTATGTGATACTGTATTCGATTCTCGCGATGTGACATTGATCGGTTATATGCGATATAGCCGGGTTATCGGATCAAGTGTTGATTCGATAAGTTGTTACTAATGATACTAGTCGGTTATATGCGATATGACCGGATCGTTAAATCAAGTGTTGATTTAATGATTTAATGCATAATTATATATTTGATATATTACTTTGCATTAACTAGTATCGGTTCACTTTAAATGGATTTTCTCGCTCGGGTGTGCGCATTGCATATGCGATATGATTTTGTGCACATGCTTGTATCATGTTTGATGATACATGCCTTTTTAATTAAGTGTATAGAATTAAACCTTGGTTAATGGAATGGTTAGGGTTTACTATTTGCTTATTCATTTTATTCATTTATTTATTAATCTTTTTCTTATTGGAAAAAGGAAATGAAATGATAAAATGGTGGCATTTCTTTTGTTCATTCATGAAGCTTCATGAATGCTTTGACTTGATGACCATTTTGTTTTTAGCTTAACCCTAACCATTGCATTAAACCATGATTAGTTCTCTACACTTAACTATGGTCATGTTATGATAAGGATTGATTATTCTTTTCTTTTTTAATTAACTTATCATAACATAATTCTTCTTCTTCTTCCTTTCTTCACTTGAAGAAAGCAAGCTCCATCAATGGTGATTGATGGAAATGAGTGAGAAATCCAATTCTAAAGTCTACCCACTTCCTATTTCTTCATCCTCTACCTCTTGCCAAGTAGTAGAGTGTGTTTCCTTCACAAGTTTTCATAACTTGGTGAAGGTGGAGCTTGATTTAGCGATGCCTCGACGTAGATCATCTTCGGCATGGACATCGACGACCTAGCTCGCCATTTCTCCGACGAAGCCGACGCTAGAGCCCGGGAATTCATTTGGACAGCGAGGGGACTTCGTTGCGGAGCTATGGAGGTGGAGCACCGGATCTACAAAGGTTGTATTTCCGTTTACTTATAGTTAAGTGTTAACTAATTTAATGTTTCGCATAGACATCTAGCCAACGATCCGTACTTTAGGGTTTCTCGGCACCGTTAAATTTTAAATTGGCATGGTTGATGCCTTGTGAGACCTGTTGAGAGTGCCTAAGAACCCTACAGTGGTATCAGAGCCTAGCTAGAGCCTTAGGCGAAGTCCAGACGGAATTTGAAGTCCGAACGATCCCGAAACCCTAACCAATACATGCTCTCTGGACTTTTTCTAAAATCTGGGTTTTTTCAGAATTAAAAATTGCTAAAAAATTCAGCAAGAAAAAATAAGAATTACGATGCAAAATTTTTTCGATGAACAGTATTTATTGCGGCGGAACCGCGGCAGAAGCCTAGCTTCTGCGGTGGTTCCGCGGCTATCTGGTGACGTCAGCCCTCAATCTTTGCACAGTAATTCCTGATAAATTATGCTGAGTTTTCTGGGAATTTTTAAAATTTATTCAAGAGTTGAATTTTCTGGTGTGTATTGGGGGTTCGTAGTTTCGATCGGATAATCAGATTTTGTCTGTGTGGCTTTCCGGATATTTTTTATTATGTTAAAAAGTTCGACCGGATATAAATACCCAATGTTTCCTCTGACGGAAAATTTCCAAGTGTTGGATTTTTCCGAGATTTAAAGACGTTCTAAGTAATGCAAGTAACGCGATGGTCCCTCTAGAAGACAACAAACCTTAACTCGATTATGTGACCGTCTTGAACTGCCCTTTGAACCTTCGGGTTTGGGGCAGTACGGCGTGCCACATGTGAGGCGTTGGCTTGACCCTTCTACGGCTGGACCGTTGGTACTGAGGCATGAACTGAATGTTTTAAAACCTGTTTCATGTGATGAGCTGTATCGGGAAAACTTGGGTGTTCGATTGTTCGATCGGAAAGTTTAACATTTTCTATTTTATTCGGAATGTGATACAATAATTGGAATTCATAAGCAGTTATGAGATAACTGAATGAATATTATAAACATAGCAGTTTATTCTCACATGATCGGTTGCCACGGAATTTTGATGTGATCAAAAGTCCGTCGCAATCACGTAGCGTACGCGGATACTCGCCGGTAAACTTAATAGACTGCTACACTCCATAGCCCCGACCAAGTGACTGTAGGAGAACCCCGTCGCCGAAAGCATCCGTTCGGGTGCTCGCGGAAGCGGTATTCCTCCTTAGTGCACTTCGTCGACAGCATCGGGGGTGCGGCCGCCTACTAAAGTTTACAACGAGCATTCGATCAGGGTTTCGGGAATCTTGTTGAATTACCCGACTTGATATTGAAAAGTGTTTTCGATAATGAGACTAAAATGCGGGGTTTATAATTGTTAGGCATGCGATGTCTAAGGAATTCATTTGGTCAGGCATGCGATGTCTGAGGTGGTTGCGGATTCTAACTGTTGTAGTTTTACACTTTCTTTTCTGTGACCGTAAGTGTAATATGTGATATCGCCGGTTTCGTTGCTATATGTCAACGACAATTGGGATGGACATATTTACTTAAGTTGATGACATGTGATGTTATGTGTTGCTGGATATGTTATATTGGATCGTCGTGATTGAATAGCCGGGGGTTTTTATGCGAGATGAGTGTTTTTCATTTTCATTCATGTAAAAACTTGTTTGTAATATTCTTTTATTGGGGCGCTTCCAGGTTGCGGAAGTTGTCACCGTTTGTATATTATTTACTTTTCCGCACTAGGATAGACCCAAGGAGGGGAGCACAAGTAACCGGGTTCTGGAGTCCAGTGGGAGACCAACTAGAGGAGTCGAGTCCGGGTCTCCTAACTCTAGAATTGGTAGGGTTGCTTGCCGCTCTCGTAGGGGTCTAGGGTTGTGGGTTTGGCTATTCATCGCGACCGTGGAATCCGTGTTTTATACTGGCTCGTATTGAAAACACGGACGTCCTAGTATATCCAATATTTCATATGATTCTTCTGCTGCGATATCTGTGATGTGATCATGTGATGTTCTGTGATAGATACAGTATATAGTATATATGATATATTATATAGGCGTTACTTATGTTTTACACCCGCGCTAGCCCTGCCCCGCTCTGCTGTTAGTTACCTAACCTAACGGTGCACGAGGGGACATCGAGGCGAATGCGGATGGCATAAGTGTACGTCGTATTCATCTGTGATGTTTAGGTACTTAAATGATGGGACTTCATTAATGTGATTAATGAAATAAAAGAAACCTAAGATGTTGTAGAATCAAATTTTAAAATAAAATAGGTAGCTACAGTTCTTGCTTTGCACAGAGGTATATGTGATATATCCTGCACCTTATTCGATGAGGAAAGGACCGAGATCCCTTCACCGGGAGTGACTCCTTTAGCAATAACTGGCAGATGCTACACACTCGGTTTGTCTTTTGATTGCTTTTAAGTGTTTTTTCTTTGCACAGTGATATATATGATAAATCCCGCACCTCATTCGACGAGGAAAGGACCGACGATCCCTTCACCGGGAGTGACTCCTTTGGCAAAACTAGAAAAGCCTCAAAAGCACTCCATTTTAAAATTCATTCGATCCTACAACGATATCAAGTTCATTACGCAATAGGTTTTCAGAAAAACCTGTCGTAGCCCTCCGTCATTTCAGATAAATCCTGTTCAGTATTCGTGCTGCGTTTGTTGACCTTGTCAAGGCGCAGTGTGCGGTAGCTAACCAGTATTTATCTGCTTATGCATATGATGCAGATTGGGTTAGGGTAATCGTGCGGCCTTGTTGACCTTGTCAAGGGTCGTGCAGGTGGGTTTGATTCAATCAAGAAATGACGGGTTGAACTTGACTTGCGGTCTATGGTTTGTTGACCTTGTCAAGGTCATAGATCGTTCGGGGCAAAATATTATCGGGAATTTCAAGTGTTGAAATTTGCAATGAGATTGCATACCTTCTATGAGATAGTTGGATCCCGATACCCGCTGCGAGTAATTGTTACTCCTGGGAGAGTTTTACATATTACAATTAGCCGATCAAGTAGGTGTCTAGAAAGGTGTCAACGAGGTTACGCCTCTGGGAAAACGAGATTTACATTAATTAGGTTCGTGCAAAAGCACGGGGGACCTCCCTCAAAGTACCGACACTGGCCTGGCTGAAAGATTGGCGAACTTGTAGTGTGTAATTAATCCCGGCTAGTCTTTTCTTTTAGGGTTTGAAGGAAGATTTGATAAAAAGCAGTGGGAGCCATCCTGATTAGATAAAATAATAACCAATCTATTCTTGCAGAGCGCACGCTGAGTGTTTTCTTCTCTCTCTCTCCAGGTAGCGACCATATCACGCCTTAATCAAGATAATAAAACGGAATATTGACCGAACCCGCTTGTTATACTGAGCTGGGGAACGTTGGTCCCGCTCCAACTTATAATTGTTATAAGACAGAGTAGGAAATTAGGGATTACCAGAATTCCTATGCCGCCCAAACGAAGAGAGTGCATGCTGATGCATCATCTTCGGGTATGTTCATTATACAGAACTGTTTCTCAGTATCCTTTACGTCCTGGGTATGTGATACCAGATCAGGATACCAGATATGTAATCTGTTACATAGGGCTACAGATAGGTAGAGAACTGAGAACGGGTGATAAGTTTCATGAGGCAGAAAACGGGGCAAGAGTTGCAGCCAAGTCTGTTGGTCACTGTCACCCTGTATTCCAAATACATTGATTCTGAACGAATGTTATTAGATACCGAACCTGATATACAAAATCATATCTCTCTCTTTATTAGTAAAGAAAGGATATAATTTTGTATTGTTGGATAATGTTTTGAACATTTCCTATATCAAAAGTTGATCGGTTCAGGCACGTTATCTAAAAGCATTGATGTTCTAAATCAAACTACAGTTCTTAGTATACGGAACACACACAAGAGGAAGAGTTCAGAAATGAACGGATCCTTCTTAAGGTATTGTAGACTAGGTCAGATCAATGTGACCCGACTAGCTGAAGTTACATGTAGATGCATATTTAAATCAGTTTGAATCTACATCTTGTGAAACTTGCCAGTCATGTCACAAAGATATAATGACACTAGCTCTGTTTATTGGAAACAGAGAAAGAGTTAGTGAACTCTTGGGATGATACATGTTGATGTATGTAAGATCCCCTGTCTGCACATGCCAAGACCGGTCCTTTATACTTCATTGCATTCTCTGATGATCTCTCGAGATTCAGACCTATGTTCCTGTTGAAACACAAGTCCGAACCTTCTGAGATATTCAAAGAATATAAGTTAGAAGTAGAGAACCGAAATACGGGTATAAGTATTATGTCCTTTGATGAGATCAAGGAGGAGAATACTTGAGCACGGAAATCCTGGTCTATTCTAAAGGAGAATGAGATTCTCTCTCAGCATTACTCCTCCGTATACACCATAACACGATGGTATATCGGGGCGGAGCAATAGCACCCTATGTGATATGGTGTGCTCTATGATGAGTACTACTGAGTTTCCTATTTCCTTTTTGGGAGTTATGCACTTATGAAGTTGCATACCTATTGAATAGGGTTCGAATCGAATCAGTGCCTACCACTTCATATGTGATATGGAAAGGGAAAAGCCCATATCTTAAGTTGGTTAAGATTTGGGGTTGTCCGGGCTATGTCTAAAAGCATAATCCAGACAAACTCGAGGCAAGGTCTGTTATGTAGAACTGGAATAGTTCCAGCTATACAAGCTACAGCTGATGATTTGATAGAACCAAAGGATTCAGTAGATTCCAACGAACCTCAGCCTCTCCGCCGATCTAGTAGGGTTCCTCACCCACCTGAGAGATACTTCGGTTTGTCTGTGACAGTGGGAGCGAGGATTGCATCATGAGATGATGACCCAACTAAGTTCGAGCTGGCCATCAAGAGTGGGACTCTGTAAGAATGGCTGGATGCTTAGTGATCTGAGATGGAATCCTTATACACCAACAAAGTATGGACTTTGGTTGCAATATCTGAAGGGTTAAATCCCCATCAGGAGCAAGTATATCTTGAGAAGATTACTTGGTGTACATGGAAAGGTTGAGACTTTCAAAGCTAGACTTGTTAAAGGTTTACATCATTGACCAGGTGTGGATCATGATGAAACTTTTTCTAAGGATCTATGCTTAAGTCCATCCAGATGCTACTTGCCACGGCTACATACCATGACTACGATATCTGGTGGTTGGGTGTCATGACTGCTTTTCTAAATGATGATTTGGAAGAGAGCGTCTATAAGTACACAGCCAGAGGGCTTCGTAGACAGTGGGAGCAGCGGAAACGTGTGCAAGATGCTTTATAGGATAAAGCAGGCATCGCGGAGTTGAAACATCTGTTTTGATGTGGTAGTCAAAGAGTTTGACTTCATCAAAATGGTAGATGAACCTTGTATATACAAGAAGGTAGTAGGGAGTATGGTAGTGTTCCTCGTAGAGTACGTGGATGACATACTCTTGATAGGGAAGGAGTTTCCTATGCTACGCTCGGTCAATCTCCGCTTATCACAAGGATTCTCCATATAGGATCAAAATGATACCTCCTAAATCCTGAGTTTTCATCTATGAGATAGATGTAGTTGGATGTTAGGATACTCACTAGATGTAGTGAGATGGTATCAATCGATCCTGAGGAGAATTACTGGAAGGGTTCCAGGGTGATAAAAACGACTGAATGTCAGTCACAGGCATTGTCTTTACCCTCAGTAAAGGGACGGTATGTTGGAAGAGTTCCAAGCTAGATACCGAGACATACTAGACGATTAAGGCTGGATACATCGCTACTTAATATGCTACCAAAGAGGCTGTCTGGGTGCATATTAGTTCATGAGATGAACTTAGTTCCTCCCATTGTATGACAATGGTGTTGTGGCTTATGCCATGGAACGTCTGTCCCATCAGTGATCCAGACATATTCTAAGGCAGTATCACCTGATCATGGAGATGGTTGATCTCCAAGGAGATCGAGGTATGGAGAGCAGACTCAGAGGACAACACAGCGGATCCACTCACAAAGGCCTTTTCCCAGATAGAGACTTTCATGGGATGGTTGAGTATGAGATACTGCAACCACTGCTACAGATGGCCCTAGTGCAAGTGGGAGATTGTTAGTTATATGTATGCCCTAGAGGCCATTACTGTACATAGGATGTATATGGTAGTGGATGCTGGGACATATATAGGGAGGACTTTCTCGCTCGACATGATAGTATGCTATCTGGTTACTCTTTACCTTAACGTGTATGCTGATTGTCTCTCTGTTACATGTTGGTAAAGCCCTTAGGATGTGTACTTGACTACCTGGACTATGATGCGGATCATACTAGTGGGGACATGGTGGTCCATAAGTACATCCTTCAAGGTCCCTAGTCGTGGGTGTATCGAGACGGGGCATCGATATGCCAGAGTAGACTAGCGTATACCTTCTCGACCTATATAGATGGGCGATGGATGATCCCATATCCATTGGTGTTTGACATCAGAGATGATATACGGGTGCTCAGTGGAGACTCGGTACACTGGACGGACTCGCCGAGAACTCCCAGATGGTATTATACCTCACGTCAGATGGCAGTTCTCTGGTGACATTGGTACAGGTTAGTCTGTAGACCCGAGATCGTCATAGAGTCTTGTGTGGTTCCCACTGTGCTTTGATTTCCATCTTACCACGTCCAAGAGGGCGTGCAAAACGGTGGTTTTTGGGTACAGTCCCGAGTCACATGGAGGCAATGAGCGATAGGAGGGGATTCGTCTCTCCCGGTATAGGGAGTTGATGTTGCGCTGTGTGCGATTGGCTATAACAGGAAATCCCTGGCCAGGGTTGCTGAGATTTACTGGTAAGTGTTACCAGTAGTTTCTCGAATTGTTATAGACCTCATATCGACACGACTTATCAAGCTATTGGGGTCTGACGTTTACCACCCCTAGGCGAGATATGCGACATATCAGACGGACAGACCGGACTGTACGGTAAGTGTTACTGGTTGGATTCACAGGAGTGTGAGCGGGCTTGCTCGTCGATCTTCTGATCGCTCAATACCCGGGTGGCCGTTACGTTTAGCAGACCGCTTGCGGCTTGTGGATGCTTGATATGATCATCATCTGCTGCCGGCGTATTGACGAGTCTTTAGAGTCCTACACAGAGGTTTCCTGGCTCAAGCAAAACGAAATAGGAGCGCATATGAGATATGTGCGGGACCGAGAATAATACCAGTATGTGATACTGTATTCGATTCTTGCGATGTGACATTGATCGGTTATATGCGATATAGCCGGGTTATCGGATCAAGTGTTGATTCGATAAGTTGTTACTAATGATACTAGTCGGTTATATGCGATATGACCGGATCGTTAAATCAAGTGTTGATTTAATGATTTAATGCATAATTATATATTTGATATATTACTTTGCATTAACTAGTATCGGTTCACTTTAAATGGATTTTCTCGCTCGGGTGTGCGCATTGCATATGCGATATGATTTTGTGCACATGCTTGTATCATGTTTGATGATACATGCCTTTTTAATTAAGTGTATAGAATTAAACCTTGGTTAATGGAATGGTTAGGGTTTACTATTTGCTTATTCAGTTTATTCGTTTATTTATTAATCTTTTTCTTATTGGAAAAAGGAAATGAAATGATAAAATGGTGGCATTTCTTTTGTTCATTCATGAAGCTTCATGAATGCTTTGACTTGATGACCATTTTGTTTTTAGCTTAACCCTAACCATTGCATTAAACCATGATTAGTTCTCTACACTTAACTATGGTCATGTTATGATAAGGATTGATTATTCTTTTCTTTTTTAATTAACTTATCATAACATAATTCTTCTTCTTCTTCCTTTCTTCACTTGAAGAAAGCAAGCTCCATCAATGGTGATTGATGGAAATGAGTGAGAAATCCAATTCTAAAGTCTACCCACTTCCTATTTCTTCATCCTCTACCTCTTGCCAAGTAGTAGAGTGTGTTTCCTTCACAAGTTTTCATGACTTGGTGAAGATGGAGCTTGATTTAGCGATGCCTCGACGTAGATCATCTTCGGCATGGACATCGACGACCTAGCTCGCCATTTCTCCGACGAAGCCGGCGCTAGAGCCCGGGAATTCATTTGGACAGTGAGGGGACTTCGTTGCGGAGCTATGGAGGTGGAGCACCGGATCTACAAAGGTTGTATTTCCGTTTACTTGTAGTTAAGTGTTAACTAGTTTAATGTTTCGCCTAGACATCTAGCCAACGATCCGTACTTTAGGGTTTCTCGGCACCGTTAAATTTTAAATTGGCATGGTTGATGCCTTGTGAGACCTCTTGAGAGTGCCTAGGAACCCTACAAGAGAATGGGGTACTAATGGCCCATAATTATTCAAGACCGCATAGAGTAAGCCAAAAGATGCCACTCATGTCAGATACATAGTGACTCCATCCATCAACATCCTAATCCTCTGCACCTGACCATAGCCAGTTGTCCTTTCAAGATATGGGGGATTTACACAATTAGCTCTATCGAACCATTATCGTCTAAAAGACATCGGTTCATCTTGGCGACCACCGACTACTTCTCCAAATGGGCAAAAGCAGTACCATTGAGAAAAGTGAAGAAAGAGAATCTCCTACACTTCTTCAAAACCCATTTTATCTACCAGTTCGGAGTCCCATGATGAATAATCTCGGACAATGGGCCAGCATACAGAAGCTACAAAATAATTCGCTTCGTGCAGCAACACAAAATAGACTAGAGATACTCTTATATCTACAATCCCCGAGTCAACAGTCTAGTTGAAGCCTTTAACAAGATTTTGACCAAGCTCATCAAGAAGATGGTGTTCAAGAACAAGAAATACAGTCACGAAAGATTACTCGAAGCTCTTTGGGCATACCGAACAAAGTTCAAGACCGCCATGAAGACAACGCCCTACGCATTGGTATTCAGTGCCGAAGCGGTGCTTCCACTAAAGATCGAACTTCCTTCATTACGAATGGCGATCTAACATGAGAAAACTAATGAGGAAAATACCCATCTCCGACTTGAAGAATTTGATGCCCTCGATGAAACCCTCCTTGTGGCTCAACAAAGTCTAAAGGCTCATAGGGCAAAAATGACACGAGCATATGATAGGATAAGTCGACCGAGAACATTTGTAACACTTTAGTTCATTTATACCATATTCAATGTGGGTATTTTCCTGATCTTGTGTCTATTTCTTGATTATTATTTTTTTTGGGTGTGAATAGCATATTTGGTATCTGTGGTTATATCCGACCCGACCTGCATGCTTGAAACCCGTCTTAGTTCTAGATTAAGACATATCTTTACTAGTACTAAGGATCCGTGCACACATATATGCTCTATATACATGTATCATATATTTGGCATCTGTATATATTTTAAATAATACAAATATAACCAAATATAATATTTTTTAACATTTAGCATGGCCTGTACCATACCCCATATCTTGTGATTGCATCCGTATATTGTTTTCACTTCTTGTTGGATGAAACGGTCTCGTTTGGATCTCTATATGTTTATACGAGTATCCGTTCTTGGGGGTATACATTTTCTATAACCGGATATCGCATTACGGTTTTGGTTGATACGTATATTACCCGTATTTTCAAACTAGATTATTAGATAGGATCCGGGTATTTTTCGGAATATATTTGATATTAGCTATAAACCATAGATTATATATTATAATATATATATATATATATACTTTTATCTAAATATATATTTTTAAATCCTAATAAATCCACCGTCTCTCTCTCTCTCGTTATATAATATATTATTAACCTAATTATAATAAACACAGCCCTCTCACTCTCTTCCTCACCTCTCTCTTTTCTCCCTCCTCTGCCGTGAGAAACCCACGCCCTAACCCTAGCCTCACCTTCGCCTTCATCCCCTCACCATCTCCTCACCCTCATCTTCTTCCTCACCTCTCTCCAACCCCCGACCAAACTTCGAGCACCACGAACCCAACGCCATAACTCCCTAACTTCCTCCCACGACAGAAAACCCAACCCTAACTCACGCCGAGCCCTAGCCTCACCTCACCTCGCCACCACCCTCGCCCTCTCGTCGTCACCACCACCTCCGTCATCACCTCTCCTCTCCCGAGAGCCCAACGTCACCCTGACCGCGTCTGCAAACCTAAGGAACACCCAAGAAGCCCATCTCCTCCACCGCCGACCTCGTCGCCGTTCCCATCACCCCGACATCACCACCGTCACCTTCTCCATCCCCAAGAACCCAACAACTAACTCCAAACTCCCGAGCACCGACAAACCCGAGCACCCTTACCAACTCAAGAATTCTTCTGCCCTCGCTGGAAAACATCGCCATCGCCACCACCATCGTCTCACCGCCCTCATCACCACCATCACCACTACCTCCTCTCTTCTCCTTCATCCCCGACGAGAACCCAAGAACCCCAACCCCTGCAAACCCGAACCTCACCTACAGCCCAAACCCATCGCCCACACCCCTCCTCGCCGATCACCCATGACCTCGTCTCCGTCTCTATTCTCTATCCCAGAACCCCAGAGCCAACACCAGGGAACAATACAGCCCCTCTTCTTCTTCTTTCTTCTTCCTTTGCTTTCTTTCTTTCTCGATTCTTGACGTCGCCGAAGATCCGGGCGACCCAGTCATCGTCATCATCCAGCGTGGTCACGTCTTTGGGTAGCCAAGTCTAGTCTTGTACGCACGTGGTTTGCATCGCGACGCTTACCCGACGTCGAACGTGACGTACGTACCCCGACGTGAGATTGGATCAGGCAAGTTAATCTTGCTACATGCTATGCTACTATATTTATATCCATATGAAGAAAAATAATACATGTATTTTAATTATGCATCCCATGTTATAGATTTACCGTTTTTGGATACCGTATGTATCCGTCCTGTCTATTGCATATCGAGTTGCATGCCGGAACCTCATTATATCATATTACTGTTATATTAGTACAACATGCTTTCTAATGTGCATCATACGTAGTCATAGACTTATAAAATATTATCAATGATAGATACATGTGCATCCGTGCATTAACCGTGTTTTGATATTCGTTACAGTTTACATTGGATATCTAGTTGATGCATATACATCACTTGACAGGTTCACAACACACTACTGAATTGTTACATGGATCTAGTTACTAATGCCAACAATCCTGACTTGTTGTCCTAACAGACATTACTTGTTTTCTGCATAGACGAAAACCTGTACCTGCTTGATCCTCTGTTGGCATTAGCATTATATTGGCAATACCTTACTTGAACACAAATCTGGGGGTAAAGGGGAAATCAAGAATGTAACCGAAATGTAACTTAAAAGGTAATTATTACATGTTTGCCATTTTTCTGGGCGTTACGGAATATCCTTTTTGCCATTTTTCCGGGCGTTACGGAATATCCTGTTTGTCGTTTTTCCGGGAGTTATGGAATATCCTGTTTGCCGTTTTTCCGAGCGTTACGGAATAATCCTATTACCGTGGTCCCATGGGGAATGAACGGAGCATAGACTGATGGGTTACGATGAGGATTACATTAATTGATTTCGAAGATTTTAGATTAGATAACCTAGAAGCCTAGTTTTAGGTTACACATCACATACATATACGTACCTCTCTGTTTATATTGATGTTATTGATTTATATTCATGTATATATATCTCGTTATATCCTGGTTATTATTGTTATTTTGATGTTATGACGCACCGACGTCTGGGTTTTGCATGGCCCAGTTCCTCTATCTCTGTCGCAGGCTGAACATGTGTACTTTAGCCGTCAAGCTGAGCAGTGAGGAATTGAGTTTAGTGATGCTTAGTTTAGGTTATTTTTTCCGAACTTTTATTTCTTGATGTGAGCCCATATTGGGACGTATTTTTCGGATATTGTTTTTGGATATTATTATCATTTCCACTTATACATTTCTTGACTCTTTTATTTTGGCAAATGGACATGTATTAGATAGATTTTATATTTCACTGTTCTTTATATTCTATAGAAAGCCGTAATGTGACTGTGGAGAGATGTTTCCTAACCACAGGTAGCTTGCTTGGCTCTGTCATGTGCCGTAGTTAGCGCACTCTAGGAAACGGGGTGTGACAGGGTTTGTTTGGTATCAAAGCCATACGATTTAGGATTAATCGGGTTTGGTTTCTTTTTGTTGTTTGGTATTGAACCCAGTACACCAATCAGAAAACCCGTAATTAGGAACATGTCCTACCACATCAGTGTCTTGTCATTCAAATTCTGAATCTTATCTTACACTTAACCCTTGTATCTAGATGATATAGAAATGACCTTGCATCTCAACTTGGAATCCTCCTGATTTCTTATTGTTTCTCCTTTCTTATTCCTTCGATTCTGATAGTAGGATTTAGGCGACTTGAATGGAGTTATGTGATTGTAACTATGTACCGCGATATGGTTACAATGCAGTACTCTAGTTAAGTAACTTGGAGTCCTATTTTGATTCTTTTTCTTGATTTATGGTCGTTATATTACCTTGTTTCTCTTGGTTGCATTGCTTACCAGTTTATGTTTTATCTCAAGCTTGAATCCAACAACCGCGTTGTATCTTTCCCCTTGTCCCGTAGTGACCAATCCGTTTGTGTTTCGAAGAATAAGGAGAAGCACAAGAGAAGCTCTGATTGTAGTAGTACCGACTGCTTCAAGACCGTTCAGATGCAGGATGTTTCGAGGAGTTCTGATGAACTCGCCGTAGATTATCAGAGTAGCGCAGTGGAAGAGTAGTGGGCTAATAATCCACAAGTCTTAGAACAAACTTGTAAATCCAGGATGAAAGGAACCGTTTACTGAAAGGTGAAGTTCGTAAACAAGTTGCAGATGAAGCACTGATAGTAGTTTAGGATTTCATAGATGTGTTCAAGGACATCTCGAGTTTACAGTCTAAACGAGATATGGATTTTGCGATCGATCTTATTCCGGGAGCAGCACCGATTTCAAAAGCATATTATCCGATGGCACCGGTGGATCTAGAAGAAGTCAAGAAACTGGTCGCCGAATTATTAGAGAAGGGTTGGATTCGCAGTAGCAATTCACCCTGGGGAGCTCCAGTTTTTCTAGTCAAGAAGAAAGATGGCACGTAGAGGGTGTGCATTGACTATCGAGAATTAAACCAGGTGACTATTAAGAAAAAATACCTGATCCCTCGCATCAGCGAATTATTCGATCAACTCAGTGGCACGAGGGTATTCTTGAAGCTGGACTTGCGATCCGGATATCATTAAGTTCGGGTAAAATCATAAGATATTTGCAAGACAGCGTTCCAAACTCGATATGGGTATTATGAGTACTTAGTGATGCCATTCGGAGTCACGAACGCACCAGCGATATTTATGGACTTGATGAACCGAATCTTTTCACCGTATTTGGACCAGCTCGTAGTGGTATTTATTGACGATATTCTGGTCTATTCGAGGAGCCAAGAATAACATGTTGAACACTTGAATATCGCATTGCAAACATTGAGGCAAGAAAGATTATATGCTAAGATGAGCAAGTGTGAGTTTTGGCTCGAAGAGTGAAGCTTTTGGGTCATGTCATGTCTGGAGATAGAATTGCTATTGACCCTGAAAAGATTGCGGCAGTTCATGATTGGTCAATTCTAAAGATCGTAGCGGATATCAGAAGTTTCCTTGGGCTTGCCGGATATTATAGAAGGTTCGTGGAGAATTTCGCTCGAATTGCTGAACCATTGATCAATCTAACATGAAAGGAGGTACCGTTCGTATGGACGGAGAAATGTGCGTCAGCTTTCGAAGCGTTGAAGCAAAGTTTGACCACCGCTCCTATTTTGACAGTGCCAGACAGTTCAGGAGGATTGGTTATCCGCAGCGACGCATCTAGGAAAGGCTTGGGATATGTCCTAATGCAGCATGGGAAGGTTATAGCATACGCGTCGAGACAATTGAAGACCCATGAGAAGAACTACCCAACTCATGATTTGGAGCTTGCAGCAGTGATTTTCGCTTTGAAGATTTGGAGACACTACTTATTGGGTGAAAGATTATAAGTATTTACCGATCACAAGAGCCTAAAGTACGTGTTCACCCATAAAGAGCTCAATATAAGGCAGTGTAGATGGTTGGAGCTGATGGCTGACTATGATCTTGATCTAAAATACCATCCGGGGAGAGTTAATGTAGTGCCGGATGCGCTAAGTCGGTTGTCAGCAATACGAATGTTGACTACACAGAAGGAGCTTATAGATGATTTCCAAAGATTCGAGTTGGAGATCGTATTACCGCATTCTTCGGGACAGTTGATGCAGCTGCAAGTACAGTCATCTTTGATCGATAATATTAAAGCAGCGCGGTCGCACGATCCAAGATTGCAGATGTTTCGAGAACAGGTAGAAGCGGGACTTCGAATAGACTTCTTGATTCATGATGATGGTTCGTTTCGTTATGGGAGCCGTTTATGTGTACCGAAAGGAGATATTCGTGAAGAAGTTATGAAGGAGGCTCATAGTTCCGCATATTCCGTACATCTGGGAGGCACACTGATGTACCGAGATCTACGACAACATTTCTGGTAGGAAGGCATGAAAAAGGAGATTGCTCACTACGTGTCAAAGTGTTTGGTGTGTCAGCAAGTCAAGGCTGAACATCAAAGGGTAGATGGTTTATTGCAACCACTTCCGATTCCTCAATGGAAGTGGGAACATATAACCATGGATTTCGTGACAGTTTTACCACGAAGTCCAAAAGGCAATAATGCAATTTGGATTATTGTTGATGGATTGACCAAGGCAGCTCATTTCATACCGTTCCGAGTTGGTTAGTCAACGGAAGCTTTAGCAAAACGGTACATGTAGGAGATTGTGAGATTGCATGGAGTACTTGTGAGCATCGTTTCCGATCGTGCTACCCGATTCATATCGCACTTTTGGAGGAGTTTACAGGAAAGTTTGGGGACTCGATTGAAGTTTATCACCACCTATCATCCGCAGACAGATGGTTAGTCCGAAAGAACGATCCAAACTTTTGAAGATATGTTGAAAGCATGCATGTTAGACTTCAAGGGTTCATGGGAGGATCATTTGCACTTGCTGGAGTTTTCATATAATAACAATTTTCAGGCGACTATACAAATGGCTCCATTCGAAGCATTATATGGTTGTAAGTGGCGCTCGCCCGTCTGTTGGCACGATTTTTGAGAACGAAGATTATTGGGACCGGATCTTATCATGCAAAACGTGGAGAAAGTTAATACGATCCTAAATCATATGAAGGCAGCACAAGATCGGCAGAAAAGTTGTGCTGATACAGGACGAAGATCTCTGGAGTTCGCGGTTGGTGATCTTGTATTCCTGAATATATCACCAACCAGAGGAGTGATTTGATTTGGTAGTCGAAGAAATCTTAGTCCTCGATTTGTGGGGCCTTTCAGTATTATCGAGCGTGTTGGAGAAATAGTATATCGATTGGCGTTACCACCATTCTTGACGAGTGTTCATGACGTGTTTCATGTATCTCAACTCCGCAAGTATGTTCGAGATGAGACGCACGTCTTAAATCATTCAGAGCTGACAGTAAGGGAGGACTTGACATATGAAGAACGACCGATGGTGATTGTAGATCGAAGAGAAAAGGTCCTCAAGAACAAGATTATCCCTCTTGTACTTGTTACATATATTTGGCATCTGCATATATTTTAAATAATACAAATATAACCAAATATAATATTTTTTAACATCTAGCATGTTAGTTATATATATGCCCTAAAGGCCATTGTTGTACATATGATATATATTATAGTGGATGCTTGGATATATATAGAGAGGACTTTCTTGCTCGACATGATAGTATGCTATTTGGTTTCACTTTGTCTTAACATGTTGACTTGTATTAGTTTACTATCTTGCTCTCACATGTTGATAAAGCCCTTAGGATATGTACTTGACTACTAGGACTATGATGAGATCATACTAGTGGGGCCAGGGTAGTCAACGAGTACATCCTATAACTGTTCCTAGTCGAGAGAGTGTCGAGACAGGGCATCGATACTCCAGAGTAGACTAGCGTATACGCATCTTGACCCATATGATGGGCGATGGATGATCCCATATCCATCGATGTTTGACATCAAAGATGGTGTACGGGTGCTCAGTGGAGACTGGGTACACTAAACGGACTCGCCGAGAACTCCTATATGGTATTATACCTATCGTCAGATAGCAGTTCTCCAGTGACACTGGTACAGGTAGTCTGTAGACCCGAGATCGTCATAGAGTCTTGTGTGATTCCCACTGTGCTTTGATTTTCACCTTACCACATCCAAGAGGGCGTGCAAAACGGTGGCTTTTGGGTACAGTCCCGAATCACATGGAGGTAATGAGCGATAGGAGGGGTTTCGTCTCTCCCGGTATAGGGAGTTGATGTTGTGCTGTGTTCGATTGGCTATAACTGGAACTCCCTAGCCAGGGCTAATATAGAGTGCTACTGGTAAGAGTTATCATTAGTTTCTCGACCCGTTATGAGCCTCACATCGACACGACTTATCGGTTACTGGGGTCTAACGTTTACCACCCCTAGACTTGATATACGACATATCAGACGAAGAGACCAGACTGTACGGTAGTGTTACTGATTGGATTCATAGGAGAATGTACAGGCTTGCTTGTTAATCTTTTGATCGCTCAATACCTAGGTGGCTGTTACGTTTAGCTGACCGCTTGCAGCTTGTGGGTGTTTGATATGATCATCACCTACTGCCGGCGTATTGACGATTCTTTAAAATCCTACATAGAGGTTTCCTGGCTCAGGCAAAACGGAGTAGGAGCACATATGTGATATGTGCGGGACCGAGAATAATACGATATAAGATATCGTATTCTGTTCTCGCGATATGAGATATTGGCCGGGTATATGTGATATAGCCGGGTCATCGGATCAAGTGTTGATTCGATGAATTGGTACATGTTATATTAGTCGGTTATATGCAATATAGCCGGATTGTCGAATCAAGTGTTGATTCGATAATTTAATGTATATTATATATGTGATATATTACATTACGTTGTAATGTTAACTAATATAAGCACGGTTTATTGATTCATTTTCTCACTGGATAATACTTTGATGTATATGCGATATATGTTAATTGTATTATTTTCTTTTGTTACAAAATATATTATATATGTGATATATAATATTGTAACATGTTAGGGTTACAAATGCAACATGGATTTTGAGTTTAAACCAATTTTAGGGTTAGATTTTGGGTTAGCTTTTTGGATGAGGGTTAAGGAAGTTTCATGAAGCTTTCATTTTGTTATCTTGCTTTGATATTTTGTGAAGATATTTGTTAACCCAACCCAAACCCTTAACCTTAATTTATTCTCTACATGAGTTAAAGCCTTCATTGTTAACTCATGGTTGCAATTGTAACCACAACAATAATTCATTATTCATCACAAAAGAAAAGGCTTCATCTTCTTCTTTTTCTTGCTCTTGCAAAAGCTTTCTAGCTTTTTGAGTTGTGGTGATTATTAGTGAGAAATTAAAAACAAAAGAGAGCAATATTCCTACTTCATCATCCTCATCTATTCTAACCACTTAGATTAGGGTGTTCACTTCTATAATTTCTTCATTAGTGAAGTGTAAGCTTGGGTTAGAGATTCTTCAAGGTAGATCATCTTGGATCAAGAAGACTTCAAGCAAGATGCATCATTCACCTCTTGGAGTCTCAAGAGAGTCGGAGTTCATGATGATCGCAGTGAAGGGACCTCAACACGGAGCTTATGAAGCAAAGGAACGGACTACAAAGGTTGTAATCCTTATCTCTTTACTTCTTTGTAAGTGATACAAACTTTGTTACCCTAGAACGTCTAGCATGAATCATGGTTTGCTTGCTTTGCACCTCTCTAAATCTTAAAGTGGCATGAGTGATGCTACCAAACCCTAGAGTAGGTGCAAGGGAAGCCCAACAGTGGTATCAGAGCCAAACTAGAATTCTAGATACGGTGTTAAAACAAATACAAAAACGAAATCCACTCCCAAATACGATATTATGAACACCTCATTTTGCTCTCTGGAAATTTTCAAAAAAGTCCTTTAAAATTTTTCCAAACAGGTGCAGAATGATATTTGGGACATTCTAAGAACATGGGATAAATACGGAGGGAGGGGCTCGGATTTTGGCCGAGCCCCTAGCCAAGAATTCCGGCATGGCCGGCCTCCTAGGCTCCTCAGCCCCCCGTATTCCTCCTGTGCTCTAGTGTCTCCATTTTGGGTTTCCTAGTATTATTTGTTTAGCCCAATTTTCATGTGATGATTAATTTGACCTGGGGCTAATTCGTAGTGCTTCGTAATCGTATATTCTAACACTGTTTTGGTAACCTTGACTATTTTTAGCAGTTCGCTCGAACTTCGCACACCACATTTTGTACCCCGCTGAAATTTCCAAGTGTTGTAATTTTCCGAAGTTGATTATATTCGTAAAATCGTGCAAGTACCCCTATGGACCCCCTAGAAGACTATAATAACCTTAACTCGATTCTATGCCCACGGAACCGCGTTCGAACCTTCGGGTTTGCCGATGTTCCATGGTGTCATAGGTAAGGCGTTGGTTAACTCCTTCTACGGCTGGTCCATAGACACTGTGGCACAGTTTTTGAGTGTTTTAACTTTGCTCAAGTGTTGAGCTTACGGAGATAATTTGTGAGTGTGTGTTGATTCGATCGAAGCGTTAAACATCGTCATGATATTCTGTGATTGTGATACAATATGTGGAATTCATAGAGTTAGGCATGAAATCCACAATATGTGATATTTCGGGTTTACGATGTCTAAGGTGATTTTGGATTCCAAATATTGTAGTTTTTCAAGTTCTTTTCGGCGACCGTAAGTTTAGTATGTGGGGTATTGCCGGCTTCGTTGCTATACATCAACGACAATCGGGATACGCATACTTGCTTACGTTGATGATATGAGATATTATGTGTTGCTGTGATATATTATATTGGATTGTCGTGTTCTGAATAGCCGGGGGTTTTATGTGAGATGAGGGTTTTATTTTCATTCATGTAAAATTCATTGTATGTAATATTCTTTTATTAGGGCACTTCCGGGTTGAGGTTGTTGTCACAATTGTATATTATTTACTTTTCCGCATTAGGATAAACCCAAGGAGGGGAGCACAAGTAACCAGGTTCTAGGGTCCAGTGGGAGGCCATCTCGAGGAGTCGAGACCGGGTCTCCTAACCCTAGAATTGACAGTATTACTTGCCGCTCTCGTAGGGGTCTAGGGATGTGGGTTTGGCTATTCATCGCGACCGTGGAATCCATGTTTTATGGAGGCTCAAAATAAAACACGGACCTCTTAGTATATCCAATATTTCATATGTTTCTTCTGCTGCTGATATACTGTGATGTGATCATATTATATGCGTGAGATGAATGCTTTATTATTGTATATATGATATATAATAAACGTTGCTTATGTTTTGCACCAGCGCTACTCCCGTCCAGGTATGCCGTTAGTTAAGTAACCTGACGGTGCATAACGTAACATTGTGGCGAACGCGGATGGAATAAGCGTACATTGTATTTTCGTTTCTTCTGTGATACTTAGGAAGCATAAATGATGGGATTTATTAATATGATTAATAAAAGAAAAGAAACCTAAAAGATATTGTAGAATCAAATTTTCAAAAAGGGTAGCTATAGTTTTTGCTTTGCATAGTGGTATATGTGATATACCCTGCACCTTATTCGATGAGTAAAGAGCCGAGATCTCTTCACCGGGAGTGACCTCTTTAGCAAAACTGACAGATGCTACAAACTCACGGTTTAGTTTTTGATTGCTTCTATAATTCTTGCTTTGCACAGCGGTATTTGTGAAATATCCAGCACCTTATTCGATAAGGAAAGAGCCGAGATCCCTACACCGGGAGTGACCTCTTTAGCGAAACTAGAAAAGCCTCAAAAACACTCTTTTTCAAAATCACTTGTTTCTACAACGATATCAAGTTCATTATGCTCATGGTTTTCTGAAAAACCTACGTAGCCCTCCGTCATTTCAGATAAAGATTATTTAGTATTCGTGCTGCGTTTGTTGACCTCTGTCAAGGCGTAGTGTGCGGTAGCTAATTAGTACTTAACTGTAAAGTATATGATGAGATTGGATTAGGGTAGTCATACGACCTTGTTGACCTCTGTCAAGGGTCATGCGGGTGGGTTTGATTCAATCAAGAAATGACGGGTTGAACTTGACTAGTGCACTATGGTTTGTTGACCTCTGTCAAGGTCATAGCACACTAGGGGCAAAAGTATTATCGGGAATTTCAAGATTTGAAATTTGCAATGAGATTGCATACCTCCTATGAGATAGTTGGATCCTGATACCCACTGTGAGTAAGAGTTACGCCTAAGAGAATTTTACATAAGACAATTAGCCGATCAAGTAGGTGTCTAGAAAGGTGTTAACGGGGTTATGCCTCTGAGAAAACGAGGTTTATTCTAATTAGGTCAGTGCGAAAGCACGGGGAAGCTCCCTCAAAGTACCAACATTGGCCTGGCTGAAAGATTAGCGAACTTGTAAAGCGTGATTAATCCCGGCTAGTCTTACCTTTTAGGGTTTGAAGGAAGATTTGATGAAAACAGTGGGAGCCATCCTGATTAGATAAGATAATAACCAGTCTAATCTTGTAAGAGCATACGCTAAAGTGTTTTCTTCTCTCTCTCCCCAGGTAGCGACCATGTCAAGTCTTAATCAATATAATAACAATGGATGTATTGACCGAACCCACTTATTATACTGAACAGGGGAACATTAGTCCCGCTCCAACTTATAATTGTTATAAGACAGAGCAGGAATTAGGAGAATATCCGGATTCTCATGCCGCCCAAATGAAGAATAATCATGCTGATGCGTCTTCTTCTGGTGTGTTTGTTATCAAGAACTGTTTCTCAGTTCACTCTACGTCCTGGGTATTAGATACCGGATCAGGATCCCATATATGTAATATGTTGTATGAGCTACGGAAAGGTAGGGAACTGGGAGAGGGTGATCATTCTATAAGAGTAGGGAATGGTGCAAATGTTTCAGCCAAAACAGTTGGCGAATATCACCTTGTGTTACCAAATGGTAATACATTGGTTCTGAACGAATGCTATTATAATCCAACCCTGATATGCAATCTTATATCAGTTTCTTTATTGAGCAAAGAAGGATATAATTTTGTAGTACATGATAATGTTATGAACATATTCCTGAATCAAAAGTTGATTGGATCAGGCTCATTAAATAATGGCATATACGTTCTCAATCAAACTACATTACTTAATGTACAAAACACACACAAGAGGAAGAGTTCAGAAATGAGCGAATCCTTCTTATGGCATTGTAGACTAGGTCATATCAATGCGACACGGCTAGCTAAGTTACATAAGGATGGATATTTGAATCCGTTCGAATTTTCATCTTATGACACTTGCCAGTCATGTCTCAAAGGAAAGATGACCAAAACTCCGTTTAGTGGATACGGAGAGAGAGTTACAGAACTCTTGGGACTGATACATAGTGATGTATGTGGTCCCATGTCTACACATGCCAGGAATGATTCTTCCTACTTCATTACATTCACTGACGATCTCTCAAGATACGGACATGTGTTCCTATTGAAACACAAGTCTGAAGCTTTTGAGAAATTCAGAGAATATAAGAAAGAAGTAGAGAACCAAACGGGCAAAAGTATTAAGATCCTTAGATCTGATCGAGGAGGAGAATACTTGAGCAATAAGTTTCTGGACTATCTAAAAGAGACTGGGATTCTCTCTCAGCTTACTCCTCCCTATATACTACAGCACAACGGTGTATCGGAGCAGAGGAATCTCACCCTATTAGATATGGTGCGCTCTATGATGAGCACCGCTGAGTAACCTATTTCCTTTTGTGGTTATGCGCTTGAGACAGCAGCATACCTATTGAATCAAGTTCCATCTAAATCTGTACCTACCACACCATATGAGATATGGAGTGGGAAGAGATCATATCTTAAACGAGTTAAGATATGGGGTTGTCCGGCCTATGTCAAAAGGCAAAATCCGGACAAACTCGAGGTACAATCAGTTCTTTGCAAGTTTGTGGGATATCCTAAGAATTCCCAAGGATATATTTTCTACCACACCGAGGAACAAAAAGTGTTTGTTTCTCAATACGGCACCTTTTTAGAAAAGGAATTTCTTGTAAAAGAAATTAGTGGCGAAGCGGTAAAGCTCGAAGAAGTTCCAGCACCACAAACTACAACTGAAGATTTAGTGGAACCAGATGATTCGGTAGTTCCCAACAAACCCCAGCCTCTCCGCTGATATAGGTGGGTTCCTCATCCACCTGAGAGATACTACGGTTTTCTCATAGATGGTGGAAGCGAGGATTGCATCATGGAAGATGATGACCCAACTAGCTTCGAGCAGGCCATCACAAGTGGAGACTCTATGATGTGGCTGGATGCAATGCGATCTGAGATGGAATCCATGTACACCAACAAAGTATGGACTTTAGAAGTTGCTCCTGAAGGGGTAAAACCCATTGGGAGCAAGCGGATCTTTAAGAAGAAATTTGGTGTAGATGGAAAAGTGGAGACTTTTAAAGCTAGACTTGTTGCAAAGGGTTTTCGTCAACGACCAGGTGTGGATTATGATGAAACATTTTCTCCAGTGGCTATGCTTAAATCCATCCGGATACTGCTTGCCATTGCTGCATACCATGACTACGAAATTTGGCAAATGGATGTTAAGACCGTCTTTCCAAATGGTGATTTAGAGGAGTGCGTGTACATGACTCAACCAGAGGGCTTCGCAGATAGTGGGAGCAGCGGAAAGGTGTGCAAGCTGCTTAAATCCATTTACAGGTTAAAGCAGGCATCGCGGAGTTGGAACATCTGCTTTGATGTGGTAGTCAAAGAGTTTGACTTCATTAAGAACGTAGATGAACCTTGTATCTACAAGAAAGTTGCAGAGAGTAAGGTTGTCTTCCTCATATTGTACGTGGATGACATACTCTTGATAGGAAATGATGTTCCTATGCTGCACTCGGTCAAGCTCTTCTTATCACATAGATTCTCAATAAAAGATCTAGGTGATGCCTCCTGCATTTTGGGGATTAAGATCTATAGAGATAGATCTAAACGGATACTGGGATTGTCCCAATCCAGGTACATTGACACCATACTAAAGAGGTTTAGTATGGAAGAATCCAAGCGTGAGAACCAACCCACGATCTCTGGACTCACTCTCTCCAAAGAGATGTCTCCCAAGACTAATTTGGAGAGAGCTCACATGCAAGGGATACCCTATGCTTCGGCAGTAGGCTCTATCATGTACGCGATGCTATGTACCAGACCCGATGTAGCATACTCACTAAGTGTGGTGAGTAGGTATCAAGCAAATCAAGGAGAGAATCACTGGACAGCTGTGAAGAACATTCTTAAGTACTTGAGAAGAACTGAGGAGATGTTCTTGGTGTATGGTAACGGAGGAGTCCTTTACTGATTCGAGCTTCCAAAGTGATAAGGACGACTCTAAGTCGCACTCAGGATTTGTCTTTACCCTGAATGGAAGGGCGGTTTGTTGGAAGAGTTCCAAGTAAGAAACCGTGGCAGACTCGACGATAGAGGCTGAATACATCACTGCCAACGATGCTGCCAAAGAGGCTGTCTAGATGAAGAAGTTCATCACTGAACTTGGTGTGGTTCCTTAAATTGAGCATCCAATACCTTTGTATTGTGATAACAATGGAGCTGTGTCTTTGGCCAAGGAACCCAGGTCCCATCAGAAGTCCAGACATATTCTTAGGTGGTATCACCTGATCCAAGAGATAGTTGATCGCCGCGAGATCGAGGTCAAGAGAGTTGACACGAAGGACAACACTGTGAATCCACTCATGAAGGCCATTCTCCAGATACAATTTGAGAGACTCTTCGGGATGTTAGGTATGAGATACTACAACAGCTGGCCTTAGTGCAAGTGGAAGATTGTTAGTTATATATATGCCCTAGAGGCCATTGTTGTACATATGATGTATATTATAGTGGATGCTTGGATATATATAGAGAGGACTTTCTTGCTCGACATGATAGTATGCTATTTGGTTTCTCTTTGTCTTAACATGTTGACCTGTATTAGTTTACTATCTTGCTCTCACATGTTGATAAAGCCCTTAGGATATGTACTTGACTACTAGGACTATGATGAGATCATACTAGTGGGGCCAGGGTAGTCAACGAGTACATCCTATAACTGTTCCTAATTGAGAGAGTGTCGAAACATGGCATCGATACTCCAGAGTAGACTAGCGTATACGCATCTTGACCCTTATGATGGGTGATGGATGATCACATATCCATCGGTGTTTGACATCAAAGATGGTGTACGGGTGCTCAGTGGAGACTGGGTACACTGAACGGACTCGCCGAGATCTCCTAGATGGTATTATACCTATCGTCAGATAGCACGTCCAAGAGGGCGTGCAAAACAGTGGATTTTGGGTCCAGTCCCGAATCACATGGAGGCAATGAGCGATAGGAGGGGTTTCGTCCCTCTCAGTATAGGGAATTGATGTTGTGCTGTATTCGATTGGCTATAACTGGAATTCCCTGGCCAGGGCTGATATGGAGTGCTACTGGTAAGAGTTATCAGTAGTTTCTCGACCCGTTATGAGCCTCACACCGACACGACTTATCGGTTACTGGGGTCTGACGTTTACCACCCCTAGACTTGATATGCGACATATCAGACGAAGAGACCGGACTGGACGGTAGTGTTACTGATTGGATTCACAGGAGAATGTACAGGCTTGCTTGTTGATCTTCTGATCGCTCAATACCTGGGTGGCTGTTACATTTAGCTGACCGCTTGCAGCTTGTGGGTGTTTGATATGATCATCACCTACTGCCGGCGTATTGACGATTCTTTAGAGTCCTACACAGAGGTTTTCTGGCTCAGGCAAAATGGAGTAAGAGCACATATGTGATATGTGCGGGACCGATAATAATACGATATGAGATACCGTATTCTGTTCTCGCGATATGAGATATCGGCCGGGTATATGTGATATAGCCGGGTCATCGGATCAAGTGTTGATCCGATGAGTTGATACATGTTATATTAGTCGGTTATATGCAATATAGCCGGATTGTCAAATAAAGTGTTGATTCGATAATTTAATGTATATTATATATGTGATATATTACATTACGTTAAGTAATATAAGCTTGCTTTATTGATTCATTTTCTCACTGGATAATACATTGATGTATATGCGATATATGTTAATTGTATTATTTTCTTTTGTTACAAAATATATTATATATGTAATATATAATATTGTAACATGTTAGGGTTACAAATACAATATGGATTTTGAATTTAAACCAAGATTAGGGTTAGCTTTTGGGTTAGCTTTTTGGATGAGGGTTAAGGAAGCTTCATGAAGCTTTCATTTTATCATCTTGCTTTGATATTTTGTGAAGATATTTGTTAACCCAACCCAAACCCTTAACCTTAGTTTATTCTCTACATGAGTTAAAGCCTTCATTGTTAACTCATGGTTGCAATTGTAACCACAACAATAATTTATTATTCATCACAAAAGAAAAAGCTTCATCTTCTTCTTCTTCTTGCTCTTGCAAAAGCTTTCTAGCCTTTTGAGTTGTGGTGATTATTAGTGAGAAATTGAAAACAAAAGAGAGCAATATTCCTTCTTCATCATCCTCATCTAGTCTAGCCACTTAGATTAGGGTGTTCACTTCTCTAATTACTTCATTAGTAAAGTGTAAGTTTAGGTTAGAGATTCTTCAAGGTAGATCATCTTGGATCAAGAAGACTTAAAGCAAGATGCATCATTCACCTCTTGGAGCCTCACAAGAGTCGGAGTTCATGATGATCGCAGTGAAGCGACCTCAACATGGAGCTTATGAAGCGAAGGAACGGACTACAAAGGTTGTAATCCTTATCTCTTTACTTCTTTGTATGTGATACAAACTTTGTTACCCTAGAATTTCTAGCATGATTCATGGTTTGCTTGCTTTGCACCTCTCTAAATTTTAAAGTGGCATGAGTGATGCAACCAAACCCTATAATAGGTGCAAGGGAAGCCCAACATAGCATGGCCTGCACCATACCCCATATCTTCTGATTGCATCCGTATATCGTGTTCACTTCCTGTTGGATGAAACAGGCTCGTTCGGATTGCTACGTATTTGTATGAGTATCCGTTCTTAGGGGGATGCATTTTTTCTAACCGGACATCGCATTATGGTTTTGGTTGATATGTATATTATCCATATTTTCAAACTAGATTTTTAGATAGGATCCGGGTATTTTTCGGAATATATTTGATATTAGCTATAAACCCCAGATTATATATTATAATATATATATATATATAATATATATACTTTTAACTAAATATATATTTTCAAATCCTAATAAATCCTAATCGTCTCTCTCTCACTCTCTCTCTCTCTCTCTCTTTATATAATATATTCTTAACCTAATTTTAATAAACACAGCCCTCTCTCTCTCTCTCTTCCTCACCTCTCTCTTTTCTCCCTCCTCTGTCGTGAGAAACCCACGCCCTAACCCTAGCCTTACCCTCGCTGTCGCCGCCACCACCCTCGCCTTCATCCCCTCACCATCTCCTCACCCTCATCTTCTTCATCACCTCTTTACAACCCCCGACCAAACCCCGAGCACCACGAACCCAATGCTAGAACTCCCTAAGCTCCTCCCGCGACAGAAAACCCAACCCTAACCCACGTCGAGCCTTAGCCTCACCTCACCTCTCCACCACCCTCGCTCTCATCCCCTCATCGTCACCACCACCTCCGTCATCACCTCTCCTCTCTCGAGTGCCCAACGTCACCCCGACCGCACCTGCAAACCCCAGAAACACCCAAGAACCCCATCTCCACCACCGCCGACCTCGTCACCGTTCCCATCCCCCGGACATCACCACCATCACCTTTTCCATCCCCAAGAACCCAACAACCAACTCCAAACTCCTGTGCACCCACAAACCCGAGCACCCCGACCAGCTCAAGAATTCCTCTGCCCTCGCCGGAAAACTTCATCGTCGCTACCACCCTCGTCTCACCGCCCTCATCACCACCATCACCACTACCTCCTCTCTTCTCCTTCATCCCTGACGAGAACCCAAGAACCCCAAACCCTGCAAACCCAAACCTCACATACAGCCTACACCCATCGCCCGCACCCCTCAACGCCGATCACCCACGACCTCATCGTCGTCTCTATTCTCTGTCCCAGAACCCCATAGCCAACACCAGAGAATAATACAACCCCTCTTCTTCTTCTTCTTTCTTCTTTCTTTGCTTTCTTGCTTTCTCGATTCTTGACGTCGCCGGAGTCGTGCACTGTTAGGAATATGTAGGCCCTAGAGGCCATTATTATATAATATAGTGGATGCTTAGACATATATATAGAGGACTTTCTTGCTCGACATTATAGTATGTTATCTGGTTGCTCTTTATCTTAACATGTATACTTGTATTATTATATTGTCTCTCTGATATATGTTGATAAAACCCTTAGGATGTTTTCTTGACTACCTGGACTATGGTGCAGATCATACCACTGGGACTTGTGTAGTCCACAAGCACATACTTTAATTGTTCCTAGTCGAGGGGACATCGAAACAGGGCATCGATATTCTATAGTAGATTAGTGTGTACGTTTCTTGACCCTGTAGGGGGCGATGGTTGATCCCATAACCATTGGTGTTTGACATCGAAGATTGTACACATGTGCTCATTAGAGAATGGGTACACCGAACAGGACTCGTCGAGAACTCCTAGATGGTACCATACCTATCGTTAGATAGCAATTCTCTGATGACAGTGGTGTAGGTTAGCCTGTAGACCCAAGACCGTTATAGTATCTTGTGTGGTTCCCACTGTGCTTTGATTTCCCCCCTACCACTGCTCAAAGGAGTTGTGATATGGATTTTGGTTACAGTCCCGAGTCACATGGAGGCAGTGAGCAATAGGAGGGGTTTCGTCTCTCCTGATATAGGGAGTTGATGTCGTGCTATACTCGATTAGCTATAACAGTAAGTCCCGAGCCAGGATTGATGAGATTTACTGGTAAGTGTTATCAGTAGTTTCTCGAACCGTTATGAGTCATACATCGGCACGACTTATCAAGTTACTGGGGTCTGACGATTCTACCCCTAGACTCGATATACGACATATCAGACGAAGAGACCGGACTTTATGGTATGTGTTACTTATAGGCTTCATGGGAGTTTGGACAAGCTTGCTTGTTGATCTTCTATTCGCTCAATACCTGGGTAGCCGTTACGTCCAGGTACTACCGCTGACGGCTTGTGGGTGACTAATGTGATCATCACCTACTGCTGGCGTATTGACGAGTCTTAAGAGTCCCACACAGAGGTTTCATAGTTCAAGCTAAATGAAGTAGGGCACATATGCTGATATGTGCGGGGGGCTGATTAAATATGAGTATGTGATATCGTATTCTAATCTGGCGATAAATGTTATCGTTTAGGTTATATATGATATAACCGGATTATTGAATCAAGTGTTGATTTGATAATATGATATACAGATAAATGATATTAGTCGGTTATATGTAATATAACCAGATTATTGAATCAAGTGTTAATTTAATAATATGATATATATATATATATAGATATATATTTGATATAATTATATATTAACTAATATTATGCTCACTAATTATTTTCTTTTCTTGATATATATGTATGTATGTATGTATGTATGTATGTATATTAGGAAGCATGGCTTGGATTTTCTATTTTTAGAAAATAGAAAAAAAGGTCAAAAATGGGGAGATATTTTTGGGTATGGATGAGGCATGGCATTTTCATTAGTTTATTGGTCTTGACTCACTATTGAAGTATGGTTCTAATTATTTATTTGATAAATAATGGATGCTTCAATAAGTGAGGGGATGAAGAGCCATTCTACACTTGCTCATTTTTTCCTTTAGCTCATTTTACTTGCTCTCCTTCTTCCTCCACTCCATCTTACTTTTAGCCTTAACCCTCACATATATTGTGAACCTTAGGGCTTTAGAAGATACTAAGTGAGTTTAACACCCCTACTTCATCATCCTACACTTGATTAGCACTTGAGTTTAGATTGTTTCCTTCACTAATAGGAGATTAGTGAAGAGATAGCTTGAATTAGAGGAGCTTCGGGTGGATCATCTTCGACACGAAGATCGCGAAGGAAGCTCGTTCATTATTCAAGTGGAACCTAGAGGAGTCTTAGGGACTACTACCCGGAGCTTGAGAAGAGAAGGACTTGGTTTACAAAGGTTGTAGCATTCTTCACTTAGTGTAAATCCTTTTATATTATACTATAAACCCTAATAATCTATTTAGATCATTAGATAGTGTAGCTTAGCATCCTGAAATTTTGAAAATTGCATGCTTGATGCCGGTATAAACCCTTTGGTGGTGCTAGGAAACACTTTCATGATATCAGAGCCAAGCTAGAATATTAGGGGAAGTCTACACGACGTTAAAGTGTTCGATCGAACTTCGAAACCCATTTTTTATCAAGTTTCTGTCCATTTTTCAAAAGTTGAGATTTTCCAAATTAAAAATAGTCAAAAAATCGTGCAGGGTATTTTATGGATCCTCAAGAAAAACGAGGACCCAATTCATTTAAACCGCCGCGGAACCGTAGCCTAAACTCTAGTTTGGCCATGGTTCCACTGCATGTTTAAGGGATTGTGGTATCGTGTCTCTTTTGCTGCTCCATTATGATATTTGGCACTTTTTGGATATTTTTAGTGAGACTCAAGTTGTTGAGGTCTCTGTGATTTGTGGGAGTTTGATAATTCGATCAAAATGTTTAACGTCTTCTAGGTTATTATGATATGTGATACAATATTTAGTATCCACAATAATTAGTTTCGTGAAAACTAGTTAGTATTTTATAAATCTAGCGTTTTAGTCTCAGTTGATCGATTGCCACGGAGTTTCGATTCGGATCAAAACTCCATCGCAAACGTGTAAAGTACGCGAACACGACAGTCGGGAATCTTATTGAATTATCCGACTGCTTATTGAAAAGAGTGTTCAGTTTGAGTCTAAAATGCAAGGTTTATAGGGTTAGGTATGAAATTCGGAATATGAGAATTCCGGGTTTATGATGGCTAAGGAGTTTGCGGATTCTAATTATTGTAGTTTTTCATTTCTTTTCTGTGACCGTAAGTGTAATATGTGGGGTATCCCCGATCTCGTTGCTATATATGTCAATGACATTTGGGATACGCATATTTACTTACGTTGATGATATGTGATGTTTATGTGGTGCTGTGATATGTTATATCGGATCGTCGTGATTGAATAGCTAGTTTTTTTTTGAGTGAGATGAGAGTTTTTTTTTAATTTTCATTCATGTAATACTTGTATGTAATATTCTTTTATTGGAACACTTCCGGGTTGAGGATGATGTCACCATTGATGTATATTATTTACTTTTCCGCATTAGGATAGACCCAAGGTGGGGGGAGCACAATTAACCGGGTTCTGGAGTCCAGTGGGAGACCATCTCGAGGAGTCGAGACCGGGTCTCCTAACTCTAGAATTGGCAGGGTTGCTTGCCGCTCTCGTAGGGGTCTAGCGATGTGGGTTTGGCTATTCATCATGACCGTGGAATCCATGTTTTTCATTACTGGCTTAATATAAAACACGGACCTCCTAGTATATCCAATATTTCATATGTTGACTTCTGCTGCTTGAGTTCTGTGATGTGATCATATAATTGCGTGAGACGAATGCTATATATATATATATATATATATATATATATATATGATATATATAATAAACGTTGTTTATGTTTTTCACCCGCGCTAGTCCAGCCCCCGCTCTGCTGTTAGTTAAGTAACCTAACGGTGCATTACGGGGCCCCGTGGCGAATGCGGATAGCATAAGCGTACGTTCTATTTTTGTTTCTTTTCTGTGACGTTTAGGGAAACATAAATGATGAGACTTCATTAATGAGATTAATGGAAATAAAAGAAACCTAAAGACGTTGTAGAATCAAAATTTTCAAAAAGGTAGCTCTAGTTCTTGCTTTGCATAGTGATATTCCTTGATGAATATCCAGCACCTCATTCGATGAAGAAAGAGCCGAGATCCCTTCACTGAGAGTGACCTCTTTAGAAAAACTAGCAAATGCTATAATCCACTTGGTTTTGTTTTGATAGCTTCACTAGCTCCTTCTTTGCATAGTGGTGTTCCTTGATGAATATCCAGCACCTCATTCGATGAGGAAAGAGCCGAGATCCCTTCACCGGGAGTGACCTCTTTAGCAAAACTAGCAAATACTACAAAAAAACCCCTTTTCAAATCACTAGATTCTACAAAGATATCAAGTTCATTACGTTAAAGGTTTTCATCAAAACCAGTCATAGCCCTCCGTCATTTCAGATAAGTGTTATTTAGTATTCGTGATGCGTTTGTTGGCCTCCGTCAAGGTGTAGTGTGCGGTAGCTTATTACTGCTTATCTGCCGCATATGATGCGATTGGATTAGAGTACTCGTATGACCTTGTTAGCCTCCATCAACGGTCATGCGGGTGGGTTTAATTCAACCACGAAATGAACGGGTTGAGCTTGACTAGCGGCCTATGGTTTGCTGGCCTCCGTCAAGGTCATAGGACGTTAGAGGTAAAAACAGATATTGGGAATTTAAAGTGTTGAAATTTGTAATGAGATTGCATACCTTCTATGAGATAGTTGGATCCCGATACCCACTGCGAGTAAGAGTTACTCATGGGAGAGTTTTCCACTTTACAATTAGATGATCCAGTAAGTGTCTAAGAAAGGTGTTAACGGGGTTATGCCCCTGCAGAAACAAGGTTATTTAATTAGTTCCATACGAAAATATGGGGAGACTCCCTCGGAGTACTAATACCTGCCTGGCTGACCGACTGGCAAACTTGTAGGGTGTAATTAATCCCGGCTAATCTTACCTTTTATGGTTTGAAGGAAGATTTGATAACAACAGTGGGAGCCATCATGATTAAATAAGATAATAACCAATCTAATCTTGCAAAGAGCGCATGCTAAAGTGTTTCCTCCTCTCTCTCTCTCCATGTAGCGACCATGACACGCCTTAATCAAGATAATAATATGGATGTATAGACCAAACCCGCTTATTATACTGAGCTGGGAAATGTTGGTTCAGTTTTTTCTTATGATTGTTATAAGTCTGAGCAAGGAATAGGGGAATATCAGGATTCCCATGCAACCCGAACGAAGAATGAGTATGATGATGCATCTTCTTCGGGTGTGTTCGTTACCGAGAACTGTTTCTCAGTTTGCTTTACATCCTGAGTATTGGATACCAGATCAGGATCCCACGTCTGTAATTTGGTACATGGGCTAAGAAGAGATAGAAAACTGGGAAAGGGTGATATGTCTCTCAAAGTAGCGAATGGAGCAATTGTTGCAGCCAAAGCAGTTGGCGAATATCACCTAGTATTACCAAATTGTAATACAATGATTCTGAACGACTGTTATTATGTACTAAATATGATGTGCAATATTATATCAGTTTCTTTGTTGCATAAAGAAGGATATAACTTTGTATTGGAGGATAATGTTATGAACATTTTCCTAAATCAAGTGTTGATTGGGTTTAGTACGTTATGTAACGGTATATATGTTCTAAATCAAACTACGGTTCTAAATGTACAGAACACACACAAGAGGAAAAGTTCAGAAATGAACGAAGCCTTGTAGCATTGTAGACTTGGTCATACCAATGCGACAATACTAGCTAAGTTGCATAAAGATGAATATTTGAATCAATTTGAATTTACATCTTATGAAACTTTCCAGTCATGTCTCAAAGATAAAATGACCAAAACTCCATTTACTGGACACGGAGAAAGAGCTACTGAACTCTTGGGACTGATACATAGTGATGTATGGGTCCTATGTCTACACATGCCAGGAATGGTTCCCCGTACTTCATTACATTCATCGATGATCTCTCACGATACGGACATGTGTTCTTGATGAAACACAAATCTGAATCATTTGAGAAATTCAAGGAATATAAGTACGAAGTTGAGAACCAGACGGGTAAAAGTATTAAAGTCCTACGATCTGATTGGGGAGGAGAATACTTGAGCAAGGAATTCAGAGACTACTTAAAAAAGAATGAGATTCTCTCTCAGCTTACTTCTCCGTATACACCACAGCACAACGGTGTATCGGAGGGGAGGAATCACACTCCATTAGATATGGTGAGCTCTATGATGAGTAATGCTAAGTTACCTATTTCCTTTTGGAGTTATGCACTTGAGACAGCTGCATACCTATTGAATATGGTTCCCACCAAATCCGTGCCTACCACTCCATATGAGATATGGAAAGAGAAGAGACCATGTCTTAATTTTATTAAGATGTGGGGTTGTCCGGTTTATGTTAAAACATAAAATCCGGACAAGCTCGAGGCAAGGTCAGTTCTGTGCAAATTTATAGGATATCCCAAACATTCGAGAGGGTATATCTTCTACCACACTGAGGAACAAAAAGTGTTTGTTTCTCGACATGCTACCTTTTTAGAAAAGGAATTTCTTGTGAAAGAAATTAGTGGCAATGAGGTAGAACTGGAAGAAATTCCAGCTGCACAAACTATAACTGACGATTTGGTAGAACCAGAGGATTCAATAGTCCCCAACGAACCTCAGCCACTCCGCAGATCTAGTAGGGTTCCTCATCCACCTGAGAGATACTACAGTTTTCTCATAGACGGTGGGAGCAAGAATTGCATCATGGAAGATGATGACCCAACTAGTTTTGAGCAGGCCATCATAAGTGGAGACTCTGTGAAATGGCTGGATGCTATGCGATCTGAGATGGAATCCATGTACACCAACAAAGTATGGACTTTGGATGTTACTCCTGAAGGGGTAAAACCCATCAGGACAAAGTGGATATTTAAGAAGAAAATTGGTGTAGATGGAAAGGTTGAGACCTTCAAAGATAGACTTGTAGCAAAAGGTTTTCGTCAACAACCAGGTGTCGACTATGATGGAACCTTTTCTCCTGTCGCCATGCTTAAGTCTATCAGGATCATACTTGCCATTGCTGCATACCATGACTACGAAATCTGGCAGATGGACGTCAAGATTGCTTTTCTAAATGGTGATTTAGAATAGAGCGTGTACATTACACAACCAGAGGGCTTCATAGACAGTAGGAGCAGCGGAAGCGTGTGCAAACTTCTTAAATCAATCTACGGATTAAAGCAGGCATCACGGAGCTGGAACATCTATTTCGATGAATCTATCAAAGAGTTTGACTTCATCAAAAATATAAATGAACCTTGTATATACAAGAAGGTTGTAGAGAGTAAGGTTGTCTTCCTCAAATTGTACATGGATGACATACACTTTATAGGAAATGATGTTCCTATGCTACACTCGGTCAAGCTCTTCTTATCACATAAGTTCTCCATGAAAGATCTAGGTGATGCCTCCTACATTCTTGGGATTAAGATCTATATAGATAGATATAAAAGGATGTTGGGATTGTCCCAATCCAGGTACATTGACACCATTCTAAAGAGGTTTAGTATGGAAGATTCTAAGAATGGTAATATACACGCTAGCTCAGGAATCACTCTCTCCAAAAAGATGTCTCCCAAGACTGATTTGGAGAGGGCTCGCATGCAAGGGATATCCTATGCTTCGGCAGTCGGGTTAATCATGTATGCGATGTTATGTACCAGACCGGATGTAGCTTACTCACTAGGTGTAGTGAGTAGGTATCAATCAAATCCTGGGGAAAATTACTGGGCAGCTGTGAAGAACATTCTTAAGTACTTGAGAAGGACTATAGAGATGTTCTTGGTGTATGGTAACGGTGAACTCCAGATGGAGTCCTTTACCGATTCGAGCTTCCAGTGCGATAAAGACGACAGTAAGTCGGTCTCGGGTTTTGTCTTCACCCTCAATGGAGGGACGGTATGTAGTAAGAGTTCCAAGCAAGATACCATAGAAGACTCAACGATGGAGCCGGAATACATCGCTGCCAATGATGCTGCCAAAGAGGCTGTCTGGATGAAGAATTTCATTGCTGAACTTGTTGTGGTGCCATCCATTGAGCATCCAATACCTGTGTATTATGATAACAATGGAGCTATAGCTTTGGCTAAAGAACCCCGGTCCCATCAGCGATCCAGACATATTCTTAGACGGTATCACCTGATCCGGGAGATAGTATATCGACGGGAGATCGAGGTTAGGAGAGTTGACACGAAGGACAACGTAGCGGATCCACTCACGAAGGCCCTCCCCCAGACACAGTTTAAGAGACTTTATAGGATGTTGGGTATGAGATACTACAACAATTGGCCTTAGTGCAAGTAGGAGTTTGTTAGGAATATGTATGCCGTAGAGGCCATTATTGTATGATATAGTGGATGCTTGAACATATATATAGAGGACTTTCTTGATCGACATGATAGTATGCTATCTGGTTGCTCTTTATCTTAACATGTTCACTTGTATTATTATACATTCTCTCTGTTACATGTTGATAAAACCCTTAGGATGTTTGCTTGACTACCAGGACTATGATGCGGATCATACTACTGGGACTTTTGTAGTCCACAAGCACATCCTTTAATAGTTTCTAGTCGAGGGGATATCGAGACAGGGTATCGTAGACTAGTATGCACGTTTCTTTACCCTATAGGGGGCGATGGTGATCCCATAACCATTGGTGTTTTCCATCAAAGATTGTACACAGGTGCTCATTATAGTATGGGTACACCGAATAGGACTCGCCGAGAACTTCTAGACGGTACCATACTTATCGTCAGATAGCAGTTCTCTGGTGACACTTGTACAGGTTAGTCTATAAACCAAAGATCGTCATAGTGTCATGTGTGGTTCCCACTGTGCTTTGATTTCCTCTCTACCATGGATCAAAGGAGTTGTGCAAACAGGTGGATTTTGGGTACAGTCCCGAGTCACATAGAGGCAGTGAGCGATAGGAGGGGTTTCGTCTATCTCGGTATAGGGAGTTGATGTTGTGCTATGCTGAATAGGCTATAACAGTAAGTCCCTGGCCAGGGCTGATGAGATTTACTGGTAAGTGTTATCAGTTGTTTCTCGAACCGTTATGAGCCACACATCGGCATGACTTATCAAGTTACTGGGGTCTGACGATTCCACCCTTAGACTCGATATGCGACATATCAGATGAAGAGACCGGATTGTACGGTAAGTGTTACATATAGGCTTCATGGGAGTTTGGACAAGCTTACTTGTTGATCTTCTATTCACTCAATACCTGGGTAGCCGTTACGTCCAGCTAGTACCGCTGATGGCTTGTGGGTGACTGATGTGATCATCACCTACTGCTGGCGTATTGACGAGTCTTCAGAGTCCTACACAGAGGTTTCATAGTCCTAGCGAAACGAAGTAGGGAACATATGCTGATATATGCGGGGCCTGATTAAATATGGGTATGTGATACCGTATTCTAATCTGGCGATAAATTTTATCGATTAGGTTATATATGATATAACCGGATTATCGAATCAAGTGTTGATTTGATAATGTGATATACAGATAAATGATATTAGTCGGTTATATGTGATATAACTGGATTATTGAATCAAGTGTTGATTTAATAATATGATATATATTTATATTTGATATAATTATATATTAACTAATATTATGCTCACTAATTATTGTATTTTCTTAATATATATATATATATATATTAATATATATATATATATATGATATGTGTGTGTGTGTATTATGAAGCATGGCTTGGATTTTCTATTTTTAGAAAATAGAAAAAGAGGTGGAAATGGGGAGATATTTTAGGTATGGGTGAGGCATGGCATTTTCATTAATTTATTGGACTTGACTCACTATTGAAGTATGGTTCTATTTATTTATTTGATAAATAATGGTTGCTTCAATAAGTAAGGGGATGAAGAACCATTCTACACTTGCTCATTTTTTCCCTTAGCCCATTTTGCTTGCTCTCCTTCTTCCTCCTCTCCATCTTACTTCTAGCCCTAACCCTCACATGTGTTGTGAACCCTAGGGCTTTAGAAGATACTAAGTGAGCTTAACACCTTACTTCATTATCCTACACTTGATTAGCACTTGAGTTTAGATTTTTTCCTTCACTAATAGGAGATTAATGAAGAGGTAGCTTGAATTAGAGGAGCTTGGGATGGATCATCTTCGACACGAAGATCGCGAAGGAAGCTCGTTCATTCTTCAAGTGGAGCCTAAAGGAATCTTAGGGACTACTACCCGAAGCTTGAGAAGAGAAGGACTTGGTCTCTAAAGGTTGTAGCATTCTTCACTTAGTGTAAATCCTTTTATGTCATACTATAAACCCTAATAATCTATTTAGATCATTAGATAGTGTAGCTTAGCACCCCAAAATTTTGAAAATTGCATGCTTGATGCCGGTATAAATCCTTTGGTGGTGCTAGGAAACACTTTCATGCACGTCGCCGACGATCCGGGCGACCCAGTTGTCGTCATCATCCAGTGTGGTCACGTCTTTGGATAGCCTAGTCTAGTCTTGTACGCAAGTGGTTTGCATCGCGACGTTTACCCGACGTCGAACGTGATGTACGTACCCCGACGTGAGATCCGATCAGGCAAGTTTATCTTGCTACATGCTATGCTACTATATTTATATCCATATGAATAAAAATAATACATGTATTTTAATTATGCATCACATGTTATAGATTTACTGTTTTTGAATACCGTACGCATCCTTACTATCTATTGCATACCTAGTTGCATGCCGGAACCTCATTATATCAAATTACGTTATATTAGTAAAACGTGCTTTCTAATATGCATCATACGTAGTCATGGACTTCTAAAATGTTATCACTAATAGATACATGTGCATCCGTGCATTAACCGTGTTTCGATATTCGTTATGGTTTACATTGGATATCTAGTTGATGTATATACATCACCTGACAGGTTCACGACACACTACTAACATGTTATATGGATCTAGTTACTAATGCTAACAATCCTGACTTGTTGTCCTGACGGACATTACTTGTTGTCTGCATAGACGAAAAACTGTACCTGCTTGATCCTAGGTTGGCTTTAGCGCTATATTGGAAATACCTGACTTAAACACAAACCTGAGGGTAACGGGGAAATCATGAATGTAACCGAAACGTAACTCAAAAGACTATTATTACATGTTTGCCGTTTTTCCGGGCGTTACGGAATAATCATATTTGCCGTTTTTCCGGGCATTACAGAATATCTTGTTTGCCGTTTCTCCGGACGTTACGGAATAATCATGTAATCGTGGTCCCGTGGGGAATGGAAGGGGCATAGATTGATGGGTTACGATGAGAATTATATTAATTGATTTTTAATACTTTATATTAGATAACCCAGAAGCTCATCTTAGGTTACACATCACATACACACACGTACCTCACTGTATATATTCATGTTGTTGATTTATATTCCTGTCTATATATCTCGTTACATCCTGGTTATTATTGTTATTTTGATGTTATGACGCACTGACGTCTGGGTTTTGTATGGCCCAGCTCCTCTACCATTATCGCGGGCTAAACATGAGTACTTTAGCCGTCAAGCTGAGCAGTGAGGAATTGAGTTTAGTGATGCTTAGTTTAGCTTATTTTTTCCGCACTTTTATTTCTTGATGTGAGCCCATATTGGGACGTATTTTTTGGATATTGTTTCTGGATATTATTATCGTTTCCGCTTTTACATTTCTTGACTCTTTTATTTTGGTAAATAGAAATGTATTAGATAGATTTTATATTTTACTGTTCTTGATATCCTATAGACAGCCGTAATGTAACTGTGGAGGGATGTTTCATAACAACAGGTAGCATGGTTGGCTCTGTCACGTGCCGTAGTTAGCGCACTTTGGGAAGAGGGGCGTGACAACATTTCGCAAAGGCAAAATAGTATTGGTCGCCAAGAGGCTAATGATCTTCAACCGTGCAAAGCGCCGGAAGTTTGAACCAAATTATGAAGTCCTGTATATAATAGACAAAGTCTATCAAGGCGGGGCCTACATGTTGATGAACATACATAGAGAGAGCCCATTTCGACCTATAAAAGGTCGCTTCCTCAAGAAATATTACGGTTAAAGAGTTTTGATTTGGGTCAACGATAGGTTATGATATTGTTTCGCTCCCTATCTTTCTTGGTAAAGACCCTAAAAGGCTTACATATATCCGAAATCATGGTTAGCAATGCTTCCTAAGTATCCGTTTCCCTGCAGACGGTCTCCAAATCGACTACCGTACACAATCCATGAGCTACTTGCATCCCAACGTCCTCCATTGGAAAGCTAAGCTACCAACAAGGAGAAGAACCACTCATGTGTCCTCACGATACATGAGGAGAATGGTGTTTACGAGATCTTCTCGACTCGTAAGAAGAAAACAGCCTCATGGAATCCTTATGACTCACAAAGGAAAACACACATGGAGGTTCTCAAAACTCCTAAGGAGAAAATACACCTATAAGATCCTTTCGACTGGCAGGAAGAAAATATTTTTATGAGACCCTCAAGGAGTTTCTCTGCTTGGTACCCTCACTAGGTTTTAACAAGCATCAAACATGCAACTTTAAAAATTTAGGGTGCTAACCAAACCAAACCTAGAATCGAACTAGTAAGTTAGGGTAAAGGCTAACAAGTATCATCTACTAGTAAGGGTCTAACCCTAAGAGGAAAGAAATACAACCTTTGTAGACCTCTCCTCCTTGACTCCTTGGTCCTACTTGGAGTTTGAACGGGTTCGCTTGAAGCCTTCGAAGTCCACGACGATAAACCACGGAGTTTCTTTGCTCAAGCTCCTTCCTTCACTTTATCTAAGTAGAAGTGAGGCAAATAACCTACACCAGTGGGCTAGACTAATATAGATTGGTGAAGTGGGTAGTGTTCTCACTTAAAAAACCTTTCTTTTCTTTTTCTTCACTCACTTAAAAAAGGGTAAAGAGCTTGGAGGAAGAAGGAGATGGAAATGGCTTAGCTTGAGCTCAAGAGAGAATAATCTCAAGAAAGAAAATAATAATATGAGAAATGAGAGAGTCACACTCACTCTTAACTTAGGCTAGGAAAATATCTAGATATTTTTTAGATGGTTGAGTTAAAAGATAATTAGGAAATAAACCCATGGTTAGAAAAGATATTTTAAGAAGTGTGTAGAAGAGAAGAAAAATCAACCATGATTTATTTCCCATTTTCTTTTAACTCAATAATAAAAAATATCATAATAGTTTCCATGTGAGTCTTGCATATCCATCTCCAATGTATCATCAACCATGACACATGTATGAATGCATGTGTGCATACATATCAATATAAACATACATGCATGCATGCATACAAAAATAAAGAAAGGATTTAATAAATGAGCAAATAGTCTTTTGATATTAAATCAACACTTGATTTAATAATCCGGTCATATCATGTATGACCCGACCAATAGAAAACGATTGAATAAAATACAGTATCATATACGCGCATTTAATCAAGCTCCCACGCATATCCCATATGCACCCCACATCGTTTTGCCTCAGCTAGGAAACCCCTTTGTGGGACTCTGAGACCCGTCAATACGCTAGCAGTAAGTAGTGATCATATCACATACCCACAAACCGTCAGCGGTTCTAGCTGCACGTAATGGCTCCTAGGTATTGAGCGAATAGAAGAACAACAAGCGAACCTGTCAAAACTCCCGTAGAGCCAACCGGTAACACTTACCATACAGTCCTGTCTCTTCGTCATATAAGCTGCATATTGAGTCTAGGGATGGAATCGTCGAACCCAATAACTTAATAAGTCATGCCGATGTATGGCCTATAACAGATCGAGAAACTACTGATAACACTTATCAGCCCTGGCCAGGGACTTCCTGTTATAGCCAATCGAGCACAGTGCAACATCTGTTAGTTATATGTATGCCCTAGAGGCCATTATTGTACATGTAATGTATATTATAGTGGATGCTTGGACACACACACACACACACACACACACACACACACACACACACACACACATATATATATATGTGTGTGTGTGTGTGTGTGTGTGTGTGTGTGACTTTCTTGCTTGACATGATAGTATGTTATCTGGTTACTCTTTATCTTAACATGTTGATTGATATTCTTTACTATCTTGCGCTCACATGTTGATAAAGCCCTTAGGATATGTACTTGACTAGCAGGATTATGATGAGATCATACTAGTGGGGCCAGGGTGGTCCACAAGTACATCCATTAATCAGCTCCTAGTCAAGGGAATATCAAGACCAGGGTATCGATATTCCAGTGTAGACTAGTGTGTATCTTTCTTGTCCCTTAGAGGGCGATGGTTGATCCCACAACCATTGGTGTGTGACATCAAAGATTGTACACATGTGCTCATTGGAGAATGGGTACACCGAACAGGACTCACCGAGGACTCCTATGTGGTAGTATATCTATCGTCAGATAGCAGTCCTCTGGTAACACTGGTACAGGTTAGTCTGTAGACCCGAGATCGTCATAGAATCTTGTGTGGCTCCCACTGTGTTTTGATTTCCTCCCTACCATGGTTCAAAGGATTCGTGCAAACAGGAGGATTTTGGATACAGTCCTGAGTCACATGGAGGCAATAAGCGATAGGAGGGGTTTCGTCTCTCCCGGTATTGGGGGTTGATGTTGCGCTATGCTCGATTGGCTATAACTGGAAGTCCCTGGCCAGGGCTGCTGCCGAGATTTACTGATAAGTGTTATTAGTGGTTTCTCGAACCGTTATAGGCCAGACATCGGCATGACTTATCACGTTACTGGGGACTGATGTTCACCACCCCTAGACATGATATGCGACATATCAGATGAAGAGAACAGACTGTATGGTAGTGTTGCCGATAGGCTTCATGGAGAGTATGGATGAGCATGCTTGCTGATCTTCATATCGCTCAATACCCGGGTAGCCGTTACATCCAGCTAGTACCGCTGACGGCTACTAGGTGATTGATTTGATCATCACCTACTGCTGGCATATTGACGAGTCTTTAGAGTCACACACAGAATTTTCCTGGTTCGTGCGAAACGAAGTAGGGCACATATGTTGATATATGCGTGGGCCTGATTAAATATGAGTATGTGATACCGTATTGTAATCTGCCAGTTATATGTTATCGGTTCAGTTATATGTGATATAACCAGATTGTCGAATCAAGTGTTTATTTGATAATGTGCTATACAGATGAATGATATTAGTCGGTCATATGTGATATAACCGGATTATTAAATCAAGTATTGATTTAAAAATGTGATATATATTATATGTGATTTAATTATATCTTAACTAATATTATTAGCTCAGTAATTATTCTTCATTATATATATATATATATATATATATATATTAATATATATGATATGTATATAATAATGAAGCATGGCATGATTTCTATTTTTGAGAAAAGTAGAAAAGAGGTGGAAAATGAGAGTATGGTTGCAAGCATGGGCTTTATTCATAGTTTATTCATCTTAACTCACTATTCAAGCATGGTTGCAATTTTATATTGCAAAATTCCGTGCTTGAATGAGTGGGGGTCAAGAGTTGCCCTTCATTCTAGTCTCATTCTCAACACTTAGCCATTTTTCTTGAGTTGCTCCTATGGTTGCTCTCTAGCTTCATCTTCTTTCTCAATTGCCATGGTTCAAGCTTTAACCCTCACATGAGATGTGAATCATGAAGCTTGAATACAAACTTATGAGATTTTAACATCCCCTACTTCACCATCCTACAACAAACTAGTAATTTGGTGTCGTGTGTTTCCCACACTAAAAGAGTTTAGTGTAGAGTTAGCTTAGGCTAGAGGAACTTCGGGTGGATCGTCTTTGGCGCGAAGATCATGAAGGAGGTTCGTTCAACTCGAAGAAGAGCCTAGTAGAGTCGCGTGGACTTCAAACCGGAGCTATAGAAGAGAAGGAATAGAACTACAAAGGTCGTATGCACTTTTCTTCTCTTTAGTTAATCTCATCACAAAGGCAAACCCTGATAATCTAGTAATGATCTTGTTAGTCTAACTTAGCACCTAATAAAAATTAAAATGTAGCATTCTTGATGCCTCTAGAACCTCATGGTGGTGTTAAGGTCGACTTTCATAGTATCATAGCCAGGGTAGAACATTAGGGTAACTTGTAGCGACGTTAGAAATCCGCCATTTTTATCGCGTAAAAACTGCCGATAAAAACAGTTTCAAAAATGATGTTTTGAGTTGTTTGCACAACCCGTGGGCTCACAGTTTGAACCGAGAAGCTGTGGGGTAGAGCGTGTGCTCCCCGGGGGGGACCGAACGGCTGGGCCTACTCCCCAAGACCACCACAAGGTGGTCTTGGCAGTGGGGACCCGAAATTACCCCACCTTAGGCAGTTTCGGGTCTGCCTCACCCCCTGGCCACCTCATGGTGGCCTTAGGGGTAGGGTACCCTCTCTAGGCCCTCCATTCGATAGTTAATTTTGGGATCTTCGCCCCCACGAAGATTCGGGCGGGTTTCGAGTTCGTTTCGACTCCCGGATTGGCTTAAAACGATCGGTTTTGGAACTTTAGCTCACTGGATTTTTCATGTCTTGGAAAAATTGGTTAAGTTTGCTAATTGCGTGAGGAATTCTAATGTCGCGATTGCTTTACAAGTTTTGTGATGTGTGTGATACAATTATTAGAATCCGGATTAATTAGTTATATGAAAACTAGTTAGTATATTGTAAAGCTAGCTGTTTAGTCTCAATTTGGATCGAAACTCCATCGCAATTGCGTATTGTACGCGATCACTAAGTCGGGAATCTTGTTGAATTATCCGACAACCAATTGAAAAGAGTTTTCAATTTGAAACTAAAATGCAAGTTTTATAAGTTAGGCATGAAATCCAGAATATGAGATATTCCGGGTTTATTATGTCTAAGGAAATTGCGGATTCTAATTATTATAGTTTTCTGTTTCTTTTTCTGCGACCGTAAGTGTGATATGTAGGGTATCCCAATCTCGTTGATATATGTCAATGATTTTTAGAAATACGCATATTTGCTTACGTTGATAATATGTGATATCATGTGTTGCTGGTGATATGATTTATTGGATCGTCGTGAAAGAATAGCTGGGGGTTTTATGTGAGATGAGGGTTTTTATTTTCATTCATGTAAAATCTGTATGTAATATTCCTTTATTGGGGCATTTCCAAGTTGAGAATGATGTCACCACTATTGTATATTATTTTCTTTTCCGCATTAGGATAGACCCAAGGCGGGGAGCACAAGTAACCGGGTTCTAGAGTCCAGTGGGAGACAATCTCAAGGAGTTGAGACCGGGTCTCCTAACTCTAGAATTAGCAGGGTTACTTGCTGCTCTTGTAGGGGTCTAGAGATATAGGTTTGGCTATTCATCACGACTGTGGTATCCGTGTTTTACATTATTGGCTAAATTTAAAACACGGATATCCTAGTGTATCCAATATTTCATATGTTGCTTCTGCTGCTTGATTCTGTAATGTTGATCATATAACTGCGTGAGACGAATGTAATATTATATATATGATATATAATAAACGTTGCTTATGTTTTGCACCCGTGCTAGTCCAGCCCCCGCACTGCCGGTAGTTAAGTAACCTAACGGTGCATGACGGGGCCGAGTGCTGAATGCGGATGACATAAGCGTACGTTCTATTTTTGTTTCATTTTTCTGTATTGTTTAGGAAACATTAATTGATGGGACATCATTAATGAGATTAATGAAAAGAAAGAAACCAAAAGATGTTGTAGAATCAAATTTTCAAAAAGGATAGCTCTAGTTCTTGCTTTGCATAGTGGTATTCCATGATGAATATCCAGCACCTCATTCGATGAGGAAAGAGCCGAGATCCCTTCACCGGGAGTTGCCTCTTTAGAGAAACTAGCAAATAATACAACCCACTTGGTTTTGTCTTTTGACTGCTTCTTTAGTTCTTGCTTTGCATAGTGGTATTTATGAATATCCAGCACCTCATTCGATGAGGAAAGAGCCGAGATCCCTTCACCGGGAGTGACCTCTTTTGCAAAACTAGCAAAAGCTTCAAAAACACTCCTTTTCAAAATCACTAAATTCTACAACGATATCAAGTTCATTACGCTCAGGGTCTTCTTAAAAACATGCGTAGCCCTCCGTCATTTCAGATAAGTACTACTTAGTATTCGTGCTACGTTTGTTGACCTTAGCCAAGGCGTAGTGTGCGGTAGCTAATTAGTGCTTGTCTGCGGCATGTGATACGATTGGATTAGGGTAGTCGTGCGGCTTTGTTGACCTTAGCCGAGGGTCGCACGTGTGGGTTTAATTCAATCAAGAAATGACGGGTTGAACTTTGCTAGCACTTATGATTTGTTGACCATAGCCAAGGTCATAACTTGCTAGGGGTAAAAATCATTATCAGGAATTTCAAGTGTTGAAATTTGCAATGAGATTGCATACCTTTTATATGATAGTTGGATCCCAATACCCAGTGCGAGTAAGAATTACTCCTGGGAGAGTTTTGCACTTTACAATTAGCTAATCAAGTAGGTGTCTAGAAAGGTGTCAATGGGGTTATGCCTCTAGGGAAACGAGGTTTATTTTAATTAGGTCCGTGCGAAAGCACAGGGAAACTCCCTCAAAGTACCGATACTGGCCTGGCCGAACGATTAGTGAACTTGTAGGGTGTAATTAATCCATGCTAATTTTACCTTTTAGGGTTTGAAAGAAGATTTGATAAAAACAGTGGGAGCTATCCTGATTAGATAAGATAATAACCAATCTAATCTTGCAAAAAGCACACGCTAACGCGTTTCCTTCTCTCTCTCTCTCCAGGCAGCAACCAATGCCACGCCTTAATCAAGATAATAATATGGATGTATTGACCGAACCCTCCTTTTATACAGGGCTAGGGAACGTTGGTCCCGTTCTATCTTATGAGTGTCATAAGTCTGACCAAGGGATAGGGGAATATCAGGATTCCCGCACCACCCGTACGAAGAAACGGCATGTTGATGCATATTTTTCGGGTGTGTTCGTTACCGAGAACTTTTTCTCAGTTTGTTCTACGTCCTGGGGATTTGATACCGGATCAGGATCTCACATATGTAATTTGTTACATGGGCTAAATAAAGGTAGAGAAATGAGAAAGGGTGATAAACCTCTAACAGTAGGGAATAGTGCAATTGTTGCAACCAAAGCAGTTGGCGATTATCACCTTGTATTACCAACTAGTAATACATTGATTCTGAACGACTGTTACTACATACCAAAGATGATGTGCAACATTATATCAGTTTCTTTGCTAACTAAAGAAGGATATAATCTCACATTAGAGGATAATGTTATGAACATTTTCCAGAATCAACTGTTGATTGGATCTGGTACGTTATGTAACGGTGTATACGTTCTTAATCAAAGTACAGTTCTTAACATACATAACACAAATAAGAGGAAACGTTCAGAAATGAATGAAGCCTTCTTGTGGCACTATAGACTAAGTCATATCAATGCGACAAGACTGGCTAAGTTGCATAAAGATGGATATTTGAATCCGTTTGAATTTTCATCTTATGAAACTTGCCAGTCATGTCTCAAAGGCAAGATAACCAAAACTCCGTTTACTGGACACGGAGAAAGAGCTTCGGAACTCTTAGGACTCATACATAGTGATGTATGCGGTACTATGTCTACACATGTCAGCAATGGTTTTTCGTACTTTATTACATTCACCGATGATCTCTCAAGGTTCGAACATGAGTTCTTATTGAAACACAAGTCTGAAACTTTTGAGAAATTCAAGGAATATAAGTGCGAAGTAGAAAACCAGACGGGCAAAAGTATTAAAATTCTACGATCTGATCGGGGAGGAGAATACTTGAGCGGGGAATTCCGAGACTATCTAAAAGAGAATGGGATTCTCTCTCAGCTTACTCCTTCGTACACACCACAGCACAACGGTGTATCGTTGCGGAGAAATCGCACCCTATTAGAAATGGAGCGCTCTATGATGAGTACTGCTGATTTACCTATTTCTTTTTAGGGACATGCGCTTGAGACAGTTGCATACCTATTGAATAGAGTTCCGACCAAATCAATGCCTACCACTCCATATAAGATATGGAATGGAAAGAGACCATCTCTTAAACGAGTTAAGATATGGGGTTGTCCGGCCTATGTTAAAAAGCAAAATCCGGACAAACTCAAGGCAAGGTCTGTTTTGTGCAAGTTTGTGGGATATCCAAAGGATTCCTATGGATATATCTTCTACCATACTGAGGAACAAAAGGTGTTTGTTGCTCAACATGCTACCTTTTTGGAAAAGGAATTTTTTGTGAAAGAAATTAGTTGCAATGAGGTAAACCTGGAAGAAGTTCCAGCAGCACAAACTACAACTGACGATTTTATGGAACCGGAGGATTCAATAGTACCCAACGAACCCAGCCACTCCGCAGATATAATAGGGTTCCTCACCCACCTGAGAGATACTACGGTTTTCTCATAGACGGTGGGAACGAGGATTGCATCATGGAAGATGATGACCCTACTAGTTTCGAGCAGGCCATCATGAGTGGGGACTCTGTGAAATGGCTGAATGCTATGTGATCCGAGATGGAATCCATGTACACCAATCAAGTATGGACTTTGGGAGTTGCTCCTGAAGGGGTAAAACCCATTGGGAGTAAGTGGATCTTCAAAAAAAAGATAGGTGTGGATGAAAAAGTTGAGACTTTCAAAGCAAGACTTGTTGCAAATGGTTTTCGTCAACGACCTGGCGTCGACTATGATGAAACATTTTCTCCTGTCGCTATGCTTAAGACCGCTTTTATAAATAGTGATTTAGAAGAGAGCGTGTACATGACACAGCCAGAGGGCTTCGTAGACAGTGGGAGCAGTGGAAAGATGTGCAAGCTGCTTAAATCCATCTATGGATTAAAGCAGGCGTCGCGGAGTTGGAACATCTGTTTTGATGAAGCTATCAAAGAGTTTGACATCATCAAAAATATAGATGAATCTTGTATATATAAGAAGGCAGTAGAGAGTAAGGTGGTCTTCCTCGTATTGTACGTAGATGACATACTCTTGATAGGAAACGATGTTCCTATGCTACACTCGGTCAAGCTCTTCTTATCACTCAAGTTCTCCATGAAAGATCTTGATGATGCCTCCTACATTATAGGGATAAAGATCTATAGAGATAGAACTAAACGGATGTTGGGATTGTCACAATCCAGGTACATAGACACCATACTAAAGAGGATTAGTATGGAAGATTCCAAGCGAGGTAATGTACCCTCTTGTTCAGGAATCACTCTCTCCAAAGAGATGTCTCCCAAGACCGATTTGGAGAGGGCTCGCATGCAAGGGATACCCTATGCTTCGGCAGTAGGCTCTATCATGTATGCGATGTTATATACCAGACCGAATGTAGCTTACTCACTAGGTGTAGTGAGCAGGTATCAATCAGATCCTGGGGAAAACCACTGTACGGCTGTGAAGAACATTCTTAAGTACTTGAGAAGGACTAAAGAAATGTTCTTGGTGTTTGGTAACGGTGAACTCCAGGTGGATTCCTTTACCGATTCGAGGTTCCAGAGTGATAAGGACGACAGTAAGTCGGTCTCGGGTTTTTTCTTTACCCTCAACGGAGGGGCGGTGTGTTGGAAAAGTTCCAAGCAAGACACCATAGCAGACTCGACGATGGAGGCTGAATACATTGCTGCCAACGATGCTGCCAAAGAAGCTGTCTAGATGAAGAAGTTCATTGCTGAGCTTGGTGTGGTTCCATCCATTGAGCATCCAATACCTGTGTATTATGATAACAATGGAGCTTTGGCTTTGGCCAAGGAACCCATGTCCCATCAGAGATCCAGACATATTCTGAAGCGGTATCACCTGATCAGGGAGATAGTAGATCGCCGGGAGATCGAGGTCAGGAGAGTTGACACGAAGGACAACGTAGCGGATCCACTCACAAAGGCCCTCCCCCAGATACAATTTGAGAGACTTTTTGGAATGTTAGGTATGAGATACTACAACACATGGCCTTAGTGCAAGTGGGAGATTGTTAGTTATATGTATGCCCTAGAGGCCATTATTGTACATGTGATGTATGTTATAGTGGATGCTTGGACATATATATATGTAGATGACTTTCTTGCTCGACATGATAGTATGCTATCTGGTTACTCTTTATCTTAACATGTTGACCGGTATTCTTTACTGTCTTGTTCTCACATGTTGATAAAGCCCTTAGGATATGTACTTGACTACCAGGATTATGATGAGATCATACTTGTGGGACCAGGCTGGTCCACAAGTACATCCTTTAATCAGTTCCTAGTCGTGGGAATATCGAGACCACGGCATCGATATTCTAGAGTAAACTAGTGTGTACGTTTCTTGTCCCTTAGAGGGCGATGGTTGATCCCACAACCATTGGTGTGTGACATCAAAGATTGTACACAGGTGCTCATGGGAGAATGGGTACACCGAACAGGACTCGCTGAGGAATCCTATGTGGTAGTACACCTATCGTCAGAGAGAAGTCCTCTGGTGACACTGGTACAGATTAGTCTGTAGACCCGAGATCGTCATAGAGTCTTGTGTGGCTCCCACTGTGCTTTCGTTTCCTCCCTACCACGGCTCAAAGGAGTCGTGCAAACAGGTGGATTTTGGGTACAGTCCCGAGTCACATAGAGGCAATAAGCGATAGGAGGGGTTTCGTCTCTCCCGGTATTGGGGGTTGATGTTGCGCTATGCTCGATTGGCTATAACTGGAAGTCCCTGGCCAGGGCTGCTGTCGAGATTTACTGATAAGTGTTATCAGTAGTTTCTCGAACCGTTATAGGCCAGATATCGGCATGACTTATCACGTTACTGGGGACTGACGTTCACCACCCCTAGACATGATATGCGACATATCAGACGAAGAGACCGGACTGTATGGTAGTGTTACTGATAGGCTTCATGGAGAGTATGGATGAGCTTGCTTGTTGATCTTCATATCGCTCAATACCTGGATAGCCGTTATGTCCAGCTAGTACCGCTGACCGGTTGTAGGTGATTGATGTGATCATTACCTACTGCTGGCGTATTGACGAGTCTTTAGAGTCCCACACAGAAGTTTCCTGATTCGTGCGAAACGAAGTAGGGCACATATGTTTATATGTGCGTGGGCCTGATTAAATATGAGTATGGGATACCGTATTTTAATCTGGCAGTTATCTGTTAAAGGTTCAGTTATATGTGATATAACCAGATTGTCGAATCAAGTGTTGATTTGATAATGTGATATACAGATGAATGATATTAGTTGGTCATAGGTGATATAACCGGATTATTAAATCAAGTGTTGATTTAAAAATGTGATATATATTATATGTGATATAATTATATCTTAACTAATATTATTAGCTCAGTAATTATTCTTCATTATATATATATATTAATATATACGATATATATATATATATATAATAATGAAGCATGGCATGATTTCTATTTTTGAGAAAAGTAGAAAAGAAGTGGAAAATGAGAGCATGGTTGCAAGCATGGGCTTTATTCATAGTTTATTCATCTTGACTCACTATTCAAGCATGGTTGCAATTTTATGTTGCAAAATTTCATGCTTGAATGAGTGGGGGTTAAGAGTTGCCATTCATTCTAGTCTCATTCTCAACACTTAGCCATTTTTCTTGAGTTGCTCCCATGATTGCACTCTAGCTTCATCTTCTTCCTCAATTGCCATGGTTCAAGCTTCAACCCTCACATGAGATGTGAATCATGAAGCTTGAACACAAACTTGTGAGCTTTTAACATCCCATACTTCACCATCCCACAACAAACTAGCAATTTGGTGTGGTGTGTTTCCTATACTAAAGGAGTTTAGTGTAGAGTTAGCTTGGGCTAGAGGAACTTCGGGTGGATCATCTTTGGCGCGAAGATCACGAAGGAGTTTCGTTCAACTCGAAGAAGAGCCTAGTAGAGTCGCGTGGACTTCAACCCGGAGCTATAGAAGAGAAGGACTAGAACTACAAAGGTTGTATGCTCTTTTCTTCTCTTTAGTTAATCACATCACAAAGGCAAACCCTAATAATCTAGTAATGATCTTGTTAGTCTAACTTAGCACCTAATAAAAATTAAAATGTGGCATGCTTGATACCTTTAGAACCTCATGGTGGTGTTAAGGTCGACTTTCAACATCAACCCGCAATACCGGGAGAGACGAAACCCCTCCTATCGCTCATTGCCTCCATATGTCTCGGGACTGTAACCAAAAGCCACATGTTTGTATGACTCAGTAGAGCCATGGTAGGCTGGAAATCAAAGTACATCGGGAGCACACACAAGACTTTATGATGATCTCGGGTCTACAGACTAACCTGTACCAGTGTCACCTGAGAACTTCTATCGGACGATAGATATAATACCATATAGGAGTTCTCGGCGAGTCCGTCCAGTGTATCCAGTTTCCACTGAGCACCCGTATACAATCTTTGATCTCAAACACCAATGGATATGGGATCATCCATCGCCCATCAAATGGGTCAAGAAACGTATACGCTAGTCTACTCTGGAATATCGATGCCCCTTCTCGATACACCCACGACTTGGAACATTTAAGGATATGCTTATAAACTACGCATGTCCCACTAGTATGATCTGCATCATAATCACAACGGTCAAGCAAATATCCTAAGGGGCTTTATCAACATGTACCAAATGAGTAATATGCATGATCAACTGAACATGTCAAGATAAAGAGCAACCAGATAACATACTATCATGTCGAGAAAGAATGTCCTCTGAATATATATATATATATATATATATATATATATATACACACACACACACTTAAACCGATACATCCACTATCAAATAATGGCCTTTAGGGGATACATATATCCAACAATCTCCTACTTGCACTAAGGCCAATTACTGGCGTATCTCATACCCAACATCTTAAAAAGTCGCTCATGTGGCGACTGAGGGAGGGCCTTGGTAAGTGGATCCGCGGTGTTATTCTTTGTATTTACTATCCGAATCTCGATCTCGTGGTGATCAACTATCTCCCGGATCAAATGATATCGCCTCAGGATGTATCTGGACCGCTGATGGGACCTGGGCTCTTTTGACTAACGCCATAGCCCCATTATTATCATAATAAAATGGTATTGGATCAATAATGGTTGGAACTATTCCTAGCTCCGAGATGAACTTCCTCATCCAGACGACTTCCTTAGCAGCATCATTTGCAGCAATATACTCAGCTTCCATCGTGGAGTCTGCAACGGTATCCTGTTTGGAACTCTTCCAACATACCGCCACTCTATTGAGGGTAAATACAAACCCTGAGATAGATTTGATGTCTTCCTAATCACACTGGAAGCTCAAATCGGTAAGGCCCTCCATTTGGAGATCCCCATTAGCATACACCAAGAACATTTCTTTAGTCCTTCGTTAGTACTTAAGAATGTTCTTCACAGCCGTCCAGTAATTCTCCTATGTGTTAGATTGATACCCACTTACTACACTCAGTGCATAAGCTAAATCAGGGCGAGTACATAACATCGCATACATTATAAATCCTATGGCTGAAGCGTAGGGTATAATGCACATGCGAGCTCTCTCTTCATCGGTCTTTGGGCAAAAGTCCTTGGAGAGAGTGACTCCATGACAAGCGGGTAAGGCACCCCACTTGGAGTCTTCCATACTAAACCTCTTTAGGATGATGTTAATGTACCTGGTTTGGGACAATCCCAACAACCTCTTAGACCTATCCCTATAGATCTTAATGCCCAATATGTACGAGGCATCTCCCAAGTTCTTCATGGAGAACCTTTGTGATAAGAACAGTTTGACTGATTGTAGTATAGGAACATCGTTTCCTCTTAGAAGAATGCCATCCACGTACAATACGAGGAATGTGACAGTACTCCCTATAATCTTCTTATAAATACAAGGTTCATCTGGATTTTTGACGAAATCAAACTCTTTGATCGCATCATCAAAACAGATGTTCCAACTCCGTGATGCCTGCCTTAATCCATAAATGGATTTAAGCAACCTACATGCTTTCCCGCTTCTCCCACTATCAACGAAGCCCTCTGGCTGATCCATATAAACGCACTCTTCTAAATCACCATTTAGAAATGCGGTTTTAATGTCCATCTACCAGATTTCATAGTCGTAGTGAGCAGCAATAGCAAGTAGGATCCGAATGGATTTAAGCATAGCTACAGGGGAAAAGGTTTCGTCATAGTCCATTCCTGGTCTTTGACGAAATCCTTTCGCTATAAGCCTTGCCTTATAGGTCTCTGTTCATATTAGATTTTTGCATTTTTATACCGCCTAATTTTTGTCACATTGCATATCGGTAGATACTCTTGAGCCATGTTTGCTAGTCAATTGCACGATACAGGTTCTCGGTTCTAAAACGGTGAAATTCATGGAAAACACGACAAAATCCGGTTCCTGCCAACCATTGAGAAAACACGGTCTCCGCTCTTCATCCGTATGTTGCCAGATACCAGTTTAGGAAGACAAAATGTCAAATCAATATCGTTTTCATGCATAAGGCTCAATGGCAGCACAAGATCCAAGAAATCTACGCGGAGCTCGAGGCAATCATGACAAAAACATCCACAAAAAGTCCACCTTTCCCTCAACAGAAATTCTGGAAAATTCGTGAAGAAATTTCCAGAAAATACATATACCAGAATAAAGGGGACAGAAGAACAGAGAAGCCCAAAAAACAAGAGAGCCCAACTCCTCCAAAGGGCCGCGGATCCGCGGCCAATAGGGGGTCTAGGCCGCGGATCCGCGGCCTTATGGTGGCGGCAAACAGAGAGTTTTCAGGGGTAGCATGGTCTTTTCAGTTGGGTTCTGGTGATTGCCCTAGGTTTTCATTTTTTAGCCTATAAATAGCCCAGAACTTTGTGAAGAGAAGTGTCCATTCTTGTATTTTCATTTTGCTAGGTTTAATTGTGTTTCTTCTTCCTCTTCTCACCTCTTCTCCATTAAACTTGTAGTGAGCTTGTGAGTGAAGAGTGATGAATAAAGAAGAACCGTTTATTATCATGCTTGTCTCATTATCTTGTTAATTATTGTAATTTTAATTTGTTAACTAGTTGTTGTTATTTCTTGTGTTTCTTTCTTCTCTCTTTTTCTTTATCCTTAAAACGACCATGATGCTTACGCTCGATCCTCGCCAAGGTGAGGTCGCAAATAGCTAGTCGTATTCTTCTAATCTCTTTCTTTCTATCTTCCTCTTTTGTTTTGTTTTATTTTTCCGTATCATGATGTGTGAGTAGTTTAATACTTGTTAGGGTAGGATAAGGGAAGTTTGAGAGAAGGAAATCTCTCTCACTCTTTCCTTGCCCAAACAGCTTAATTCAACTCCCGTTAATTGAACCACAATCCGCTCCTTACGGCACCCTATCCTACATGATAGCGGTGATTCCGTAGTGAGACCGGTTGTGGTTGAATTAACCGGAGGTTATGGCTAAGAGCCAAGAACGGACGGACAAGCACCAAAAGGAAGAACTTATGCGTTGGAAAGCCTAGCTTATACTCGCAAGTTCCTTCCTAGTCGTGCTAATCCCCGTTGTTGCCGATTACCGTAACACCGATATTAAGAGGGGCAACGAAAAATGTGGAGACTCCTAACTCAAACTAACCTAATCCTAACTCTAACAAGCTCTCTTTAAATATCAACTTAACACTTAGATAATCACAAACAAATCTGAACTCTCGGACTTAACTCGTTAAAACACATTGAAAAAGACGCCCATCTCCCTGCGGACGACCCGTACTCAACCGGCTAGCTACAAGCGAAACCGTCTTGATTGCGGTATTTAAACTAAAACTAGAACACACAGAATTGCTAACAATCAAATGGCGCCGTTGCCGGGGAGACGGTAGTTTATTTCCTTGTGTAATTTCGGGTTAACTTGTGAATATAACCGAAAAACAACAAAAAAAATATACTTTGTAAAAAAACCATCTTGTTGTTTTTTTTTTTGATTAGCTTTTGTGCAAGTGTGCAGGAAAATACGAAGTTCAAGATCGACGCCAAAGACGTCGGATAATACGGAGTTCAAGTACAGTGCCAAAGACGTGGGAAGATAGACCCACATTTCGCGGCTACACATCTCCCTGCGGATGACCCGTACTCAACCGGCTAGCTACAAGCGAAACCGTCTTGACTGCGGTATTTAAACTAAAACTAGAACACGCAGAATCGCTAACAATCAAATGGCGCCGTTGCCGGGGATCGAACCCGGGTCACCCGCGTGACAGGCGGGAATACTCACCACTATACTACAACTGAGAAGGAATTCTTAGCTGTTGTATTTGCTTTAGAAAAGTTCAGGCCCTACCTCATCGGCTCTCCAGTCATTGTCTACACTGACCATTCTGCTCTGCGCCATCTTTTTGCGAAGAAAGATGCAAAATCTCGGTTAATACGTTGGATCCTCTTGCTTCAAGAGTTTGACCTTGTCATTAAGGACAAACGAGGATGTGAAAACGTAGTTGCCGACCATCTCTCACGACTTCCTTCTTCGCCTTCGCTTCCAATTCCAATCAACGACGTTTTCCCGGATGAACAGCTCTTGACAGTATCATGCGAACCCTAGTTCGCAGATATTGTGAACTATTTGGCCACGGGATTACTACCGACCGAATGGTCAAGTCAGGACAGACTTCGCTTCTTATCCCAAGTAAAACACTTTTACTGGGACGAACCCTACTTGTTCAAGTACTGTCCCGACCAGATTATTCATCGGTGTGTCCCTGATGAGGAATTCAAGAGTGTGCTGTCGTTTTGCCACGACCAAGCATGTGGCGGGCATTTTGGGCCCAGAAAGACAGCTGAGAAGATCTTGCAATGTGGTTTCTACTGGCCACAACTTTTCAAAGACGCTCACGACTATTGTAAGACTTGCTCCCGGTGCCAACACATGGGCCGGATATCCCGGAGGAACGAGATGCCGCTCCAACCGATCTTGGTTGTGGAGATTTTCGATGTTTGGGGGATAGATTTCATGGGGCCGTTTCCCAGCTCTTTCGGGAACTTGTACATCCTTCTAGCTGTTGATTACGTCTCTAAATGGGTCGAGGCTGTGCCCAGCCGGACTAACGACAACAAGGTTGTCGTTAGGTTCCTTAAAGAAAACATTTTCTCCCGGTTTGGGCACCCCCGAGCGATCATTAGCGACAATGGAAGTCATTTCTGCAACAAAACCTTCGAGGCCTTGATGCGGAAATACTCCATTAATCATAATCTCTCTACGCCCTACCACCCCCAAACCTGCGGGCAGGCCGAAGTTTCAAATCGGCAAATCAAGCAGATACTGGAGAAGACGGTTTCAAAGAACCGTAAGGATTGGTCGCTGAAACTCACTGATGCCCTTTGGGCATTTCGAACCGCTTATAAGACCGACCTTGGCATGTCTCCCTATCGGCTTGTGTACGGAAAAGCCTGCCACCTACCTGTCGAAATAGAGCATTGCGCATTTTGGGCGATAAAGGAGCTGAATCTGTCTCTCGAGGATGCGGGCAGCCATCGGAAGCTGCAGTTGAACGAACTGAGCGAGCTTAGGGATGAGGCTTACGATAACGCGGTTGTCGTTAAGAATCGAACGAAGGTGTTTCACGATAAACACCTTTTGCGCAAAACCTTCGTACCTGGTCAGCAGGTATTGCTTTACGACACCCGACTTCACTTCCATCCTGGAAAGCTCAGATCTCGCTGGAAAGGGCCGTATTTTGTGAGGAATGTGTATCCGCAGGGCGCCGTGGATTTGGAAAATCCAAAGGACGGTTCACTTTTCAAAGTAAATGGACACCGATGCAAACCGTACCTTAGCGCCGAACCAACAGAGGAGCTCATGTTCCTACAGGAGCCGGTTTACCCTGCCTGATCTTCCTCTGCCTACGTCCAAACTTCGGTTATCCAGCCAAGAACAGTAGACACTGTTCCAAATAAGTTTGGGGGTATGTATAAACCATTTTCTATATATTTGTGTATATTCTTTTTCTTTTCTTTAAAAAACAAAAACAAATAAAAATTTGGGTATCGCTAACCGACAATTTTGACCCTTCAAATGATCTCTTCATGCAATGACAGTGAGGACACTGTCCAGTTTAAGTTTGGGGGTACGCTCGGTACGCATTTCTTACCTTCGCATTCATATGTATATTTTGCATCTGCATATTAAAATCCTTAAAATCCATAAAAATCTGAAAATTTTCTAAAAATATAAAAACTTTTCTGTCAAGTTAGCTAGTGGAAGAACTCTGATTCAACATTTCGACGGTTTTGTTTGAAAAAATAGGAATAACTAAATCTTATGTTTAGATTTTGAAAACCTGAAAGATAACTCTCCTTTGAAGTTAACTATAGCTGATATACGTCTTTACATCACACTACACGTGTCGTGAGTTTTTGGGAATTAGATGACAAGTCTGTTATGTTTAAAAACTTTTAAACAGATAGATGATTTTCTGAGGATCAAATAGGTTTGTTCTGAAATAAGTAATGTCAAGAATAGTTTATGAAGTAAAGCGAATATGAAGGAATGTTATTGATGCCGTAATTGGAACTAAGTCTGAAAAATAACCCATCTGAAACTTGATTGGAATGATTACACACCGAACCCACTAAACACGTCTTTTATCCAAAAAAAAAAAATATTTGAACTGCCGGTTATATCTCCGTTCGTATCAAATCATCTGATTTTCACGCCAAACTGTCTTTTGTTTTTGGACCTAGGTAACTTGAGTAATTAAGTCCGCTGGGGTGTTTCTACACCTAATGCCCTAAAACCAACTGGTTTGGGTGCATTGGCCTAAAGCTCGCTAAGAAGCCTAGAAAGTCCAGTTTAAAACAAAGTCAAGCAAGTGTTCTCTCCGAGTTAAAATTCCTAACGGTTCTTTGTGTGAGAATAATCTTGATAAAAGACAGGATTTTATAAAAAAAATTAGCGGAGATATGAAGGTTTTATTCTGTGATAAAGACTATTGCACGTTCACAGAGGTGTGTATGAAATGAAAACAAGAAAAAGGTGGAGTGAAGAATACGACTTAGTTTCCTGTTAAGGAAGATAGATATTCTGAAGTTGAAACCTTACTGGAAAACGAAACTTGAAAAATGCTTAACTCTTTATAAAACTTATGTGATCCTTTTAAAATTGTTATCTGGGCTTTATTGTGTGACATGATGACTTTAATCGATCCTTCTGGAACTTAACGATACTATTTGCACTGCACGTAAAGACATATAAAATTTGTAGTTGAATAAGAAGCGAGGTGTGAAAAATAAAGGTTCGATGGTCTAGACTTAGGATTATAGAATTGTTATTTTCTGAAACAAAACTTTAGGGTTTGAATCTTAGTTATTTTACAAAACCAACTTGACCGGATTTTGTGGGTAGTATCCGCTGAAAACCCTCAGGAGACAACACTCCTCCTACTAGGGACACCTAGAGGTTTAACGGCTTGTTGCACTTGCTCAGTGCAATCGCGTTCCCTGCGAAAGTGAGGTTAGGAAATTTTTTTGTGAATAAATTGGCTTTGCTCGGGATGAGCAAATGATAAGTTTGGGGGTATTTGTTCATATCAGATTTTTGCATTTTTATACCGCCCAATTTTTGTCACATTGCATATCGGTAGATACTCTTGAGCCGTGTTTGCTAGTCAATTGCACGATACAGGTTCTCGGTTCTAAAACGGTGAAATTCATGGAAAACACGACAAAATCCGGTTCCTGCCAACCATTGAGAAAACACGGTCTCCGCTCTTCATCCGTATGTTGCTAGATACCAGTTTAGGAAGACAAAATGTCAAATCAATATCGTTTTCATGCACAAGGCTCAATGGCAGCACAAGATCCAAGAAATCTACGCGGAGCTCGAGGCAATCATGACAAAAACATCCACAAAAAGTCCACCTTTCCCTCAACAGAAATTCTGGAAAATTCGTGAAGAAATTTCCAGAAAATACATATACCAGAATAAAGGGGACAGAAGAACAGGGAAGCCCAAAAAACAAGAGAGCCCAACTCCTCCAAAGGGCCGCGGATCCGCGGCCAATAGGGGGTCTAGGCCGCGGATCCGCGGCCTTATGGTGGCGGCAGACAGAGAGTTTTCAGGGGTAGCATGGTCTTTTCAGTTGGGTTCTGGTGATTGCCCTAGGTTTTCATTTTTTAGCCTATAAATAGCCCAGAACTTTGTGAAGAGAAGTGTCCATTCTTGTATTTTCATTTTGCTAGGTTTAGTTGTGTTTCTTCTTCCTCTTCTCACCTCTTCTCCATTAAACTTGTAGTGAGCTTGTGAGTGAAGAGTGATGAATAAAGAAGAACCGTTTATTATCATGCTTGTCTCATTATCTTGTTAATTATTGTAATTTTAATTTGTTAACTAGTTGTTGTTATTTCTTGTGTTTCTTTCTTCTCTCTTTTTCTTTATCCTTAAAACGACCATGATGCTTACGCTCGATCCTCGCCAAGGTGAGGTCGCAAATAGCTAGTTGTATTCTTCTAATCTCTTTCTTTCTCTCTTCCTCTTTTGTTTTGTTTTATTTTTCCGTATCATGATGTGTGAGTAGTTTAATACTTGTTAGGGTAGGATAAGGGAAGTTTGAGAGAAGGAAATCTCTCTCACTCTTTCCTTGCCCAAACAGCTTAATTCAACTCCCGTTAATTGAACCACAATCCGCTCCTTACGGCACCCTATCCTACATGATAGCGGTGATTCCGTAGTGAGACCGGTTGTGGTTGAATTAACCGGAGGTTATGGCTAAGAGCCAAGAACGGACGGACAAGCACCAAAAGGAAGAACTTATGCGTTGGAAAGCCTAGCTTATACTCGCAAGTTCCTTCCTAGTCGTGCTAATCCCCGTTGTTGCCGATTACCGTAACACCGATATTAAGAGGGGCAACGAAAGATGTGGAGACTCCTAACTCAAACTAACCTAATCCTAACTCTAACAAGCTCTCTTTAAATATCAACTTAACACTTAGATAATCACAAACAAATCTGAACTCTCGGACTTAACTCGTTAAAACACATTGAAAAAGACGCCCATCTCCCTGCGGACGACCCGTACTCAACCGGCTAGCTACAAGCGAAACCGTCTTGATTGCGGTATTTAAACTAAAACTAGAACACGCAGAATCGCTAACAATCTGTCTCCACCTGCCCATCTACACCGATCTTTCTCTTAAAGATCCATTTGCACCCTACGGGTTTTACCCCAGAGGGTACAACTTCCAAAGTCCATACTTTTTTGGTGTACATAGAATCCATTTCGGATCTCATGGCATCTAGCCACTTCACAAAGTCACCACTCGTGATAGCTTGCTGAAAACTAGTAGGGTCATCATCATCCATGATGCAATCTTCTCTATCACCATCAATGAGGAAACTGTAGTATCTCTCCGGTGGGCGAGAAGCCATATTAGATCTACGGAGTGGCCGAGATTCATAAGATTCTGTTGCAACATCAGGTTCAACCAAGTCGTCATTTATAACTTGTGTTTCTAGAACTTCTTCTAACTCTACCGCATTTCCATCAGCATTATTTGTAAAAATTTCATTTTCTAAAAATGTAGCATGTTGAGAAACAAACACCCTTTGTTCCTCCTTGTAGTAGAAAAGGTATCCATATGAATGTTTTGGATTTCCCACAAATATACACTGAACCAATCGTGTCTCGAGTTTGTTTGGATTATGCTTTTTGACAAAAGCTGGACAACCCCAAATCCTAACTCGTTTAAGAGATGGTCTCTTCCCATGCCATATCTCATATGGAGTGGTACACACGGTCTTAGTTGGAACCCTGTTCAACAGATATGCTGAAGTCTCCGATGCATGCCCCCAAAAGGAGAGAGATAACTCAGCATCACTCATCATGGATCGCACCATATCTAAATAGGGTACGATTCCGCCGCTCTGACACACCGTTGTATTGTGGTGTGTAAGGGGGAGTGAGCTGAGAGAGAATCCCATTCTCTTTTAGGAAGTCCGAAAACTCTGTACTGAGATACTCTCCACCTCGATTTGATCAAAGTTTCTTAATGCTCAAACCAGTTTGTTTTTCTACTTCAAGTTTGTACTCTTTGAATTTCTCGAAAGCTTCAGACTTATGCTTTAATAAAAATACATGACCGAATCTTGAGAAATCATCAGTAAAAGTTATGAAGTAAGAAAAACCGCCTCTCGCATGTGTAGACATTGGCCCGCATACATCACTATGTATGAGGCCCAAGAGTTCTGTAGCTCTTTCTCCGTGTCCAGTAAACGGAGTTTTGGTCAACTTACCTTTGATACAAGACTGACAAGTCACATAAGATTTATATTCAAAAGGATTTAAATATCCATCTTTATGAAACTTGTTTAGTCTTGTTTCGTTAATATGACCAAGTCTACAATGCTAAAGAAAAGATTCATTTATATTTGAAAATTTTCTTTTATTTGTGTGTTGTATGTTGTATGTTGAAAACTGTGTTGATTTAGGACGTATATCCCGTTATTAAGTGTACCATACCCAATCAACTCTTGATTCAGTTTAATGTTCATAACATTATTCTGCAATACAAAATGATATCCTTTATTGTCTAACAAAGAAATGGATATTATATTACAAAGCATACTAGGTACATAATAACATGGGTTCAAAACCAATATACAACCCGATGGCAACCCCAGGTGATACTCTCCCACTGATACTGCATGTACATTGGAACCATTTCCAACTCGGAGAGTGTGATCACCAGTCTTCAAAACTCTGCTATTTCTCAGTCCCTGCAGACAATTGCAGATATGAGAACCTGAACCGGTATCCAATACCCAGGAAGTAGAGTTTATAGAAAAACAGTTTTCAGTCACAAACAAACCTAAAGCGGAAGCATCACCATGCTTCTTTTTCCTAAGATCAAAGATGTACTTAATACAGTTTCGCTTCCAGTGTCCTGACTTCTTGCAGTAGAAACATTCTCCTTTTCCCGACTTCTCAGCCTTGGATTTGTCTCTCCCTAGTGCCTTTTTGATTCCACCTCTCGGTTTGGTGGGTTTCTTCTTATTCCTTTCCTTGGCCTTGGCTTTTGGGACCGAAGAAGAAGATTGCCAGACAATCAGAGAGGGATTCTTTGCCTTGAGCGTGCTCTCCGCACTTCTCAACATATTGAGAAGTTCGGGTAGTGACTTCTCCATGTTGCGCATGTTGAAGCTCACTATGAATGGAGCAAAGGCAAGGGGAAGAGACTGTAGAAAAATATCAACATACTGTTCTTTCTCCATTGTCCATCCGAGGCCCCCAACCTCTTCAATAAGAGCTATCATCTTCAAACATGTTCACCTACTGGTGTGCCAGGAGCCATCCGTATCTGAAACAACTTTCGATATTCTTCGTATCGAAGGGTACGAGATTGCTCCCCATACAACTCCTTTGTATGGAGAAAGATGGATTGAACATCCATCTGCTCATACTTCTTTTGATGTGTGTTATCCATCGATGCAAGCGTGAGGTATTTGGCAGTGGCACAATCAATATCCCATGTTTTGCGGATCTCCCTATCCACAACAGAAGATTCAGGACCTGGGCTGGGAGGGGCTAAAGCAATGAGGACATATGATACCTTATCATATGTAAGGGAAATGTTTATATTCCTTAGCCAATCTTTATAATTGATCCCTGTCAGTTTATTTTTCTTTAATAGAAGCTTATGTCTAGACATGGGTATCTGCCATTAGGAGAGAGAAAAGAATACTCTCAGCGAAAGCTCTTGCAAAGGATAGATTGGTTATTATCTTATCTAGTCGATGTCTCCCACTGCTTTTATCAAATTTTCCTTCAAACCTTAAAAAGAAAATTAGCCAGGATTAATTACATTCTACAACTTCGTTAACCGTTTAGCCAGGCCAGTGTCGGTACTTTAAGGGAAGTTCCCCGTGCTTTCGCACGGACCTAATTAAAGTAAACCTCGTTTTCCCATAGGCATAACCCCGTTGATACCTTTCTAGACACCTAATAGATTAGCTAATTGTAAAGTGCAAAACTCTCCTGAGAGTAACTTTTACTCACAGTGGGATCGGGATCCAACTATCATATAGAAGGTATGTAATCTCATTGCAAATTCCAACTCTTGAAACTCCCGATGTGGTTTTTACCCCTAGTAGCTTATGACATTGGCTATGGTCAACATATCATAAGCACTAGTCAAGTTCTACCCGTCATTTTGTGAATAATTAGACCCACTCACATGACCCTTGACTATGATCAACATAATCACATGAATGTCCTAACTAATCGCATCATATGCTGTGTAGGAAGACATCACTTAGCTACCGTACACTACGCCTTGACTATGATCAACATACGTAGCACGAATACTAAGTACTCTACTTCCTAAAATGATGGAGGGTTGCAGATGGTTTTTAAGAAAACCTTTAACGCTTTGAACTTGATATTGTTGTAGAATCAAAGAGTTTTTCAAAAAGGAGTGGCTTAAGCTCCGCAATTTTGAAACTTGCTTTTTCATAAAATGGCCGAGTGAGTTTCAAATTTGATTCTACAACATCTTTTAGGTTTCTATTTCTTTACATTAATCTCATTAATGTCGTCCCATCATTTAAGTCCTTAACCCATCACAGAAAAGAAACGAAAATAAAACGTACGCTTATGCCATCCGCATTCGCCACGGGGACCCGTCATGCACCGGTTAGGTTACTTAACTAATGGCAGAGCGGGGGCAGGACTAGCGCAGATGCAAAATATAAGTAACGTTTATTATATATCATATATATAATATACCATTCGTCTCAACATATAAAGTGATCACATCACAGAATAACAACAACAGAAGCACATATATGAAAATATAGGATATACTAGGAAGTTCGTATTTTGTATTTAGCCAACGATAGAAAATACGGATTCTACGATCGTGATTAATAGCCAAGCCGACACCCCTAGACCCCTACGAGAGCGGTAAGAGACCCTGCCAATTCTAGAGTTAGGAGACCCGGTCTCGACTCCTCGAGATGGCCTCCCACTGGACTCTAGAACCCGGTCACTTGTGCTCCCCACCTTGGGTCTATCCTAATGCGGAAAAGTAAATAATATATATCAATAGTGGTATCATCCTCAACCCGGAAGTGCCCCAATAAAAGAATATTAGATACAATGAATTTTACATGAATGAAAAGAAAAGCTCTCATCTCACATAAAACCCCCGGCCATTCAATCACGACGATCCTATACATCATATAACAGCAACACATAATATCACATGTCATCAACATAGGTAAGTATGCGTATCTCAATTGTCGTTGACGTATAGCAACGAAACCGGCGATACACCACATACTACACTTACGGTCGCAGAAAAGAAATGTCAAGATACAACATTTGAAATCGACACATCCCTTAGACATCATAAACCCGGAATATCTCATATTTCGGATTTCATGCCTAACATTATAAATCTTACATTTGGGTCTCATCTATGAAAACACCTTTTCAAAAGAAATCGGGTAATTCAACAAGATTCCCGATTCCGACCAAGACCAAAATGTTAAATTTACAAGCAACTAATCAATTTTCACAAAACTAATTAGTGTAGATTCCAAATATTGTATCATATTCATAAAAACAAGGCGATGTTAAATTTTTCGATCGATCGATTAACCATACAAAATTCTCAGAGGACTCAACACTTGAGTTAGATTCAAAATTTTCCAGACAGTGCCACAAGCACATACGGACCAGCACAAGAAAGCACGTCCCAAGCCTCACCAACAGCGCCGCGGAACCGCCGCCGAAAGCAACTTTTGGCCCCTATTCCGCGGTCAGTAGGTCAAGTTAGGGGGTCATTTTTCTTGGAGGTCCACACAATACCCTGCACGATTTTTTGAGCATTTTTAAACCCAAAAACTCTAACTTTTGAAAATTTCCAGAGAACAAGTTTTGAAGTAGTATTTGATGTTCGTTCTAAGTTTTTAACGTCGTCTCGGTTACCCTAAAGTTCTAGCATGGCTCTGATACCACTGTTGGGTTTGCTTGGCACCCTCACTAGGTTTTAACAAGCATCAAACATGCAACTTTAAAAATATAGGGTGCTAACCAAACCTAACTTAGAATCGAACTAGTAAGTTAGGGTAAAAGCTAACGAGTATCATATACTAGTAAGGGTCTAACCCTAAGAGGAAAGAAATACAACCTTTGTAGACCTCTCCTCCTTGACTCCTTGGTCCTACTTGGAGTTTGAACGGGTTCGCTTGAAGCCTTCGAAGTCCACGACGATCCACCACGGAGTTCCTTTGCTCGAACTCCTTGGTTCACTTTATCTAAGTAGAAGTGAGGCAAACAACCTACACTAGTGGGCTAGACTACTATAAATTGGTGAAGTGGGTACTGTTCTCACTTTAAAAACCTTTCTTTTCTTTTTCTTCACTCACTTGGAAAAGGGTAGAGAGCTTGGAGAAAAAAGGAGATGGATATGGTTTAGCTTGAGCTCAAGAGAGAATAATCTCAAGAAATAAAATAATAATATGAGAAAAGAGAGAGTCGCACTCACTCTTAACCTAGGCTAGGAAAATATCTAGATATTTTTTAGATGGTTGAGTTAAAAGATAATTAGGAAATAAACCCATGGTTAGAAAAGATATTTTAAGAAGTGTGTAGAAAAGAAGAAAAATCAACCATGATTTATTTCCCATTTTCTTTTAACTCAATAATAAAAAATATCATAATAGTTTTCATGTGAGTCTTGAATAGCCATCTCCAATGTATCATCAACCATGACACATGTTTGAATGCATGTGTGCATACATATCAATATAAACATACATACATGCATGCATACAAAAATAAAGAAAAGATTTAATAAATGAGCTAATGGTCATTTGATATTAAATCAACACTTGATTTAATAATCGGGTCATATCATGTACGACCCGACCAATAGAAAACGCTTGACTAAAATACGATATCATATACGCGCATTTAATCAAGCTCCCACGCATATCCCATATGCACCCCACATCGTTTCGCCTGAGCTAGAAAACCCCTTTGTGGGACTCTAAGACTCGTCAATACGCTAGCAGTAGGCAGTGATCATATCACATACCCACAAACCGTCAGCGGTACTAGCTGCACGTAACGGCTCCCAGGTATTGAGCGAACAAAAGAACAACAAGCGAACCTGTCAAAACTCCCATAAAGCCAACCGGTAACACTTACCGTACAGTCCGGTCTCTTCGTCAGATATGCTGCATATCGAGTCTAGGGATGGCATTGTCGACCCTAATAACTCAATAAGTCAGATCGAGAAACTACTGATAACACTTATCAGTAAATCTCATCAGCCCTGGACAGGGACTTCCTGTTATATCTAATCGAGCACAGCACAACATCAACCCCTAATACCGGGAGAGATGAAACCCCTCCTATCACTCATTGCCTCCATGTGTCTCGGGACTGTAACCAAAAGCCACCTGTTTGTACGACTCGGTAGAGCCATGGTAAGGTGGAAATCAAAGTACAGTGGGAGCACATACAAGACTCTATGACGATCTCGGGTGTACAGACTAACCTATACCGGTGTCACCCGAGAACTGCTATCCGACGATAGATATAATACCATATATGAGTTCTCGGTGAGTCCGTCTAGTGCACCCAGTCTCCACTGAGCACCCGTATGCAATCTTTGATATCAAACACCAATGGATATGGGATCATCCATCGCCCATCAAATGGGTCAAGAAACGTATACGCTAGTTTACGCTGGAATATCGATAACCCATGACTAGGAATATTTAAGGATGTGGTTATAAACTCCACATGTCCCACTAGTATGATCTACATCATAATCACAGTAGTCAAGAAAATATCCTAAGGGCTTTATCAACATGTACCAAATGAGTAATATGCATGATCAAGTGAACATGTCAAGATAAAGAGCAACCAGATAGCATACTATCATGTCGAGCAAGAATGTCCTCTGAATATATATATACACACAACTCGATACATCCACTTTTAAATAATGGCCTTTAGGGCATACATATATCCAACAACAGGGACCTAAACCTATCTCCTAAGACATCACTTTTTAATGGGCAGAAAAAGCCGCCCTACAAGCAGATCAATACTGACTCTTGTATACAATCCAAGGGCGCAGATAAATTAAAGTGAGCAATATGTTCCACCATGCTCTACCGAACAAAGAATCTCGTCAACAACGACGACATTATACACAAGCCCAAAGACTACTAGAAGCTACCTCACCTCCGAAGGATTTCGAGGTAACTTCCCAGGACTTAAAAAGTCTGACCCCAAAGTAAAGTGCAATGGTGCGGCCTAACAACGAGTATCTGATGGAGACATGCAGCCTAGGAAGATTATTTAGGAAGTTGTGTCTCGCCTCAAAAGAGCTTGGAGATACAATAAGTGCGTTGACTACTCGAACAACGTTTTGAATAAATGTGAACCGAGAAGAAGAAAACTAACGTGATGGTATGACGGACTACATCCAGTACCATAAAACCTAACAAACTTTCTTCGTTTGGTGTCAGGATGAGTTTGGTCATATACTAAAAGGGACAGCAAACTGAACACTCCATAACGAGTAAATAAACTAAGCTAATGTCTCACAGTACAAACAAAAGAGGAGAAGTGCAACTTACAAAGACACAATATTAAGCGTGCGTAGAATGGTGTGTTTTATTCATATGTTAAAAAATGGAGAAAAGATAATATTTTTATTCACTATGAAGGTGAAATAAAACCAAAGGGATACAACAAAAACTGCTAAGAGGGTGGAGATCTACTTAAGGCAATACCGAGTTCGATCTCTTGTTGAATCTTTTCCTCGTGCTCCTTCAGTGTGGCCAACAGCACTCCAGCATTTTCCCTGTGTTGCCGATTCAATTCTTGTCTGCTGGTAATCCCTTTCTCTACAGCCTCACAGCCTAGCACCACCTTTTCCTTAGTGCAAGCACCTCCTCCAATTCTTTGTTCTTGATCAGAAGGTTCTGAAAAGCCCTCTAAGTGGCCGTGATCTGTAGAGCGCCAGCCAGCCGCTGAGCTCTTACGCAATCTACCTCCTCAGAAGTTGTTTCATATTCAGATAGCATTCTAGTCAACATCTGATCGTAATACTGAACGCGGGAGGCACACCGGCTGGCTTGCTCACTTAATTGATTTTTCAGTAACAATTCTTCAGGAGTAAGGTGATTGCACTCAATCTCGTGGAGACGTGCATCAATTTTCCGACAGTAGTTGGCCCAAGAGAGAACCACATCATCACTATGAAAAGTGTTGAAGCTGACCAACAAAGGCTTGACCACGTCAGCAAATTTGTCCGCAGAAGGTAAAACTCCAGTGCCAAGCTCTTTTACACAATCAATCAGGAGCCGCTTGCTATTTTCAGTCCCTTTGGAAAGGGGGAAGGACTTGCGTTTAGTAGAAGAGCTCGCAGGCAAATGTATGCGAGACTCGAATAGGGTGGGAAGCCCTGGGAAAGCCGGTAGAGCTATTGGAAATCAAAGCAGCACGAGTAACAAGTCAAATTTCCAGTTTAAAAGAAGGGAAAGGTACACGTAAGAGTGTAAAACTTAACTTACCTATGGCTGGAAGCGGTGAATCAGAACCGGCAGATGCAGAGGATCTGGCTAAGTCCTTTCTTCTTCTCTTTGCAAACCTAGAGTTAGAAGCACCCACCTATTAGGAATATGTATGCCCTAGAGGCCATTATTTTATATTATAGTGGATGCTTGGATATATATATAGAGGACTTTCTTGCTCGACATGATAGTATTCTATCCGGTTGCTCTTTATCTTAACATGTACACTTATTTTAGTTTACTGTCTTTTTGATACATGTTGATAAAGCCTTTATGATGTTGGCTTGGCTACTAGGACTATAATGCAGATCATACTAGTGGGGCTTGTGCAGTCTATAAGCACATCCTTTAAAAGTTCCTAGTCGAGAGAGTATCGAGACAGGGTATCGATATTCCAGAGTAGACTAGTGTGTAGGTTTCTTGACTATGTATGGGGCGATGGTTGATCCCATAACCATTGGTGTTTGACATCAAAGATTGTACATAGGTGCTCATTAGAGAATGGGTACACCGAACAGGACTCGCCGAGAACTTCTAGATGGTACCATACCTATCGTCAGATAGCAGTTCTCTCTGGTGACACTTGTACAAGTTAGTATGTAGACCCAAGATCATCATAGTGGCTTGTGTGGTTCCCACTATGCTTTGATTTCCTCCCTACCACGAATCAAAGGAGTCGCGCAAACAGGTGGATTTTGGGTACAGTCCTGAGTCATATAGAGGCAGTGAGCGATAGGAGAGGTCTTGTCTCTCCCGGTATTGGGAGTTGATATTGCGCTATGCTCGATTGGCTATAACAGCAAGTGCTTGGCCAGGGCTGATGAGATTTACTGATAAGTGTTATCAGTAATTTCTCGAAAGGTTTTAGGCCACACATCGGCATGACATATCAAGTTATTAGGGTCTGACGATTCCACCCCCAGACTCAATATGTGACATATCAGACGAAGAGACCAGACTGTACGGTAAGTGTTGCTTATAGGTTCTACGGGAGTTTGGACAAGTTTGCTTGTTGATCTTCTATTCGTTCAATATGGGTAGCCGTTACGTCCAGCTAGTACCGCTGACGGCTTGTGGGTATCTGATGTGATCATTACCTACTACCGGCGTATTGACGTGTCTTTAGAGTCCCACATAGAGGTTTCCTAACTCAAGCGAAATGAAGTAGGGCACGTATGGAGATATGTATGGGAGCTTGATTAAATACGAGTATATGATACCGTATTCTAATCTAGCGATATTTGATATCAGCCAGGTTATATGTTATATAACCGGATTATTGAATCAAGTGTTTATTCAATGATTTTATTTATATATGTTACTATATTTGATATTAGCCAGGTTATATACGATATAACCGGATTATTGAATCAAGTGTTGATTTAATAATTTGATATACATATATATATGATATTAGCCGGTTATATATGATATAACCGGATTATTGAATCAAGTGTTGATTTACTAATTTGATATATTTTTATATATTTTATATATATTTATATATTGATATATATATATATAAACTAATATTAAGCCCACTTATGATTTTCTTCTCTTTATCTATATATGTGTGTGTGTGTGTTTATATTGTATCATGGTTGATGATACAAGGAACTAGGATGTGTGAGAATCATATTGAGTAAGGATAATGATAAATGTTTATGAATTAAATAAAATGAAGAATGAGTCATGGCTTTGGATGTTTGGAGAAGCCATGACTCATCTTCAATTCTTGGATTTATTCACAGATATTTATCACTCTCATTCTTATCTCTTCTTGAGCTCATGGTTCTCTCTCTCACATCCAAGTTCATCTTCTTCTTCATCTCTTCACTACATTTTTTAGGGTTGAGAAAAAGAAAAGAAAAGAAATAAGTTTTGTGAACAAAATTCCTACTTCATTAACCTACACTACTCTAGACCATTAGTATAGCTTGTTAATTTCACTAATACCTTGATTAATGAAGTGTGGGCTTGAGTGAGAGTTGCCTCAAGGTGGATCATCTTCAACGATGAAGACTACAAGCAAGCTCGTTCCATTCTTCAAGAGGAGTCAAAGAAGAGTTATAGGGACTACTACTTGGAGCTTTAGAAGTGAAGGACTACACTACAAAGGTTGTAGACACTCTTCACGTAGATTAGAACAATGTTTGCTAACTATTAAACCCTAATTCTTTAGTTCGGTTCTTGTTTAGTATACTTAGACCTCTAAAATTTTAAAATTGCATACTTGATACTCATTGAAACATAATAGAGGTACTAAGACATACTTTCATGGTATCAGAGCTAAGCTAGAGGCTTAAGAATACCATAGATGAAGTTAAATTGTTCGATCGATGTTTTAAACACGGATGTGGGTAGTTTCTGTCCAATTTTTCAAACGTTGATATTTTTGATATTAAAAATGCTCAGAAAATCGTGCAGCTATTTTTAGGAAGACTCAAGAAAACGGAGATCTTAAACCCTAAACTTGGCTGCGGAACCGCCGTCTAAACCATGGTTTAGCCGCGGTTGCGCAGCCAATTTGGGGAATTAGATCTCCAGTTTTCTTGAATTTCTTCATCTTTTCATTTTGGACTTTCTGGGTATTTTTTGTGAGGCTCAAGTTGTTGAGGTCTCTGTGAATTGCTATTGTTTGAAACATCGATCGAAATGTTTAACATTGTCTATATTGCTTTAGATATATGATACAATTTTTGGAATCCACGTTGATTAGTTTTGCGAAAACTAGTTAATGATTTGTAAATCTCGCATTTTAGTCTCAAATGATGGATTATCATGGATTTTGGATGGAAACTCCGTCGTAATCTCGTATCGTACGTGAATACTCGTCGGGAGACAATAATAGACAACCACGCCCTGTTGCCCCGACCAAGTGACTATAGGAGAACCCCATGGCCAAGAGCATCCACTCGGGTGCTCGCGGCCACGGTGTTCCGCCCAAGTCTACTTTGTTGATGGCCTCGGGGGTGCAGCCATCCACTAAAGTTCTCGAGGAGCATTCGATCTTTTAATCAAGAATCTTGTTGAATTTCCCGACTTAATTTTTGAGAAGTGTTTTCAATTCGAGACTTAAATGCAAGGTTTATAGGGTTAGGCATGAAATTCGGAATATGTGATAATCCGGGTTTATGATGTCTAAAGATGATGCGGATTCTAATTATTATAGTTTTCATTTCTTTTCTGTGACCGTAAGTGTAATAAGTGGCAGTATCCCCGATCTCGTTGCTATAGGACAACGAAATTTAGGATACACATATTTACTTACGTTGATGATATGTGATGTTATTGTGTTGCTATCGATATGTTATATTGGATCGTCGTGATTGAATAGCCGGGGGTTCTTACGTGAGATGAGAGTTTTTAATTTTTATTCATGTAAATAATTGTATGTAATATTCTTTTATTGAGACACTTCCGGGTTGAGTTTGTTATCTCCATTCGATATATATTATTTACTTTACCGCATTAGGATAGACCCAAGGCGGGGAGCATAAGTAACTGGGTTCTAGAGTCCAGTAGGAGGTCATCTTGAGGAGTTGAAACCGGTCGGCTAACTCTAGAATTGGCAGGTTTGCTTGCCGCTCTCGTAGGGGTCTAGGGGTGTGGGCTTGGCTATTCATCACGACCGTAGAATCCATGTTTTTCGTTAATTTAAAACACGGACCTCTTAGTATATCCTATATTTCATATGTCTGCTTCTGCTGTTCTGTAATGTGATGTAATGTGATCATATAACTGCGTGAGACGAATGCTACTTATATATGATATATTAGTAGGCACTATATATGTTTTACATCCGCGCTAGTCCCGACCCCGTCTTGCCGTATGTTAAGTAATCTTACGGTGAAGACCCGGGTCCCTGTGGCGAATGCGGATGGCATATATGTGTGTTTTATTTTCGTTTCTTCTATGATGTTTAGGAAACATAATTGATGTGACGTCATTAATAAGATTAATGAAAAGAAAAGAAATCTAAAAGATATTTTAGAATCAAATTTTTCAAAAAGGTAGCTCTAGTTCTTGCTTTGCATAGAGGTATTCCATTATGAATATCCAGCACCTCATTCGATGAGGAAAGAGCCTAGATCCCTTCACTGGGAATGCCCTCTTTAGCAAAAACTAGCATATGCTACAACCTACTCGGTTTGTTTTGAAACCTACTCGATTTTAAAGCGGAGCTTAAACTTCTCCTTTTTCAAATTACTAGATTCTACAACGATATCAAGTTCATTACGTTAAAAGTTTTCTTCAAAACCAACCGTAACCGTCCGTCATTTCAGATATGTAGTATTTAGTATTCATGCTGAATTTGTTGACCTCCGTCAAGGCACAGTGTACGGTAGCTGGGTAATACTTATCTGCAGCATGTTGATGCGATCAGTAGGGGCAGTCACACAGCCTTGTTAACCTCCGTCAAGGATTTGTATGGGTGGGTTCGAATTGATCAAGAAATGACGGGTTGAACTTGACTGGCGACCTATGGTTTGTTGACCTCCGTCAAGGTCATAGGTCGTTAGGGGTAAAAACAGATATCGGGAATTTCAAGTGTTGAAATTTTCAATGAAATTGCATACCTTCTATGTGATAGTTGGATCCCGATACCCATTGCGAGTAATTGTTACTCCTGGGAGAGTTTTCCACTTTACAATTAGCTAATCTAGTAGGTGTCTAAGAAAGGTGTTAACGGGGTTATTCCCCTGCAGAAACGAGGTTATTTAATTAGTTCCATGCGAAAGCACGGGGAGACTCCCTCGGAGTACCAACACCTGCATGGCTGACCGATTAGCGAACTTGTAGGGTGTAATTAATCCCGGCTAATTTTACCTTTTAAGGTTTGAAGGAAGATTTGATAAAAACAGTGGGGGCCATCTTGATTAGATAAGATAATAAACAATATAATCTTGCAAGAGTGCACGCTAAAGTGTATTCTTCTCTCTCTCTCTCCAGGTAGCGACCATGTCACGTCTTAATCAAAATAATAACATGGATGTATTGAACGAACCTGTTTATTATACTGGGCTGGGAAACGTTGGTTCCGTTCTATCTTATGAAAATATTCATGAGTCTGGGTAAGAGATAGGGGAATGCGAGGATTTCCACGCAACCCGAATGAAGAAAGAGCATTCTGATGCATTTTCTTCGGGTGTGTTAGTTATTAAGAACTGTTTCTCAGTCTGCTGTACGTCCTGGGTATTAGATATCGGATCAGGATCTCATATTTGTAATTTGTTACAAGGGTTAAAGAGAAGTAGAGAACTGGGAAATGGTGATATGTCTCTTAGAGTAGGAAATGGAGCAATTGTTGCTGCCGAAGCTGTCGGTGAATATCACCTTATATTGCCAAATGGTAATACATTGATTGAACGACTGTTATTTCGTACCGTCGATGATGTGCAATATAATATCCGTTTCTTTATTAGATAAAGAGAGATATAACTTTGCATTAGAGAAAAATGTTATGAACATTTTTCTAAATCAAGTGTTGATTGGGTTTGGTACGTTTTGTAATGGTATATACATTCTAAATCAAAATACAGTTCAGAATATACAAAATACACACAAGAGGAAAAGTTCAGAAATGAACGAAGCCTTCTTGTGGCATTGTAGACTTGGTCATATCAATGCGACCAGACTAGCTAAGTTGCATAAAAATGGATATTTGAATCCATTGGAATTTACATCTTATGAAACTTGTCAGTCATGTCTGAAAGGAAAGATGACCAAAACTCCATTTACGGGACACGGAGAAAGAGCTACTGAACTCTTGGGATTGATACATAGTGATGTATGTGGTCCTATGTCTACACATGCCAGGAATGGTTCCTTGTACTTTATAACATTCACCGATGATCTCTCAAGATTCGGACATATGTTCCTTTTGAAAAACAAATCTGAAGCTTTTGAAAAATTTAAGGAATATAAGAGCGAAGTAGAGAACTAGATGGGTAAAAGTATTAAAACGATCTGATCAAGGAGGTGAATACTTAAACACGGAATTCCAAGATTATTTAAAAGAGAATGGGATTCTCTCTCAGCTTACTCCTCCGTATACACCACAGCACAATGGAGTATCGAAGCGGAGGAATCGCACCCTATTAGATATGGTGCGCTCTATGACGAGTGTTGTTGAGTTACCTATTTCCTTTTAGAATTTTGCACTTGAGACAGCTGCATACATATTGATAGGGTTCCTACCAAATCTGCGCCACCACTCCATATGAGATATGGGAGGGGATGAGATCATGTATTAATTTCATTAAGATATGGGGTTGTCCGGCTTATGTTAAAAAGCAAAATCCGGACAAGCTCAAGACAAGATCTGTTCTATGTAAGTTTGTTGGATATCCCAAATATTCGCGAGGGTATATCTTCTACCACAATGAGGAACAAAAGGTGATTGTTGCTCAACATGCCACCTTTTTAGAAAAGGAATTTCTTGTAAAAGAAATTAGTGGTAATGAGGTAGAGCTGGAAGAAGTTCCAGATACACAAACTGCAATAGAAGATTTGGTAGAACCGGAGGATTCAATAGTCCCTAATGAACTTCAGCCACTCCGCGGATCTAGTAGCGTTTCTCACCCACTTGAGAGATACTAAGGTTTTCTCATAGACGGTGGGAGCGAGGATTGCATCATGAAAGATGATGACCCAACTAGTTTCGAGTAGACCATCACAAGTGGGGACTCTGTGAAATGGCTGCATGCTATGCGATCTGAGATGGAATCCATGTACATGAACAAAATATGGACTTTGGAAGTTGCTCCTAAAGGGGTAAAACCCATTGGGAGCAAGTGTATTTTCAAGAAGAAAATTGGTGTAGATGGAAAAGTTGAGACCTTCAAAACTAGACTTGTAGCAAAAGGTTTTCACCAACGACCAGGTGTCGACTATGATGAGACCTTCTCTCCAGTGGCTATGTTTAAGTCCATCAGAATCCTACTTGCTATTGCTGCATATCATGACTATGAAATCTGGCAGATGGACGCTAAGAACACTTTTCTAAATGGTGATTTAGAAGAGAACGTGTATATGACACAGCCAGAGGGCTTCGTAGACAGTGGGAGCAGCAGAAAGGTGTGCAAGCTGCTTAAATCAATCTACGGATTAAAGCAGGCGTTGCAGAGCTGGAACATCTGTTTTGATGCTGCAGTCAAAGAGTTTGATTTCATAAAAAATGTAGATGAACCATGTATATATAAAAAGGTTTTAGTGAATAAGGTTGTCTTTCTCGTATTGTACGTGGATGATATACTCTTGATAGGAAATAATGTTCCTTTGCTACACTCGATCAAACTCTTCCTATCATAAAAGTTCTCCATGAAAGATCTGGGTGATGCCTCCTACATCATGGGGATAAAGATCTATAGAGATAGATATAAAAGGATGTTGGGATTGTCCTAATCTAGGTACATCGAAACCATACTAAAAAGGTTTAGTATGAAAGATTCTAAGCGTGGTAATTTACCCGCTTGTTCAGGAATCACTCTCTTCAAAGAGATGTCTCCCAAGACTGATTTAGAGAGGGCTCGCATAAACGTGATACCTTATACTTCTGCAGTTAGGTCTATCATGTACGCGATGTAATGCACCACACCGGATGTAGCTTACGTACTTAGTGTGGTAAGTATGTATTAATCAGACCTAGGGGAGAAGCGTTGGATAGCTGTGAAGAACATTCTTAATATTAGTTATATGTATGCCCTAGAGGCCATTGTTGTACATGATTGTATATTATAATGGATGCTTGGACATATATAGAGAGGACTTTCTTGCTCGATATGATAGTATGCTATCTGGTTGCTCTTTATCTTAACATGTAGACTGGTATTGTTATACTTTCTTTCTCTCACATGTTGATAAAGCCCTTAGGATGTGTACTTGACTACCAGGATTATGATGCAGATCATACTAGTGGGGCCAGGGTAGTCCACAAGTTCATCCTTTAATTGTTCCTAGTCGATGGAGTATCGAAACAGGGCATCGATATTCCAAAGTAGACTAGTGTGTACGTTTCTTGACCCTGTATGGGGCGATGGATAATCCTACATCCATTGGTGTTTGACATCAAAGATTGTACACAGGTGCTCATTGAAGAATGGGTACACCGAACAGGACTCGCCGAGAACTCCTAAATGGTATTATACCTAACTTCAGATAGCAGTTCTCTGGTGACACTGGTACAGGTTATTTTGTAGACCCAAGATCGTCATAGAGTCTAGTGTAATTCCCACTGTGCTTTGATTTCCTCCCTACCACGTTCAAGAGAGCATGCAAACAGGTAGATTTTGGGTACAGTCCCGAGTCACATGGAGGCAATGAGCGATAGGAGGGGTTTTGTCTCTCCTGGTATTGGGGGTTGATGTTGCGCTGTGCTTGATTGGTTATAACAGGAAGTCTCTGGCCAGGCCTGATGATGAGATTTACCGGTAATTATTATCAGTAGTTTTTCGACCCGTTATGAGCTCACATCGGCATGGCTTATCAAGCTATTGGGGTCTGACATTTACCACCCCCAGACTCGATATGCGACATATCAGACGAAGAGACCAGACTGTACGGTAGTGTTACTTACTGCATTCACGGGAGTATGAACAAGCTTGCTTGTTGATCTTCTGATCGCTCAATACCTGGGTAGCCGTTACGTCCAGCTAGTACCTCTGATGGCTTGTGGGTGAATGATATGATCATCACCTACTACTGGCGTATTGACGAGTCTTTAGAGTCCTATACAGAGGTTTCCTGGCTCAAGCGAAATGAAGTAGGGCACATATGTGATATGTGCGGGACCGAGATTGATACGTGTATGTGATACAGTATTCTAATCTCGCGATATAGGTTATATGTGATATAACCGGATTATTGAATCAAGTTTTGATTCAATAATTTGTTGTATGTATATTTGATATATATATAAATAATATTAGTCGGTTGTATGTGATATAGCCGGATTATTAAATCAAGTGTTGATTTAATAATTTAATATATAATTATATATTTGATATATTAATATATATTAACTAATATTAGCTCACTTAAGAATTTCTTTTCTATTAATACATTTAAATATATATGTGATATATATTAATGTATTTATTATGCATTATATGGTATTACAGATCACTATTACATGTTGATAGAGCTCATAGTTGCTTGACTACCAGCATTTTGATAGCGATCATATACGTGGGAGCTGGTGTAAGTCGATGTAGTACACCCCAGTTCTTGTGGGGAGGCGGAATTTTCAAAAACGATCAAGTTTAAAGAACGAACATCGACTAACCGCTTGAATCGAAGCTAAACTATAAATAACCGTACACAAAGTGTTTCTTAACTATTGTGTTTAGGGATTATACCAAATGAAACTAGTCCTTCTTCTTTACGATCTCCTTGTTCTCCTCGGCCTTCTCTAGATAGTAGACGATCCACCCGAGAGCAAAACTCCAAGCTACACCTCTAACTTGAGGCAACTAATCTACTTTGATTGCTAATCAAAGAAGAAAGGATGATATAGAGTGAAGGTAATGGATGTTTAAGTCTAACTAAACCTTTGATCTCAACACATGAGGATTAAGGATTAGTCTCTTGAAGATGAGAGCTTGAGGAGAGAGAATGTGAGATGAGATAATGAGATGAGAGAGAGTGTATCATAATATATTATGAAGCATTCTTATTTTAGAATAATGAATAAAAGAAATGAATAAGCATGCTTCATAAATGCAAAATGGTGATTCATTAAGCATGTGTCATTTATCATTTATGGTGCAATAATGATAAAGATGAATCACTCTCATGACTCACAATCTTATCCAAAGTAACCTCCTTAGTCACATCTTCTAGAAGCTTCTCGCACAATTACGAGAACGCCCCTCCGATCCGCAAAAATACGGAAAAACTTTAGACTGTAAAAATCTAATAACCGGATACCAGTAACTGGCTTAAACCAAAGCCGACTGGTAAAAACTGTCCGAAAGTCGTACGTGCGTAAACGCACGTATGCGTCCGAACCCTTTGTCGCAAAACCATGCGACCTCTATATCGTTTCGCCTGGAGTAGGAAACTCTCTGTGTGGGACTCTAGAGACTCGACTACTACGCTGGCAGTGGGTTTAACCACAGACCGCAAGCGGCACTAGCTGTACGTAACGGTCCCCAGGTAGTTGTCGATAAGAAGGCCGATGAGGAAACCCATCCGAACTCCTACTGAGTCTGATGTGACAATCTCCATACAGTCCGGTCCGTTCGTCCAAGACTATCGCATATCGGGCCTAGGGGGGCGGCAAGCGTCAGTCCCCTAATAGCGGTATAAGTCGTGTCGGAGTGAAGCCCATTACACCCTGAGAAACTACTGGAACCTACCAGTAAATCTCGCTTGCCCTGGCCAGGGACTTTGCGTAATGGCTCTCTGACACAGCACGATATCTACTCCCAATACCGGGAGGGACGAATCCTGTCTAACCGCCACTGCCTCCAAGTGCTCGGGACTGCACCCAACTGCTACCTGTTTGCACGACTCCTTTGAGCCGTGGTAGGGTAGCAATCTAAGAACAGTGGGACACACTCGAGGCGAAGTAGCAGTGTCAAGTCTGCGGACTACGCTGTACTCATGTCACCTGGGAACTGCTCACTGACGACTGGTATCAAACCAACCAACAGTTCCCTGTGAGTCCTGTCCGGTGTACCCGTAACCTAACGAGCACCTGCATACTATCTCCAGTACGACGTACTGATGGCTGTGGGACAGACCATCTCCCCAACTGGGATGAGAAGCGTACACACTAGTCTACTCCGGATATCGATGCTCTGTCTCGATAATCCAACGACCAGGGACCTGAATAAGGATGTGCTTGTAGACTACCCAGCCTCCACTAGTGTGACTGCCATCACAACGCTGGTAGACAAGCAAGATCCTAAGAGCTCTATCAATACGTACACTTACATATTAAGATAGAAAAACCAAGTAGCATACTACTATGTTTAGCAAGACTGTTATATATACATGTGAATATCCCAAGCTTCCATTAAGTAATATACAAACTAGTATGATACAGTAATGGCCTTCTAGGGCATAAACACTAACAATCTCCCACTTGCACTAGGGCCATGTACTGGCATATCGTAGACCAATGATCTCGAGTAGCCTCTCGAACTGAATCTGAGGAAGGGCCTTCGTGAATGGATCAGCAATGTTCTCTTCAGAAGCAACTCTCCGAACCTCGATCTCCTGACGATCAATGATCTCCCTGATCAGGTGATACCGCCTCAAGATGTGTCTGGACTTCTGATGGGACCTTGGTTCCTTCGCTAAAGCTATAGCTCCGTTGTTGTCGCAATACAGAGGTATTGGATCAACTATGGTAGGAACCACCTGAAGTTCTGTTAGGAACTTCTTCATCCAGACTGCTTCTTTTGCGGCATCGCAAGCAGCTATATACTCCGCTTCCATCGTCGAGTCAGCAACGGTGTCCTGCTTGGAGCTCTTCCAGCACACCGCCCCTCCATTGAGGGTAAAGACATAACCCGACATGGACTTGGAATCGTCCTTATCACTCTGGAAGCCGGAATCAGCAAAGGCCTCCAACCTGAGGTCTTTTCCGCCGTAAACCAAGAACATCTCCTTAGTCCTCCTCAGGTACTTGAGAATGTTCTTTACTGCTATCCAGTGTTTCTCCCCTGGGTCAGACTGATACCGGCTTACCACGCTCAGTGCGTAAGCTACATCTGGTCTGGTACACAACATCGCATACATTATAGAGCCTACCGCAGAAGCGTAGGGTATAACAGACATGCGTTCCCTTTCCAAATCAGTCTTGGGAGACATCTCTTTGGAGAGGGTGATTCCGTGACAAGCCGGTAGATTACCGCGCTTAGAATCTTCCATACTGAATCTTTTCAGTACAGTGTCGATATACCTGGACTGCGAAAGTCCCAACATCCTCTTGGATCTATCACGATAGATCCGGATCCCCAGAATGTACGAGGCATCACCCAGGTCTTTCATGGAGAACCTGTGTGACAAGAATCCTTTGACAGATTGTAGCATAGGAACGTCATTTCCTATCAATAGAATGTCATCCACGTACAAGACGAGGAATACGACACTTCTGGCCACAACTTTACTATATATACACGGTTCATCTGGATTTTTGATAAAGTCATACTCTTTGACTGTCTCATCAAAACAGATGTTCCAACTCCGCGATGCCTGCTTTAGTCCATAAATAGACTTAAGCAGCTTGCATACTTTCCCGCTGCTCCCACTCTGATTGAAACCCTCTGGCTGATCCATATAGACGCTCTCTTCTAAATTTCCATTCAGAAAAGCCGTCTTTACGTCCATCTGCCAGATTTCATAATCATGGAAGGCAGCAATAGCAAGAAGGACCCGAATGGATTTGAGCATAGCTACTGGAGAAAAAGTTTCGTCATAGTCCAAACCAGGTCTTTGACGAAAACCCTTTGCAACAAGTCTAGCCTTATAGGTTTCCACCTGTCCATCTACACCAATCTTTTTCTTGAAGATCCATTTGCATCCTATGGGTTTTACCCCATCTGGAGCAAAGTCCAAAGTCCATACTTTGTTGGTGTACATGGACTCCATTTCGGTCCGCATTGCATCCAGCCATCGTACCGAGTCGCCGCTCTGGATGGCCTGCCGGAAGTCAGTAGGTTCATCATCATCTATGATGCAATCCTCTCTATCCCCATCAATGAGAAAACCGTAGTATCTCTCAGGCGGATGAGACGGCCTACTACTCCTGCGGAGGGGTGCGGGAATGTTCTGTTCTTCTTGAACCTCTGGTTCTACCAAACTTTCAGTAACAGCTTGTGGTTCTGGAATTTCTTCCAGTTCTACTTCGCTCCCACTCTTCTGATTTTCTAAAAATTCAGTTTCTAAGAAGTGGGCATGACGAGAAACAAAAACCTTTTGTTCCTCTGCGTAATAGAAATAATATCCCTTGGAGTTCTTTGGATATCCCACAAGCTTACACAGTACTGAGCGTGCCTCGAGCTTGTCCACATGCTGCTTTTTTACAAAAGCTGGACACCCCCATGTCCTAAAATGTTTTAGACAGGGTTTCTTCCCACTCCACATCTGATATGGTGTGGTAGGCACAGTCTTGGTTGGAACCTGGTTCAAAAGATATGCCGCTGATTCTAGCGCATAACCCCAGAAAGATCGCGGTAACTCAGTATTACTCATCATGGATCGTACCATATCCAATAGGGTTCGATTCCGTCTCTCCGATACATTGTTATGCTGTGGAGTGTATGGAGGAGTAAGCTGAGAGAGAATTCCTTTCTCTTTTAGGTAACCTAGGAACTCGGCACTTAAGTATTCTCCACCTCGATCAGATCTTAGTGTCTTAATACTTTTGCCTGTTTGGTTTTCCGCTTCACTCTTATATTCCTTGAATTTCTCAAAGGCCTCGGATTTATGCTTCATTAAGAAAACATGTCCATACCTAGAGAAATCATCTGTAAAAGTAATGAAATAGGAAAAACCACCTCTTGCATGTGTAGACATTGGACCGCATACATCGCTGTGTATGAGTCCTAAGAGCTCGCTCGCTCTTATTCCTTGTCCAGTAAATGGAGTCTTTGTCATCTTTCCTTTGAGACAAGATTGACAAGTGTCATAAGATTGATATTCGAACGTGTCCAAATATCCTTCTCTATGCAACTTAGTCAACCTTCTCTCATTGATGTGACCCAGTCTACAATGCCATAAGAAAGCTTTATTTAAATCTGGAGACTTTCTTTTTAGTGTGTTCTGGACATTGAAAATTTGGAGTTGGTTTAACACATATATGCCGTTATTTAGAGTACCGGACCCAATCAAACCATGATTAAGGTGGATGTTGACAACATCTCTTACAAACGTGAAATCATAACCTTTATTTGATAACAAGGAAACTGATATGATATTACACGTTAAGCTTGGTACAAAATAACAGTTATGTAAAACCAAAATGTGTCCACTCGTCAATCCTAGGTGATAATCCCCGACGGACGCAGCTCCCACGCTAGCTCCGTTAGCAACCCTGAGGATCATATCACCTTCCTTCAGCACTCTACGGTTTCTCAGTGCCTGCAATGAATTGCAAATATGAGATCCTGATCCGGTATCCAATACCCAGGAAGTAGAGTTGATCGACAGACAATTCTCAATTACAAACACACCTGAAGTCGAAGCCACAGCTATCTTCGGTTCCTGGTTCTTGGCGTTCCACGCCTTGCAATCCTTCTTCCAGTGCCCTTTCCTGTGACAATGGAAGCACTCATCCAGGCCAACTACCGGTGCTGCAAACTTTTTCTTTCCCTTCTTTCCCACCTTACTAACACCTCCTCTAGGTTTGGGTGCGGCTTCTTCTTCCTTCCTTTGGCCCTAGCCTTGGACCCGGAAGAAGATGTACCGCCAACAAACATAGCGGGTGTTTCCCTTGCCTTCTGCAAGGTGCCCTCTGCACTCCTTAACATGTTCAGGAGTTTCGCAAGTTCAACTTCTTTTCCTTGAAGATTGAAGTTGAGGATAAACTGGGCGTAGGTGGGAGGAAGGGACTGGAGAATAAGGTCTGTATAGAGCTCATTATCCAAAGTCGTCCCAAGGTCTGCGAGCTCCTCAATATAGCCGATCATCTGTAGGACATGTTCACCTACCGATGACCCGACAGCCAACCTCGCTCGAAACAATTTCTTCGAGGTCTCGTATCTTGCTATACGAGATTGCTCTCCATAAAGTTCCTTTGTATGGAGAAATATGCCATCTAGAGACATATCCTCGTGCCTCCTCTGATGTTCATTGTTCATAGAGGCAAGCACGATGCACTTGGCTCTCGCGCAATCTAAATCCCAGGTTTTGCGGATTTCCTTATCCGCATTGCTGGATTTGGGACCAAGGACAGCAGGTGCCGTAGCGGTGAGGACGTACCCCAGTTTGTCATAGGTCAAGGCCATTTTGACATTCCGCAGCCAATCTTTATAGTTTGGCCCCGTCAGTATATTCTTTTCTAAAAGTAACTTAAGTCCAGTCATTTTCAGGGTCGCTGCAATTAGGAGAGAGAGAAGAAAACACTTTAGCATGATGCTCTTGCAAGTTTAGAGTGGTTTTTAGTTTATCTAAACTGGATGGCTCCCACTGTTTCTCGAATCCTTCCTCGAACCATAAAAGAAGAATTAGCCAGGACTATTCTCACCGTACAATACTTGCTTAACCGTTCAGCCAGGCCAGTGTCGATACTTCGAGGGAGGTTTTCCAACGCTTTCGCGAAGTTCCTTAATTAAATAACCTCTTTTCTCTGGGGGCGTAACCCCGCTGACACCTTTCTGGACACCTACTAGGTTTATAGCATTGATCGTTAAGTGACGAATATCCTGATAAGTAGCATATACTCACAGTAGGATCGGGATCCAAATATCATCGTATGATAATGTTGAAGGAATCCTACCAACATTCATCAAACTCCAAATGGTATGCATCTCTTTGCAAATTTCAGTTTCTTTAGAAATTCCCGATATATGTTTTTGCCCCATGTTCTTATGATCTTGACTAAGGGCCAACAAATCATAAGTCACATGTCAAGTTCTGCCCATCATTATCCTGTTGATTTGAACCCATCCGTATATACTCTTGACTAAGGGCCAACAAAGCAATACGACTGTCCCAAACCAACTCATCTATCTATGTAACAAATGAATACCCCAGCAGCTACCAATCACTATGTCTTGACTAAGGGCCAAACAAACATAGCTTGAATACTACTGACCATTCATAAGAAATGACGGAGGGCTACGACTGGTTTTGGCGAAACCGTGAACGTAGTGAACTTGATATAACCGAAGGAACCTGATAGCTTTTAAAAGGAGTGGTTAAATCTCCGCATTTAAAAATATCTGTTTTAAAAATAACCGAGTGGTTTCTTTTAAATTGTTCCAACGATTTAAACTTGGTTTATTTTCTTTGCATTACAGATAATGCGTCCCATCATTAACCTATCATTGCAGAAAACAACGAAAATACAACTTCCTCTTATGCCATCCGCATTCGCCACTGGGTCCCGTCATCACCCGTTAGGTTACTTAACTAACGACAGAGCGGGGGCTGGGCTAGCGCGGGTGTAAAACATAAATGACGTCTAAATAGCTATCATAAATATAGATATTTTACATTCGTCTGACGCAATGATATTCATTCCAGAACACAGATAAACAATATTGGATTTGCAAGCAATCTGTATTTCTTTCGAGCCTGCAAGAAAAGACAGATTACACAGTTGTGATGAATAGCCGATACCCCACCCTCGACCCCTACGGGTACGGCAAACTACCCGCCCGGCAGTTTGTGTACCCCACCTTGGGTCAGTCCTAGGAGCAAAAAACAGTAAAATGAAATAATACAACGGTGGCTACGACCGCAACCTGGAAGTGCCCCGCAAAAATAATATTACAACAAATTACATTTACAACAAATGAATTAAACAATAACCCATTGCATACCCCGGCTATACACCACAACAGTCCAATACAGTTTATATGCACAAACAGATATAACCATTACCGAAATGTGCAACGCCCTGCCAACCGACATACTAGCAGTTAGGGGAGGTTTACGAACACATTAAACAATCACAGATATAATCCAACATGCAAATACTGTACAATTTCGATCGATTAAACAACATCAATATTGCTCCAAAATCTGCTCTGTTAAACAGTAACCTGAGCAAATATTAAATATTCCAGAGAACCCCAAATTCTACAGAGGACCCACACACCAAATACGAGTCCATGACTCGGCAACTCGGCCGCGGAACCGCGGCGGATCGGTGGGATCCGCCGCCCTTCCGCGGCGCTTTAGCCGAGTCATGGGCTCGAATTTTTTTTGTGTTCTTCTGGACTGTTTTCAAGCTCTCTGAACTTACCTGAAAAATTTTAGGACATCATTTTAAGTTCGACAGAAACTGAACAGATTTAGGGTTTTCCGGCTTCGTTTTTCCGTTCGAAATTCGTACAAATTTGCAATCAAGTTATTTAGTGTTTAGCGAGGCTCTGATACCAGTGTAAGTCGATGTAGTACACCCCAGTTCTTGTGGGGAGGCAGAATTTTCAAAAACGATCAAGTTTAAAGAACGAACATCGACTAACCGCTTGAATCGAAGCTAAACTATAAATAACCGTACACAAAGTGTTTCTTAACTATTGTGTTTAGGGATTATACCAAATGAAACTAGTCCTTCGTCTTTACGATCTCCTTGTTCTCCTCGGCCTTCTCTAGGTAGTAGACGATCCACCCGAGAGCAAAACTCCAAGCTACACCTCTAACTTGAGGCAACTAATCTACTTTGATTGCTAATCAAAGAAGAAAGGATGATATAGAGTGAAGGTAATGGATGTTTAAGTCTAACTAAACCTTTGATCTCAACACATGAGGATTAAGGATTAGTCTCTTGAAGATGAGAGCTTGAGGAGAGAGAATGTGAGATGAGATAATGAGATGAGAGAGAGTGTATCATAATATATTATGAAGCATTCTTATTTTAGAATAATGAATAAAAGAAATGAATAAGCATGCTTCATAAATGCAAAATGGTGATTCATTAAGCATGTGTCATTTATCATTTATGGTGCAATAATGATAAAGATGAATCACTCTCATGACTCACAATCTTATCCAAAGTAACCTCCTTAGTCACATCTTCTAGAAGCTTCTCGCACAATTACGAGAACGCCCCTCCGATCCGCAAAAATACGGAAAAACTTTAGACTGTAAAAATCCAATAACCGGATACCAGTAACTGGCTTAAACCAAAGCCGACTGGTAAAAACTGTCCGAAAGTCGTACGTGCGTAAACGCACGTATGCGTCCGAACCCTTTGTCGCAAAACCATGCGACCTTTATATCGTTTCGCCTGGAGTAGGAAACTCTCTGTGTGGGACTCTAGAGACTCGACTACTACGCTGGCAGTGGGTTTAACCACAGACCGCAAGCGGCACTAGCTGTACGTAACGGTCCCCAGGTAGTTGTCGATAAGAAGGCCGATGAGGAAACCCATCCGAACTCCTACTGAGTCTGATGTGACAATCTCCATACAGTCCGGTCCGTTCGTCCAAGACTATCGCATATCGGGCCTAGGGGGGCGGCAAGCGTCAGTCCCCTAATAGCGGTATAAGTCGTGTCGGAGTGAAGCCCATTACACCCTGAGAAACTACTGGAACCTACCAGTAAATCTCGCTTGCCCTGGCCAGGGACTTTGCGTAATGGCTCTCTGACACAGCACGATATCTACTCCCAATACCGGGAGGGACGAATCCTGTCTAACCGCCACTGCCTCCAAGTGCTCGGGACTGCACCCAACTGCTACCTGTTTGCACGACTCCTTTGAGCCGTGGTAGGGTAGCAATCTAAGAACAGTGGGACACACTCGAGGCGAAGTAGCAGTGTCAAGTCTGCGGACTACGCTGTACTCATGTCACCTGGGAACTGCTCACTGACGACTGGTATCAAACCAACCAACAGTTCCCTGTGAGTCCTGTCCGGTGTACCCGTAACCTAACGAGCACCTGCATACTATCTCCAGTACGACGTACTGATGGCTGTGGGACAGACCATCTCCCCAACTGGGATGAGAAGCGTACACACTAGTCTACTCCGGATATCGATGCTCTGTCTCGATAATCCAACGACCAGGGACCTGAATAAGGATGTGCTTGTAGACTACCCAGCCCCCACTAGTGTGACTGCCATCACAACGCTGGTAGACAAGCAAGATCCTAAGAGCTCTATCAATACGTACACTTACATATTAAGATAGAAAAACCAAGTAGCATACTACTATGTTTAGCAAGACTGTTATATATACATGTGAATATCCCAAGCTTCCATTAAGTAATATACAAACTAGTATGATACAGTAATGGCCTTCTAGGGCATAAACACTAACAGCTGGATAGTCTATAAGCACATTTTTAAATGTCCCTAGTCGTGGGAGTATCGAGATTGGGCATTAATACTCCAGAGTGGACTAGTGTGTACTTATCGAGACCCCGACGAGGGGCGGTGGCCGGTCTCACAAGCCATTGGTGTCAGTTAGTCACCTAAGATAGTATACAGGTGCTTATTGGGTTATGAGTACACCGGACGGACTCGCCGGGAATATGCTAGTCAGTATTATACCTATTGTCAGATAGCAGTTCCAAGGTGACATGTGTACAGGTTATTCTGTTGACCTGAGATCGCCATTTGTCTCATGTGAGTTCCCACTGTGCTTTTATTACTACCCTACCGCGGCTCAAAGGAGTCGTGCATACAGGTTTTAGTTGTGTATAATCCCGAGCCATATGGAGGCAGTGAACAGATCGTCGGGGATTCGTCTCTCCCGATATTGGGGGTTGATATCGCGAGGTGCACGGACGGCCATCACCAGAAATCCTTGGCCAAGGTAGACGAGAATTACTGATTTGGATCAGTAGTTTCTCAGTTGGTGATGGGTTTCATACCGACACGAAATATCGCGTTATTAGGGGTCTGACTTTATCCACCCCCTAGACTCGATATGCGATACTCTTAAACGAACGGACCGGACTATACGGAGATTGTCATGGACAGGCTCAGTAAGGGTTCAGATGAGTTTCTTGTCGGCCTTCCTTTCGCTCAATACCTGGGTAGCCGTTACGTACAGCTAGTGCCGCTGACATGCTTGTGGTTAAACCCACTGCCAGCGTATTAACGAGTTTTTAGAGTCCCACACAGAGGGTTTCCATGCTTCGGGCGAAACGATATAGAGGCCGTATGGTATTACGACAGGGTTCGATCATATACATGCACTTGTGCACGTATCATGATTCGGACGGATAATACTAGTGGGCATTGGTTTAAGTCAGACCCTAGTATTATATTATTAGATTATTTTCGTCTCTTAGTATTCGTATTTTTCGGAATACGGATACGGGTATGTATATACGGATGAAGGGTATCCTTGTAATTTATTACAAGGTGCTTCTAGAAGAAGACACCTTATTTAGTTTTTAACCATTTAGGATAAATAGTTAATGAGGTGGGGGATGAGGTATTGTTTGGCTTTAAATAAAGTATGGCTCACTTGGTGACTCATGGGGTGACTCATGAGTACTATTGTGGCATGCTTGATATTTGGTGTTGTGAGATATTTTGTAAGGGCTTGATTCGTTTTCCTCGGTTCACAACACTTAGCCTATTTTCTATGGTTGCTTCACACTCTCATCATCAAGCTTCTTCTTCTACCTCCACCATAAATGTCTCATGTGTTGAGAAACCTAGGGTGTTTAGAGACAAATTAATCCATCATTAGATTCTACATCCTCTAGGCTATCTAGTTTAGCGAACTAGGTACCCTAGTTACCTCGGCTATGAGGTTGGAGCTCGAACTACAAATTCTCAGGTGGATCATCTTCGATGGAGGGAGATCGGCGATCAAGCTTGATCATGGTGGCCTCTAGGAGTTTAGGAAGATGGTAGAAGACCGAAGGACTCGGATCATTCGGTATAACCATTTTAAACTCCTCTTTAGTTTGCTAGCTTTAGGTTTATGGTAGATCCGGGTTATAGGGTTGTTCTAGCGCCGGTTTTATAAAAAATTTATTCCGCAAACGGTCACGGTAGATGGCCAAGGCGCTGGCATAACCCAACAGGTTCCTCCAGGGTTAGGTAAAAGAAAGATAACGAAAGTGTTAAGTATGAATGATGCTATACGTGGGTAGTGTAAGTGAGTGTTAAGTGTCGGTTAAGGGTTATGTTCATGTTTTATTCGTTTTAGTTTGGTTAGGTAAGGATACCGGGTTCTCGGGATTATTCCGTTTGTACCTACGGAACAACAGTGACAGTATATGGATAATATTCCGTTTACGGTTCGGAATCATAGCAAAGGTACCTGTGGTTACTAGCATTCCGTTTAACCCGGATTTACGGTGATAGTAGGGGAATTCCGAGACCCTTTATAATGCCTTCCTAATTCAAACTACCCCACCCTGTATCTTATTTGATTATGTATGGGTTCGATAGGGCGTTAGCGCGTAGATCTGCTAAGCATGGGAACTGGAGGGTTCACTTTCCATATTAGGGTTATCCGAATATCAGATCTCATACCATCACCTCATGTCTAGAGTCTTTGCGTCTAACCCCAATCGTACAAGTATAGCCAGGTATGATAGATTAACAAGGGTTTAAGAACTCTCATGTATTTTATATAAATAGGGATTTATAAAACTCAGGGCATTTTAATGTAAACATGACTTTTAGAAAAGTTCGAGGTATTTTAGTGCAAATAAAGATTTTAGAAAAGCTCAAGGTACTTTAGTGAAAATACGACTTTAGATAAGTCGAGGTATTTATTTTAAAATATGACTTTTACAAAATTTGAGGTGTTTATTTGAAAATACGACTTTTAGAAAAGTCGAGGTATTTATTTGAAAATACACGTTTTGGAAACTTTGGGGTATTTTGATAAAAGTAATGTTTGGAAATCTTATGGTATTTAAATGAAAACACGTATTTTGGAAACCTTGGGGTATATTAGTGAAAATGTGGGATTTAGGAACCTTAAGTTATTTTAATGATAATACGAGTTTTGAAACCTTTAGGGTATTTTAGGGAAAATACGGTCGCATTTTATTTAGAAAAGTAACAAACATCATTCTAAAATTCAGCAGCACTTCGGCTGCAAACTGGCGTTTATTCATTATGGAAACAGGCAGCATAATGGCGTAAGGTGAGTTCACAAACTAAGAATAGTTAATAGGGTTAGGTCATTACCCCGTGGACAACTATCTATTAGTGTTAGGTTTTAGGAACTAGGTATTGATAAATTCGGTTCTAACTTTTAATAGGGTTTCATAGGACAAACAAATATAGGTTGATCGCATTAAAAAAGAGAATAAAACATCATTACGGTCTAGATTATAGTTTGAGAAGGAAACAGGGGTGAGAAGAGAGGAGGCAGAATCATACCGGTTGATTTTGGTGTTGAAACGAAGTCGAAGCTCCGCCTTTTCGCATATTCCTCACTCCTCAGATTTGTGTTGAAGACTTGGGTAGCACCGTCGCGTATAGGATCTAGTTGCGGTCGTGCAGGATTTTCGGTGATTTTTTTGGAGAAATAACGGAGGAGAAAAGATCAAAATATTGGAGCTATATACAAGGTTTTCCCAAACCATAACTCGAGCCGGCCCCCTCCCTAAATCAAGCAGACCGGCGCAAGGCAAGGGCCCGGATCGTGCCCACGTGGCAGATCCTATAGCCACAAGGCCAGTGGCCTTGAGCAAAAGCCTTGGTCTTATGCCTATGGGCTCGGTTTAAAAAAGGAAAAAATCTTCTTTTTAAACAATTTCTTAAAAATGAAATTCTTTCATGAAAATAACTAAAAATACTTTTAATCATCGAAAAAATATGAAATTTGTCTACAAAATTTTGGATAAATATTTTATCATTTTCAATGGCTTTTACCTCAAAATTAATTCTTTTCTCCAAAATCTTTTCTAAAATAAATCTCCAAAAATATCAAAAATCATTTTTAAATTCTCTTATTTACATATGGAAATTATATTAATATTCTTAAACATAGAATAATTTTTTTAAAGCTTTTTCCCATCAAAAGAAGTACTAAAATAATGGCAACGACATGAAGAAAAATTATACAAAGACTTTATTAAGGTATAAACGAAACGCAAACGTTACATTCTGGAGCAGTTTCTTCTTCTTCTTCTTCGGGATGAACCATTTCTTTTGGTATTGAAGTAGACTCTTCTACTTGAGAGTTCTTGAGAGATATGTTTTTATCTTTGATGAACTTATTCTCAAAGAATTTTGCATTCTGAGTTGCAGCGATAGAATTGATGCCTAGATCTATGAATCTGCTAACATCACTATCTGCTGCAAATACTAAAAATACATACATGTTTGCCTTCGGTCCCAGATTTGGCCTTCTAATATCTGGCACTTTGACATATGCCAGACACACCCACAATTTGAGTGTATCTAAGGAATCAGGATAACCCAAGAACAATTCATGTGGAGTAGAATTGGTTTTAGCATAAAGGACCTGGTTCAAATTCCAGTTGGCCATCAGTAAAACTTCTCCCCAATAGCAGGTCGGAAGTCCAGATGTGATCAACATCGAGTTCACCATCTCCGTCGGAGTGCAATTCTTTCTCTCTGCAATCTCATTGGACTGCGAAGAATAAGGTGCAGCAGTTTCAGCAATTATACCATGTTTCATAAAATAAGCCACCGTTTCTCTATAACGATATTACTCCTCGGTTGCTCTTGAGTTTCTTCACTGGTTTGCCGAGTTGCATTTCTACGTGAGTTCGAAACTTCTTGAATTTGCTGAATGCTTCATCTTTAGACTTTAGCAGATACACATGGCAGAAAAGAGAGTGATCGTTGATGAAGGTAATGAAGTATTTCATGCATCCCCTTGTCATGAAGCTTTTAAAGCCGCAGGTGTCCGAATGAACTAAGTCTAGTAACTCAGTTTTTCGGGTGACACTGGGAAATGACTTTCTTGTTTTTTTAGCTTGAACACAAATTTCACGTTTCCTAGGTTTATCACCCCACAGTTTGGTAATAGTCCAAATTTTTTCATGTTAACCATTTTCTTAAAGTTAACATGACCAAGCATGCGATGCCAAAGAGTATACGAGTACCCACTAACAGGTATATCATTAATCGATAAAGTTGGGTATATGATACTTAGTTTATACATTCCGTCAATAAGAAAGGAATTTCCGAAACTCTTTCTTAAAAGATAACACAGTTTTTCCATTTTGAAAATATAACCGCATACCTGCACCGCATAGCAAGCTTTCGGAGGCAAGGTTCTTTGCAATAGATGAAACATGCTTCACAACCTTCAGAGTTGTCTTTTCTGATGTCAGAGTGAGGACCACCATTCTAATTCCACGAACAGCTATGATGGAGTGATCGACTATTGCCACGACTTCTTTAATAGGAATATAGGAGGAGAAAAGATCCTTGCTGGAGCAGACATGACAGGTAGCTTCAAGGTCAAGCCATCAGTCTTTGTTAGAGAAGAACTTCAGAGAGACCATCGCAATAAAGTTCTGAATCTACACGAACTGGTTGATGTTTTACTTCTTGTACTTCTTAAGTACCTTGCAATCTCTAGCGAAATGGCCTAGCTTGCTACAGTTGAAGCAACCATCCTTCTGCTTAAACTCTTTCTTCTAACCATTCAGATTGTAAGTCTTCTTATTCTTGTTTTTGAAGTTTTTCTTTTTCTTCTTAAAAGAGGTGGGGTCCGGCTTGGAAGAAATCAAATTAGCAGTTGCCTTCTGCTTGGAAAGCAACTCGTTTTTGGAACGAGTTTGGACTTCGTCTTCAATTCAAATATACCATTTGAGGTCCTTCAAAGACATCTGCTTCTTTCTTCTATGCATGTCAGTTGAGAATGATATCCATGAAGGAGGAAGCTTATTGATGATAACTCCTGCAATGAAAGTATTAGCTAAAGCAATTTTTTCATCTTTTAATTTCATTACAACCATTTCAAGTTTTTTGACTTAAGGAAGCACTTCTTTATCATCTTCAAATTTGAGATCAAGGAACTTATCGATGAGATGATTTTTAAGAGTGTTTCTCTTCGTTTTTGTATTGTTGCTCCAAAGACTCCCAAATCTTCTTAGCAGAAGAATTTTGAGAGTAGACATCAACGAGGTGGTCGGCGAGACAGTTGAGAAGGTAGCTCATGCAGAAATGGTTGTCGCGCTCCCATTTCTCTTTATCTGTCATAACCTTTTCGAAATCTAGTTTATTGGTGGAGACAACGTAGTACATATTTAGGAGTTGCATCCCAAATATATTCTTGTGATGCCAAGCGTTGAAGTCAGTCTCGTCAAAGCTTTCGAGATTAAGGCAGTCAAGCTCTATTGTTCTTGCAACGTCCATTTATTATGAAGAAATTTGCTTTAAAATTGTTGGAGTTGGGGAGCTAAATGGATGAAGAAATTGAAATTTCGGTCCTAGAAAAACTTATCTGCAAAGAAACAATAGAATTATGGTGAGTTGTTGTGCGTCCTTGAACGCGGAACATAAAGCAAATTCGGCCTACTCCGGCATAAAGATCTCAAAGCCGAACTTCTCCCAGGAACAACAACCTAAGTACTTGTGTGCACCAACAAGCTACTCTGAACTTTTGGATCGCGGTAATCAGATCTCCTTGATCTTTGATGCACAAGCTGAGTTCTATGAATTTTGAATGATTTAACTTTGGTGTATTTCAACCCATTGTAACACAACCCAGTTATAGACCAAAAAATGATCTGGCTGCAACCTCTTCTCCCTCTTAGTATTTAGAAGATTTTCTTCTTCGATTGATATAAACAATGAGATCCAAGGAGGTATTTATAGGGTTAAAAATCAGTGTGAATACAGACAAGAAATCAATTCGAAATACGACCCGACATTATAGAAGTTACTGTAACGTATTGTAGCAATTACTGTTGCCGACGATTACCGCGGCACAATGTAGCAGTTTTTGTAGCAATTACGGCTGCCGATGATTACTGTAGAAATTACTGTGCATGCGGGTTACTATCGCAATTACTGTGCATGTTGGCAATTAATGTAGCAATTCCGTCCAGCACTGTAGCAATACCATACAAAGTGCAGCTCAGCCCGATTGATCCAATCTCGCTCCAAATTCAAGCCCAAGTCTAACGGTATTACCTATAAGGAATTAATTAATTAATCTTACCAAGGATAAGATTGGAACTGTTGATTTATTAGTTTGAAACTTCACCCAATGTTTTTATAGAAAGTACTAACAAGATCTGTCACGCCCCGCTTCCCAAAAGACGAGAAGTGAGAGCAGACAAGCCCACAACGTATTCACACCGAGAAGCACATCTTCCCGATATGAATACGCTAAGCCTCTGTATAAGCAGTAACAGGAAAATAATATAAGAATTTAAAGCATAATAAAAATCTTAAATAAATAAAACCAACAATACTTATTACAAGGATAGTCCAATCGGACACAAAAGTTTAAAAATAAGGAAAATGCATGAAGGTTGTGAAGAGCCTCGAACGATGCAAATTGAAAAAGGATTAAAAGTTGGCTTGTGAAGCTAGCTGATCGAAAACCTCCTAACTCGGCTCGATTGCGTATGGATCCTCTTCACTTGCACCTCCTGACAGACATCCCCGAGAAAAAAGAAAAACAAACAGAATTTCTATCAGTGAACTTGTGCCCGGTAAATTCTACGTTATAAAAAAATAATATATTTTATATGTAGATAAGTAAAAGATAACGCAAGGAAGAATGATAACAAAAGACATAAAAGAAAGCAATGCTTATAATAAGAAAACATTTTAACAACAAGATATAGTACTAGGAATAAATGATAATTCAGGATGTAACAGTAGTATAAACATGATAGTATAGGTCAGGGAATTAATATACAAGCATGGAGAAAACATGCCATGAACAATTGAATATAGCATGGTAATTAGTATATAGGTTCTTTATTCTAACGTGAGTTAAGGCATGGTGGTCAACCGCTTCATGAGATTTGTACTTGTAATGTACTTTTTCGGCTAAGTATCACAGCATACATGATACATGTAGTAATAATAATAATAATACTTGTAATGTACCTTTCTGGTTAAGTACCACAGTATAAAAGATGATGATGATGATGATCATAATAATAATTTTACTAGTAATAATACAGGATACATGTTAGGGACTCGGAAATAACTTAACGACTCATCATCAACTACTCCAACACTCCCCGGCAAATATTGAACAATTCTAGATTTAATGCGGGTTCATGTAATCATGAAGTCCCATAAAGTTCAAGATGTAATGCAAAATATACATCTACACATAAAGCATGAAGTCTCAATCATCGCAATTTCATGTTAGGCCAGAAAATCGGTCAAAAGTTCACAAGACATGAATGATACAAAGTGAAATATTCAAGTATAAACCAGAAACGGTAACTTAAAAAAATACTAAAAACTACTAGTTATTCAGCTCATATGAACTCAAGAATAAAACAAGAAATGTATTCCTACGTGTTACGCCGACATGGGTTCAAGTCTTTTCTAATTCCAACTACTGGTTTGGAAGACACACGCGTTTTGGTATCGTTGCGTAGTGCAGATCAGAATCTGTCCAGCACTGACATATGTTTTAAAACCGCAATTTCTGATATTTACTGTCGGTTTTCAGATCTCGAGTTGAACTAGGAACAGGTAGGTATTTCTGTCTAGTTATCTAAACAACTTGAGTTTGTACGATTTGGATCTATGAAACTATAGTGACGATTATTTTAATCTAAGGGTTAAAAACAGTTTTTATCTGGACGACTTGGAGGGGGTGACTTGCAGAGCATGTATCGGGTCGATATACTCATTTCTGAGTCTCAGATTATATAGAAAAGTTGTAGGGCTGTCAATTTGGTATCCATACATTTAAGGTTTGTCGAAAACTGAGTTCTTTAGTTCGAGTTATGGCGTTTGAAAAGCAGTGCGAAGATCAGGACAGATTCTGTTCAGATTCGACACACAATTTTAGAAGACATAATTAGATTAATTCCATCGGTTTTCAGAGGTCGGGTTGAATTAAGAAAATCTAGATCTTCCAATTTAGTTGTTAAAACAATTTGAAAACAATTAATTTGGATCTCTGAAGACATTATGACTTTTCGAAGAAGGCCTTTAAAAACAGTTTCCAAGTTCAACGAAAACATTGAGTAAAAGTGACATAAGGTATAAACCAAAAATATTCATAATAAATAAATAACATAGCATCAACACCCGTGATATGGAGTGCGAAAAAATAAGAAAATAAACACATGAGTTATCATCACTTTAATAAAAAGAAACTTTTTTTCTTTCTTAAAACAACTTTAAAAAAACTATGGAGACTTTAATTAAAACAAAAAAAAACCTTTGTAACATGGATAGGATTTTTGAGCAGCGACCAGATCGTAAAAAAAGGAGAGAAAAGAAGGAACTTACAATAGACGAGCTTGATCTTTATATCAAGTCGCCAACCTAGTAGATATAGCCTTGAATCTAATTTCGAGACTACCGTCATGGATCGGTGGCTTCTTCTTCTTCCTTCGATGACGGGTTCCTTAGGCTAGGATTTTGAAGATAGGAAATATATTTTAAAAAATAGAGAAGAGGAAGAAAAGAGGCAAAGAAAAAATGAAGGAAAAATTAGGATTTGAAGCTAAAAGATTTACTTATAGGCTTAAAGATTAGGGTTTTGAGATCGAGGACCATGATTGGATTAGACTAAATGATGAGTTTTCAAAAACATCAATATCTATGGAGATTTTTACAGAAATAAAAAAAAATAAAATAAAAAGACAGAATAAGAACTAAGAATAATAATAAATAAAAGCTATATAGATATGAAACCGATTTAATAAAACAAAAAATATATAAAGCTTTATAAGCACTTGAAGAATTTGTAAAAACTAAAATATCTTTAAATATTTAGGAACACAAAAATAAAAAGTGAAACCAGGCATATTTAAGTAATAAATAAAAAAAAATAAAAATTACAAGATTCCTAAGGATTTAAACTCAAAAAAATAATAAGCAAATGAGGTATACGAAAGTATGGTCGTTACAAATAATCATGTCATACTTTCAAAAATATTTCTTGAACCGGATAAGGATCAAACTCTTCTAAATAAGAATCATTCCAAAGAAAAAAGAAATATAATATACAAGAATAGGAAAATACTAGGATTCGAACTCATGACTTATGGATTAATAAGGCAATTTGATAACCAATAGTAACAAAAATGATCAATGTAAAAGAAATATATTAATATTCAAGTGATTCAAAGAAAGTGCCTTTATTAATGGAGGGGAAAAATATAAGGAAAGTACATGAAATTTGCAGTTGTTATAAGATCCAACACCTTTCTCGGTATAGATAAATTGTGGACCTAGTCATGTGTCTGTCACTGTCTTCTGGGAAGCAGGACGTGGCAATATCAAATCACCTTTCCCCCATATTGGGCAGTTTTGAAACCCTGGCGTCTTTTCACCCTTTCATTGTAATCTTGTAAATGCTTACTATTTAAAATTCATTTTTAAAGCAGGGCTTGCCCTGCTTTAAAAAATGGTTTAACCTTAGAATGCTCTTTTCTTCATCAATGTTCTTGATGATGCTCATAAGTGGGAACTCCCCAGATCATGACACGTTGCAGATGACGTGTCCCGAGGCACACGGAAACAGAGCAAGAACCACACATTGGAGGCTTCCCCCGAGCTATCGTCCCGCTGCCTGGACCCGACCTCGGAGGATTCCCTGAATATTCCAGTGCTCGCCATGTAAATAACCATTGGCTCGCCTCCGAGCCCTTCTACACGCCGAGGTCCTCGGCCCTCACCTCTGAGCTATCACAGAACTGAACAAGCTCGGTCTCCCGCCATCTTTTAGGCCTCTCACCGAGCTAGACCTCCCCGGTTCTACCAAGCGACCTAGAAAGCAGATCACAGGCGCCTCCGCGACGGCTCCGCAGATCTCGCCAGATGCGAGATATACGCCACCCCACGATCCCGCGTTCCACGCCGTCGCATCCCCCCATTAACGAGAGTATCTCATCATTAATAGAGGATCCCGTCATTCACGTGGGCGTAACGCCAGGGACATAACGGCCGGTAAAGATCTCGCGCCGGCTAGCTCATGGCGACCGCTATAAAAACCCCTCTCTCAGACGACTCAGGTAACGCAATTTTACTCCAACAAGCCACTACTCTGCCCAAATACCTCGGCTAACTTGATCGTCAGAGGGTCCACGGTGGTACAACCATCCCAGGACTTCTTTGCAGGTACCTCGGCTTCACCCCAAATCAAGGCTACTAAGATCCACATGCTCAAGGAGGCAACCATCAACACTAATATCAACCGTTCACTAACGCTCATGACAGATCGATGGAAGACAACATCTGAAGGAGATCCTGACCTCCATCAATTGGCACTGTCTGTGGGAACTTCGAAAATTCCACTCATCGAAATTTGATCTTCCGATCTTGAACTCATGGCGAGTGATCACCGCGACGATCCAAGTACCAGCTGCTGCCCCCTCCCACAACGGAGGCACGGACGGATCCACTCCTCCCCCTAACGTCGTTCACGCCCTCTCTGTATGGATCGACAGGCTCGCATCCATAGTGGATGCCCTCGTCCGCGTCCAAACGGCAGGACAAGCCCCTCAGGTCGCCGTTCCCCCTTCCCGAGATCACGACCTCCGTAAAGGAGGAGATGACACTGCCCATGCTGGCACCACTGAACATCATCTTGCTATCTCCAGTGGCCACAAGTCCCCCGCGGCAACCAATTCAATGACCCATTAGGCACCTCACAGCTCCACGCCGAGGTCTCATGAAAGATCTCCCTGCCCCGAGGTCCACCACGCTCCCGTCTCTCTCGAGGAGGTGTCGGCCAGCTCGCCTGCTCCCAGGCATGGACGGCACCCTCTCCCTCGACGGGGTCACACGGGAAGCACTCACCGTGATAACTTGAGAATGACCTCACCAGGGGACCTGAGGAACCTGATAGAATGGAACCGGAGCCGCAGCCAGGCGCAGGCTGCCAGCGGGAGGGGACATAACTCCGATTACGCCGAATCCTCGGGGTACTACGACCGTCTCGACTCCCTCGAAAAGAAAGTTGAGGGTATACATCGGGAGGGCCATCCTTCAAACGAGGGGGCCAGGTATGCCGCCGACTCGCTTACGAAGCCCTTCACTGAAGAGCTGCTCGCTGTCCGCGTCTCATCCAGAAACAGGCCTCCAAAAGTGGCCTTCTTCGACAGGAAGTCTGATCCGAAAGACCATCTGGACGCGTTTACCATGGTCATGAGCTTCCAGGACAACTCCGACGTCGCCAAATGCCGAGCGTTCCCCTCCACTCTCATCCGGGCGAGACGAGATTGGTTCCGAGGACTCATGCCACGCTCCATCTTTACCTTTGATGAGCTGGCCACCCAGTTCCTCGGACATTTCGTCGGGAACAGACGATAGAAGCGGACCGTCAATTACCTCTTCACTATAAAGAGCGGGGACAAAGAATCCTTTAAAGGATATGTCGCTCGCTTCTATAATGCCCTTCTTGAAGTCCCGGAGCACCGGGAAGAGACTGTAATCACAGCTCTGAGGTCAGGTCTTAGGCACAAGGAGTGGCTCCGCTAATTGCATTAGCGCAACCTAGGACCATGGCCGAGGTAAAAGCTTGGACTGAGCGGGAAATCCAGCTCGAGTCCGAAGTAAACGCAAACCTCCCCCGGGACAACCAGACTGACCAAAAGAAGAGGGGTAGAGAAGAGAAGAAGAAGGTCGACCGGCCAAAGCCATACTCCTTGAAGTTCCAGGAGTATACTCCGCTCAACATCTCTCAGACTGAGCTGTTGGAGGAGGCGAAGGGCGAGCGATTATTCAAGCTCCCTTCGGTCACCAATAGAGCGGCCAAACGGACTCGAGGCCCATACTGTGCCTTCCATAGGTCGTAGGGACACCCTACCGAGAACTGTAAACAACTCCACGACTACATCGAGGAGTTGATTCGCTCAGGCCACCTGGCAAAGTACCTATGGGAAAAGCGACAAGCCGACAGGGAGAAAGAGAACCATCCAACTCTCGGCGAATTGACGATCGGCCAAATCATGGTCATATCCTCATGGGTGCGCCTGGAGCCGGCGAGACTCGTCGCCTCCTTCCGGTCGAGGGGACTAGCGAACAGCCCCGGAAGAGAAACAAAGCAGCCGAGCCCATCACCATCACCGACGAAGACCTCCATGGAATACCCTTTCCTCACAAAGACCCCCTCGTGATTACAGCGCGGGTCCACCGTTACAAGGTTTAAAGGATACTGGTCGACTCGGGAAGCTCGGCGGAAATCCTTTTCTATGACTGCTTCCTACGTATGGGGCTCAGCCCGTCAGACCTAAGGCCAACCGCCCACATTCTTTCAGGATTTACTGAGCACTCCATCCCGGCAGTGGGAGTGATTACCCTCCTCCTTAACATTAGGGAGGTAGGCCGTATGAGAACCGTACCGGTGGAGTTCATCATCGCTAGGATTCCCTCGTCCTACAATATCCTCCTGGGACGCCCGACGCTAAACTCCCTTCGGGTCCAATTCTTGACCTACCACCTCGCGATCAAGTTTCCACTAGAATAAGGGAGAATAAGCCGGTCCTACGGGAATTAGCAAATCGCAATGATTTTCTTCACAGCGACATCCACCTCTAAGGAGCGAAGCGACGACCTTGAAAGAGAGGGTGATTACCAGGGGTCCTTGGATACTCGTGACGAACAAAAAGAAATCCGAGGGGCCCCGGTGGAGGCGCTAACAGAGACCCCCCTCATCGAGGGGGACAATGAACGAACTATCCAGATCGGGTAACTCATAGCGGGAGCCCGGCGCGAAGACTTGATCCACTTTCTCCGAGGAAACTCGGACGTGTTCGCTTGGGCGCCCCCCGACATGCCTGGGATCGACCCTAAGGTAATCTCGCATAATCTCGTGGTCGACCCGACGGCCCGACCCGTCAGGCAAAAGAAATGAAGCTTCGCCCCTACCAAACAAAAGGCAATTGAGGACAAGGTTGATAGGTCGCTTGCAGCCAACTTCATTCGGAATGTGGCCTACTCGGAATGGCTAGGGAATGCGGTTATGATTAAAAAAGCAAGCGGGAAGTGGCGCATGTGCGTCGACTTCACAGATCTCAACAAGGCCTGCCCGAAAGACAACTATCCCCTCTCTCGGATAGATCAGCTCGTCGACAGCTCGGCAGGTGTTCAGTCGAAAATAGTGCACTTTTAACATGACAATTTTCTTACTTTTCTTAATCATCTAAAGGTATTTGATATAAATATCACATATTAGAATTTCATCTGCAAAATATCATTTACAATGTGTTATGCATTATAATCAATATTATGAAGGAAATTGTATGTTTAATATTTTCACGCATAATATTTTGTATCTCACATTCTTCATTGAGATCTTGTGCAAAGATTAGCTCAGGTCAGATATCGGGAATCAGGAATCTACTGACAAATACAGGAAAGTTGAAGAATCAAATACTGGCAGAAATTCAGAAGGGATAAGAAGATTCCAGATATCACATAAAGACACACAGATCAACAGAAGATGACCAAAGAAATTTGAAGCAATGAAGACACCAATCGACCGCGGAACCGCGGCAGAGTCAGGCCGAGTCGCCGCGGATCCACGGCCGAGTTGTGGGATTCGGAGTCGGGAAGTCTCTGGAAACTTCTTCATAACATCCTAGTTTGCTAGGGAAGCCTTGTTGTAACAATCTTGTTCTGGAAACTTCTCTATAACAACCTAGCTTATTGGGGAAGCTTGATTAGAGGCTATAAAAAGGACCTAAGCCTACTGTAACATTTCAGAATATATAAAATATTATTTTCGGAATTTAATATTAAAATAATATTTTTCCCGAAAACTGCCCGATTTGCGAAATTGGGGGTTTTCGAAAAAGGGTATAAATATATACCAATAATTGTGAAATAAATGGAAATTAAAATGATTTATTCATTTAAAAATATATTTAAAGGATTTGGCATTTTTAAAATCAATGATATGCAGTTTAAATAAAAACCCGATTAGTGCACTGCTGATCGCGATTAAGCCAAATCAGTGTTTCTACAGTTTTCCGTGGGTAGTGCACCATGTCATGATGCATTTGGTTGCATGTGGTTTATTTGTGTTGTTGGTTTCATATTGCATTTGGTTTTGTGAGGAAAAAGAAATGAAAAGGTTAAAGAATGAGATGATTGGAGGGGGAGAGAGAGTGAGACATGAGAGTGAGAGGATGAGAATAAGAAGAGAGAGAAAGGGGCAGCCACATTCATTTTCCCCTCCCCATTATTTCCTTCATCTTCCTCCTCAACTCATCTCCCTCCACCTACAACCCTAAGATCCATCTCAAAAACCATGTCAAAACCCCACACCCTCATCACAAAAGTTGATCCCCTCTTCATCCTCTACACTTTGGACCAAGCAAAGTAGGATTTTGATAACATTGGGAAGCTAGGGTTTTCTTGAGTGGCATAAATGAGGTATAATCTCTACCATTTAGTTTAGTTTTTAGTTTGTTATATTCTAGTTTAGTTTAGAAGTTGTTTTAGCGTGGAATTGTGATGTTGGAAAATTCTAGTGAAGGGTTTGGGTGTTTGTGTAGATTTGAGGTGTGTAGTAGCTGTTACAAACCTTAGGGATTGAATTCAAGAGATGGAATTGAGTATAGAAACCAAAATACGGATTTAGGATTTTATTCGTGTCGGTTTTGTGTTGAATTGTGAGCCTACAGGGAATCTGGGTTGACCCGGAGAGTTTCTGAGTTAAGCAAATAATATCAGTGGCCTAGATACACCACTAGGAACCCACTGTAGAAGTTCGAGGCCTTTCCATAATGAAGTGGCCGAGGTGTCCGGAATTACTAGCCTTGTGGCCGGCCAGTTTGGGAGGGTTGGTGCCAGGCTTGTTCCAGTAGCTCATACACTCCATGTACAACACCCTATACCTGTTTGTTTAACTCCTTTTGGCCCGAGTCAAAATCTGGGAGCACATTAGAGTGTTTTTGGCTATGTTTTCCGTATTTTGTAAACTTGGGTTTTGTTATTTTGATATTTTTTTAGGTTATTTGGCGTTTGTACATCAACAACAAGGGTTGTTTGGTTGATTTTGTACGCGTAAGCTATAGGTTCTAACCTATGAGCAATGTGCGTGTCGTATTGGATTTCAGAACTTTATTTTAATAGCGTTGTGATATGTATTGTTATTGTAGGTACCTTCGCGTGGATTCCGAGGCGACGGAGCATGGCGTCATCGACTTTGGCAAGCGAAGACCAAGTGGGTAGATTTATATCTACGGGGGAAGTCGGGTGGATAGCGTATAGCACCCCCGCAAGTTTTTGATGGAAACCTATCTATAGGATATAGTCGTAGAAACCTAGATTAGGAAACTAGGGATATGGCTTAAAGATGGTTAGAAATGATATTAGTGATTGGATATATATATTGAGATAGGAGAAAGCTTTAGAGATATGAAAAGTGAATGTGAATCACGACTTATAGACATGTAGTCGCACTAGAATAGGTATGAGTTTTATAGTAGTCTGACATTTGATGTATAAGGTAGATGTATATATATAAAATAACTTGATGTAAGATGACTTAATGAGATATTGATGTGATGAAAAGGATATATGATGTGATATGATGACTCGATTGATATGTCGGTATACGGATACGAGTCGATTGAGGTGATTGATACCTTTGCCGGTCCCCCGATACGAGATTGTTATGGATGTGATCTGGGATATAGGCACATAGGTATATATAATGTTGTGAATCGTGTGTGATATACCGTACGAGACATTAAGTCTGTAGCCCTCATTGTCATATAGGATGATAGGATCCCTATTGGTTTAATACCGCCGTACGATGATTTTCCATATGTGATGAGTTTGACTTGATATTTGATCCATAACCTTGACTTGAGGATGTCGTACGATGGATTATACCGTACGTGATGTTGTGAGGCTGTATGTCGTTTGATAGATTCACCGACTCGGTCATGTTAGATACGTATACCTTATAGTTTTTAGCTGACGTTTTACCTTATGCTGCATTTCATGCTATTCTCATTGCATCATATATATTTATCTGTGCCGGTACACCTACACCATTATCGATGATGCGTATGTTACACTTACACAGACTAGCCGGCTCACACACTGTATCATCGATAATTGCCATGTCACTACACAGTAGGATTGCTGCATCATGATATGACTCCTCGCATAATTTACTTGCTATAGTTACATATGCACCTTATACGATGTTGCATTTGACTTGGAGAATTTGGAAACCGCAAGATATATTTTAAAACTGGATTCATTTAAAAGAGTGGTTTTCCCTCGACATGTACATATTATTGTTCCATGTTGCATGATATACGGATATGCTTACATTTTTGTCATATGTCGCATACATCATGCTTTATGATTTTACGCATTGGGATATGCTGTTTTCATGAGATTTCTGGATTTGAGAACCGTGACTATTTCAAGATAAAGTATGTACTGTTTTAAAAACCCGGTTTCTCTTGACATGATATTTAAGTGCGTCCACAATACGTTTTCTCGGTTCTGAGACGCGTGACATGTGAAACCCGATTCGAGGAGTTGGATGAGGCCGATTGCGGGTACATGGTGGACCCGGTATAGTACCCCGGGGCAAGAAAGGGATGTTGTGCAGTAGACGGTAAGCCTGGCAGAGGGACTACTACCTACCGGTGATAGTATTTGGGCTCGGCAGATTTCTGGAGGATACAGACCAGAGTCGAGAGATGATAGGCCGATCCGGACTGACGGAGCCCGAGGGCTGATCCGGACTGACGGAGCCCGAGATATGAGGATTTACATGTCGATGCTGGACACGGGTTTCATGATGTTTCGAGTGTCGATGCTGGGTACTAAGGCTCCATGATTTTGATGTGTTGCGAGGGACACGCGTTGATTTATATCCTCATACTTTCATGCATATGCTTTTATGATATTTACATGCATGATATTGTTGTGTCATTGGTTGATACGTGTATGAGATCCACATGCATACAGACATTGATAATATGGTTGGACGAGATCCACATGCACACATACATTGATCATATGGGTGGACGAGACCTACATACATACAGACCTTGATCATATAGTTGGATGATATCCGCATACTTATAGATTTTAAGTATATTATTGGCACATATTCAGATACGGCCACCCTAGATATCATAGTATTATCTTTGTGATATAGTTGACCTAGGAGTCGTTTATTCGATTTCTACTTGTAGATATTTTTCTACTCACGAGTTGGCAACTCACCCCCGTTGTGCCACAGTTCTTACAGGATCGCATGGATCAATAGCGGCTTCGCTGGCATACAGTTGCATTCGGGTGTTTTGCATTGGTAGATGGGACATTTGTATCATACCCACTCTTGTATTTATATTTCATTTTGTATCTAGTCAACTCCATCAATCGAAACTAGTATTTGTATAACTAATGAGACTTAGCAAGACTTGTGTTGCGAGACTTAAGCGATGGGTTTTATGTTCGCTTTTGGGTTTATGTCTTGCTTATTTCTTTATCTTTTGTGGTGATCTTCGCCGTTGGGCGTCATATACTTATTTATACTGTCTTGCGTGGTTGTGATCCGCCGTTTGGCGAAGAGCTAGCTCCCGCTTGGGGATGCCTTTATTATCATTATGTATTTATGGCTTTGGATCAAAATATACAAAGGAGGTGCTGCCCAAATTTTTAAAACACGAAACATGTTTTTAAACTTGCATAATCCACTTGCATTTTTCATGTTCCTATTCTATGCATTAAGAAAACTTGATTTCATTATACCCTTATTTCAAAACTTAACCTCTTTTATTTTTTCTTAAAAAGGGTTTAGATTTCTGGGCTTCGGCTTACTTGAATTATGTTACGCCTTTAAACGTGGCGCGATTTAAGTGCCGGTCACGAGCTAATATTTTGGGTCGTGACAATGTTGGTATCAGAGCGCTAGGTTTAACCTTGGTTCGAGTCTATGTTTGACTATGCGGAGTCTAGGGCGGGTATGTATTTCAGAACCTAGGCTTGACCTTACGGAACTTAGACTTGAACGGGGGGGTATTAGACCCGAACTTTCGTTTCATAGGTTGACCCTGATTGATAGAGTAGGTAGCTTGAGTAGAGTGACGTACCGTACGTATATTCCGCAGCATATTTACAATACGATACTCCACTTAAGAAACCTTAGGATGTACATATTTTGAGATCAGTGACTCTCTTCGTACCCATGATTATAAATCCATTGAGATCCTTGATTCTATTTGTTCCATGATCATACTCTCATTGATGTTGTTCCTCCTTATGATCATGTATCCATTCTGGATCTGTCGTTTCCTTTCATGCCCTTGATCTGTTTTCATCGATACACGCTTGAGGTTCCTGTCACCATGGTTTAAGCGCAGATTGAGCTGCTGCTAGTGATGCGGTCAGTACGAGCTCGTCATGGACGAGGACTGACCATTGTGTTTTCTGGTGACATGGGAACGTCTTGATATAGTATTGTGTTATGACCTCTCGTTTGAGGCGAGTGTTTGGCTTTGCATCGAATGATCGTGCTACTGATAGAGGCTGCCAGTTGTGAGAGGACTGTTGATGTACAACATACCTCAGAGATTGTGATGTCGTCTACCGTGCAGACAGATGACCCAGCCATGGCTAAGATTGATGAGATGTCACTTCCAGAGCTTACGAGCTGAGATCGCTGGAGCTTCTAGGCAGAGATGCGACAGATGACAGCTAGTCTATCCCGAGTTGAGAGACGAAAGTGATTCGTCAGGTTGATGCGCCGATGCAGGCCCAGTTGAGTTGAAGATTTCCAGTGTGAAGAGTCTTACTCAGATCTAGAGTAGACCGATTCAGAGATGACCGTTGATGTATCGTATTTCCTCGAAGATTGAGGCATTGTTTAGCGTGCGGATGAAGGGTATTCGCATGTCGTCTAGGCAAAATTTAAAGATTCCAACGAATGTCAGAAACCCATTTTTCCAAGTTTAAAGTATTCGGAAGAACATGCAAGTAATTTTTTAGACCCTCTAGAAGAATGAAACCCTAACTCGACATGATGACTATGAAACCGCTTTTGAACCTTAGGGTTTTCGGCAGTTTAGCAGTGTCATCAGTAAGGCTTGGGTTTTCCCTTCTACGGTTGGTCCGTAGGTACTGTGGTAGGTACCAGATATTATTAAACTGTGCTCAGATTTTTTCTGGGAATTATGGGAATTTGACGAATCGATCGAAATGCTTAACGTCGTCCGGATATCATGTGATAAAAGATCAGCAAGCTGACCAGCTTTTGATAGAGGATCTCACCCAGATGCGTTGTGAGTTGATCGAGAACGGACAGGTATAGAGTACTCCTCCGATGGTTGGGATGAGTTCCCGAGGACGTGTTCGGCTAGATATCTTCTACAGAGTGATGAAGATACCGAGTTCGTGATTTCAAGTCTGTATGAGAGACTTTGGATTGACCGTGGCCGAGAACAGTTGTAGTGCGCAGATAGCGTGACGTGACGTCGAAGTGGACGATGATAAAGACGAGTGGAACCAGAGGTTCGCGCGAGATGATGAGCTATTGTTACTCCCCATCGAAATCAGAGATCTAATATGCACACAGAGGCGTGAGGTACGACCAGTTCCCGAGGAAATGCTGTGCTGAGAACGCAGATGTCCAGAAAGCGAGAAAAGATTATTCAAGAGTACCGGCCTCCGTACAGTTCGGCACAGGCGAGATTGGAAGAGACCTTGAGCAGGATCCTTCCAGGACACTGCTGCGATGAGATTTGCACCCAAGATCAGTTGTGTCATGTGTATTCAGAGGGCCAGAGGCCGATGCCAGTGACGTGCTGCTTTACGAGTGGTCGTGATAATTGGCCGAGAGATGACCAGAGAAGTGCCAGAACGGAATCGTTCCTGTTAGCAAACCGGACCGGGCCGATGAGCCAATGGATTACGAGATTGGTAAATCCACAGAGAAGATGAGGACCCAGAGACAGAGGACGCCAGACCATGAGCAGGATGCAAGCGGATGTTCTTGCTCTGCCAGTTTTAGGCGCACCGACATTTTTCGACATTGTAGGAGGTGTACCTCAATGTCATTTATTGCGATTTGTGTTGTGATCCGAGTATCACGCTTATATCGCTTGGATTTGAGTTTCATGATGAGTTTCCTGATATTGATTTCGTGCACCATGGCTGCACCTGGGCATTTACATTTTGTGCATAGTATTGCACTTAATATATGTTTTATATGCCGTTGTGTTGGGTTGTGATTTGTGCATATCTATTGCACTTGATATTGATTTTGTGCCTTGGCTCCACATGTTTATGATTTCATGGATTTCATACAGTTGATTTGATTTTATGCGTGTGGTACGCACTCGATTTGATTTTTGCACTCGGTATAGCTTATATGTGCTTGTAGTGCATTGATATGTGTTTTGTGCACGCGGTTGCACCCGTTTATGATTTTATACACCTTGGTACACTCGGTGTTGCTATTTACGCATTTGAGTTATTGATTGGTATTTTGTGCACTTGATGCACCAGATTTGTATTTCGTGGACTAGATGCACTGTATTTGTATTTTGTGCACTGGATGCACTGGATTCGTATTTTGTGCACAGGATGCACTGGATTCGTATTTCGTGCACTGGATGCACTGGATTCGTATTTTGTGCACAGGATGCACTATATTTGTATTTCGTGCACTGGATGCACCGGATTTGTATTTCGTGCACTGGATGCACCAGATTTGTATTTCATGCACAGGATGCACCGGATTTGTGTTTCGTACATTTGTTGCACTAGATTTTCATTTCGTACATTTGTCGCACCAGAATTATATTTCGTGCGTTGTTGCACTGGATTTACATTTTGTGCGCTGGCTGCACCAGATCAGTATTTTGTGCATTGGTTGCATTAGATTTACACTCCGTACCTGGGTTGCACCCGATTTATGTCTTTGAGCATTTGTGTGACCAGATTTATGTTTTTTTGCGCGTTGCACTTGACGTTCGTTTTTTTTCGTGCGCTTTACCATACGGGGCATTTATATGGACTGATGCTCTTGGGTTGGATTTTTGTGCATATTAGGCGCTTGATTTTGGATTTTTATACGCATCGGATACACTTGAGTGGGATTTTATTCGTGCATGTTGGTTGCACTTGATTTTGATTTTATTCGTGCATGTTGGATGCACTTGATTTTGATTTTATTCGTGCATGTTTGATTTGAATTTGATTTTATTCATGCATGTTGGATGCACTTGATTTAGATTTTATTCGTGCATGATTGGATGCACTTGATTTTGCTCTTATTCGTGCATGTTGGATGCACTTGATTTAGATTTCATTCGTGCATGATGGATGCACTTGATTTTGATTTTCACGCATGTTGGGCGCATGATATGAGATGTGATTTTGTGCACACCGGATGCACTCGATTGGGATTTTCATTCGTGCATGTTAGTTTCACCGGATTGAGATTTTCGTGCACTATAGGTACACTTGATATTATTGTCGTGCACACCCGTTGCACTGGACAGATGCTTTCGTGCACACCCGTTGCACTTAGTTTTGCTTTTGTGCATATTGTGGCATTTGTATTTGGATTTGATTTCCGTGTGCACCAGACGCACGTGATGTTGGATACGCCTTTTGAGGCTGATTTTGCTTTTGAGCACCTTATTTTCATGATAGGTACCATATTATGTAGTAGCCGAACAGGACTGATCTGAGGACAGTACCGAAGTACTTTGCATGCATTAAAGGTTAACAAAATGTTTTCAAAAAGGAGTTATAGCCTCGCTATTTCGTACATGTCCGTGAGCGACACGAACGCTTATAAAGGAAAACCTTTTGGGATATTTTGAAAACGACGGAACGTATATTTAGCAAAACATAAATGGACATACATTACTATTTTACAAATGAGCGTCCGTCACTTATGCCGTGAGTTACGCATCATACGGCGATTCAGAAAAGATTTTGCATGTATTTTATTCAAATTTTGGAGTATTTTCAAGGATGCGTACTATATACAAATTATAGTATTTGACTAGTGTATGTTGGATTTCAGTACTGGATTTCAATATCTGTATCTCCATTGTAACTCCGATGATATGTGAGCAAATCTGATGATTTTCGTGATGCTTGACGGAGTTCGATTTTGAGTTTCATACTCATTTTTAGGCGCACGCGATACGCTGTGTTATTTCTGCATCTTCCATGATTTCGGCGTCCCGTTGATTTGAGTTGAGTATTGAAATGTTTTAGATTTTGGGGTTTAAATTTAAATTCGGGAACCGAATTTATTTAAGGGGAGAAGATTGTAACATTTCAGAAAATATAAAATATTATTTTCGGAATTTAATATTAAAATAATATTTTCCCGAAAACTGCCCGATTTGCAAAATTGGGGGTTTTCAAAAAAGGGTATAAATATATACCAATAATTGTGAAATAAATGGAAATTAAAATGATTTATTCATTTAAAAATATATTTAAAGGATTTGGCATTTTTAAAATCAATTATATGCAGTTTGAATAAAAACCCGATTAGTGCACTGCTGATCGCGATTAAGCCAAATCCGTGTTTCTAAAGTTTTCCGTGGCTAGTGCACCATGCCATGTTGCATTTAGTTGCATGTGGTTTATTTGTGTTGTTGGTTTCATATTGCATTTGGTTTTGTGAGGAAAAAAAATGAAAAGGTTAAGGAATGAGATGATTGGAGGGAGAGAGAGTGAGTGAGACATGAGAGTGAGAGGGTGAGAATAAGAAGAGAGAGAGGGGGGAAGCCACATTCATTTTCCCCTCCCCATTATTTCCTTCATCTTCCTCCTCAACTCATCTCCCTCCACCTACAACCCCAAGATCAATCTCAAAAACCATGTCAAAACCCCACACCCTCTTCACAAAAGTTGATCCTCTCTCCATCCTCTACACTTTGGACCAAGCAAAGTAGCATTTTGATAACATTGGGAAGCTAGGGTTTTCTTGAGTGGCCTAAATGAGGTATAATCTCTACCATTTAGTTTAGTTTTTAGTTTGTTATATTCTACTTTAGTTTAGAAATTGTTTTAGCATGGAATTGTGATGTTGGAAAATTCTAGTGAAGGGTTTGGGTGTTTGTGTAGATTTGAGGTGTGTAGTAGCTGTTACAAACCTTAGGAATTGAATTGAAGAGCTGTAATTGAGTATAGAAACCAAAATACTGATTTAGGATTTTATCCGTGTTGGTTTTGTATTGAATTGTGAGCCTACAGGGAATCTGGGTTGACCCGGGGAGTTTCTGAGTTAAGCAAACAATACCAATGACCTAGATACACCACTAGGAATCCACTGTAGAAGTCCGAGGCCTTTCCATCATGAAGTGGCCGAGGTGTCCGGAATTACTAGCCTTGTGGTCGGCCAATTTGGGTGGGTTGGTGCCAGGCTTGTTCCAGTAGCTCATACACTCCAAGTACAACACCCTATACCTGTTTGTTTAACTCCGTTTGGTCCGAGTCAAAATGTGGGAGAACATTAGAGTGTTTTTGGCTATGTTTTCCATATTTTGTAAACTTGGGTTTTGTTATTTTGATATTGTTTTGGTTTGTTTGGCGATTGTACTTCAACAACAAGGGTTTTTTGGTTGATTTTGTACGCGTAAGCTATAGGTTCTAACCTATGAGCAATGCCCGTGGTGTATTGGATTTCAGAACTTGATTTTAATAGCGTTGCGATATGTGTTGTTATTGTAGGTACCTTCGCGTAGATTCCGAGACGACGGAGCGTGGCGTCATCGACTTCGGCAAGCGAAGACCAAGTGAGTAGATCTATATCTACGGGGGAAGTCGGGTGGATGGCGTATAGCACCCCCGCAACTTTTTGATGGAAAACGATCTATAGGATATAGTCGTAGAAACCTAGATTAGGAAACAAGGGATATGGCTTAAAAGATAGTTAGAAATGATATTAGTGATTGGATATATATATATTGAAATAAGAGAAAGCTTTAGAGATATGAAAAGTGAATGTGAATCACGACTTATAGACATGTAGTTGCACTAGAATAGGTATGAGTTTTAAAGTAGTGTGACATTTGATGTATAAGGTAGATGTATATATATATAATGACTTGATGTAAGATGACTTAATGAGATATTGATGTGATGAAAAGGATATATGATGTGATATGATGACTCGATTGATATGTCGGTATACGAATGCGAGTCGATTGAGGTGATTGATACCTTTGTCGGTCCCCGATACGAGATTGTTATGGATGTGATCTGGGATATAGGCACATGGGTATATATAATATTGTGAATCATGTGTGATATGCCGTACGAGACGTTAGGTCCGTACCCTCATTGTCATACAGGATGATAGGATCCCTATTGGTTTAATGCCGCCGTACGATGATTTTCCGTACGTGATGAGTTTGATTTGATGTTTGATCCATAAACTTGACTTGATGATGCCGTACGATGGATTATACCGTACATGATGTTGTGAGGCTGAATGCCGTTTGATAGATTCACCCACTCGGTCATGTTAGATACGTATACTATATAGCTTTTAGCTGACGTTTTACCTTATGCTGCATTTCATGCTATTCTCATTGCATCATATATATTTATCTGTGCTAGTACACCTACACCATTATCGATGATGCGTATGTTACACTTCCATAGATTAACCGGCTCACACACTGTATTATCGATAATTGCCATGTCACTATACAGTAGAATTGCTGCATAATGATATGACTCCTCGCATAATTTAATTGCTATAGTTACATATGCACCTTATACGATGTTGCATTTGACTTGGAGAATTTTGGAACCGCGAGATATATTTTAAAACTGAATTCATTTAAAAGAGCGGTTTTCCCTAGACATGTGCATATTATTGTTCCATGTTGCATGATATACGGATATACTTACATTTTTGTCATATGTCGCATACATCATGCTTTATGATTTTACGCATTGGGATATGCTGTTTTCATGAGATTTCTGGATTTGAGAACCGTGGTTATTTCAAAAGAAAGTATGTACTGTTTTAAAAACCCGGTTTCTCTTGACATGATATTTCAGTACGTCCACCATGCGTTTTCTCGGTTCTGAGACGTGTGACATGAGAAACCCGATTCGAGGAGCTGGATGAGGCCGATTGTGGATATATGGTGGACCCGGTATGGTATCCCAGGGCAAGAAAGGGATGATGTACAGTAGACGGTGAGCCTGACAGAGGGACTACTACCTACCGGTGATAAGATTTGGGCTCGGCAGATATCCAGAGGATACTAACCGGAATCGACAGATGATGGGCCAATCCGGACTGATGGAGCCCGAGGTCCGATCCGGACTGACGGAGCCCGAGATATGAGAATTTACGTGTCGATGCTGGACACGGGTTTCATGATATTTCGAGTGTCGATGCTGGGCACTAAGGTTCCATGATTTTGATGTGTCGTGAGGGACACACGTTGATTTATATCCTCATACTTTCATATATATGCTTTTATGATATTTACATGCATGATATTGTTGTGTCATTGGTTGACACGTGGACGAGATCCACATGCATACAGACATTGATCATATGGTTGGACGAGATCCACATGCACACATGCATTGTTCATATGGGTAGACGAGACCCACATGCATACAGACCTTGATCATACAGTTGGATGATATCCGCATACTTATAGACTTTGAGTATATTATCGGTACATATTCAGATAAGGTCACCCTAGATATCATAGTATTACCTTTGTGATATAGTTGACCTAGGAGTCGTTGTTTATTCGATTTCTACTTGTAGATATTTTTCTACTCACGAGTTGGCAACTCACCCCTATTGTGCCACAGTTCTTGCAGGTTGATCGCATGGATCGGCTTCACTGGCACACAGTTGCATTCGGGTGTTTTGCATTGATAGGTGGGACATTTGTATCGTACCCATTCTTGTATTTATATTTCATTTTGTATCTAGTCAACTCCATCAATCGAAACTTGTATTTGTATAAGTAATGAGACTTAGCAAGACTTGTGGTTGCGAGACTTGAGCGATGGGTTTTATGTTCGCTTTTGGGTTTATGTCTTTCTTATTTCTTTATCTTTTGTTGTGATCTTCGCCGTTGGACGTCGTATACTTATTTATACTGCCTTGCGTGGTTGTGATTCGCCGTTTGGCGAAGAGCTAGCTCCCGCTTGGGGATGCCTTTATTATCATTATATATTTGTGGTTTTGGATCAAAATATACAAAGGAGGTGCTGCCCAAATTTTTAAAAGACAAAACATGTTTTTAAACTTGCAAAATCCACTTGCATTTTTCATGTTCCTATTCTATGCATTAAGAAAACTTGATTTCATTTTACCCTTATTTCAAAACTTCACCTCTTTTATTTTTTCTTAAAAAGGGTTTAGATTTCTAGGCTTCGGCTTACTTGAATTACGTTACGCCTTTAGACGTGGAGTGATTTAAATGCCGGTCATGAGCTAATATTTTGGGCCGTGACACCTACATTAAAAAGATTGTTGATTTTTAGTATACATTTTGTACACAATTACAAAAACAATTTAGATCTAATTTCAAGAACACCAAATCTCAAGATCAAGAATCGTTAAGAAATTCATCAAGCGATTCAACAAAAGATCCTTTTACGCGAAGCCAATCGTCATCAAAAAGCACGTGATCCTCGATAGATCCAAGAATCACGGTGATCGAGCAAAGCGAAGATCGACGGAGAAATTACCTCTTCAAGGGAGTGATCGAGAGCTATTCTTCTTGTAATCTCGGATTGAAAAAGTTATAATTTGAAATTGAATAATAAAGGTGATCATTACTTTAGTCTCGCTTTCTTTAAATTTTCGCATTATGAAATCTCTATTTGTCGATTCTTTTATTTTCATGATGTGTGAGTAAATCTCCGTTTGCTAAGAATTCGATGGAATTTGGTAGATCAAATGGTGAGAGAATTCTATATTCATCTTAAGTCGTATAGAGATTATAAACTTTAGCAAAAACAATCATCAATGTCCAAATTATGAGTGAGATCAATTTATTGAGATTTTCGTCACAATTTGGTGAGTAGATTGATGATCCTCCTTGTTAAAGGCTACATAGGAATGACAATTAATGAAAGGACAAGGGGCAATGAAGGAGAAACCCTAGTTTCTTTAAAGGATCCCTAATTCTCATTTATAGCCATCAATCTAGTTGTAATTCTATCAATAGATAAGATGAATCATCTTGAATAATCATCCATGGCTACTAATTCCGTTCGAATCCTACAAGCCTTCTTCAATTTTCTTGATAACTACATTTGATCTTGAACATTTTATTGATTTCCTTTCTTGAAAACAATTTCTTGAATTTCTTGAAACTATTAAAGTCAACTAAATCATGAACTATTTCTTTAATTTCTTTACTAGTTCTTTCGACTCATCTAAGGCAAGAATTTACGAATTCCTCGAATCCCAGAGGACGACCCGTGCTCACTAACGCTCGCTACACGCGACACGATTATTGATTGCGGTTATTATACGACTAAAACATTACATCATTTCTTTACTACTACATCTTTTCTTTAAAATCAAAGAAGTAGAATCTCGAAATCAAATCAAATGGCGTCGTTGCCTGGGATACGTGCATAGTTTGTTCTTTCTTGCTAATTAGGTTGAAGTATTATTATTCCATCGAAATAAAAATCAAGAACGCGTCGTGTGCTTAACGATTAGTGTGTGAATTTTTGCGAGGGAATCTGGAATCACTGTATTTAGGAGATAAAGATTCAGAAGCATTCATCAAAACCAGAGGAGAAAGGCAAGCAACTGTAGAAAAAAGATTTTCAAGATTCATCAAGTTGGCCGCGGAACCGCGGCAATAACCCCATTCTTGCCGCGGAACCGCGGCGGTTTTGTCGATTCTTGACTTCATCATTCTCTGGTGTATTTCCTATCTTCTCCTCTCTCCTCTGAAAAAGTCCAATAACCATTTCTCTGCAGGATTCTTTGCAAAAATTCTCCGCTTAAAAAAATTCTTGTTGCGTGACTTGATATTGGTTTTGTTGTTGCATATTGCAATACGGAAAATTAAAGGGAAAAGACCAAATTCAGATTAGGTGGGGATTTCATTACCCTTCCTAAGCCCCGCAAATCATAAAACTAGCATCCGCATCACCCTTCATTAATTAAAAAATATCTAGACCAAGACTCTGAGGACCGTCGCGTTCAATTAGGATAGAGGAAAGTCATGGGTAATCTACTGCTTATCTGCATTCCTTTTGTGGTGTCTAGGCAAGTGTGTCTAAGGCAAGTGGTTACTTAATTAGGCCCGCTATTTACATAGCGAATACCTCCCACTTACCTAGCACTTACCTGCCCACAAGAGGGATAAAGAGGTAGTAGAGGATTGATCCTACGATTTGTCCCCTGAAAGTCTAGGAGCGGTCTAGTGACTTGACCTAGGTAACCTTAGTTCTAGAGTTATTTGTGCACTTTTGTGATTTTGTGAGTCAACCCTCAAGTCCCACTTTCAAAGCAAAACAAACCAATTAGATATTAAATTTTTTTCTTTTCCCTTTTTACCCTCCGTCTTCTTTTCTTCTTATAATGGGTAACTCAAATAGACGAACTCTTGCCGATATTTGATATCCAGAACCAGATATTTCTTGTTTTCGTAATCGCTTCGGTATACCATCCGACTCTCCCATGTCCTTAAGAGATCGGATAGAACAAGAGGATAGAAACAGTTAGCCATCTCAGTCCAGGTCCTATCAACCGCATCCTAATTCTACATCTTTTTATGTTGATACTCCGAGTGAGGAAACTCCTAAACACATGTCCGTCGCTGAGCATATAGCAAGGGCTAATGGCCAAAGTTTCAATCCAGTCAAACCATTAGGACAGCAAACACCACCACTTTCTAAAGAAGATTTTCATACTCGGTTTGTGGCGTATATGATGTCTGTTGAAAATCGACAACCAACCAACCAATATCAATATTCTTCTTATTTCAATATTGATCCTACTCCTACCTAATTTTCACAACCATTCAATTCCTATCAATCCTACCCGATTTTTACACCTTCTCTAGACAGTCCTTCTAATCAGTCATTTGGGAGTTTTACCTATCCACAAGAATTTCAATCTTATGTTGAAACCCCTTCTCGACCCATGTCTAGTCTTGAGCGGACATTAGAAGAATATGTGGTAGTTACGAGCCGCATCAGAAAGGAATTAAAGGAGTCCATGGCCGTCCTCAATAAACAAAAAGAATAAGCAACTAGTTTCGAACCAGCTCAAAATCTTTCAATGTATGATACGGCCATCGGACAAATTAAGAATTCGGGTAGCGAGAGAGAACGATACACCCTTCCTAATCAAACATCCCCATCCCAAATTGAAATCCACAACTATAGTTTCACTGATCTATCGAGTGCACCAATTGAAGATAGAATGTCTGATAAGTTGTGTGACTTTATAGTGTTTGATTTACCCGATTGTGAAGGGTCCATTCCATGTGAAACCATACCCAATCCTTGTGATCTCCACACCTCCACTCTAGAGCCAAAATTGATTGAAAACCATACTTTAAATGAGATGTCTGAGACTTCTAACCTTCACTTGAATGAGATTGACGTTGGGGATATATTGGATGATGAACCCAAAATTTTGGATGAATTTGTCCCACCAATTCATCAGGTTCTTTCACTCCCGTGCGGTCATCATCTCGAGCCTTTAACTATTCTTCCCGAACCCTATATACATCTTGAAGTTGATGATAATTGTATAGCCGAAAAGCAAAACGAAATTCAGCCTTCATTTTTCACATCTGGTTCAGCGATACTCGACACACCAATTTGTTTACCCATTTCATCTTCTACTTTATCTGGTTCTTCTATTCTTCCTTTAAGTTTAGCGAGTGTTGATGAATCACAATTCGATATTTCGAGTTCAATAATTCTAGAAAGCCAACTTGATTTAGATACTTTTGAGAATGAGGTAGATGAGTTTTTTGAGTCTCCTACCTCCATAATTTTTGACAAATCAAGTATGATAAATTCTGGCACAACACTTATTGACAGTGAAACGTTCAATCAAACTATCGATGAAAGTTTCGAAGTTATTCTTCAGGATATCGATGAAAACTTTGAAGAAATTTTTGCTGACGAACTCGCATTCCTAAACAACACGGATTTTGTGATTAATCAACCTCCACCTATAGAAGTTGAACCACTACCATTTCTTCTTATAAAATACGAGAATGCAAATATTCCTAATCATTCACATTCTCGTTTTTATCCATCATCATTAATTCGTCTCTACAAACAAAGATGCAAACCCTTTCCATACCATCACTCATCTCTTCCCCACTTCTTCTTGGCTATATATAACATGTTCTTCTACCAACCAGTGCATTACATTGATAAAATCTTTAAATAGTTGGTATTAACTTTTGGTCATTATAAAGCTTTATGTTGACCAATAACTTTACCCCTCTCTTATGATTTTTAAATGCTTAATATTGTTTAAATCAAGTTTGGGGGGTATATTTTTGGCTCTTGAAAATAAAATTTGTACACAAAATTGTGAGCCAAAAATAAGTTTGGGGGAGGTTTTCACGTTCATTTATTCTTGTACCCCGTTAATAACTTTTTCCTCCCAAGTCTACAGATTTTTTAGATTTAAAAGATGACAACAGTGAGGACACTGCTGTAAACAAGTTTAGGGGAGGTTTGTGCTTATTTACGCATTACTTTACATTACACTTTGCATAAACACAAAATTTTTAAATTTTTTAAAATTTCTCTTTTATAATGAAAGGTTAGAAAGTGAAAAAAAATTACATTTGAAAAATAGGAAGAGTTTAAGAAAACCAAGAAAGTTTGATATTTTCTTAAACGAAACTAGTAATAAGTAGTTATGAGCCACTGTCCCAAAGGTTAGTAAGATGAAGGAAGTCACTAATCTGAGGCTAAAAATAAGTCTGAAAAATAGTTTCTATTCTTAAGGCCAAACATCTGAACGTTGATACCCTACTATACGCACTTACACACGTCTTGAAACTCGGGATAGTAGAGGATACATTGAAATGCTCTTGTCTAAAAGCCAAAGTACGAAGAAAATAAATAAAAATGAAACATAAGAGTATAAAATGGTGAAGAAAAATGAACACTGGTTTTGTAATCACCAAGGCAGCATAAAAAATATAGCGAGGGTGCTTCATCACCTAGTGCTTTAGACCAACTGGTTTGGGAGTCACTGCTAAGCCTTAGGTGTTGCAAGACAAGGAAATTGCTAATTACGCCTAATATGTGAGCACATTTAGTAATCGGTCGGTTAGTAACTCAAGAAGTATTAACGGTCGCATGAAGAATGTGTAAGCAATTCCATCTAAAAGATTCACCGACTAAAAAAGTACCGAGGTAGATGGACAGAGTATGATACCTTGAATTGAATTCTCCGAGTGTAGGGATGTCTTTTACACACACGTAGGGGTATATGATCAGTGTTTGGAAGAAAGGTAGGGATGAAGAATAAAGGCGATATTTTATTGAGGGATGATGTGATTTCTAACATGTTTTCATGACTATTAAGATAAGGCTCATGACAACCGAAAAGCTGGCGTAGTTGAAAACTCTGATTTTCAAGTTCTTTCTTTTACAATTCTTATCTTTATATGTAACTTTCACAGTCTTTCTTTTATTATAGTATTTTTTGGGTGCAATCCGCTGAAAACCCTCAGGAGACAACACTCCTCCTACTAGGGACACCTAGAGGTTTAAAGGCTTGTTGCAGGTGCTCAGTGCAATCGTGTTGCCTACGAAAGTGTGCTAGATTAGCTTTTCTTTTTCCTTTTATTTTTCTCCTTCTCTTGAATAAATAAAGTTTGCTCGAGACGACCAAAGTCAAGTTTGGGGGAATTTGTTCAGTCGAAAATAGTGCACTTTTAACATGACAATTTCCTTACTTTTCTTAATCATCTAAAGGTATTTCATATAAATATAACACATATTAGAAGTTCATCTGCAAAATACCATTTACCATGTGTTATACATTATAATCAACATTATGAAGAAAATTGTATGTTTAATATTTTCACGCATAATATTTTGTATCTCACATTCTTCATTGAGATTTTGTGCAAAGATTAGCTCAGGTCAGATATCGGGAATCAGGAATCTGCCGAAAAATACAGGAAAGTCGAAGAATCAAATACTGGCAGAAATTTAGAAGGGATAAGAAGATTCCATATATCACATAAAGACCCACAGATCAACAGAAGAAGACCAAAGAAATTTGAAGCAACGAAGACAACAATCGACCGCGGAACCGCGGTCGAGTCAGGCTTAGTCGCCACGGATCCATGGCCAAGTTATGGGATTCGGAGTCGAGAAGTCTCTGGAAACTTCTTCTCAACATCCTAGCTTGCTGGGGAAGCCTTGTTGTAACAATCTTGTTCTGGAAACTTCTCTATAACAACCTAGCTTGTTGGGAAAGCTTGATTAGGGGCTATAAAAAGGACTTAAGCCTACATTAAAAAGATTGTTGATTTTTAGTACATAATTACAAAAACAATTTAGATCCAATTTCAAGAACACCAAATCAAGAATCGTTGAGAAATTCATCAAGCAATTCAACAAAAGATCCTTTTACGTGAAGCCGATCGTCATCAAAGAGCACATGATCCTCGATAGGTCCAAGACTCACGGTGATCGAGCAAAGCGAAGATCGACGGAGAAATTACCTCTTCAAGGGAGTGATCGAGAGCTATTCTTCTTATAATCTCGGATTGAAGAAGTTGTAATTTGAAGTTGAATAATAGAGGTGATCATTACTTGAGTCTCGCTTTCTTTAAATTTTCGCATTATGAAATCTCTATTTGTTGATTCTTCTATTTTTATGATGTGTGAGTAAATCTCCGCTTGCTAAGGATTCGAAAGAATTTAGTAGATCAAATGGTGAGAGAATTCTATATTCATCTTAAGTCTTATGGATATTATAAACTTTAGCAAAAAGAATTATCATTGTCAAAATTGTGAGTAAGATCAATTTATTGTGAATTTTGTCACAATTTGGGGAGTAGATTGATGATCCTCCTTATTAAAGGCTAGATAGGAATGGCAATCAATGAAAGGCCAAGGGGCAATGAAGGAGAAACCCTAGTTTCTTTAAAGGATCCCTAATTCTCATTTATAGCCATCAATCTAGTTGTAATTCTATCAATAGATAAGATGAATCATCTTGAATAATCATCCATGGCTACTAATTCTGTTCGAATCCTATAAGCCTTCTTCAATTTTCTTGATAACTACATTTGATCTTGAACATTTTCTTGATTTCCTTTCTTGAAAATAATTTCTTGAATTTCTTAAAACTATTAAAGTCAACTGAATCTTGAACTATTTCTTGAATTTCTTTACTAGTTCTTTCGACTCATCTAAGGCAAGAATTTACGAATTCCTCGAATCCCAGAGGACAACCCGTGCTCACTAACGCTCGCTACACGCGACATCGTTATTGATTGCGGTTATTATACGACTAAAACATTACATCACTTCTTTACTACTACATCTTTTCTTTAAAATCAAAGAAGTGGAATCTCGAAATTAAATCAGCAGGCCACGAATTGCTCAACTTCATGGATGCTTTCTCCGGCTACAACTAGATCCGTATGAACCCGGCAGAAGAAAAGCTTACCGCATTCACAATGGACCAAGGGGTATACTGCTACAAAGTGATGCCCTTCGGCCTCAAAAACGTGGAGCTACATACCAGCGCCTGGTCAACAGGATGTTCAAACCGCAGATCGGGAAGAACATGGAGGTTTACGTCGACGACATGCTTATCAAGTCGACCTCATCGGACGAGCACACCAAAGATCTTGGCAAGACTTTCGACATCCCGCAAGTACAAAATGAAGCTGAATCACGCCAAGTGAGTGTTCGGGGTCACTAGTGGAAAATTCCTCAGGTTCATGTTTACCCACCGAGGAATCAAAGCTAACCCGGTGAAGATCAGCGACATCCTCAACATGGCCGGGCCAAAGAGCAACGTCGAAATCATGCGACTCACGGGAAGAGTGGCCGCTCTATGTCGCTTCATGTCGAGGTCCGGAGAAAAGTGTCTCCCATTCTTGAAAGCCCTGAGAAAGATCCCAAGGTTCAAATGGTCGGAAGAGTGTCAGATCACTTTCGAGCAATTGAAAGTGCACCTGCCAACTCCCCCACTGCTCACCCGGCCAATTGAGGGAGACGAGTTATCACTGTATCTAGCGGTGTCCGATCAGGCTGCCGGCTCGGTGATCGTCCGAGAAGTTGAAGGAATACAGAAGTCGGTCTACTATGTGAGCCACGTCTTTAAGGACGCGGAAACAAGGTACCCGGCCATAGAAAAGATTGTCTTGGCACTTATCGTAGCCTCAAGGAAGCTACGGCACTACTTCCAGACACACACCATCCTCGTCCTCACCGAGCATCCCCTAGCGGCTATTCTAGCCTCACCCGAGTCATTTAGTCGTCTGGAGAAATAGAGGTTGGAGTTATCTCAATTAGACATCAAATACCGCCCAAGGCAAGCTATCTAAGCACAAGTCCGGGAAGACTTTATTGTCGAATGCACTATCCCCAACAAGGAGGTAGTGTCGGTGCCAATCCCGGGGTCCCAACCTTCGATCGAGGAGGGGCCCGACTTCGTCCACGATTGGGTCCTTTACGTCGATGGATCCTCTACCGAGGATAGGAGCGGTGCCGGCCTTATCATTCGAGGCCCGAACGAGGCAGAGATGGAGTACTCTTTGAAGGTCGGGTTCAAAGCTTCAAACAACGCCGTGGAGTACGAGGCCTTGCTGGCTGGACTATGTAGGGTTCCTAGGCACTTTCAAGAGGTCTCACAAGGCATGAACCATGCCAATTTCAAAATTTACGGGTGCCGAGAAACCCTAATACGGATCGTTAACTAGAATTCTAGGCGAATAAGCAACTAGTAAACTACTTTACTAAGAGAATACGGAAATACAACCTTTGTAGATCCGGTTCTCCACCTCCATAGCTCCGCAATGAAGTCTTCTCGCTGTCCATATCAAATCCCGGGCTCTAGCGTCGGCTTCATCGGAGAAAGAGCGGGCTAGGTCATCGACGACGTGCCGAAGATGATCTACGTCGAGGCATCGCTAGATCAAGCTCCAACTTCATCAAGTCTAGAAAACTTGTGAAGGAAACACACTCTACTACTTGGCAAGAGGTAGAGGATGAAGAAATAGGAAGTGGGTACACTTTAGAATTGGATTTCTCACTTTATTTCATCAATCACCATTGATGAAGAAAGGTTTTCTTCAATGAAGAAGATGAAGAAGAAGAAGATAATATTATGATAAGTTATTTGAATAGAATAGAAAATCAATACTTATCATAATTTTAACTATAGTTATGTGTAGAGAATTGACCAAGGTTAAATGAATGGTTAGGGTTAAGCATGGAGACAAGAATGGTTACAAAGTCAAAGCTTCATGAAGCTTTGACTAGAAACAAAGAAAGCCACCATTCTCTCCAAAATCTTTTCCAAATAAATCAATAAATAAATAAAAGATTATGCAAAACCCTAATCATCATCTTAATCATGGTTTAATTCTATACACTTAACCAAAGAAGCAAGTATCATCAAACATGATACAAACATGTGCACAAAAATATATCACATATACAATGTGCACATACAAGTGAGAAAATCCATTTAAAGTGAACCAATACTAGTTAATGCAAAGTAATATATCAAATATATAATTATACATTAAATCATTAAATCAACACTTGATTTAACGATCCGGTCATATCGCATATAACCGACTAGTATCCAATGTATCGGCTTATCGAATCAATCCTCGATTCGATAACTAGGTTATATCGCATACAACCATTCGACACATTCATAGCGAGAATGAAATACGGTATCACATACACGCATTATTCTCGGTCCCGCACATATCTCATATGCGCTCCTATTTCGTTTCGCTTGAGCCAGGAAACCTCTGTGTAGGACTCTAAAGACTCGTCAATACGCCGGCAGCGGATGATGATCATATCAAACATCCACAAGCCGCAAGCGGTCTGCTAAACGTAACGGCAACCCGGGTATTGAGCGATCAGAAGATCGACGATCAAGCCCGCTCACACTCCAGTGAATCCAACCAGTAACACTACCGTACAGTCCGGTCTGATCGTCTGATATGTCGCATATCTCGCCTAGGGGTGGTAAACGTCAGACCCCAATAGCTCGATAAGTCGTGTCGATATGAGGTCTATAACTATTCGAGATACTACTGGTAACACTTACCAGTAAATCTCAGCAACCCTGGCCAGGGATTTCCGGTTATAGCCAATCGAACACAGCGCAACATCAACTCCCTATACCGGGAGAGACGAATCCCCTCCTATCGCTCATTGCCTCCATGTGATTCGGGACTGTACCCAAAAACCACCATTTTGCACGCCCTCTTGGACGTGGTAAGATGGAAATCAAAGCACAGTGGGAACCATACAAGACTCTATGACGATCTCGGGTCAACAGACTACTCTGTACCAGTGTCACCAGAGAACTGCCATCTGACGTAAGGTATAATACCATCTGGGAGTTCTCGGTGAGTCCGTCCAGTGTACCCAGTCTCCACTGAGCACCCGTATATCATCTCTGATGTCAAACACCGATGGATATGGGATCATCCATCGCCTATCTGTATGGGTCGAGAAGGTATACGCTAGTCTACTCTGGTATATCGATGCCCTGTCTCGATATACCCACGACTAGGGACTTTGAAGGATGTACTTATGGACTACCATGTCCCCACTAGTATGATCTACATCATAGTCCAGGTAGTCAAGTACACATCCTAAGGGCTTTACCAACATGTAACAGAGAGACAATCAGTATACACGTTAAGGTAAAGAGCAACCAGATAGCATACTATCATGTCGAGCAAGAAAGTCCTCCCTATATATGTCCCAGCATCCACTACAATATACATCCTATGTATAGTAATGGCCTCTAGGGCATACATAGAACTAACAGACTACGAATCGCCTCTGGAGTGGGGCTGAAGATGATCCGAATTTGCAGCGACTCTGCCTTAGTCGTAGGCCAAGTGACCGGCAGTTTCAAGGCCTGGGAGCCGCTAATGGTGAGATATTTAGCCGAGGTAAAGAGACTAGGAAGAGAATTCAACGAAGCTCAAATCGAGCAGATTCCTTGGGATCTAAACGCCCAGGCCGACACCCTGAGCAACCTAGCCTCCTCCTATACGGCTAACAATAAGAGGAATATCCTCTTCGAAGTCTTGCCACGGCCCAGCGTCGAAGACAGGGAGGCAGCACTCCAAGTATACACTACTCAGGTGGAAGGCCGGGATTGGAGGAAGCTCCTCGTAGAGTTCCTGAAGGAAGGTACTCACCCAGAAGATTGAGGGGAAGCACGCCGCCTTCGAGCCAAAGCCCACCATTTCGTCTGGAGCAATGGAAACCTCTACAAGAAGTCCTACACGCAACCTCTGTTAGTTGTATGTATGCCCTAGAGGCCATTATTGTACATGATTGTATATTATAATGGATGCTTGGACATATATAGGAAGGACTTTCTTGCTCGACATGATAGTATGCTATCTGGTTCCTCTTTATCTTAAAATATAGACTAGTATTGTGATACTGTCTTGCTCTCACATGTTGATAAAGCCCTTAGGATGTGTACTTAACTACCAGGATTATGATGCAGATTATACTAGTGGGGCCAGGGTAGTCCACAAGTTCATCCTTTAATTGTTCCTAGTCGTGGGGTTTATCGAGACGGGGCATCGATATTTCATAGTAGACTAGCGTATACGTTTCTTGACTCATTTGATGGGCAATGGATGATCCCATATCCATTGGTGTTTGACATCAAAGATTATACACGGGTGCTCTGTGGAGACTGGGTACACTGAACAGGACTCGCCGAGAACTCCTAGATGGTATTATACCTAACGTCAGATAGCAGTTCTCTAGTGAAACTGGTACAGGTTAGTCTGTAAACCCGAGATCGTCATAGAGTCTTGTGCGATTCCCACTGTGCTTTGATTTCCACGCTACCACGTTCAAGAGAGCGTGCAAATATGTGGTTTTTGGGTACAGTCCCGAGTCACATGGAGGCAATGAGCGATAGGAGGGGTTTCGTCTCTCCCGGTATTGGGAGTTGATGTTGCGCTATGCTCGATCGGCCATAACAGGAAGTCCCTGGCTAGGGCTGATGATGAGATTTACTGGTAAGTGTTATCGGTAGTTTCTCGACCCGTTATGAGCCTCACATCGGCATGACTTATCAAGTTATTGGGGTCTGGCGTTTACCACTCCAGACTCGATATGCGACATATCAGATGAAGAGACCGGACTGTACGGTAGTGTTACTTACTGGATTCATGGGAGTATGAACAAGCTTGCTTGTTGATATATTGATTGCTCAATACCTGGGTAACCGTTACGTCCAGCTAGTACTGCTAACGGATTATGGGTGACTGATATGATCATCACCTATTGCCGGCGTATTGACGAGTCTTTAGAGTCCTACACAGAGGTTTCCTAGCTCAAGCGAAACAAAGTAGGGCACATATGTGATATGTGCGGGACCGAGATTAATAAGTGTATGTGATACCGTATTCTAATCTCGCGATATATGATATCAGTCGGTTATATGAGATATAGCCGGGTTTTTGAATCAAGTGTTGATTCGATAAGTTGATATAAATGATATTAGTCGGTTATATGTGATATAGCCGGATTATTAAATCAAGTGTTGATTTAATAATTTAATATATAATTATATATTTGATATATTAATATATATTAACTAATATCAGCTCACTTAAGAATTTCGTTTCTACTAATACATTTAAATATATATGTGATATATATTAATGTAATTAATTTTGTGTCGTGCTAGATGATACATTGGACTTGGGTGTATGAGACTCATACCTAACTAAAGATAATTTAGATGATTAATAATTAAGGGATAAATCAAAATTAGGTGGAAAATGTCATGTCTTAAGATGCTTGTGGAAGCATGTAGAAGCCTTGACTTAGTCCACTAATTTTGTTTTACTCTAGATATTTATTATCCCAACCATTATCTTTAGCCATGGTTAAGTCTCTACAAGTGAGATTATATGAGATATTTTCTCACCCATGGTTCATACTTGATCACTTGAGTTTCTTCTTCTCCTTCCTTGCTCTCTAGCTTTCAAGTGAGAAGAAAAAGAAAAGGAGAAAAATAATTCTAAAGTGAACAAAATTCCTACTTCATCAATCTATACCAAACTAGCCATTTAGTATAGATTGTTTGCTTCACTAATCCATCAATTAATGAAGAGGTGGCTTGAGTTAGAGATTCTTCGACATAGATCATCTTCGGTCTCGAAGATTATTGAGCAAGCTCGTTCCTTTCGTCTAGAGGAGCCTAAGGAGAGTCCGGGAGACCACCACTTAGAGCTAAGGGACTACTACACGGAGATTTAGAAGTGAAGAACCGGTCTACAAAGTTTGTAATCCTTGTTCACTTAGAGTAAATTTGTTTACTTGCATAGTTAAACCCTAATTCTCTAGTTAGATCCTTGGTCGGGCTCGCTCGGCAACCTAAAATTTTTTAAATGGAATACTTGATACTTGCCAAAACCCGTCGGGGGTGTTAAGCGAACCCAGCAGTGGTATCAGAGCCATGCTAGAGTATTAGGAGTTGTCTAGGCGATGTTAAAGTGTTCGATCGGCTTTTAAAAACCCGTTTTTCCCGCTCTCTAGAAAAAATTTCAAAAGTTGGAATTTTTCTAATTAAAAATATTCAGAAAATCGTGCAGGGTTTTCTATAGACCCACAAGAAAAACGACGGCCCAATTCGACCAAACGGCCGCGGAAGTGCGGCCAAAGCATTCCTTTGGCGGCGGTTCCACGACGCCGTTGGTGAGGCATGGGGCGTGCCTTCTTGTGTAGGTCTGTAAGTGCTTATGGCACTCTCTGGGTATTTTTAACTGTGACTCAAGTGTTGAGGTCTCTAGGAATTTTGGGTGTTTGATAAATCGATCGAAATGTTTAACATCGTCTAAATATCTGTGTTTTTTGATATAATATTTGGAATCCACAATTATTAGTTTTGTGAAAACTAATTAGTATTTTGTAAATCTAGCAATTTAGTCTCTTTTGATCGGTTGCCACGGGATTTTGATTCGGATCAAAACTCCATCGCAATCTCGTATAGTATGCGAACGCTTGTCGGGTAACACTACTAGATAGCCATTCTCCACGACCTCGACCAAGTGACTGTAGGAGAACCCCGTAGTCAAAAGCATCCGTTCGAGTGCTCGGGGCCGCGGTGTTCCGCCTTAGTTCACTTCGTCGATGGCATAGGGGGTGCGGACGTCTACTAATGTTTCCGACGAGCATTAGATCATCGGTCGGGAATCTTGTTGAATTGCCCGACTAGATATTGAAAAGTGTTTTCAATTTGAGACTAAAATGCCGGATTTATAACGTTAGGCATGAAATTCAGAATATGTGGTATTTCGGGTTTATGATGTCTAAGGAATTTATATGGTTAGACATGAAATCCGAAGTATGTGATATTTTGGGTTTATGATGTCTAAGGTGGTTGCGCATTCAAATTATTGCAGTTTTCACTTTCTTTTCTGCGACCGTAAGTGTAATATGTAGTGTATCACCGGTTTCATTGCTATACGTCAACGACAATTGGGATACGCATATTTACATACGTTGATGACATGTGATGTTATGTGTTGTTGTGATATGTTATATTGGATCGTCGTGTTTGAATAGCTGGGCGTTTTTGTGTGAGATGAGAGTTTTTCATTTTCATTCATGTAAAAACTTGTATGTAATATTCTTTTATTGGGACACTTCCGGGTTGAGGATGTCGTCACCATTGATGTATATTATTTACTTTTCCGCATTAGGATAGACCCAAGGCGGGGAGCATAAGTAACCGGGTTCTAGAGTCCAGTAGGAGACCATCTCGAGGAGTCGAGTCCGGGTCTCCTAACTCTAGAATTGGTAGGGTTGCTTGCCGCTCTCGTAGGGGTCTAGGGATGTGGGTTTGGCTATTCACCGTGGCCGTGGAATCCGTGTTTTTTACTGGCTTAATTTAAAACACGGACCTCCTAGCATATCCAATATTTCATATGTTGACTTCTGCTGCAATGTTCTGTGATAAGATCATATAATAGCGTGAGACGAATGCTTTATATTATATATATGATATATAATAAACGTTGCTTATGTTTTGCATCCGCGCTAGTCCTTCCCCCGCTCTGCCGTTAGTTATCTAACCTAACGGTGCATGACGAGACCCCGTGGCGAATGCGGATGGTATAAGCGTACGTTGTATTTTCGTTTCTTTATCTGTGATGCTTAAGAAGCATAAATGATGGGACTTCATTAATGAGATTAATGAAAAGGAAAGAAACCCAATGATGTTGTAGAATTAAATTTTCAAAACTGGTAGCTCTAGTTCTTGCTTTGCATAGTGGTATTCTTTTATGAATATCCAGTACCTCATCCGATGAGGAAAGAGCCGAGATCCCTTCACCGGGAGTGACCTCTTTAGCAAAAGCTAACAGATGCTACACCCACTCGATTTATTTTGAAAAACTCGATTTTAAAAAGCAGAGCTCAAACCACTCCTTTTCAAAATCACTCAATTCTACAACGATATCAAGTTCATTACGCAAAAGGTTTTCTTAAAAACCTGTCTTAGCCCTCCGTCATTTCAGATAAGTACTATTTAGTATCCGTGCTACGTTTGTTGACCTTGTTAAGGCATAGTGTGGGGTAGCTGATTAGTGCTTATCTGCTGCATATGATGCGATTGGATTAGGGTAGTCATACGACTTTGTTGACCTTGTTAAGGGTCGTACGGGTGGGTTTAATTCAATCAGGAAATGACGGGTTGAACTTGGCTAGCGCTTAAGATTTGTTGACCTTGTTAAGGTTATAAATTGCTAGGGGGAAAACATTATCATGAATTTCAAGTGTTGAAAAAGTTGCAATGAGATTGCATGCCTTCTATGAGATAGATGGATCCCGATACCCACTGCGAGTAAGAGTTACCCCTGCAAGAGTTTTGCACTTTAAAATTAGCCAATCAAGTAAGTGACTAGAAAGATATCAACGGGGTTATGACTCTGGGAAAATGAGATTTATTTTAATTAATTCAGTGCGAAAGCACGGGGAACCTCCCTCAAAGTACCGACACTGGCCTGGCTGAAAGATTGGCGAACTTGTAGGGTGTAATTAATCCCGGCTAGTCTTACTTTTTAGGGTTTGAAAGAAGATTTAATAAAAACAGTGGGAGCCATCCTGATTAGATAAGATAATAATTAATCTAATCTTGCAAGAGCATACGCTAAAGTGTTTTCTTCTCTCTCTCTCTCTCTCAGGTAACGATCATGACACGCATTAATCAAGATAATAATATTGATGTATTGACCGAACCTGCTTGTTATACTGAGCTGGGGAACGTTGGTTCCTCTCTATCTTATAATTGTTATAAGTCTGAGCAGGAAATAGGGGAATATCCGGATTCCCACGCGACCTGAACGAGAAATGAGTATGTTGATGCATCTTCTTCGGGTGTGTTCGTTACCGAGAACTATTTCTTAGTATACTCTGCGTCCTAGGCATTAGATACCGGATCAGGATCCCACATATGCAATATGTTACATAGGCTAAAGAAAGGTAGAGAACTGGGAAAAGGTGATCATTCTCTAATAGTAGGAAATGGTGCAAATGTTGCAGCCAAAGCTGTTAGCGAATATCACCTTGTATTACCAACTGATAATACATTGATTCTGAACAAATGTTATTATATACCGAACCTGATATGCAATATTATATCAGTTTCTTTATTAAGTAAAGAATGATATAATTTTGTATTGCAGGATAATGTTATGAACATTTTCCTAAATCAAAAGTTGATTGGATCAGGCACGTTATGTGATTGTTAGAGTTTTTACGTGCTTAGTTTTAATTATCGCAATCAAGACGTTTCGCTTGGTAGCTAGACGGTTGAGTACGGGTCGTCCGCAGGGAGATGGGAATCTTTTTCTTAGCGTTTTAACGAGTTAAGTCTGATTTATCCAGGTTTGTTTTAGTTTCACTATGTGCTAAAATATGTATAAAGAGAGCTTGTTAGGGTTAGGATTAGGTTAGTTTGAGTTAGGAGTCGCTCACTTCTTTCGTTGCCGCCCTTAATATCGGTGTTTTGGTAATCGGCAACAACGGGGATTAGCACGACTAGGAAGGAAACTTGCGAGTATAAGCTAGACTTTCCAACGCTTAGTTCCTTCCTTTTGGTCCTTGTCCGTCCGTTCTGGCTCTTAGCCTTAAGCTCCGGTTAATTCAACCACAACTGGTCTCACTAGGATATCACCGCTATCATGTAGGATAGGGTGCCGTAGGGAGCGGATTGTGGTTCAACTAACAGGAGTCCGAATTAAGATGTTGGGCAAAGAAAAGAGTGAGAGAGATTTCCTTCTCTCAAACTTCGCTCATCCTACCCTAACAAGTGAGAAACTACTCACCCATTAAAAAGGAAAAAGAAAATAAAACAAAGAAAAAAGATAGAAAGAAAGAGGTTTAGGAAATTACAACTAGCTATTTGAGACCTCACTTTGGCAAGGATCATACTTAAGCATCATTGTTGTAAGGATAAAGAAAAAGAGAAGAAGAAAGAGAGCAAACAAATAATAACAACTAGATTAGCAAACGAAAATTACAAGTAAGTAAAATAACACAATTACAAGACATAAAAAGAAACTCTTCTTTTATTTATTATCACTCATGAAGCTCACTACAATGTTAATGGAGAAAGATGAAGAGGAAGAAGAACTACAAGATCTTATCCTAAAATCTAATACAAAGAAAAGCACCCTTCACTTGGCTTTGCGCTAGCCTATTTATAGGCAGAAAACTGAAACACTAGGGATACAATCTGCCCCTAAATACAATTACAAAACTACCCTCAAAAACCGAGTCAACACTGAGTTGACTCGGCCGCGGATCCGCCGCATATGTGCCATGTTGGCCGCGGATCCATAGCCATTTTGTAGAGTTGTCTTGTCGTTTTTGCTGGAGTTCTTCATGTTGCTGATCTCTTCTGTTTGGTATATTTGGTTTCTTAAATGCTCTTCAGTTTTCTCCCAGATTTTCAGCAGTGTAAAAGGTGAAATGATGTAGACTTTTTGCCTTGAATTTCTTGAGCTCCGCGTTGAAGTCTTGGATCTTGTGCTTCCCTTGTGCTTTGTGCATGAAAATGACTAATGATTTGCCATTTTGTCCCTTGAACTGATATGCAGTATCATACGGATAGTGAGCGGAGACCCGTATTTTTCTTTTGTTGGCCATAGTCCTGAATTGTCGCGACTTTTCACGAATTTCACTGTTTAAAGCTGAGAACTTGTAACCTGCAATTTATTTAGCAAACACGGATCAAAAGTACCTACCTATATTCCATGCGATCAAGAATGGGCAGTATAAAAATTCAAAAATCTGATATGAACAAATACCCCCAAACTTATTTTTTGCTCGTCCCGAGCAAAACCATTTTATTCACAAAAAATCCTAACCTCACTTTCGCAGGGAACGCGATTGCACTGAGCTCGTGCAACAAGTCGTTAAACCTCTAGGTTGCCCTAGAGGAGGAGTGTTGTCTCCTGATGATTTTCAGCGGATACTACCCACAAAATCCGATCAATTTTGGCCGTTGACTCTAATTCTACAATTCAACATTCTAGCAAGAACTCTATCATCTTTAACTTAGAAAATCATCAACCCGTATTTTTCACACTTCATTTTCATTCAACTTAAGATCCTATACGTTTTGCCAGTTTATAAAGCTCTCAGCATCTCTTGAGTTTTCCTTCTAAAGTGCAATCTCAACTCCGGAATTTTATTCATCTCTACTGAAGGTATAAGCCCTATCTTTCATTCCTATCTCTCCTCTAAACTCCGATTATATACCCCTGCGTGTGTGTAATTATCACCCCTACACTTGGAAATTCAGTTCAAGCTATGATACCCTTGCCTTAATAGCTAGTACTACTTCTTTTCATTAATGATGGACGGTTTTGCTCATACACCTTTCATGCGACTATTAATGCTTCTTGAGGCACTAACATCCGATTACTAAATGTGTGAGCTTAAAACGTAAATAGCATTTTCCAGGTCTTGTATTTTATTCTTTTTTTCCTTTTATTCTTTTTTTATTTCAAGACCGGATATATTTTTCAATGGTGCTCTATTGGTGGTTAGCTTTAAATGCCGTTTTTTCTTTCATACTAGACTTTCAGGTAAGAGTATTTCTAAGTATCCTCTACTATCCCAAGTTTCAAGGTGCATGTATGTGCGATTTGTAGGGTATATATTTTCAGAATTTGGACTTAAGGTTCAGAATTATTTTTCAGACTTACTCTTCAAATAGAGCTTCAATACTCTTCCCTCATTTTAACTTAGCCCAAGAACTGAACTCAAAATTTGCTTATTTCTAAATAAACTGCAAGAACGTATATTTTCTACCGTTATACTTCAAGGAAGGTTATTTTTAGGGTTTTTAATTTACTAAGTTTAGGATCTAGTTTTTCCTAACTAGTCAATCGTCATGTCGTACTCGAGTCAAATATGACCAATATTGAAATTTTCAAATTTTTTTTTATTTATTGTTTCTTTTTCTTTTTTTTATAAAGATGCAATGCAGAAAAAGCTATACGGAATTAAATATGCAAAGAAAAACAAATATTTACAAAAAATAAAAAAAACGTGCAGATGCGATGCAAAGATAACTATTTACAACCAAACCTCACCCCCAAACTTACTGACAGCAGTGTCCTCACTGCTCCCTATGGCGTCTCCTAGACGTGGCCTCACTTGTTCTAGCCTCACCCCTATCTGTCCCCCAGCCCCTTGATTATGCCCGTTCCTCTCTGGCCAGTAGGGTGGACATTCCCTATTCCAGACTCGTCAGTCGCTAATCAAAATTCGTCAACATCCCTATCACTCGTTCTACCCCTCTATGGGTACGTCGTATCAAGCGCTCTTGTGCAGCGGGGGTTAGCTCTTCATCGCTCGCTGTGGAGCTCGAGCTGGGTGTCTTGTCCATCAAATCTTCGGCCGGCTCGGTGCGCGACCATAAATCATGAAGTCGTGTGTAGGATGTGGAGACACCCTTAAGAAGGGGTCGAATGGGAACCCCACCATGCAGGTAAAATTCAAATTCCTCAACAGGAAGGAAATGGCGACACAGTTGTGTCACCAACATTGGGCATGGATAATTGGCAGCCCTTTTGCCGGCGCCAATCGAGTGTAGCAACACAGTGCACATGTCATAGCTAGGGTTTCTGGTCATTAAGGTGTGCACTATGTGAAGGGATGGGGTAAAAAATGTGGTGTTGTGCGAACTGCCGAAAATGTTGTTTTGTGTCCAACGGCACAGTGTTAAAACATTCGCATAAAGCGTGCAAGCCTGAATTCCCTTTCTAGTCTCCCTAGAACAGTCATCTCCCATTAAAGGTAGGTAGTCCTCAAATCGGAGGGGTTGATCGTAGACGGGGATTCGTGGTATTAAGGTGACTTCGTGAATGAATTCCCTATCGATTAAAATTTCCCGATCCCCCCACATTAATCGAATGTATCCGTGTTGTGCTAAACAACCCTTCTCTACACTATCATAGAAACGCGCAACAAGATCCGGAAGTGTGAATGAGTTCGGATGGTTAAATAACAGAAAATTCCATCCGCGCTTTCGGATCTCGTCGCCGAAATAGCTACCGTACAAGTCATGAGCAAATAAGTGGGAGAAATCCCTTTCAAATTGCAAGGTAGGGGCCATGGACAGAAAGCAAAAACTAAAATAATAATTCTACAGAGAGAAGAAATGATTTGCAAACCTCCTCTGAAAATTTCAGAGGGAGACAAGGGTAGAAGGCGGCGGAAGCGCGGTGGGAACTGCTCTTCGGTGGTGGAAGCGCGGCGGCGAGAGCAGATCTGTTAGTGGAATCTGCTGCGGCAGCTAGGGTTTTTTTCTGAGGAATTAATGGAGGCTTGGGTATTGTAGAGAAAAGAAAGAAGGTATTTATAGGGGTTGTTTGGTTATTTGTATAAAATCCCCCCCTAAAAAGAATAATTAAATAAAAAGAATTTTATTAAAAAAAATTATTTTATTTTATTTATGGTTCTGAATATTTACAAAAACACCCTCCCAAAAAAAAATTATTTTATTATTTTATAAATTATTACAAGAGGGAATTTTACAGGAAAAAAACAAAATGGTATATACATACCCCCAAACTTATTTGAAACAGTGTTTCCACTGTTTATGGCTGGATAACCGAAGTCTGGTGGTAACCAGAGGAAGATCAGTCAGTATAAATCGGCTTCTGGAACATCGGGAGCTCCTCCGAAGGTTATGCGGTGAGCAACGGTTTTACCCTGTGTCCGTTCACTTTGAATAGTGAACCGTCCTCTGGATTTTCCAAATCCACCGCACCGTGCGGATATACAGTCTGCACAAAAAACGGTCCTTTCCAGCGAGATCTGAGCTTACCGGGATGGAAATGTAGTCGGGTGTCGTAAAGAAGTACCTGTTGACCAGGTGTGAAAGTTTTGCGCGTAAGGTGTTTATCATGAAACAGCTTCATTCGGTTCTTAACGACAACCGCGTTTTCGTAAGCTTCATCCCGAAGCTCGTTCAGTTCGTTGAGCTGCAGCTTCCGATAGTTGCCCGCATCTTCAAGGGTCGGATTCAGCTCTTTGATCGCCCAAAATGCGCGTTGCTCGATTTCCATAAGAAGATGGCAAGCCTTTCCGTATACAAGCCAATAAGGAGACATGCCAAGATCGGTCTTATAAACAGTTCGAAATGCCCAAAGGGCATCAGTGAGTTTCAAAGACCAATCCTTACGGTTCTTGGAAACTGTTTTCTCCAATATCTGCTTGATTTGCCGATTAGAAACTTCGGCTTGCCCACACGTTTGGGGGTGGTAGAGCGTGGATAGATTATGATTAATGGAGTATTTCTGCATAAAGGCCTCGTAAGTCCTATTACGGAAATGCATTACATTGTCACTAATGATTGCGTGGGGGTGCCCGAATCGGGAAAAGATGTTTTCTTTAAGGAATCGAACGACAATCTTGTTGTCGATCGTCCGGCTTGGCACAGCCTCGACCCATTTAGAGATGTAATCAACAGCTAGAAGAATATACAGGTTCCCAAAAGAGCTGGGAAACGGCCCCATGAAATCAATTCCCCAAACATCGAAAATCTCGACAACCAAGATTGGTTGGAGCGGCATCTCGTTTCTCCTGGATATCCGACCCAAGTGTTGGCACCGGGAGCAAGTCTTGCAGTAATCATGAGCATCTTTGAATAGTTGTGGCCAGTAGAAGCCACACTGCAAGACTTTCTCGGCTGTTTTTCTTGGGCCGAAATGCCCGCCACACGCTTGATCGTGGCAAAACGACAGCACACTCTTGAACTTATTATTAGGAACACACCGACGAATTATCTGGTCGGGACAGTACTTGAACAGATAGGGTTCGTCCCAGTAAAAGTGTTTTACTTGGGATAAGAATCGAAGTCTGTCCTGACTTGACCATTCGTTCGGTAATAATCATGTTGCCAAATAGTTCACAATATCTGCGAACCTGGGTTCACATGATACTGTCAAGAGTTGTTCATCCGGAAAAACGTCATTGATGGGAAGTGGAAGCGTCGGCGAAGAAGGAAGTCGTGAAAGATAGTCGGCCACTACGTTTTCATATCCTCTTTTGTCCTTAATGACAAGGTCAAACTCTTGAAGTAAGAGGATCCAACGTATTAACCTAGATTTTTTGTCCTTCTTCGTGAAAAGATATCGCAGAGCTGAATGGTCTGTATAGACAATGACTGGATAGCCGATCAAGTAAGGCCTGAATTTTTCTAATGCAAACACAACAGCCAAGAATTCCTTCTCGGTTGTCATGTAATTCAGTTGGGCATCGTTCAGGGTTCGGCAAGCATAGTAGATTGTAAGTCCGCGGCGGCGCCCCGGCCGTCAACCCGACGGCCAAATGCGGAAACGGTGATAAACTTTAATTTTGCGAACTTAGCAAACCGGCACCACCGCACACTAAACCCGGATCGGGCCATTAAACTAAATCTAGCTAACTACAAAGAGAAGGGGAAGAGAGATATACCGACGATCCAAGTCCTCCGGTCTTCTCGTCATGGTCCCGATCTCCTGCGGAAAATCTTGCCTCCTCCTCATCGCCGGAAGTGCACCACATCGCCTACTTTGTTTACGGGCTCCCACCTCAATGCCGAGGCAACTCGGACGCGAAGTTGGCTAGCCGACGCGCCCAAGATTTGCTGTAGAATGTGTAGTGAGCTATTTTCTCTATTGGGGTTGAAGGAGTTGCCATGATGGAGGAATTTGTGTACAAGGATTTTTGCATGGATGCTTGCTGGAAAAATTGGAGAGGCTAAAAATGATGAGCTCGGCCAGGCACTCAAATGTGCTCTCTGTAAAAATGAAAGAAGCCCTGCACTCCCTCTCTCTCTGTGAAAGAATAATAAGCCCCTTCCTATAAACTCATTCCCCATCAATTAATTAATCAACCTCCCTTTATTCTCTCTGGAAAAACCAACAGCCCCTGAGCAAAACAAATTAACTCAAAGCCACTTTAGAAAATTAATTAATCCATCTATCTCCTGCACACTCCACACATTAATCAAGAAGGAAAAATTCTCACCAAAAGAAAACACACTCCAACAGTGCCGGCCCATACCTCTTCAAATTAATATGAAAAGAATATACAAAACCCAAGAAGCTTGTCCCCTTCACCAAAAAGTCAAGTGGCCGGCCATACTTTTTAGGATGGGAGAAAAGATGTCGGTCATTCCAAAAAAGGAAAAATGCAAGAAACCCCTCATCCAAAAAAATTAATTGCAAACTGGCAATTAACCCCTCCACCAAAAAGTCCGGCCGGGAAAGAACAAAGAAAAACCGGCCGGATCGGAAAGCAAACTGGCAACTCCAGAAAAACTGGTCCTGTAATAAATTACAGGAAAACCCCGATACTGTGCATACACACCCGCATTTGTATTTTGGCCGAAATACAAATGCAATGAGACAAAACTACACTATCTTATACTAGGATCCGGCTTAAGCCAAAGCCGGCTAGTAAAAACCGTCCGATCCTGATCCGTGCAATACCGCACGTATCCGATCGAACCCTGCCATATCTCCATACGGCCTCTACAGCTTTTCGCCCGAAAGCTGAGTAACTGAATGTGGGGGACTCTAAAGACTCGTCAACACCTTAGTTGTGGATTTAACCACTAGCACGTTAGAGGTATAAGCCAATACATAACGGGCTACCAGGTATTGACTAAAAGGGATGTCTGTGAGTAATCTCAGCCTGACACCCTACTGAGCCTGTCAGTGACAATATCCGTACAGTCCGGTCCGTTCGTCTATGAGTATCGCATGGCGGGCCTAGGGGGTTGGTAAAAGTCAGACCCCCAAAAGCGGTACAAGTCGTGTCGGAGTGTAGCCCAGAACACCCTGAGATACTACTGGAATACCTACCAGTAAATCTCCTTGCCTCGGCCGAGGGCTTCGTGTAATGGCTCTCCTAGACACAGCACGACCTCACCCCCAATACCGGGAGAGACGAACCCCTGAAGATACGCTCACTGCCTCCATGTGGCTCGGGACTGTACCCAACTAAAACCTGTTTGCACGACTCCTTTGAGCCGTGGTAGGGTAGTAATCAAAGTACAGTGGGAACTCACACGAGACAAATGACGATCCCCAGGTCGATGAACTAACCTGTACATATGTCACCAGGGAACTGCCATCTGACGTCTGGTATATGACCAACTAGCATGTTCCCGGCGAGTCCTGTCCGGTGTACTCATAACCCAATGAGCACCTGTATACATCTTAGGTGATCCAACTGACACCAGTGGCTTGTGAGACCGGCCACCGCCCCTCGTCGGGGTCTCGACTGTATACACTAGTCTACTAATAGAGTATCGATGCCCGGTCTCGAAACTCCCACGACTAGGGACCTTTTAAGGATATGCTTGTAGACCCCCAGCTCCCACTTATATGATCGCCCTCATACTGTTGGTGGTCAAGCAAGAATCCTAGGGGCTCTATCAACGTGTAATAGCGACATGTCAGGTCACTTAAAGCAGTACACGATGATAAAGGTAAACCAGATAGCATACTATCATCTCGAGTAAGACTGTCCTACCGGGATAGGTCCTCCCTCAATCATTACAATCACGTACCTGTGACCTAATAATTGACTCTGAGGGCACTATCTCCAACAATCTCCCACTTGCACTCAAGGCTAATTATTGCGATGTCGCATACTCACAGCCCGTGTGATACCGAACATCCAACTCCTCTACTAGTCAGTCTCACAAAGCTCGTTTGCGGAACTATTGCGTTCGAGGAATAGCCTCAGTGAGTGGATCCGCTTTGTTGTTTCTTTCCATGTCTCTCTATATCTCAAGTTCGCGGAGAAAGCCATCTCCCGAAATGAGCAATACCTGTCTTAGAATGTCTGGATGTCTGATGGGACCTAGCTCATAAATGAACTCCAAATCCAAACTTCTTAGACTGTATCGTCAACAGAACTTAATCAGTATCCTGCAGCCTCCCTCAGTATTGCCTTGGACCACCTGTCCAAAATACTGCCCCTCGTCAAAAGGAAAAACTATAACTCTGACAACCTCCTTGTCGTCCATGTCACCTTGGAAGCCTGGAATGATAACTGTCTCCCGAATAAGGCTGTCGCTATCATATCTCTAGAACATCCACTTATGTTCTAAAACTGCTTCCGACTGTTTCTCCAGGATTGGATCAATGTCAACTTATTGCATCTAGTGCAAGAACAACATCTGGTGTGGTACTTGACGTCTCACGATTGACTCAATTGCCTGAGCAAGTGATCTGCCAATCATGCCCATCCCTCTCCCCTTTAGTCTGTAAGACACCTTTTGGAGAGGGTGACTCCATTACCTGCAGGTACACTACCGTGCCAGGAGTCGTCCATCCTAAATACTCTTAGAATGCTGTCAAGTACCCTGATTGGGAAACCACCCAAATCTAGATCTAAAACCATAGATCTAGTAACCAGTATGTCTGATATAAAATCCATTTCCTTTGTGGAGAAACCATTGTGTGACGACCAAAGTATAACCGATTGTAGTATAGGAGTTTCCTTTCCTACTCCTTTCTCAACAGATCCATCCCCTATTCTGATGACGTCAAACCTATGACTGTCACATCAGAAATAGATGATCTATCTCCGCTACATCTGCTTTAGTCTATAAATAGACATAAGCCTGATGTCCACCAATGCTTCCGCTGCTCCCACTGACTACGACAACCCTCTGGCAGAGTCATATAGACGTGCACTTCTAAAGCTAGTTTAGAATGACGCTATACTCATCCTCCTGCCGGGTCTCGCAGCCTGGAACAACAACAATGGCAAGTGTGGGTAAACAAGAACTTCCCCGTCACCGTCCTTGAGGCTACCGGAGTACCTCTCGGGTGCCTGAAGTTACCCACCTTATCTGCGGAGTGGCCAATGGAATGTTAAATCAGATTGAATCTTTAGGTTCCTTATCAAATCTTCAGTAATCGTTTGCGGTTCTGGAATCACTTCCAGTTCTACCATACTCCCACTACTGTTTTCTGAAAAAATCCATTTTTAATAAAACTGTGGCGAGTCTAGAACAATATCGCTATTGTTCATCCAGATGGTAGAAAATCAACCCTCGTCATAGCCTGGGTCAACACACAAACAGCCATTACAGAAACTTGCCTTGAGTTGTCCAGTGTCTGGTTTTAATCATAAACCGGACAACTCCCCGTACCTTAACATCGTTAAGATATGAACTGTTCTATATCCAATATAGAAACAGAGGCACTGATTTAATTGAACCAGATTCAAATCATGCAGCTGTCCCCAGCGCATGTCAACTAAATGGAAGAAGGCCGATCAGCGTTACTCAACTTAGGAATACTTCCAATTATGAGTAACCTGAAAGAGAAGCAAGATCTCTTTATCAACTGAATACTATACACAAGTATCTACATCTTCGATCACCTTGAAGAATCCCGATACTTGCTACACTTGGTTCTCTACTCTATTCAAATACCTATAACTCCTCAAAACTTAGACCCTGTGTTTCTACGAAACACATGTCTAAGAATTAGAGAAGTTAAAAGTAAACAGAATATAGTTATGAGGACCAACCCCTCTGTCCTAATGGATACTGGACAACATACAATACTCTGTATAAGTCCGCCGAGTCTAACAACTCTTTTACTGTGTGTCGTAGGTTGAAAACTGTACTTATGGTTAAGAAGAATTACACCGCTGTTTAATGTTCCTTACCTAACCATCCACTGATATAGGTAAATGTCATCGACATAATATCAAAAGGTATATCTCACTCTATAAAAATAGACGTACAGATATATTAATTTGAAATTGGTGTACAACAGCGGATATTCAAAACCAAACATTTGCCGACCGGCAAAACAGCCCAGGTGATCTCCTCAAATATCACCGATTACAACGAATCCCGATATAATGAGGATGATCACCCAATTCCCAATAACCTACTCCCACTCATCATCTGTAAAACCATACAGATGTGAGAATCATACCTGGTAAATACATACCCTGGAGCAAGTGTCTAATCGGGAAATCAGTTTTCTTTTAACATTACACAGTGAAACTGAAACATTGAAATGTTCCGATGGGGTATTCTGGTATTCCTAGTAATGCCTCTTCCAGATTCACGACTGTAACCGTATAGTTCTTTGCCACCTCTCCAAATCCCTTCTTATGTCTTTAGTCTTTACCTTCTGCACACCTTTTTAGGCCAAATGGTTTTCTTCCTTCCCTACCGTTCGGCACCAGCCTATGGTTTGGAAGAAGACTATCCAATAAGCATAATGGGTGTACTGTCCCAATCCTAGGAACACTCGCAATGAGAGAGGGTGAAGATAAAAGACAACCGAATAAACCTTATTCCTATTTCTCCTGAACCAGAATCCATCCCCGAACTGGAACAAGTTCCATTCGAGTTCGTATATAACCATACGATGGAGTATCCAAATAAACTGTGGATCTTCGTAGTGATACGGAGTGTCCTGGAGAAATACAAAGGTGATGTGGGAGTGATAACGAAATATTTGGTTTGGTCGTGAATATCTGTTGCAATTTACTTTGCCCTCTTACTAATCCCTTGCTTTGTCTGAACTTAATACCTTCTGCACACCATCGTTATGCTAATTGGTTTTCTTCATTCCCTACCGGTCGGCACCAGCCTATGGTTTGGAAGAAGACTATCCAATTTGCGTAATAGGTGTACTACTCCTAAACCAAGGAGTACTCGCAACCTGAGAGAAGGTGAAAAGAAAAGACAACTGAATAATCCTATTCGTTTTCTCCAGAACCGGAAACCATCCTCAAATTCCTTCGAGTTCGTATCTAACCATACGATGGTTTTGTCCAATGGAAGTGGACATTCGTAGTAAAACGGGGTGTCCTGGAGAAAAGGGTAAAAGTAGGAGTGGCAATGAGGTTTGCAACTCTGACAATCCAAAAGCCGGTGTTAAGAAGGTTCGGTTAATTTGGTCACTGAGTCATAGTCTTAGGGTCGGGTCAAAGGTCGCTGCCAGAGAGAGAGAGAAAAGAAACACTCAGCGTGCACTCTATCCTAGATCAGAATGGTTACCAATTTATCTAATCTGGAAACCTCCCACTGTACCTCAAATTCTCCTCCAAACCTGAAAGAAGAATTAGTCGGGGTCACCCGAGGAGTAAACCAACTCATCAGTGGGAATCGGGATCCAACTCTCATCGCATGACAACGTGACGGAATCCGCTCACGGTATCACACTCCAGAAGGTATGCGCATATCTGGCAAGTTTCAGTACTTTTGAAACTCCCGATATGGATTTTTGCCCCATGCTCTTATGACCTTGACTAAGGCCAACAAATCATAAGTCACATGTCAAGTTCTACCCGTCATTGTCCAGGTTGATTTGAACCCACCCGTACAAGCCCTTGACTAAGGCCAACAAGGCTATACGACTGTCCCAAACCAACGCATCTATCTATGCAGCATATGAATACCCAATAGCTACCAAACACTGTGCCTTGACTAAGGCCAACAAACACAGCTTGAATACTATTGACTACCCATATGAAACGACGGAGGGCTACGAATGGTTTCTGGCGAAAACCTTTAACGTAGTGAACTTGATATCGTTGAAGGAACGGATAGCTTTTTAGAAAATATAGTGACGAAAACCTTTACTAAAGAGGTCACTCCCGGTGAAGGGATCTAGGCTCTTTCCCCGTAGAATGGGGTGCAGGATATTCCAACTGAATACCACGGTGCAAAGAAAAAGTAATCGGCTATAGTGAAGTTAATGCCCTGACGCAAACTTCTGTCTAAGGGGTCACTCCCGGTGAAGGGATCTCGGCCCTTGCCTCGTCGACTGAGGAGCAGGATATTCTAGATGAATACCGCGATGCAAAACAAAAGTGAACGTCCTTGCAATAACAGCCTTTTGAAAAGTGTTCCAACAACATCAGATTAGGTTTGTTTTTAACTTGCATTGATCCAAATCAATGCAGTCCCATCAATTGATCACACCAAAGAGAACGAAAATATACTGATGTACGTATATGCCATCCGCATTCGCCACTGGGTCCCGTCATTACCCGTTAGGTTAGCTTACTAACGACAGAGCGGGGACTGGACTAGCGCGGATGCAAAACATATACAACATCTACTAATATATATACCAATATATTATATTCGCTCAAGGCGTGAATAAAATGCAACATCACAGAGAATGAACAGCATCACAGAAACAATACAGATATCTGGGATCCCCGGGTTTCACAGAGCCACTACTGAAACCCGACGTTCCCCTGGTCGTGTGGATAGCCTGTGCAATGAAATCCTAGACCCCTACGGGCGCGGCAAGTCACCCGCCAAAACCTGAAGCGAGGCAGCCCCCTTCAGCGACGTGAATGGACCACCCGGCACTTCACCGAATCCGGTAACTTGGGCACCCCTCCTGGGTCAACCTGTACCCCCTACGAGTGCGGCGAATAGCCCGCCAATCCTAGAGCGAAGCCCCCTCCGTCTCAATGCCATGAGATGCGGGCTTGTTGCCCTCCAGAACCCGGCTATCCGTGCACCCCTCCGCGGGGCAATCCTAGTACAGAAAATAAAATATACATACAACGGGTACATCGACCGCAACCAGGTCGTGCCCCAAAATAATAATAATACAAACAGGCAGTGACGGCAGTCCACAAGTCGGACGCTCGCCCCGCAATATCAAATGTACATAATACAACAAAACTGTACTAGCATTGCATCCAGGCTATCCCCCACGACCGATCCGCAACATCACAGCAAAAACAAAACATCAACGTGAAAGCCACGTTCGCAAATCCGTCTAACCGGGCTATAGCAGTTAGACCGGATTTACCGATCAAGTGACATTCACGGTCGCAGATATAATGTAAATACTGTGAAAAATGTGTTTAAAATATCCGATTGATCAAACTTTAACAAGTGGGCCCACAAAGAATACTGCAGCAGTTAAAGAAAAACTGGATCCAATTTTAATATCCCAAAACCCCTGAAATAAGCCCATAAGCCCACTGCAAAAAAATAAACACACGAGCCCACAAACTTGCGGCGGAAGCGCGGCCAGAAGATGGTTTTGGCCGCCCTTCCGCGGTCGTACGGAGGGATCGTGCTACGAAATTTTTCCAGTGTTCTTACATCTCCCTGCACATCATTCTGAGACCAACAGAAAAATTATTCGAGACCAAAAATTTTCAACAGAAACTGATGCGAAGGTAATACGGGTTTTGGAACTTTTTGATCAATCGGAAATGCAAACACATTACACAAAGCTAGACGAAGTTAATGGCGTGGCTCTGATACCACTGTAAGTCCGCGGCGGCGCCCCGGCCGTCAACCCGACGGCCAAATGCGGAAACGGTGATAAACTTTAATTTTGCGAACTTAGCAAACCGGCACCACCGCGCACTAAACCCGGATCGGGCCATTAAACTAAATCTAGCTAACTACAAAGAGAAGGGGAAGAGAGATATACCGACGATCCAAGTCCTCCGGTCTTCTCGTCATGGTCCCGATCTCCTGCGGAAAATCTTGCCTCCTCCTCATCGCCGGAAGTGCACCACATCGCCTACTTTGTTTACGGGCTCCCACCTCAATGCCGAGGCAACTCGGACGCGAAGTTGGCTAGCCGACGCGCCCAAGATTTGCTGTAGAATGTGTAGTGAGCTATTTTCTCTATTGGGGTTGAAGGAGTTGCCATGATGGAGGAATTTGTGTACAAGGATTTTTGCATGGATGCTTGCTGGAAAAATTGGAGAGGCTAAAAATGATGAGCTCGGCCAGGCACTCAAATGTGCTCTCTGTAAAAATGAAAGAAGCCCTGCACTCCCTCTCTCTCTGTGAAAGAATAATAAGCCCCTTCCTATAAACTCATTCCCCATCAATTAATTAATCAACCTCCCTTTATTCTCTCTGGAAAAACCAATAGCCCCTGAGCAAAACAAATTAACTCAAAGCCACTTTAGAAAATTAATTAATCCATCTATCTCCTGCACACTCCACACATTAATCAAGAAGGAAAAATTCTCACCAAAAGAAAACACACTCCAACAGTGCTGGCCCATACCTCTTCAAATTAATATGAAAAGAATATACAAAAACCAAGAAGCTTGTCCCCTTCACCAAAAAGTCAAGTGGCCGGCCATACTTTTTAGGATGGGAGAAAAGATGTTGGTCATTCCAAAAAAGGAAAAATGCAAGAAACCCCTCATCCAAAAAAATTAATTGCAAACTGGCAATTAACCCCTCCACCAAAAAGTCCGGCCGGGAAAGAACAAAGAAAAACCGGCCGGATCGGAAAGCAAACTGGCAACTCCAGAAAAACTGGTCCTGTAATAAATTACAGGAAAACCCCGATACTGTGCATACACACCCGCATTTGTATTTCGGCCGAAATACAAATGCAATGAGACAAAACTACACTATCTTATACTAGGATCCGGCTTAAGCCAAAGCCGGCTAGTAAAAACCGTCCGATCCTGATCCGTGCAATACCGCACGTATCCGATCGAACCCTGCCATATCTCCATACGGCCTCTACAGCTTTTCGCCCGAAAGCTGAGTAACTGAATGTGGGGGACTCTAAAGACTCGTCAACACCTTAGTTGTGGATTTAACCACTAGCACGTTAGAGGTATAAGCCAATACATAACGGGCTACCAGGTATTGACTAAAAGGGATGTCTGTGAGTAATCTCAGCCTGACACCCTACTGAGCCTGTCAGTGACAATATCCGTACAGTCCGGTCCGTTCGTCTATGAGTATCGCATGGCGGGCCTAGGGGGTTGGTAAAAGTCAGACCCCCAAAAGCGGTACAAGTCGTGTCGGAGTGTAGCCCAGAACACCCTGAGATACTACTGGAATACCTACCAGTAAATCTCCTTGCCTCGGCCGAGGGCTTCGTGTAATGGCTCTCCTAGACACAGCACGACCTCACCCCCAATACCGGGAGAGACGAACCCCTGAAGATACGCTCACTGCCTCCATGTGGCTCGGGACTGTACCCAACTAAAACCTGTTTGCACGACTCCTTTGAGCCGTGGTAGGGTAGTAATCAAAGTACAGTGGGAACTCACACGAGACAAATGACGATCCCCAGGTCGATGAACTAACCTGTACATATGTCACCAGGGAACTGCCATCTGACGTCTGGTATATGACCAACTAGCATGTTCCCGGCGAGTCCTGTCCGGTGTACTCATAACCCAATGAGCACCTGTATACATCTTAGGTGATCCAACTGACACCAGTGGCTTGTGAGACCGGCCACCGCCCCTCGTCGGGGTCTCGACTGTATACACTAGTCTACTAATAGAGTATCGATGCCCGGTCTCGAAACTCCCACGACTAGGGACCTTTTAAGGATATGCTTGTAGACCCCCAGCTCCCACTTATATGATCGCCCTCATACTGCTGGTGGTCAAGCAAGAATCCTAGGGGCTCTATCAACGTGTAATAGCGACATGTCAGGTCACTTAAAGCAGTACACGATGATAAAGGTAAACCAGATAGCATACTATCATCTCGAGTAAGACTGTCCTACCGGGATAGGTCCTCCCTCAATCATTACAATCACGTACCTGTGACCTAATAATTGACTCTGAGGGCACTATCTCCAACATAGATTACATGCGGCATTTTATCAATGTGTTGTCCTAGGACCGCACCAATAGCAAAGTTAGATGCATCGCACATAATCTCAAAGGGATACGTCCAGTCAGGAGAAGAAAGAACGGGAGCAGAAGTGAGTGAGCTTTTTAGTGATTCGAACGCAGTCACACAGCTCGAGTTGAAGTCGAATGTGGTTTCCTTAGCCAGCAGAAGAGTCAAGGGTCTAGCAATCTTGCTAAAGTCCTTGATAAACCGTCTATAAAAACCGGCGTGGCCAAGAAAGGCTCGAATGTCTCTGACGCATCTGGGAGGAGGGAGATTGGAAATGACCTCAATCTTTGCTTTGTCAACCTCAATGCCATTTTGCGAAATGATATGTCGTAAGACAATACCTTCGCGCACCATGAAGTGGCACTTCTCCCAGTTTAAAGTGAGATTCTTATCCTTACACCGGGTAAGGACAGCGTCGAGATGTTGCAAGCACTCGTCAAAGGAATCGCCAAAGATGGAGAAATCATCCATGAATATCTCAAAGAATTTCTCCACCTTATCCGAGAAAATTCCCATCATACACCGCAGGAAGGTAGCGGGAGCATTGCATAACCCAAAGGGCATGCGGCGATATGCAAACGTTCCGAAAGGACAGGTGAACGTGGTTTTGTCCTGATCTTTCTCGGCGATGGGAATTTGGTTGTAGCCAGAGTAGCCGTCCAAAAAGTAGTAGTACTCATGTCCAGCCAATCGTTCGAGTATTTGGTCAATAAATGGTAGCGGAAAGTGGTCTTTCCGCGTTGCGGCGTTGAGTCTTCTATAATCAATGCATACTCGCCACCCAGTTTGGGTGCGAGTAGGGATTAACTCGTTCGCCTCATTGGTGATGACCGTTATGCCCGACTTTTTGGGGACAACATGTATAGGACTGACCCACTGGCTATCAGAAATAGGGTAAATGATACCACTATCTAAACATTTGACGATCTCTTTTTTCACAGCCTCCTTCATGACTGGATTAAGTCGCTTTTGTGGATCCCGGGCTGGTTTGGCATCATCCATCGTATGAATGTGATGTTCAACGATCAGGGGACTAATCCCCTTGATGTCCGCCATTGTCCAGCCAAAAGCTTGCCGATTGCTGTGCAAGACCGTGAGAAGCGCTTTCTCCTGCTCTGGAGCTAGAGAAGCCGAGATGATGACAGGGAGGGTCTCGTTCTCACCTAAGTAAGCATACTTGAGGTGAGACGGCAACGGCTTGAGTTTGAGCGTTGGAGGTGAAACGATTGAAGGCAAGATCGGCGAAAATGTCTCGAACTCAAAGGATTCTAGTAGAGGCTCAAAACGAGTGTAAGCGACTGAGTTGGATGGTTCAGCTAATGCATCCGGAAATTCAAAAGATTCAAGCTTGGGTGGCAACAGGCCAAGATCGTTCAAAAAAGTGAAACACTCATAATCAATGTCGGAAGCAGAAGCAGCGGCAGGCTCAAGGAGGAACGCACTAGTGGCGTCAAGATTGCTGTGATCGAATAAGAATTCCTCGAACTCACAGTCCTCTGGGGAGATCTCTTGGATGGAACAAACATCGAGTATATGAGCATTAGGTTCGGATGGCTGATTCCCTAACCTAAAAATGTTGAGTTCAATTGTCATGTTTCCAAAAGATAGGTTCATCGAACCATTTCGACAATTGATTACAGCATTTGAGGTTGCAAGGAATGGGCGGCCGAGTATCACCGGAATTTGATTCCGGGGGTTAGCTACAGGTTGTGTGTCTAAAACAATGAAGTTAACGGGGAATATGAAGTCCCCTACCTTTATTAACACATCCTCTAACTCACCCGTAGGATGGGTGATAGAACGATCGGCCATTTGGAGAGTACAGTGTGTGGGTTTCAGCTCTCCTACACCTAGTTGCTCATATACTGAATATGGAAGCAGGTTAACACTGGCACCAAGATCCAAAAGTGTGCGGTTTATGTTCTTATCCCCAATGGTCATTGAAATCGTAGGACAGCCAGGGTCCTTCCGTTTTTGAGGTAAAGATTGGGTAAGAGCATCACTCACTGCACTAGCTAAGAAAACTTTCTTGGGTACCTGAGATTTTCTCTTCTTAGTGCACAAGTCCTTCAAAATTTTTGCGTAGGAAGGGACTTGTTGGACTGCATCCAAGAGGGGAATGTTGATGTTAACATGTTTAAACAATTCTAGAATCTTCTCCATTTATGGATTTTGTTTATTGGATCTCAACCGGTTTGGAAATGGAACATTTTTGAAATTGGTTGAGTCCAATGCTTGTGGAGGAGATTATGGAGTTGGAACAGATCCCAGAGCTGGTGTTTTCGTAGAGTGAGATGTGGGTCCATTCGGAGCAGCGGAAGAAGAAGAGCCTTTTGAAGAATGGAAAATAGGCTCAGAAGACGAAGAAGAAGAAGAAGAAGCAGCCGGGGTGTTATCAGTTATCTGCATGCCAGTGTTGTTGTGCAGCATCCTTCCAGATCTCAACGTAGTAACGGCACTCACATTATGGTTTTGTTTTTCAAGAGCAACATGTAAATTATGTGGGTGACCAGGATTTAGGAGTGGTTGAGATAGAACCTTCCCCTTTTCTCATTCGCTTAACTCCGCATTCAGTTGTGCAATTTGGGCTTCGATGGTTTTGATGCTTTGCCCGTGTGTAGCAGTGTGTTGCACAAGAGACTGAATGGAAGACTGGATGTTGGCGGTGGATTCAGTCGATTGCTTTACAAACGCCTCCAGACTCCGTTTTAGCGAGGAAACCTTATCGTTGTTTGACGGAACAAAGTTGTTTTGAGGAAAAGAATTGTTGGGTGCAAAGTTGTTCGTCGGATTTTGAAAAGGTTGGGGTTGGAAGGGCTGCTCATATTGCTATTGAATTTGTTGCTGAGCTTGTTGTTGAGGAGGAGGAGGCCTCTGGAAGTTGTTGTGGCCTTGGAATTAATGCTGGTTTTGATTCCAGGCAAAATTGGGGTGGTTCCTCCAACCGGGATTATAAGTGGAAGAGTATGGATCATTTCTTGGTCTTTGCTGAATGCAGCATTGACCTGATCCTGTCCTTGAGAAGGTGGGTTGTAAGGACACTCTTCGGTCAAATAGGATGGATCGGAACAACAAGTGCAGATGGTACGAGAGGGAAGAGCAGGGGCAGGAGAAGGAGATGAGAATTTGCTCTCAATTGCTTCCAGTTTTCGCGTGATTGCTGCCATTTCGGCCTTCATTGCAATTGAGATGTCAAGTTGATGAACTCCTCCCCTGGAGAGACCGGAAGAAGTAGACGAAGTGTTCGGTCTGGTGCTTTCCCACTGAAGCGTCTGTTCAGCAAGATCGTCGAAGAATTGCCAAGCTTTCTCGTCAGATTTGGATAGGAAGTGGCCTTGACAAATGGTCTCCAGCAACTGCTTCGTTGCTGGATTCAGGCCTTCATATAAGGTCTGGCAAAGTTGCCATCTCTCAATATCATGATGAGGGCACTGAACAAGAAGGTCTTTGTATCAGTCAAACCACTTCCAAAAGGGTTCGGTAGGAAGCTGGGAAAATTGGTTAATTTCGTTTCAGATCCTTGCAGTCTTTTGATTTGGGTAGAACTTTTTAAGAAATGCTTTTACAAACTCATCCCAACTGGTTATGGAATGTGATGCAGTGCTATACAGCCACTTCTCAGCATGGTCACACAGAGTGAAAGGAATGACTCGTAGCCGTATAGCATCATCGGACAATTGGATTGTCTTCATCATTGCATAGACGTTCTGGAATTTGTTGATGAAGATGTAGGCATCTTCGGATTCCAGCCCATGAAATTTGGGCAACATGATGATGAAGTGGGGCTTAATTTCGAAATTATCCCCATTGGCTGGCGGAAGTGAAAGACAGGTTGGATGTGCAGAGAGGGTAGGATAGAAACGATCCTGGAGCGCGATTCGCTGTGGCGCTTCAACAAGAGGTGGTTGGGGGTTATTCGCACCCAAATGATGTGGAATCAGTCCCAGAGGAGGTAAAGGGATGTTAGGAGGAAATCCTGACATCTCAGAAGAAGAATTTGGTGATAGTGAAAGTGAGGGTGAGGATGTATGAATAGAATTCCGGTCAACGTCGGAGTTGGCCGACAAAGGTAAGGGTGAAAGAGGGATGGAGGGAGTTTCGATGTTGGAGTCGATCGCGTAGTTAGTAGCGACTAACGTAACACGGACTAGGCGGGCACTAGTGTCCTGAGCCCAACCAGACATACACTAAACGGGTTTAGTATAGTCAAAGCGTAGAAAGTGAGGGTAAGAAAACGTCAATGGAGAAATGCGGATGAAAGGTGGGTGAAATGGAATTCTGGCGACAAAGGGCAAGTTTTTATAAAAGTTTTTGTTTTGTAGTTTTTTTTAGAAAGAGTTTTGCAAAAATATGTACGGACTTATGGCACAACTTCAAACAATCACAGTCAAAACATGCACAATCATACCTAGAGCTATGGTCTTCAAAGTCCACTAGACTACTCCTAACTGTTCCAAAGTGACAAGCTGTGAGATAGCCCTCAAATCGTCTCTTCACTGTCAATTGTGGCCAGGTAATCACAAATGAGATAAGGAGGGTTCCGCTCACGAATCACCATGAGACGGGCCTTTTTAAATTACCTTTCTCACTTGTCTAGCCTAGGCACCACAAAGTCAAGTTTAGATAAACGATTGAATGCCCACAACCTTCCTATGTCCTATTGAGCATGACAGTCCTCAGTTGGTTGAGTCTAGATATTTTTTTATTAAGCTCAAGGGTAATGCGTATGCTTTTAGTGATTTTTGCGGTCTTAGGAAGGGCGATGAAATCTCCACCCAGTCTGAATTGGTGTTATAGCCCCTTAAAGTCCGTATTATTTATGCAAAACAGTAACAAACAAAAATCTAAAACACTTGCAAAAAATTATTTGGCGGCGGCGCAAAGAATCCTGCACAAAAACAATTTTATTGGAGAGGGAAGAGAGTTTGTGCAAAGAATGCTGCAGAAAGAATAGTTCAGTGGAGTTCAGAGGAGTGGAGAAGAGGATTGGAACACTCACAGAGGATTTTTGGTTGCTGATGTCACCTTTCGACCACGGTTCCGCGGTCAAACATGCAATTCCGCCGTGGTTCCGCGGCTTGTCAGTCAAGTTGGAGCTTCAAATTTCTTCTCAGTGCTGAGATTGGTCTCCTATTCCTGTTTAGAGCCCCTGAATCATGATTTGCCCACTAAATTTGCTCCAGAATTTTACAGCAAACCGTGGTTCCGTCTTGATCCGCCGCGGTGTAGCCACGAGATATGGGTTTATCTCCCCACACCTTTGGCACTGAACTTGACCTTCTTTCTATCCTACACACTTGCACAAAATCTAATCAAAAATAACAAGATGATTTTTACAATATATTTTTTTGTTTATGGTTATATTTATATTCACAAATTAACCCGAAATTACATAAAGAAATAAATTACCGTCTCCCCAGCAACGGCGCCATTTGATTGTTAGAGTTTTTACGTGCTTAGTTAATTACCGCAATCAAGACGGTTTCGCTTGGTAGCTAGCCGGTTGAGTACGGGTCATCCGCAGGGAGATGGGAATCTTTTTCTTAGCGTTTTAACGAGTTAAGTCCGATTTGTCCTGGTTTGTTTTAGTTTCACAATGTGCTAAAATATGTATAAAGAGAGCTTGTTAGGGTTAGGGTTAGGTTAGTTTGAGTTAGGAGTCGCTCACTTCTTTCGTTGCCATCCTTAATATCGGTGTTATGGTAATCGGCAACAACGGGGATTAGCACGACTAGGAAGGAAACTTGCGAGTATAAGCTAGGCTTTCCAACGCTTAGTTCCTTCCTTTTGGTCCTTATCCGTCCGTTCTTGGCTCTTAGCCTTAACCTCCGGTTAATTCAACCACAACCGGTCTCACTAGGATATCACCGCTATCATGTAGGATGGGGTGCTGTAGGGAGCGGATTGTGGTTCAACTAACGGGAGTCCGAATTAAGATGTTGGGCAAAGAAAAGAGTGAGAGAGATTTCCTTCGTAACGTATAGAACACACACAAGTGGAAAAGTTCAGAAATGAACGAATCCTTCTTGTGGTATTATAGACTAGGTCATATCAATGCAACATGACTAGCTAAGTTACATAAGGATGGATATTTGAATCCGTTCGAATTTACATCATATGAAACTTGTCAGTCATGTCTCAAAGGTAAAATGACCAAAACTCCGTTTACTAGACACGGAGAAAGAGCTACTGAACTCTTGGGACTGGTACATAGTGATGTATGCGGTCCCATGTCTATACATGCCAGGAATGGTTCCTCGTACTTCATTACATTCACTGACAATCTCTCAAGATTCGGACATGTGTTCCTGTTGAAACACAAGTTTGATGCTTTTGAGAAATTCAAAGAATATAAGTATGAAGTAGAGAACCAAACGGGTAAAAGTATTAAAATCCTTCGATCTGATCGGGGAGGAGAATACTTAAGCACGAAGTTCCTGGATTATTTAAAAGAGAATGGGATTCTCTCAGCACAACGGTATATCGGAACAGAGAAATCGCACCCTATTAGATATAGTGTGCTCTATAATGAGTACTGCTGAGTTGCCTATTTCCTTTTGGGGTTATGCGCTTGAGTAGCCGCATACCTATTGAATAGAGTTCCAACCAAATCAGTGACTACCACTCCATATGAGATATGGAATGGGAAGAGACCATCTCTTAAATGAGTTAAGATATAGGGTTGTCCGGCCTATGTCAAAAAGCAAAATCCGGACAAGCCCAAGGCAAGGTCAGTTCTGTGCAAGTTTTTAGGATATCCCAAGCATTCACGAGGGTATATCTTCTACCATACTGAGAAGCAAAAGGTGTTTTGTTTCTCGGCATGCCACCTTTTTAGAAAAGGAATTTCTTATGGAAGAAATTAGTCGTCATGAGGTAGAACTGAAAGAAGTTCCAGCCACACAAACTACAACAGAAGATTTGGTGAAACTAGAGGATTCAATAGTCTCCAACGAACCTCAGCCACTCCGCAGATCTAGAAGGATTCCTCATCCGCCTGAGAGATACTACAATTTTCTCAATGAAAGTGGGAGCGAGGATTGCATCATGGAAGATGATGACCTAACTAGTTTCGAGCAGGCCATCATGAGTGGGGACTCTGTGAAATGGCTGGATGCAATGTGATCTGAGATGGAATCCATATACACCAACAAAGTATGGACTTTGGAAGTTGCTCCTGAAGGGGTAAAACCCATCGGGAGCAAGTGGATCTTGAGAAGATTCTTGGTATAGATGGAAAAGTTGAGACTTTCAAAGCTAGACTTGTAGCAAAAGGTTTTCGTCAATAACCAGGTGTGGATTTTGATGATACCTTTTCTCCAGTGGCTATGCTTAAGTCCATCCGGATCCTACTTGCCATTGCTGCATACCATGACTACGAAATCTGGCTGATGCACGTCAAGACCGCTTTTCTAAATGGTGATTTAGAATAGAGCGTGTACATGACACTGCCAGAGGGCTTCGTAGACAGTGGGAGCAGCGAAAAGGTGTGCAAGTTGCTTAAATCAGTATATGGATTAAAGCAGGCATCGCGGAGTTAGAACATCTGTTTTGATGTGGCAGTCAAAGAGTTTGACTTCATCAAAAAGGTAGATGCACCTTGTATATACAAGAAGGTTGTAGAGAGTAAGGTTGTCTTCCTCGTACTGTACGTGAATGACATACTCTTGATAGGAAACGATGTTCCTATGCTACACTAGGTCAAGCTCTTCTTATCACAATGATTCTCCATGAAGGATTTGGGTGATGCCTCTTACATCCTGGGGAGAATCACTGGACAGTTGTGAAGAACATTCTTAATTACTTGAGAAGGACTAAAGATGTAACGTTTTAAAAATAATTAAATAAATAATTAAATAAATAAAATCGTTTAAGTGAATTTTCTGATTTTCAGCAAAATTAGCAGTCTTTTCCGTAAAATGTCAAAATAGGTATTTTTCATTATAGACCTAATTATACAAAATTTAGATAAAATATTACTATAAATTGGTCACTAAAATGTCACTTAAAATTTTGTAGTTAATAAAAAAAAAAATCCTTAATTAATTATTTTTAATATTATTTTAAGCTTTTAAAAATACATTTAATTAGTGATAAATACAAATTTAATTGCGTAAATTACATAATTAGGAACCATTATAAACTAAAGTTAAGTGTAACAAAATTTTTAGCAAAACATTTCAAGTTTAATAATTTATGGTAAAAGGGGTTGAAAAATGGAAAGAAAAAGGGGTTTTTTTGAAAAGTTTTGATGTAACATGCATTAATTGACCTTAGATGATATTTTTTTGTGGAAATTTCCACACAATTCTCTCATTTCATCCCCTCCCACAACTTGGCCGAGCCACCCTCCAACAGCCCCCATTTTTCCACCATTTTCTTTCTTCAAAAATTCATGAAAAAGTGCACAAAATCCACCGAAATCAACAAATTTCTTCACAAATTCAAACCATAATCCTATTCCACCTCTTTCCAAACCCTAAATTGTTTAAAACAAGAAGAAAGGAGGCATCTTTCAAGGCCAAGTGCAAGCTAGGGTTCAACTTGTAAGGTATAAATCCTAATCTAGTTGTTAATTGTAGTTAAATTGCTAGATTAAAAAGTTTTAGTGTGTTATTTGGTTATAAATTCTTGTTTATGAAATTCTAGAATTAGGGTTGTGATCTAATTAGGGTTTTCATTTGTGGGTATTGGTCTAAATTTGTAGTTTAACATATTAGGAAATGTCAAACCTAATCTAGTAGCTAAATTGATAGTTGTTGCATTTTAATTGTTTTAATTAGGTTCTTGTTACAAACTAGATTTCTACAAAACATAAAAATATGTTAGATAAAATTATAATTAGGGTTTTTATTATTATATTGTGGTATTAGTGTGTAGATTAATATGTTAAATGAGCGTGAAACATAAACTAGTTGCAATCGCTAGCTTTCACTTTAAAAATTGTCATAATATTGCTATTTTGTTTAACTAGGTTTTGAAAATATATTTAAAATAAGGGATTAAAAATAAAGTAAGTCTTTTAGAACATCCTTAAGGTTTCAAGGAGTTGTTTAACGATTTAAAATATGCAAAATCAAGTTTGGAAGTGAAATTTTGGAATTTTGCTTAAAAATACCGAAATCGGGCAAGTTTACAAACTAGAATTTCAATTTAATACAATTTAGGGTGTTAAAAATATAGTAATGGTTTATATAAGCTAATTATGCTATTTAATGAGTATTATGACCATTAGTTTAATTTAAACATCGAGTTTTGAAGTAAAACGGTAAATTGGCGTTTTCAAGTTTTTACGAAATCGGACGATTTGAACGATTTTAGGGTTTCAATGAATTAAATCATGTTTTATATTATCAGTAATGAGTTTTAAAACTATGAGTTATTTGTTGATGTTTATCTCGATCCATCGGAGTTTGTACGCCGATATCGAGCAATATTTGGTTTTTTTGCATGAGCGGGACATAGGTTTTAACCCATGCGCGTTTCGTACGTCGTTTTGGTTTTGTCTGTGATTCAGTTTACGATATTATATGTGTTTGCATATAGGTACCCCTCACGTGGACTGCGGACGATAAAGAAAAGGATGGCGACACCGTCTTCGGCAGACAAGGACCAGGTGAGTAGATGTATATCTACGGGGGGAAGTCGGGTGGATAGCGTTTAGCACTCCCGCAACGTAGAATAGGAATAATACTTATTGATATTAGGAAGCCAGATGTGACCCTAGATTCTTAATGAGTAGGACCCTAGTAATGACCCTAGGCTGGACTAGACTGATTTAGGAAGACCATACCAGAGGATAAATACATTGGAAGAGATTCGTAGGTTTCAGGTAGATACACACACACGCACACCATGAAACTCGACGTGGTGTATACGTGTATGTGTATATATATATAGGACTAGGTGTAGGTATATATATATATACAACACGTATATGGGATACAATGATGTGATATGATACACGGGAATGAAACAGTATAACTGGACTTGATGCCGTGATTCCTGGCTATATAGTCGTATTAAAATGTTAGCGGATCATTAGAAAATGAGATAATGAACAGGTAAACATAAATTATAATGGGTGGTGATGATATTGAGGTACATGGGACTCTAAAATAGAACCCGGACTGTAATTTGTGACTGATCACGATATGATATATGTGTGACTTAATTACGACATCAGATAGGTGTGAATTGATGTTGATATCATATAGGTGTGACTTGATGTTGATATCATATAGATGTGACTTGATGACGATATGACATAAGTGTGACTTAATCCCAAGATGATACATATGACATGATATTTCTGAGGATAAATTAGTGATGTATATTTATGATGGCAATGATATATGTTTGATGTATGCGATTACAGTATAGCACCTTGATCTTGACATGTATTGATGGTGATATTATGCGAATGATGAGACACGTAGGTGATACATGACCGTACCCCGATATTGGGATGCCGTACGATGGATTTACCATATGAGGCATAGATGTGATGATTGATCCGCACTCTTGATTCGAGGAAATCGTACTACGTACATGACGCTATTGAGGCTGGATCGCCGACTATTAGAGATATGGATTCAGACCTTAGGTGGACTCTTATTTCTTATTGACTAGTTTTTTTAGGTTTAGTTCCTTAGAAGGTTGATGGACACTAGTTTAGTCTCGAGTCATATAGTTGTAGTTATTCTTGTATATCACAGATGAGTTGTTATTACATTTCCGTCTTTACTTTCATACCGTAATCATAATGTGCATGTTCATACATATGTTTCTATAATCAGTATAAAACTCTGGCTGTTAGGACACCAGCACCATTACCGATGATGCGCATATTCCACGCACACTTATTTGCCGGCTCACACACATCATCATCGATAATTGCTATGTCACGTACACTTTAGATCATATTATCTTTATTAATGGAGTCAGCTAAAAGCTAGATCGATATAGCATTATGATTACTCTCAGATGTTAGTCTAGACATGGCATTTATTACTTAGACATTCATGCATTCATATTTTCATGTTATCGTGCAGTATTATGGGGCATATGCCAACACTTATCATATACTTACTCATGATTTTTGGGATTTTGGATTTATATGAGATTTCTGGATTTTTGGGGAAAACCGCAAGAATACATAAAAACTTCTCTATCTCTCTCTCCTCCTATCTTTTTAAAATATAAGATGCGGTTTTCTCGTGATGTATGTGTCGTCCACTATGAGATTTCATGTTTTCTGTTGGATTTCGAGACCCGATTCGAGGAGTGGATGAACCGTCTTGGGTACATGGTGGGCCCGGTATGGTATCCCGGGGCAAGAAGATCGAGTTGTAGACGATGAGCCTGGCAGGAGAAGGCTACCTACCGGTGATGTCTGGCACGGCGGATATCCGGAGGATACCGACCGTTGTCGTGAGGTTTGATGATATGGGCCGATCCGGACTGACGGAGCCCGAGATATTGAGACTATGAGGTATTGAGACTTGAGATTTACATGTTTTGTGTCGATGCTTGACACCGATTTCCATAGATTTCATCGATGATATTCAGATTTCTATACAAATTACCATGATAAAAGTTAAAGATTTCTTATACAGATATATCCAAATTTCAGGACTAATTGTTTTACATTCATGGTGCATGCATACTCATTCACATGACATATTATTATTTGAGGCACTGACACGAGCACGGAGCATTTGCACTTACACGTAGTTTATTACCCTGTCTTTACTTGATGACTAGTAGTATATTAGTATATTATATGACCTAGGACAGCGTCATGCATTCGATTTCTTTTCGTAGATGTCTTCTACTCACGAGTTGGCAACTCACCCCCGTTGTGCCAAATTTTATTACAGGTTCGATGTACAGGTTTCCTTGGCAGCTTGCTGGCACATCATTTCATTCAGGGTGATTGGCACGGTAGGTTGGTTCACTTGTATCCGGACCGCCGTTGTACTTTTAATTATTTCATTTGTATCTAGTAAGTTCCATCAACCAAACTTGTATTATTATGATATCTAGTGGTTTTGTTTTCTTTTAAGTTTTGAGCCTCGCCCTTTGGCGTTGTATACTATTATGCATTGTTGTGGTTGTTTCCGCCTTTTGGCGTAGAGCTAGCTCCCGTTGGGGATGCTTTTTATTGTTTGTGTATATTATACTTGTTGTACCCGTTTGGGGCAAGTTTTTACAGAGACTCTGCCGAAATTTTTGGGAAAATTTGTTGATGCTTTTAAACTTGTTTTCTTCATGTTTTCTTTTACTTCTTCTTCTTTTATGGTTTAGATTTCTGGGCTTCGGCTTACTTAGATTACGTTGCGCCTCTAGAAGCTTCGTAATCTAAGTGCCGGTCACGTTCCGTACTTTCGGGTCGTGACAAAATTGGTATCAGAGCGCTAGGTTTAACCTTGTATAAGTCTAGATGGCCCATGGTTGATGGAGTATGCGATTTAGGTAGAGTAACGTACCGTGGTATGGTCCGCGGCATACTTACGATACGCAACTCTACTTAAGAAGCCTTAGGATGTACATTTTTTTGCACCGTATTTCATTCGTTCCTTTGATCTATCTTCGTCGATGTCGGAGGGTGATTTCTGTTACCACGGGCACACGGGCAGAGGGAGCTGCGGCTCGAATGCGATAACCATTAGGGTATTGGTTATTCTTGAGGATTGAAGCATTGCTTAGCGTGCTGACGAAGGGTATTCACATGCCGTCCAGACGAAGTTAAAGGGTTCGAACGATTATCAGAAAACCATTTCCCCAAGTTTAAGGTATTCGGAAGAACATGCAGATATTTCGATGGACCCTCTAGAAGAATGAAACCCTAACTCGACATAATGACCACGAGAACGCCCTTGAACCTTAGGGTTTACGGCAGTTCCGCGGTGCCATTAGTGAGGCTTAGGTTTGCCCTTCTACGGCTGGACCATCGATGCTGGGGTATGTACCGGATATTTTTAAGCTGTACTTGAGTGTTGAGCTCTCGGGGAATTATGGGATTTTGATGGATCGATCGAAAAGTTTAATGTAGTCCGGATATCAGGTGAAGGGATCGACCACGTGGGAGACTCTAGATTTGAGTATTACCGTTGGTAGCGCAGTCAGCACAGCTACGAAGAGACGAGTTCAAAGCAGTCGACATCAGAGGAAAAAGGCGCACATTGACGATAGTGTTTACGATTGCGATTTGGTGATTTGAATTTCATATTTCCGTTGATTGCGATTTGGTGATTTGAATTTCATATTTCCGTTGATTGGATTTTGGTATTTGAGGATTTTGTTCTATGATTGGTATTTCTTATGTGTACTTTCATTATATTCTATGCATGTTTCATATATCGGCTGTATTGATGTTGTTTTGTACCTACCCAGTACACTCGATTTGGTTTTATACATTTTAAGATTTTGATTTAATTTCTTGCATATGGTTACACATGATTTTGACATATGCTTCGACCTAGTTTTTATGCATTTTCGTACTGTGATTTCGATTTTGATATTCGGTGTATGATTTCGTGCACCATGTGCACCTGATTGAGATTCTTGCACACACTTGGCGCACTTGATGCGATTTTATGCACACCAGATGCACTAATTCGGGGTTTTGTGCAGATTAGATGCACCAGATATTGAGTCGTGCACGCCCGTTGCACTTGACAGATGTTTTGGTGCACACCTGTTGCACTTAGTTTGTTTTTGTGTGTATTCATGGTATCTGTATTTGGTTTCGATTTCAGTGCGCACCGGACGCACATGATATTTTTATAATGTGATCGGGATTGATTTTATTTTGAGCAGTATGATTTTATAATCATTACTAACTGATTTAGTAACCAGGCGGGACGTGTATGTTAAATAAAAGATATAAATATGTATAGCTATTTTTATAAAAAAAAATATAAACGTCCGCTACTTGTGCCGTGACACGTGCATCGCACGGCGATTTTCAAAAGGGGTTTTTGCATGCTTCTTTATTAAAATGTTTAGCCGATTTTACTATGAAGCGCACTATATATAAGTTATAGTTTTGATTTATTTTATGTTGATTTTCTTATTGGGCTTTGATATTCTATTTTCACTGTAACTCCGATGATTGCGTTATGCTTGACGAAGTTGATTTTAGCTATGTATTGATGATTTCGGAGCCCCGACGATTTGAGTATTTTGGCTGAATGTTTTAGAAATTGGGGGAGTCTTAATTTAAATTCGGGGACCGAATTTCTAAAAGGAGGGAAGATTGTAACGTTTTAAAAATAATTAAATAAATAATTAAATAAATAAAATCGTTTAAGTGAATTTTCTGATTTTCGGCAAAATTAGCAGTCTTTTCCGTAAAATGTCAAAATAGGTATTTTTCATTATAGACCTAATTATACAAAATTTAGATAAGATATTACTATAAATTGGTCACTAAAATGTCACTTAAAATTTTGTAGTTAATAAAAAAAAATTTCCTTAATTAATTATTTTTAATATTATTTTAAGCTTTTAAAAATATATTTAATTAGTGATAAATACAAATTTAATTGGGTAAATTACATAATTAGGAACCATTATAAACTAAAGTTAAGTGTAACAAAATTTTTAGCTAAACATTTCAAGTTTAATAGTTTATGGTAAAAGGGGTTGAAAAATGGAAAGAAAAAGGGGTTTTTTTGAAAAGTTTTGATGTAACATGCATTAATTGACCTTAGATGATATTTTTTTATGGAAATTTCCACACAATTATCTCATTTCATCCCCTCCCACAACTTGGCCGAGCCACCCTCCAACAGCCCCCATTTTTCCACCATTTTCTTTCTTCAAAAATTCATGAAAAAGTGCACAAAATCCACCGAAATCAACAAATTTCTTCACAAATTCAAACCATAATCCTATTCCACCTCTTTCCAAACCCTAAATTGTTTAAAACAAGAAGAAAGGAGGCATCTTTCAAGGCCAAGTGCAAGCTAGGGTTCAACTTGTAAGGTATAAATCCTAATCTAGTTGTTAATTGTAGTTAAATTGCTAGATTAAAAAGTTTTAGTGTGTTATTTGGTTATAAATTCTTGTTTATGAAATTCTAGAATTAGGGTTGTGATCTAATTAGGGTTTTCATTTGTGGGTATTGGTCTAAATTTGTAGTTTAACATATTAGGAAATGTCAAACCTAATCTAGTAGCTAAATTGATAGTTGTTGCATTTTAATTGTTTTAATTAGGTTCTTGTTACAAACTAGATTTCTACAAAACATAAAAATATGTTAGATAAAATTATAATTAGGGTTTTTATTATTACATTGTGGTATTAGTGTGTAGATTAACATGTTAAATGAGCGTGAAACATAAACTAGTTGCAATCGCTAGCTTTCACTTTAAAAATTGTCATAATATTGCTATTTTGTTTAACTAGGTTTTGAAAATATATTTAAAATAAGGGATTAAAAATAAAGTTAGGCTTTTAGAACATCCTTAAGGTTTCAAGGAGTTGTTTAATGATTTAAAATATGAAAAATCAAGTTTGGAAGTGAAATTTTGGAATTTTGCTTAAAAATACCGAAATCGGGCAAGTTTACAAACTAGAATTTCAATTTAATACAATTTAGGGTGTTAAAAATATGGTAATGGTTTATATAAGCTAATTATGCTATTTAATGAGTATTATGACCATTAGTTTAATTTAAACATCGAGTTTTGAAGTAAAACGGTAAATTGGCATTTTCAAGTTTTTACGAAATCGAACGATTTGAACGATTTTAGGGTTTCGATGAATTAAATCATGTTTTATATTATCAGTAATGAGTTTTAAAACTATGAGTTATTTGTTGATATTTATCTCGATCCATCGGAGTTTGTACGCCGATATCGAGCAATATTTGGTTCTTTTGCATGAGCGGGACATAGGTTTTAACCCATGCGCGTTTCGTGCGTCGTTTTGGTTTTATCTGTGATTCAGTTTACGATATTATATGTGTTTGCATATAGGTACCCCTCACGTGGACTGCGGACGATAAAGAAAAGGATGGCGACACCGTCTTCGGCAGACAAGGACCAGGTGAGTAGATGTATATCTACGGGGGGAAGTCGGGTGGATAGCGTTTAGCACTCCCGCAACGTAGAATAGGAATAATACTTATTGATATTAGGAAGCCAGATGTGACCCTAGATTCTTAATGAGTAGGACCCTAGTAATGACCCTAGGCTGGACTAGACTGATTTAGGAAGACCATACCAGAGGATAAATACATTGGAAGAGATTCGTAGGTTTCAGGTAGATACACACACGCACACCATGAAACTCGACGTGGTGTATACGTGTATGTGTATATATATATAGGACTAGGTGTAGGTATATATATATATACAACACGTATATGGGATACAATGATGTGATATGATACACGGGAATGAAACAGTATAACTGGACTTGATGCCGTGATTCCTGGCTATATAGTCGTATTAAAATGTTAGCGGATCATTAGAAAATGAGATAATGAACAGGTAAACATAAATTATAATGGGTGGTGATGATATTGAGGTACATGGGACTCTAAAATAGAACCCGGACTGTAATTTGTGACTGATCACGATATGATATATGTGTGACTTAATTACGACATCAGATAGGTGTGAATTGATGTTGATATAATATAGGTGTGACTTGATATTGATATCATATAGGTGTGACTTGATGACGATATGACATAAGTGTGACTTAATCCCAAGATGATACATATGACATGATATTTCTGAGGATAAATTAGTGATGTATATTTATGATGGCAATGATATATGTTTGATGTATGCGATTACAGTATAGCACCTTGATCTTGACATGTATTGATGGTGATATTATGCGAATGATGAGACACGTAGGTGATACATGACCGTACCCCGATATTGGGATGCCGTACGATGGATTTACCATATGAGGCATAGATGTGATGATTGATCCGCACTCTTGATTCGAGGAAATCGTACTACGTACGTGATGCTATTGAGGCTGGATCGCCGACTATTAGAGATATGGATTCTGTCCTTAGGTGGACTCTTATTTCTTATTGACTAGTTTTTTTAGGTTTAGTTCCTTAGAAGGTTGATGGACACTAGTTTAGTCTCGAGTCATATAGTTGTAGTTATTCTTGTATATCACAGATGAGTTGTTATTACATTTCTGTCTTTACTTTCATACCGTAATCATAATGTGCATGTTCATACATATGTTTCTATAATCAGTATAAAACTCTGGCTGTTAGGACACCAGCACCATTACCGATGATGCGAATATTCCACGCACACTTATTTGCCGGCTCACACACATCATCATCGGTAATTGCTATGTCACGTACACTTTAGATCATATTATCTTTATTGATGGAGTCAGCTAAAAGATAGATCGATATAGCATTATGATTACTCTCAGATGTTAGTCTAGACATGGCATTTATTACTTAGACATTCATGCATTCATATTTTCATGTTATCGTGCAGTATTATGGGGCATATGCCGACACTTATCATATACTTACTCATGATTTTTGGGATTTTGGATTTATATGAGATTTCTGGATTTTTGGGGAAAACCGCAAGAATACATAAAAACTTCTCTCTCTCTCTCTCCTCCTATCTTTTTAAAATATAAGATGCGGTTTTCTCGTGATGTATGTGTCGTCCACCATGAGATTTCATGTTTTCTATTGGATTTCGAGACCCGATTCGAGGAGTGGATGAACCGTCTTGGGTACATGGTGGGCCCGGTATGGTACCCCGGGGCAAGAAGATCGAGTTGTAGACGATGAGCCTGGCAGGAGAAGGCTACCTACCGGTGATGTCTGGCACGGCGGATATCCGGAGGATACCGACCGTTGTCGTGAGATTTGATGATATGGGCCGATCCGGACTGACGGAGCCCGAGATATTGAGACTATGAGGTATTGAGACTTGAGATTTACATGTTTTGTGTCGATACTTGACACCGATTTCCATAGATTTCATCGATGATATTCAGATTTCTATACAAATTACCATGATAAAAGTTAAAGATTTCTTATACAGATATATCCAAATTTCAGGACAAATTGTTTTACATTCATGGTGCATGCATACTCATTCACATGACATATTATTATTTGAGGCACTGACACGAGCACGGAGCATTTGCACTTACACGTAGTTTATTAGCCTGTCTTTACTTGATGACTAGTAGTATATTAGTATATTATATGACCTAGGACAGCGTCATGCATTCGATTTCTTTTCGTAGATGTCTTCTACTCACGAGTTGGCAACTCACCCCCGTTGTGCCAAATTTTATTACAGGTTCGATGTACAGGTTTTCTTGGCAGCTTGCTGGCACATCATTTCATTCAGGGTGATTGGCACGGTAGGTTGGTTCACTGGTATCTGGACCGCCGTTGTACTTTTAATTATTTCATTTGTATCTAGTAAGCTCCATCAACCAAACTTGTATTATTATGATATCTGGTGGTTTTGTTTTCTTTTAAGTTTTGAGCCTCGCCTTTTGGCGTTGTATACTATTATGCATTGTTGTGGTTGTTTCCGCCTTTTGGCGTAGAGCTAGCTCCCGTTGGGGATGCTTTTTATTGTTTGTGTATATTATACTTGTTGTACCCGTTTGGGGCAAGTTTTTACAGAGGAGACTCTGCCGAAATTTTTGGAAAAATTTGTTGATGCTTTTAAACTTGTTTTCTTCATGTTTTCTTTTACTTCTTCTTCTTTTATAGTTTAGATTTCTGGGCTTCGGCTTACTTAGATTACGTTGCGCCTCTAGACGCTTCGTAATCTAAGTGCCGGTCACGTTCCGTACTTTCGGGTCGTGATAAAAGAAATGTTCTTGGTGTATGGTAACGGTGAACTCCATATGAAGTCCTTTACCGATTCGAGCTTCCAGAGTGATAATGTCGACTGTAAGACAGTCGCGGGTTTTGTCTTTACCCTCAGTGGAGGTACGGTATGTTGGAAGAGTTCCAAGCTAGATACCATTGCAGACTCGACGATAAAGGCTGAATACATCGCTACCAACGATGCTACCAAAGAGGCTGTCTAGATGAAGATGTTCATGAGATAAACTTGGTGAGGTTCCTACCATTGTGATGACAATGGAGCCGTGGCTTTGGCTTAGGAACCCCAATCCCATCAGTGATCTAGACATTTTCTTAGGCGGTATCACCTGATCAGGGAGATAGTTGATCTCCGGGAGATCGAGGTTAGGAGAGTTGACAGGAAGAATAACACAGCGGATCCACTCACGAAGGCCATCCCGCAGATACAATTTGAGAGTCTCTTAGGGATGTTGGGTATGAGATACTACAACAATTAGCCTCAGTGCAAGTGGGAGATTGTTAGTTTTATATATGCCCTAGAGGCCATTATTGTACATGATTGTATATTATAATGGATGCTTGGACATATAGAGAAAGGACTTTCTTGCTCGACATGATAGTATACTATCTGGTTACTCTTTATCTTAACATGTAGACTAGTATTGTGATATTGTCTTGCTCTCACATATTGATAAAGCCTATAGGATGTGTACTTGACTGCCAGGATTATGATGCAAATCATACTAGTGGGGCCAGGGTAGTCCACAAGTTCATCCTTTAATTGTTCCTAGTCGTGGGTATATCGAGACGGGGCATCGTTATTCCAGAGTAGACTAGGGTATACGTTTCTTGACCCATTTGATGGGCGATGGATGATCCCATATCCATTGGTGTTTGACATTAAAGATTGTATGCGGGTACTCAGTGGAGACTGGGTACACTGAACAAGACTCGCCGAGAACTCCTAGATAGTATCATACATAACGTCAGATAGCAGTTCTCTGGTGACACTGGTATATGTTAGTCTGTAGACCCGAGATCATCATAGATTCTTGTGTGATTCCCACTGTGCTTTGATTTCCACCCTACCACGTTCAAGAGAGCGTGCAAACAGGTGGTTTTTGGGTACATTCCCGAATCACATGGAGGCAATGAGCAATAGGAGGGGTTTCGTCTCTCCCGGTATTGGGGGTTGATGTTGCGCTATGCTCGATTGGCCATAACAGGAAGTCCCTGGCCAGGGCTGATGATGAGATTTACTGGTAAGTGTTATTAGTAGTTTATCGATCCGTTATGAGCCTCACATCGGCATGACTTATCAAGTTATTAGGGTCTGACATTTACCACCCCCAGACTCGATATGCGACATATCATACGAAGAGACCGGACTGTACGGTAGTGTTACTTACTGGATTCACCGGAGTATGAACAAGCTTGCTTGTTAATCTTCTGATCACTCAATAACTGGGTAGCCGTTACGTCCAGCTAGTACCGCTGACGGCTTGTGGGTGACTGATATGATCATCACCTACTGCCAGCGTATTGACGAGTCTTTAGAGTCCTACACAGAGGTTTTCTGGCTCAAGCGAAACGAAGTAGGGCACATATGTGATATGTACGGGACCGAGATTAATACGTGTATGTGATACCGTATTCTAATCTTGCGATATATGACATCAGTCGGTTATATGAGATATAGCCGGGTTATTGAATCAAGTGTTGATTCGATAAGTTGATATAAATGATATTAGTCAGTTACATGTGATATAGCCGGATTATTAAATCAAGTGTTGATTTAGTAATTTAATATATAATTATATATTTGATATATTAATATATATTAACTAATATTAGCTCACTTAAGAATTTCTTTTCTACTAATACATTTAAATATATATGTGATATATATTGATGTATTTAATTTTGTGTCATGCTAGATGATACATTAGACTTGGGTGTATAAGACTCATACCTAACTAAAGATAATTTGGGTGATTAACAATTAAGCGATAAATCAAAATTAGGTGGAAAATGTCATGGCTTAAGATGCTTGTGGAAGCATGTAGAAACCTTGACTTAGTCCACTAATTTGATTTTACTCTAGATATTTATTAACCCAATCATTATCTTCAGCCATGGTTAAGTCTCTACAAGTGAGATTATATGAGATATTTTCTCACCCATGGTTCATACTTGATCACTTGAGTTTCTTCTTCATCTTCTTTCTTGCTCTCTAGCTTTCAAGTGAGAAGAAAAAGAAAAAGAGAAAAATAATTCTAAAGTGAGCAAAATTCCCACTTCATCAATCTATACCAAACTAGCCATTTAGTATAGATTGTTTGCTTCACTAATCCATCAATTAGTGAAGAGGTGGCTTGAGTTAGAGATTCTTCGACATAGATCATCTTCGGCCTCGAAGATATTTGAGCAAGCTCGTTCCTTTCGCCTAGTGGAGCCTAAGGAGAGTCCGGAAGACCACCACTTGGAGCTAAGAGACTACTACACGAAGCTTTAAAAGTGAAGGACCGGTCTACAAAGGTTGTATTCCTTGTTCACTTAGAGTAAAGTTGTTTACTTGCATAGTTAAACCCTAATTCTCTAGTTAGATCCTTGGTCGGGCTCGCTCGGCACCCTAAATTTTTTAAAATAGCATACTTAATGCTTGCCAAAACCCTTCGGGGGTGCTAAGCGAACCCAGCAACCTCTGCTTCGGTGCGTTGACCCCCATGAAGCCTACTACGTCCTGCGTGAGATTCACGAAGGGGTCGGTGGAGCACATAAAGGGACCCGCACCTTAGTCCAGAAGATGCTACTTCAAGGATACTATTGGCCGACGATTCACCAAGACGCTCAGAAGCTCGTTAGAAGATGCAAAAGCTGTCAACTCCACGGCAGCATACCCTGTCTTCCCGCTACCGAGATAACGGCCCTGATCTCCTCCTGGCCGTTTGCCTAGTGGGGAATGGACATGGTAGTCCAACTCCCAACTGGCACGGGCGGGCACATGTACATCCTCGTCGCGGTAGACTATTTTACGAAGTGGATCGAGACCGTCCTCATCAGAAAACCGGACGCTACTACGACCATCAAATTCCTGCAGAACAACGTAATATCCCGGTTTGGGATCCCGAGGTGTATTGTTTCCGACCATGGGACGAACTTTGAAAACGACAAAGTCAAAGGATTCTGCAATGAGTACCACATACTAATGAAGTTTGCCACGGTAGCGCATCCTCAATGCAACGGGCAGGCCGAGGTTGCTAACCGAGACGTCATTCGAGGTCTTCAAACTCATCTGGAAGGAAGACAGAGCAGGTGGGTCAAGGAACTAGCCCGGGTTTTATGGGCCCTACGCACATCGAAGAAGACCCCCACTGGAGAGACCCCCTTCAGTCTCTGCTACGGCGCCGAGGCGATGGGCCCAGCTGAGATTGGACTGTCCAGTTATAGAGTCGAGCATTTCGACGACAATGCAAACACCTCCGCACTCCGGACTAATTTGGACATCTTGCTAGAGAAGCGGGACCGGGCACAGATCAAAACCGCCGCTTACCAACAACAAACTGCTCGCTACAACAACGCACGAGTCAAGCATCGCGCCTTCAAAATAGGAGATTTGGTCCTAAGGCAGAACGAATTCATAGACCAAGGCAAACTGCACAAGTTTTCCCCGAAGTGGGACGGCCCATTCTTTGTCTCCGAGGCATTGCCCGGCGGAGCCTATCGCTTACAAGACGCGGGGGACGCAAGTTTCTGCGACCTTACAATGCCGAAAAGCTCAAATTATACAAGTGAATTAAAAATTTGTATCAGTGAATATATGTTTCTTCTTTGCCAAAGCGATGTAAATTTTTCTAAGTCTTCTGAATTAGAAGAAACTTCTTCAATATGTTTCCCTCTTCCTCGGTTTAAAAGTCACGGGTTTTGTTTTATGAACATACTCAAACACGCAAAGAGGATAAAAGGAGACAATATCACGTCGCAAAAAAGGAATTTTATTCATCAAAGGTATTATGGGCTCCCTAGCCTTACATAAAGAAATTAAAATTACAACAGAGGAGGAAAGAGGTCGAGAAAGCACTGCTGATGGCACTCCGAGGAGATCTCCGCTAGCCGAGCCCTGGCTTCCTCAGCCCGCTCCCTCTAATGCTACCCACGTACCCGGGATGCCACGGAAGCACACGAACTCCCACCCGCAGGGCAAGAGTCCACGATCTGCTTCTTTTGGAAACACTCCAAAAGAAGGGCCGCCGATCTGTCATGCATGTTCTTCGTGATGAGACCGCGGACATAGAGCGTGTGCAACTTATCGAGCGCCTCGTCCTGCAGCTACGGAGACAGGGCATTGAACAAACCCAGGGACATCCTTCAAATGGCGTACATGATCAATTGGAGGAAAGGGGACCGTCGGGGAAGTAGGCGACCGAAGTGGTCCTCTATGCGTTTGACCACAGTCTGGTACGTCTCCTCTGTTTACTCCTGATCGTAGAGGTACACGTCATCGCGGGAGATGATCTCTCCGATGGAGTAGATGAACCCGGCCATTTTCAGGAAAGCAACGCTGAAAGAAACCCATATACATTCTCTATTTATAGCCTCAACAGAATCCCAGGGGCCGAAATTTGCGCGTGCATGGGCGCGAATCTTGGGATATTTTCATATTTCCCAATACAGGACTGCCGCGAGGCGGCTGTCTCGTATCCCACGCACAACCAAAGTCGGAACGACGCGGATCTTGGAACGCCTCGTCTCGCCTGTGCGTTTCAGACACGTATCGCCAGCGACGGTCACCCTTCCAGATTTCCTTCTCACAAGTCAAGGGAGATTGAACGACGCCTCGTAAAAGCAAGAAGAAGTCTGAAAAAGCCCTCACCAAGAGGCCACCGAGCAGCTTCCCTGCTCGGTCAATCCCTGGCGGGTAGCTCCTAACCATCCACGCTAAGGATCGAAAGCCCTCACCAAGAGGCTACCGAGCAGCTTCCCTGCTCGGTCAATCCCTGGCGGGTAGCTCCTACCCATCTACACCAAGGATCGAAAGCCCTCACTAAGAGGCCACCGAGCAGCTTTCCTGCTCGGTCAATCCCTGGTGGGCAGCTCCTACCCACCCACGCCAAGGATCGAAAGCCCTCACCAAGAGGCCACCGAATAGCTACCCTACTTAGTCAATCCGTGGCGGGTAGTTCCTACCTACCCACACCAAGAATCGAAAGCCCTCACCAAGAGGCCACCGAGCAGCTTCCCTGCTCGGTTAGTCCCTGGCGGGTAGCTCCTATCCATCCATGCCAAGGATCGAAATCCCTCACCAAGAGGCCACCGAGCAGCTTCCCTGCTCGGTCAATCCCTGGCGAGTAGCTCCTACCCATCCGTAAGTCAATGTCGCGCACCCCGCGTGTTCGCGGAGAGGCAGAATATGTAAAATACGATTTTTCAAAGCTCGCAACACCGACTTGAACTCCAGAATCGATACTAAACCCTAACTAGCATAACTTGGTATGAGGTTAACTACTCGGATAGAAGTTATACCTCACGATACCAAGTCTTTCGGGTCTTCTTCGTTGTCCTCCACCTCGTTGTCAGCTCCAAGGATCGGAACGGATCGGGAAACCGCGACGGCCTCCTCGATGTTGGGTTACCTACAACGGCAGCAAGCTTTCGGGAGGCATCATCCATGCCAAGTTAAAATTTTGCCATTGAAGATAACCCTAAAACTAGGAACTTTAACTAGAGAATCAAACAAAACATCGAAGCAAACAACTTTACTTCTAAGAGTTAGGGATTACAACCTTTGTAGTCCGTTCCTTCGCTTCATAAGCTCCTTGTTGAGGTCCCTTCACTGCGATCATCGTGAACCCGGACTCTAGAGAAGATCCATGAGGTGAATGAGGCATCTTGCTTGAAGTCTTCCTTTTCAAAGATGATCTACCTTGAAGAATCTCAAACCCAAGCTCTTGCTTCTCTAATCAAGTATTAGTAAAGCAAATACCCTAATCTAAGTGGCTAGAATAGATTAGAATGATGAGGTAGGAATTTTTCTCTCTTTTGTTTTCTTGATCTCACTTTTAAATCACCACAAACCAAAAAGCTAGAAAGCTTTTGCAAGAGGAAGAAGAAGAAGAAATCCTTTTGTGATGAATAATGAATGAATTGTTGAGGTTATAAATGCAACCTAGGGTTAAGCATGACATGCTTAACCCTTGTAAAGACTTTACCATGGGTTAAGGTTTGGGTTGGGTTAACAAATATCTCTCCAAAATATCAAAGAAAATGGACAAATTCAAACCTTCATGAAGCTTCCTCAAAGCTCATCCAAAACCTAATCCAAAAGCTTAACCCTAATCCAAACCCTAAAATGGTTAAATCTCAAAACCTTTGTTGCATTTGTAACCCTAACATGTTACAATATTATATATCACATATATAATATTTAATGTAACAAAAGAAACTAATACAATTAACATATATCACATATATATCAATGTATCATCCAAGTGAGAAAAAGAATCTTTAAGTGAGCTTATATTAGTTAATGTGATGTAATATATCAAATATATAATTATATATTAAATTATCGAATCAACACTTGATCCGATAATCTGGTTATTTCATAAATAACCGACTAATATAAAATGTATCAGTTCATCGAATCAACACTTGATCCGATGACCCGGCTATATCACATATACCCGGCCGATATCACATATCGTGAGAATATAATACGGTATCACATACTCGTATTATTCTCGGTCCCGAACATATCACATATGTGCTCCTACTCCGTTTTGCCTGAGCCAGGAAACTTCTGTGTAGGACTCTAAAGAATCGTCAATACGCCGGCAGTAGGTGATGATCATATCAAACACCCACAAGCTGCAAGCGTTCAGCTAAACGTAACAGCCATCCAGGTATTGAGTGATCAGAAGATCAACAAGCAAGCCTGTACATTCTCCTGTGAATCCAATCAGTAACACTGCCGTACAGTCCGGTCTCTTCGTCTGATATGTCGCATATCTAGTCTAGGGGTGGTTTACGTCAGACCCCAGTAACCGATAAGTCGTATCGATATGAGGTCCATAACAGTTCGAGAAACTACTGATAACACTTACCAGTAAATCTCAGCAACCCTGGCCAGGGATTTCCAGTTATAGCCAATCGAACACAGTGCAATATCAACTCCCAATACCGGGAGAGACGAAACCCCTCCTATCGCTCATTGCCTCCATGTGATTCGGGACTGTACCCAAAAGCCACCGTTTTGCATGTTCTCTTGAAGGTGGTAAGGTAGAAATCAAAGCACAGTGGGAATCACACAAGACTCTGTGACGATCTCGGGTCTACAGACTAACCTATACCAGTGTCACCAGAGAACTGCCATCTGACGTGAGGTATAATACCATATGGGAGTTCTCGGCGAGTCCGTCCAGTGTACCCAGTCTCCACTGAGCACCCGTATACTATCTCTAATGTCAAACACCAATGGATATGGGATCATCCATCGCCCATCTGCATGGGTCGAGAAGCTATACGCTAGTCTACTCTGGTATATCGATGTCATGTCTCGATACACCTATGACTAGGAACATTTGAAGGATGTACTTAGCGACTACACTGTCCCCACTAGTATGATCTGCATCATAGTCCTGGTAATCAAGTACTCATCCTAAGGGCTTTATCAATATGTAACATAGAGACAATCAGAGTACATGTTAAAATAAAGAACAACCAGATAGTATACTATCATGTCGAGTAAGAAAGTCCTCCATATATATGTTCAAGCATCCACTACAATATACATCGTAGGTACAGTAATGGCCTCTAGGGCATACATATCACTAACAATCTCCCACTTGCACTAGGGCCATCTGTTGTAGTATCTCATACCCAACAATCAGCTGTGGTTGAAGTATCTCATATTCAACCATCCCATAAAAGTCACTACTGGGAAATAGGCCCTTGTGAGTGGATCCGCATTGTTGTCCTCTGTTTCTACTCTCCTATCCTCGATCTCCCTGGAGATCAACCATCTCCATGATCAGGTGATACTGCCTAAGAATATGTCTGGATCTCTGATGGGACGGGGGTTCCTAGGCATAAGCCATAACTCCATTGTCACACAATGGTAGGAACGAAGTTCATCTCATGAACTTATATACATCCAGACTGCCTCTTTGGTAGCAACCTTGGTAACGATGTATCTTGCCTTTAATCATCTAGTTTGTCACGGTATCTAGCTTGGAACTCTTCCAGCATACCGTCCCTCCACTGAGGGTAAAAACAATGCCTGTGACTGACATTCAGTCGACCTTACCATCATGGAATCTTTCCAGTGATTCGCCTCAGGATTGATTGATACCATCTCACTACACCTAGTGAGAATCCTAACATCCAATTAGATCTATCTCATAGATCCAAAACCCAGGATTTAGGATATATCATTTTGATCCTATATGGAGAATCCATGTGATAAGAGGAGATTGACCGAGTGTAGCATAGGAAACTCCTTCCCTATCAAGAGTATGTCATCCACGTACTATACGAGGATCACCACCATACTCCCTACTCCCTTTTTGTATATACTAGGTTCATCTACCATTTTGATGAAGTCAAACTCTTTGACTACCACATCAAAATAGATGTTCTAACTCCGCGATGCATGATTTATCCCATAAAACAACTTGCACACGTTTTCGCCGCTCCCATTGTCTACGAAGCCCTCTGGCTGTGTACTTATAGACGCTCTCTTCTAAATCATTATTTAGAAAAGCTGTCATGACACCCAACCGCCAGATATCGTGGTCATGGTATGTAGCAATGACAAGTAGGATCTGGATGGACTTAAGCATAGCTTTGAAAGTCTCAACTTTTCCATGTACACCTAGTAATCTTCTCAAGATATACTTGCTTCTGATGGGGATTTAACCCTTCAGATAAAGCAACCAAAGTCCATACTTTGTTGGTGTATATGGATTCCATCTCAGATCGCTTAGCATCCAGCCATTCTCACAGAGTCCCCACTCTTGATGGCCAGCTCGAAACTAGTTGGGTCATCATCTCATAATGCAATCCCCACTCCTACTGTTATAGAGAAACCGAAGTATCTCTCAGGTGGATGAGAAACCCAACCAGATCGGCGGAGAGGCTAAGGTTCGTTGGAAACTATTGAATCCTCCGGTTCTACCAAATCATCAGCTGCAGTTTGTATAGCTGGAACTCCTTCTAGTTCTACCTTATGACCACTAATTTCTTTACAAGAAATTCCTTTTCCCAAAGGTCGCATGCTGAGAAACAAAACACATTTTGCTCCTCAGTGTGGTAGAACATATTCCCTTGCGAATGCTTGGGATATCCAACAAACTTTCACAGAACTGACCTTGCCTCGAGCTTGTCCGGATTTTGCTTTTAGACATAGGCCGGACAACCCCAAATCTTAACATCCTTAAGAGATGGGCTCTTCCCATACCATAACGCATATGGAGTGGTAGGCACCTGATTTGGTTGGAACCCTATTCAATAGGTATGCAGCTTCTCAAGTGCATATCCCCAAAAGGAAATAGGCAACTCAGTAGTACTCATCATAGAGCACACCATATCACATAGGGTGCAATTGCTCTGCCCCGATATACCATCGTGCTGTGGTGTATACGGAGGAGTAATGCTAAGAGAGAATCTCATTCTCCTTTAGAATAGTCCAGAAACTCCGTGCTCGGGTATTCTCCTCCCTGATCTCATCAAAGGACATAATACTTATACCTGTTTTGGTTCTCTACGTCTAACTTATATTCATTGAATTTCTCAAAAGATTTAGACTTGTGTTTCAACAGGAACATATGTTCGAATCTTGAGAGATAATCAGTGAATGTAATGAAGTACAAAGAACCAGTCCTGACATGTGTAGTCAGGGGACCTTACATACATCATCATGTATCAATCCCAAGAGTTCACTAACTCTTTCTCTGTTTCCAATAAACGGAGCTATGGTCATCTTATCTTTGTGACATGACTGGCAAGTTTCACAAAATGTAAATTCAAACTGATTTAAATATGCATCTTTATGTAACTTCAGCTAGTCGGGTCGCATTGATATGACCTAGTCTACAATGCCTCAAGAAGGATTTGTTCATTTCTGAACTCTTCCTCTTGAGTGTGTTCTGTACATTAAGAACTGTGGTTTGACTTAGAACATCTATGCTTTTAGATAACGTGCCTGAACCTATCAACTCTTGATATAGGAAAATGTTCAAAACATTATCCAACAATACAAAATTATATCCTTCTTTACTAAATAAAGATACTGATACGATTTTGTATATCAGGTTCGGTATCTAATAACATTCATTCAGAATCACTGTATTTGGTAATACAGGGTGATAACTGCCAACAGACTTGGCTGCAACACTTGCACCATTTTTAACTCTTAAAACTTATCACACTTTCTCATTTCTTTACCTATCTGTAGCCCATGTAACAGATTACATTTGCGGGATCCTGATTCGGTATCTCATTCCCAGGACGTAAAGGTAATTGAGAAACAGTTCTCTGTAATGAACACACCCAAAGAAAATGCATCATCATGTACTTTCTTCGTGTGGGCGGCACGGGAATTCTGGTAATCCCCAATTTCCTACTCGATCTTATAACAATTATAAGTTGGAGCGGGACCAACGTTCCCTAGCTCAGTATAACAAGCGGGTTCGGTCAATACATCCGTATTATTATCTTGATTAAGGCGTGACATGGTCGCTACCTGGAGAGAGAGAAGAAAACACTCAGCGTATGCTCTTGCAAGATTAGATTGGTTATTTATTTATCTAATCAGGATGGCTCCCACTGTTTTAGTCAAATCTTCCTTCAAACCCTAAAAGGAAAGACTAGCCGGGATTAATTACACGCTATAAGTTCGCCAATCTTTCAGCCAGGCTAGTGCCGGTATTTTGAGGGAGGTTCCCCGTGCTTTCGCACGGACCTAATTAAAATAAACCTCGTTTTCCCAGAGGCGTAACCCTGTTGACACCTTTCTAGACTCCTACTTGATTGGCTAATTGTGATGTGTAAAACTCTCCCAGGAGTAACTCTTACTGGCAGCGGGTATCGGGATCCAACTATCTCATAGGAGGTATGCAATCTCATTGCAAATTTCAACACTTGAAATTCCCGATAATATTTTACCCCTAACATCCTATGACCTTGACGAAAGCCAACAAACCATAGGCTACTAGTCAAGTTCAACCCATCATTTCCCGATTGAATTAAACCCACCCGTACGACCCTTGACGAAAACCAACAAAGTCGCACGACTTCCCTAACTCAATCGCATCATATGCTTATACAGATAAGAATAAATAGCTACCGCACACTACGCCTTGACGAAAGCCAACAAACGCAGCACGAATACTATGAAGTACTTATCTGAAATGACGGAGGGCTACGACAGGTTTTTAAGAAAACCTTTTGCGTAATGAACTTGATATCATTGTAGAATCAAATGATTTAAATGGAGTGTTTTTTAGGCCTTCGCTAGTTTTGCCAAAGAGGTCACTCCCGGTGAAGGGATCTCGGCTCTTTCCTTGTTGAATGAGGTGCAGGATATTCATAATACCACTATGCAAAGCAAGAACTAGAAAAGCAATCAAAAAGAAAAACCGAGAGTTGTAGCATCTGCCAGTTATTGCTAAAGAGGTCACTCCCGGTAAAGGGATCTCGACTCTTTCTTTATCGAATAGGTGCTGGATGTTCTACAAGGAACACCGCTATGCATAGCAACAACTAGAGCTACCTGTTTTTGAAAATTCGATTCCAAAACATCTTTAGGTTTCTTTTATTTCATTAATCTTATTAATGAAGTCCCATCATTTAAGTTTACCTAAACATCACAGATAAATACAACGTACGCTTATGTCATCCGCATTCGCCTCGATGTCCTCTCGTGCACCGTTAAGTTAGGTAACTAACGGCAGAGCGGAGCAGTGCTAGCGCGGGTATAAAACATAAGAAATGTCTATATAATATATCACATATACTATATCATGTATTCATCTTAACATATCAAATGATCACATCACAGATATCGCAGCAGAAGAAACATATGAAATATTGGATATACTAGGAGGTCTGTGTTTTAATGTGAGCCTGTATAAAACACGGATTCCACGGTCACGATGAATAGCCAATCCCACACCCCTAGACCCCTACGAGAGTGGCAAGAAACCCTACCAGTTCTAGAGTTAGGACACCCGGTCTCGACTCCTCGAGATGGTCTCCCACTGAACCCTAGAACCCAGTTACTTGTGCTCCCCGCCTTGGGTCTATCCTAATGCAGAAAAGTAAATAATATATAATGGTGACATCATCCTCAACCCGAAGTGCCCAAATAAAAGAATATTACATACAATGAATTTTACATGAATGAAAATAAAAACTCTCATCTCACATAAAACCCCCGGCTATTCAAAACACGACGATCCAATATAACATATCACAGCAACACATAACATCACATGTCATCAACGTAAGTAAATATGCGTATCCCAATTGTCGTTGATGTATAGCAACGAAACCGGCGATACACCACATATTACACTTACGGTCGCAGAAAAGAAAATGTAAAACTACATCGCATGCCTAACCAAATGAATTCCTTAGACATCACAAGCCTAACATTAATAAACCCCGCATTTTAGTCTCGATCTCGAAAACACTTTTCAATATCTAGTCGGGCAATTCAACAAGGTTCCCGACATCCTGATCGAATGCTCGTCAGAAACTTTAGTAGACGGCCGCACCCCCCGGTGCCGTCGATGAAGTGCACTAAGGCGGAACACCGCTGCCGCGAGCACCCGAACGGATGCTTTTGGCGACGGGGTTCTCCTACAGTCAATTGGTCGGGGCTATGGAGCGTGGCTATCTATTAAGTTTACCCGGCGAGTATCCGCGTATGCTACGTGATTGCGACGGATTTTTGATAGCATCAAAATCCCATGGCAACCGATCAAAATGAGACTAAACTACTAGATTTATAGCATTCAAACTAGTTATCTCATAACTAGATGTGGATTCCAAATATTGTATCACATTACAGAAAAAGTTAGACGATGTTAAACATTCCGATCGAATCAACAAACACCCAAAATTTCTCTATTTGCTAAACACTTGAACATAGTTTAAAAGCATCCATCACATGCCACAGTACCAATGGACCAGCCGTAGAAGGGTCAAACCAACGCCTCACATGTGGCAACGCCGAACTACCACAAACCCTAAGGTTTAGAGGTGGTTCTGACGGTCACATAATCGAGTTAAGGTTTTCGTTCTTCTAGAGGGTCCACCTTGTTACTTGCACGACTTTGAATGTTCTTTAACTAAGGATAAATCCAACGCTTGGAAATTTTCCGGCAGGGGAAAAAGTGAGTTATTGATATCCGTTCGAACTTTTTAACACTGTCTAAACAAACCGAAACAAAGCTAGAATTACGAATACGAAACACTCCAAATTATTTAATGCAGTAAATTAACATCACTTGCAATTTTAGCAAAAACAAACAACACCTGAAGTACAAAATCCCAGAGATCAGAACATGACCAAAAATTGGAGCTCAAAAACCACCAAGGGGCTGGCCTGCTCGGAATTTCAAGCCATGTGCTCGGCCAAAATCCGAGCACATGGGTCCAGGTTTGGGCTATGTTCTCTATGTATCACATACATGATTCTGCACTTGTTTGAAAAATTTTTAGAGCTCATTTTAAAATCGACAGAAACTAGGGTTTTTCATCGGGTGTTTCGGAGTTGTTTCGGTTTCGTAATCCTACACTTATCCGTCTAATTCTCTAGCTAGGCTCTGATACCACTATTGGGTTACCTACAACGGCAGCAAGGTTTCGAGAGGTATCATCCATGCCAAGTTAAAATTTTGCCATTGAAGATAACCCTAAACCTAGGAACTTTAACTAGAGAATCAAACAAAACATCGAAGCAAACAACATTACTTCTAAGAGTTGGGGATTACAACCTTTGTAGTCCGTTCATTCGCTTCATAAGCTCCGTGTTGAGGTCCCTTTGCTGCGATCATCATGAACCCGGACTCTGGAGAGGCTCCGTGAGGTGAATGAGGCATCTTGCTTGAAAAATTTTTAGAGCTCATTTTAAAATCGACAGAAACTAGGGTTTTTCATCGGGTGTTTCGGAGTTTTTTCGGTTTCGTAATCCTACACTTATCCGTCTAATTCTCTAGCTAGGCTCTGATACTACTATTGGGTTACCTACAACGGCAGCAAGGTTTCGAGAGGTATCATCCATGCCAAGTTAAAATTTTGCCATTGAAGATAACCCTAAACCTAGGAACTTTAACTAGAGAATCAAACAAAACATCGAAGCAAACAACATTACTTCTAAGAGTTGGGGATTACAACCTTTGTAGTCCGTTCCTTCGCTTCATAAGCTCCGTGTTGAGGTCCCTTTGCTGCGATCATCATGAACCCGGACTCTGGAGAGGCTCCGTGAGGTGAATGAGGCATCTTGCTTGAAGTCTTCCTTTTCAAAGATGATCTACCTTGAAGAATCTCAAACCCAAGCTCTTGCTTCTCTAATCAAGTATTAGTAAAGCAAACACCCTAATCTAAGTGGCTAGAATAGATGAGGATGATGAAGTAGGAATTTTTCTCTCTTTTGTTTTCTTGATCTCACTTTTAAATCACCACAAACCAAAAAGCTAGAATGCTTTTTCAAAAGGAGGAAGAAGAAGAAATCCTTTTGTGATGAAAAATGAATGAATTGTTGAGGTTAGAAATGCAACCTAGGGTTAAACATGGCATTCTTAACCCTTGTAGAGACTTTACCATGGGTTAAGGTTTGGGTTGGGTTAACAAATATCTCTCCAAAATATCAAAGTCAAACCTTCATGAAGCTTCCTCAAAGCTCATCCAAAACCTAATCCAAAAGCTTAACCCTAATCCAAACCCTAACATGGTTAAATCTCAAAACCTTTGTTGAATTTGTAACCCTAATATGTTACAATATTATATATCACATATATAATATTTAATGTAACAAAAGAAACTTATACAATTAACATATATCCCATATATATCAATGTATCATCCAAGTGAGAAAAACAATCTTTAAGTGAGCTTATATTAGTTAATGTAATGTAATATATCAAATATATAATTATACATTAATTTAGAGAATCAACACTTGATCCGATAATCCGGCTATTTCACAAATAACCGACTAATATAAAATGTATCAGTTCATCGAATCAACACTTGATCCGATGACCCGGTTATATCACATATACCCGGCCAATATCACATATTGCGAGAATCTAATACTGTATCACATACTCATATTATTCTCGGCCCCGCACATATCACATATGTGCTCCTACTCCGTTTTGCCTGAGCCAGGAAACCTCTGTGTAGGACTCTAAAGAATCGTCAATACGCCGGCAGTAGGTGATGATCATATCAAACACCCACAAGCTGCAAGCGGTTAGCTAAACGTAACAGCCACCCAGGTATTAAGCGATCAGAAGATCAACAAGCAAGCATGTACATTCTCCTGTGAATCCAATCAGTAACACTCCCGTACAGTCCGGTCACTTCGTCTGATATGTCGCATATCTAGTCTAGGGGTGGTAAACGTCTGACCCCAGTAACCAATAAGTCGTGTCGATATGAGATCCATAACAGTTCGAGAAACTACTGATAACACTTACCAGTAAATCTCAGCAACCCTGGCTAGGGATTTTCAGTTATAGCCAATCGAACACAGCGCAACATCAACTCCCAATACCGGGAGAGACGAAACCCCTCCTATCGCTCATTCCCTCCATATGATTCGGGACTGTACCCAAAAGCCACCGTTTTGCACATTCTCTTGAACGTGGTAAGGTGGAAATAAAAGCACAGTGGGAATCACACAAGACTCTATGACAATCTCGGGTCTACAGACTAACCTGTACCTGTGTCACCAGAGAACTTCCATCTCACGTGAGGTATAATACCATCTGGGAGTTCTCGGCGAGTTCGTCCAGTGTACCTAGTCTCCACTGAGCACTCGTATACTATCTCTGATGTCAAAAACCAATGGATATGGGATCATCCATCGCCCATCTGCATGGGTCGAGAAGCTATAAGTTAGTCTACTCTGGTATATCAATGCCCTGTCTCGATACACCTACGACTAGGAATATTTGAAGGATGTACTTAGCGACTACACTGTCCCCACTAGTATGATCTGCATCATAGTCCTGGTAATCAAGTACTCATCCTAAGGGCTTTATCAATATGTAACATAGAGACAATCAGAGTACATGTTAAGATCAAGAGCAACCAGATAGCATACTATCATGTCGAGCAAGAAAGTCCTCCATATATATGTCCAAGCATCCACTACAATATACATCGTATGTACAGTAATGGCCTCTAGGGCATACAAATCACTAACACTCGAGTCAAAGACGATCCACCCGAGAGTCTATAGTCCGAGCTCTTACCTCAAATCCGAGATAATTACAGCATCTAGCTCGCTAAACTAGATGTCCTAGGTTGTGTAGAGTGAGAAGATGGAGTGATTTGTCTCTTGGAACCCTAGGATTCTCAACACATGAGAGCTTTTAGGGTTTTATGAAGAAGAAGGTGACTTGAGGAAAACATAGTGAAGAAGGAGCTTTTGGGTGAGAATGGCTAAGTCTTTTTTTGTAGAGAATAATCAAGCATGCAATAATTCATGAGATAAAATATCTCACAAAATATCAAGCATGCTTGAAAATATAGTGTGAGTCATTCCATGAGTCACCAAAAGCCATGTCTCACTTAATGCTAGCCTCCACCTCATTTCCTCCACCACATTTCATTTATTCAAAAAGAATAAAACCCTAAATGAGGTGTTACCTTCTAGAAGCAAACCCGATCAAATTACGAGAATGCCCCTCATCCGTATATACATACCCGCATCCGCATTCCGAAGAATACAAATACAAAGAGACGAAAATAATCCATCGATATAATACTAGGATCCGGCTTAAACCAAAGCCCACTAATATTATCCGCCCGATCATCATACGTGTACAAGTACACGTAAAGGATCGAAGCCCTGCCGTAAAACCATACGGCCTCTATACCTTTTGCCCGGAGCAGGGAAACCCTCTATGTGGGACTCTAAAGACTCGATAGTACGCTGGCAGTGGGTTTAACCACAAGCCGCAAGCGGTACTAGCTGCACGTAACGGATACCCAGGTATCTGTCTGTTAGTTATATGTATGCCCTAGAAGCCATTACTATACATAGGATGTATATTGTAGTGGATGCTTGGACATATATAGGGAGGACTTTTTTGCTCGACATGATAGTATACTATCTGGTTGCTCTTTACCTTAACGTGTACATTGATTGTCTCTCTGTTACATGTTGGTAAAGCCCTTAGGATGTGTATTTGACTACCTGGACTATGATGCGGATCATACTAGTGGGGACATGGTAGTCCATAAGTACATCCTTCAAAGTCCCTAGTCGTGGGTGTATCGAGACGGGGCATCGATATACCAGAGTAGACTAACGTGTACCTTCTCGACCCATACAGATGGGCGATGGATGATCCCATATCCATTGGTGTTTGACATCAGAGATGATATACGGGTGCTCAGTGGAGACTGGGTACACTGGACGGACTCGCCGAGAACTCCCAGATGGTATTATACCTTACGTCAGATGGTAGTTCTCTGGTGACACTGGTACAGAGTAGTCTGTTGACCCGAGATCGTCATAGAGTCTTGTGTGATTCCCACTGTGCTTTGATTTCTACCTTACCACGTCCAAGAGGGCGTGCAAAACGGTGGCTTTTGGGTACAGTCCCGAATCACATGGAGGCAATGAGCGATAGGAGGGGATTCGTCTCTCCCGGTATAGAGAGTTGATGTTGCGCTGTGTTCGATTGGCTATAACCGGAAATCCCTGGCCAGGGTTGCTGAGATTTACTGTTAAGTGTTACCAGTAGTTTCTCGAATTGTTATAGACCTCATATCGACACGACTTATCGAGCTACTGGGGTCTGACGTTTACCACCCCTAGGCGAAATATGCGACATATCAGACGATCAGACCGGACTGTACGGTAAGTGTTACTGGTTGGATTCACAGGAGTGTGAGCGGGCTTGCTCGTCGATCTTCTGATCGCTCAATACCCGGGTGGCCGTTACGTTTAGCAGACCGCTTGCGGCTTGTGGGTGATTGATATGATCATCACCTGCTGCCGGCGTATTGACGAGTCTTTAGAGTCCTACACAGAGGTTTCCTGGCTCAAGCGAAACGAAATAGGAGGACATATGAGATATGTGCAGGACCGAGAATAATGCGTGTATGTGATACCGTATTCTATTCTCGCGATGAATGTATCGATTGGTTGTATGCGATATAACCTAGTTATCGAATCAAGGATTGATTCGATAAGTCGATACATTGGATATTAGTCGGTCATATGCGATATGACCGGATCGTTAAATCAAGCGTTGATTTAATGATTTAATGCACAATTATATATTTGATATATTACTTTGCATTAACTAGTATTGGTTCACTTTAAAAGGATTTTCTCACTTGATGTGCACATTGTATATGTGATATACTTTTGTGCATTTGATTGTATCATGTTTAATGATACATGAATGTTTGGGTGTATGTTTAGATTAAACCATGGTTATGTAATGGTTAGGGTTTTGTTTATTTACTTATTCATTTATTTATTTATTCATTTTGAAAGATAAATAAAATGGTGGCTTATTTTGTTTCTTTCATGAAACTTCATGAAGTGTTGAAAGTTTGACCATTTTGTTTGTTTCCATTAACCTAACCATTCAACCTAACCATGGTTTATTCTCTACACCTAACTATGGTTACCATTATGATAAGTATCATATTATTTCTTATTTTAGAAAAAAAAACTTATCATATTATCTTCTTCTTCTCCTTCTTCAACATGAAGAAAACCTTGCCTCCATTAATGGCAACTTGAGAAAAAGAGTGAGAAATCCAATTCTAAAGTGAACCCACTTCCTATTTCTTCATCCTCTACCACTTGCCAAGTAGTATAGGGTGTTTTCTTCCCAAGTTTCATGGCTTGGTCAAGTTGGAGCTTGATCTTGTGTTGCCTCGACGTAGATCATCTTCGGCATCGAAGTCGACGACCTTGCCCGCCCATTTCTCCGATGAAGCCGACGCTAGAGCCCGGGATCCGATGATCGCAGCGAGGACACATCATCACGGAGCTATGGAGGTGGAGGACCGAATCTACAAAGGTTGTAGCCTCTTTCTCTTAGTTAAGTTGTTAACTAGTTTCTCTTTTCGCCTAAACTCTAGTCAACGAATCTGTATTAGGGTTTCTCGGCACTTGTAAAATTTGAAATTAGCATGGTTGATGCCTTGTGAGACCTCATTAGAGTGCCTAGGAACCCTACAGTGGTATCAGAGCCTAGCTAGAGCCTCAGGCGATGCGTAGACGGAGTTAGAAGTCCGATCGAACCGAAACCCTAACTCTCAAAATGCTCTCTGTACATTTTTTGAAATCGGGGATTTTTCCAGATTAAAAATATGCAGAAAAATCAGCAGGAGTTTTTAAGAATTACTGTGAAATTCGAGCGGCCAATTCGTCTAAACTGCGGCGGAACCGCGGCACGAGCATGCCTCGTGCGGCGGAACCGCGGCACGAGCATGCCTCGTGCGGCGGTTCCGCGGCCAAGTTGTCACATCACCTCTTGAATTTTGCAAAGTAATTCCTATTTAGTGGTGCTGAGTTTTCTGGGAATTTTTAATTTGCACTCAAGAGTTGAGTTTTCTGGGGTGTTTTGGAGCTTCGATGATTCGATCGGATTATCAGGCTTTGTCTATGTGGCTTTCCGGATATTTTAGAATATGTTAAAAAGTTCGACTGGATATAAACACCCACCTTTTTCCTTGTCGGAAAATTTCCAAGTGTTGGATTTTTCCGTAGTTTAATGACGTTCTAAGTAGTGCAAGTAACGCGATGGTCCCTCTAGAAGACAACAAACCTTAACTCGATTATGTGACCGTCTTGAACTGCCCTTTGAACCTTAGGGTTTGGGGCAGTACGGCGTGCCACATGTGAGGCGTTGGCTTGACCCTTCTACAGCTGGACCGTTGGTACTGAGGCATGAACTGGATATTTTTAAACTTGTTTCATGTGTTGATCTGTTTCGGGAAAACTTGGGTGTTCGAATGTTCGATTGGAAAGTTTAACATTTTCTATTTATCCGGAATGTGATACAATAATTGGAATCCACAAGTAGTTATGAGATAACTGATTTGAATGTTATAAACATAGCATTTTAGTCTCACTTGATCGGTTGCCACGGAATTTTGATGCGATCAAAAGTCCGTCGTAATCACGTAGCGTACGCGGATACTCGCCGGATAAACTTAATAGACAGCCACACCCCATAGCCCCGACCAAGTGACTGTAGGAGAACCCCATTGCCAAAAGCATCCGTTCGGGTGCTCGCGGTAGCGGTGTTCCGCCTTGGTGCACTTAGTCGACAGTATCGGGGGTGCGGCCGTCTACTAAAGTTTGCGACGAGCATCCGATCAAAATGTCAGGAATCTTGTTGAATTGTTCGACATGATATTGAAAAGTGTTTTCAATAATGAGACTGAAATGCGGGGTTTATAATTGTTAGGCGTGCGATGTCTAAGGAATTCATTTGATTAGGCATGCGATGTCTATGCATGTTGCGGATTCCAACTGTTGTAGTTTTACACTTTCTTTTCTGCGACCGTAAGTGTAATATGTGATATCGCCGGTTTCGTTGCTATATTTCAACGACAATTGGGATGCGCATATTTACTTACGTTGATGGCATGTGATGTTATGTGTTGCTGGATATGTTATAATGGATCGTCGTGTTTGAATAGCCGGGGGGTTTTTATGTGAGATGAGTGTTTTTCATTTTCATTCATGTAAAAACTTGTATGTAATATTCTTTTATTGGGGCACTTCCAGGTTGCGGAAGATGTCACCGTTTGTATATTATTTACTTTTCCGCACTAGGATAGACCCAAGGAGGAGGGCACAAGTAACCGGGTTCTGGAGTCCAGTGGGAGACCAACTCGAGGAGTCGAGTCCGGGTCTCCTAACTTTAGAATTGGTAGGGTTACTTGCCGCTCTCGTAGGGGTCTAGGGGTGTGGGTTTGGCTATTCATCGCGACCGTGGAATCCGTGTTTTATACCGGCTCGTATTAAAAACACGGACGTCCTAGTATATCCAATATTTCATATGATATTTTCTGCTGCGATATCTGTGATGTGATCATGTGATGTTCTGTGATAAATACTGTATATAGTATATATGATATATTATATAGACGTTATTTATGTTTTACACCCGCGCTAGCCCTGCCCTGCTCTGCCGTTAGTTACCTAACCTAACGGTGCATGAAGGGACATCGAGGCGAATGCGGATGGCATAAGTGTACGTCGTATTTATCTGTAATGTTTAGGTACATAAATGATGGGATATTCATTAATGAGATTAATGAAAGAAAAGAAACCTAAGATGTTGTAGAATCGAATTTCAAAAATAAAACTGGTAGCTACAGTTCTTGCTTTGCACAGCGGTATATATGATATATCCTGCACCTTATTCGATAAGGAAAGGACCGAGATCCCTTCACCGGGAGTGACTCCTTTAGCAATTACTGGCAGATGCTACACACTCGGTTTGTCTTTTGATTGCTTTTGAGAGTTTTTGCCTTGCACAGTGATATATATGATATATCCCGCACCTTATTCGATAAGGAAAGGGCCGACGATCCCTTCACCAGGAGTGACCCCTTTAGCAAAACTAGAAAAGCCTCAAAAACACTCCATTTCAAAATCATTTGATTCTACAACGATATCAAGTTCATTACGCAATAGGTTTTCAGAAAAACCTGTCGTAGCCCTCCGTCATTTCAGATAAATACTAGTTAGTATTCGTGCTACGTTTGTTGACTATGTTAAGGCGTAGTGTGCGGTAGCTTATTAGTGCTTATCTGCATAAGCATATGATGCGATTGGATTAGGGTAGTCGTGCGACTTTGTTGACTATGTTAAGGGTCGTGCGGGTGGGTTTAATTCAATCGGGAAATGACGGGTTGAACTTGACTAGCACTTATGATTTGTTGACTATGTTAAGGTCATATAGCTGCTAGGGGCAAAATATTATCGGGAATTTCAAGTGTTGAAATTTGCAATGAGATTGCATACCTTCTATGAGATAGTTGGATCCCGATACCCACTGCGAGTAAGAGTTACTCCTGGGAGAGTTTTACACATTACAATTAGCCGATTAAGTAGGTGTCTAGAAAGGTGTCAACGGGGTTATGCCTCTGGGAAAACGAGGTTTACATTAATTAGGTTCGTGCGAAAGCACGGGGGACCTCCCTCAAAGTACCGACACTGGCCTGGCTGAAAGATTGGCGAACTTGTAGCATGTAATTAATCCCGGCTAGTCTTTCCTTTTAGGGTTTGAAGGAAGATTTGATAAAAAACAGTGGGAGCCATCCTGATTAGATAAAATAATAACCAATCTATTCTTGCAAGAGCGCACGCTGAGTGTTTTCTTCTCTCTCTCTCCAGGTAGCGACCATATCACGCCTTAATCAAGATAATAATACGGATTATTGACCGAACCCGCTTGTTATACTGACCTGGGGAACGTTGGTCCCGCTCCAACTTATAATTGTTATAAGACAGAGCAGAAAATTGGGGATTACCAGAATTCCTGTGCCGCCCAAACGAAGAGAGTGCATGCTGATGCATCATCTTCGGGTGTGTTCATTACAAAGAACTGTTTCTCAGTATCCTCCGCATCCTGGGTATATGATACCGGATCAGGATCCCAGATATGTAATCTGTTACATAGGGCTGCAAAAAGGTAGAAAAACTGAGAACGGGTGATAAGTTTCATGAGACAGAAAACGGGGCAAGTGTTGCAGCCAAGTTTGTTGGTCACTGTCACCCTGTATTACCAATACATTGATTCTGAACAAATACTATTAGATACCGAACCTGATATACAAAATCATATCAGTCTCTTTATTAGTAAAGAAATGATAAAATTTTGTATTGTTGGATAATGTTTTGAACATTTCCTATATCAAAAGTTGATCGGTTCAGGCACGTTATCTAAAAGCGCTGATGTTCTAAATCAAACTACAGTTCTTAGTATACGGAACACACACAAGAGGAAGAGTTCAGAAATGAACGGATCCTTCTTGAGGTATTGTAGACTGGGTCATATCAATGCGACCCGACTAGCTGAAGTTACATAAAGATGCATATTTAAATCAGTTTGAATTTACATCTTATGAAACTTTCCAGCCATGTCATAAAGATAAGATGACCATAGCTCCGTTTACTGGAAACAGAGAAAGAGTTAGTAAACTCTTGGGACTGATACATGATGATGTATGTAAGGTCCCCTGTCTACACATACCAGGACTGGTTCTTTATACTTCATTACGTTCTCTGATGATCTCTCAAGATTCAGACATATGTTCCTGTTGAAACACAAGTCAGAACCTTTTGAGATATTCACAGAATATAAGTTAGAAGTAGAGAACCAATGAGGGTATAAGTATTATGTCCTTTGATGCGATCAGGGAGGAGAATACTTGAGCACGGAATTCCTGGAATATTCTAAAGGAGAATGAGATTCTCTCTCAGCATTACTCCTCCGTATACACCATAGCACGATGGTATATCGGGGCGGAGCAATTGCACCCTATTCGATATGGTGTGCTCTATGATGAGTAATACTGAGTTACCTGTTTCCTTTTGGGTATTATGCGCTTGAGAAGCTGCATACCTATTGAATAGGGTTCGAATCAGATCACAGCCTACCACTCCATATGAGATATGGTATGGGAAGAGCACATGTCTTAAGCTAGTTAAGATTTGGGGTTGTCCGGCCTATGTCTAGAAGCAAAATCCGGACAAGCTCGAAGCAAGGTCTGTTATGTAGAACTGGAAATGTTCCAGCTATACAAGCTACAGCAGATGATTTGGTAGAACCAAAGGATTCAATAGACACCGACGAACCTCAGCCTCTCCGCCGATCTAGTAGGGTTCCTCACCCACCTGAGAGATACTTCTGTTTCTCTATGACAGTGGGAGCGAGGATTGCATCATGAGATGATGACCCAACTAGTTTCGAGCTGGCCATCAGGAGTGGGACTCTATATGAATGACTGGATGCTTAGCGATCTAAGATGGAATCCTTATACACCAACAAAGTATGGACTTTGGTTGCTATATCTGAAGGGTTAAATCCCCTTCAGGAGCAAGTATATCTTGAGAAGATTACTTGGTATAGATGGAAAAGTTGAGACTTTCAAAGCTACACTTGTTAAAAGTTTGCATCATTTACCAGGCGTGGATTATGATGAAACCTTTTTCAAGTAACCAAGCTTAAGTCTATCCAGATCCTACTTGCCACGGCTACATACCATGACTACGATATCTGGTGGTTGGGTGTCATGACAGCTTTTCTAAATGATGTTTTAGAAGAGTGCGTCTGTAAGTACACAGCCAGAGGGCTTCGTAGACAGTGGGAGCAGCGGAAACGTGTACAAGTTGCTTTATAGCATAAAGCAGACATCGCGGAGTTGGAACGTCTGTTTTGATGTAGTTGTCAAAAAGTTTGACTTCATCAAAATAGTAGATGAACCTTGTATATACAAAAAAGGTAGTAGGGAGTATGGTGGTGATCCTCGTAGAGTATGTGGATAACATACTCTTGATAAGAAAGGAGTTTCCTATGCTACGCTTGGTCAATCTCCGCTTATCATAAGGATTCTCCGTATAGGATCAAAGTGATACCTTCTAAATCCTGAGTTTTGATCTATGAGATAGAAGTAACTGGATGTTAGGATTCTCACTAGTTGTAGTAAGATGGTATCAATTGATCCTGGGGAGAATCGCTGGAAGTGTTCCAGGGTAATAAGGACGACTGAATGTCAGTCACAGGCATTGTCTTTACCCTCAGTAAAGGGACGGTATATTGGAAGAGTTCCAAGTTAGATACCGTGGCTAACTAGAAGATAAAAGCAGGATACATCGCTACTTAAGATGCTACCAAAGAGGCTGTCTGGGTGTATATTAGTTCATGAGATGAACTTTGTTCCTCCCATTGTGTGACAATGGAGTTGTGGCTTATGCCAAGGAACGTCTGTCCCATCAGTGATCCAGACATATTCTAAGGCAGTATCACCTGATCATGGAGATGGTTGATCTCCAGGGTGATCGAGGTTAGGAGAACAGACTCAGAGGACAACACGGCGAATCCACTCACAAAGGCCTTTTCCCAAAGAGAGACTTTTATAGGATGGTTGAGTATGAGATACTACAACCACTGCTATCAGATGGCCCTAGTGCAAGTGGAAGATTGTTAGTTATATGTATGCCCTAGAGGCCATTACTATACATAGGATGTATATTGTAGTGGATGCTTGGACATATATAGGGAGGACTTTCTTGCTCGACATGATAGTATGCTATCTGGTTGCTCTTTACCTTAACGTGTACATTGATTGTCTCTCTGTTACATGTTGGTAAAGCCCTTAGGATGTGTACTTGACTACCTGGACTATGATGCGGATCATACTAGTGGGGACATGGTAGTCCATAAGTACATCCTTCAAAGTCCCTAGTCGTGGGTGTATCGAGACGGGGCATCGATATACCAGAGTAGACTAGCGTGTACCTTCTCGACCCATACAGATGGGCGATGGATGATCCCATATCCATTGGTGTTTGACATCAGAGATGATATACGGGTGCTCAGTGGAGACTGGGTACACTGGACGGACTCGCCGAGAAATCCCAGATGGTATTATACCTTACGTCAGATGGAAGTTCTCTGGTGACACTGGTACAGAGTAGTCTGTTGACCCGAGATCGTCATAGAGTCTTATGTGATTCCCACTGTGCTTTGATTTCCACCTTACCATGTCCAAGAGGGCGTGCAAAATGGTGGCTTTTGGGTACAGTCCCGAATCACATGGAGGCAATGAGCGATAGGAGGGGATTCGTCTCTCCCGGTATAGGGAGTTGATGTTGCGCTGTATTCAATTGGCTATAACCGGAAATCCCTGGCCAGGGTTGCTGAGATTTACTGTTAAGTGTTACCAGTAGTTTCTCGAATTGTTATAGACCTCATATCGACATGACTTATCGAGCTACTGGGGTCTGACGTTTACCACCCCTAGGCGAAATATGCGACATATCAGACGATCAGACCGGACAGTACGGTAAGTGTTACGGGTTGGATTCACAGGAGTGTGAGCAGGCTTGCTCGTCGATCTTCTGATCGCTCAATACCCGGGTGGCCGTTACGTTTAGCAGACCGCTTGCGGCTTGTGGGTGATTGATATGATCATCACCTGCTGCCGGCGTATTGACGAGTCTTTAGAGTCCTACACAGAGGTTTCCTGGCTCAAGCGAAACGAAATAGGAGGACATATGAGATATGTGCGGGACCGAGAATAATGCGTGTATGTGATACCGTATTCTATTCTCGCGATGAATGTATCGATTGGTTGTATGCGATATAACCTAGTTATCGAATCAAGGATTGATTCGATAAGTCGATACATTGGATATTAGTAGGTCATATGCGATATGACCGGATTGTTAAATCAAGCGTTGATTTAATGATTTAATGCATAATTATATATTTGATATATTACTTTGCATTAACTAGTATTGGTTCACTTTAAAAGGATTTTCTCACTTGATGTGCACATTATATATGTGATATACTTTTGTGCATTTGATTGTATCATGTTTGATGATACATGAATGTTTGGGTGTATGTTTAGATTAAACCATGGTTATGTAATGGTTAGGGTTTTGTTTATTTACTTATTCATTTATTTATTTATTCATTTTGAAAGATAAATAAAATGGTGGCTTATTTTGTTTCTTTCATGAAACTTCATGAAGTGTTGAAAGTTTGACCATTTTGTTTGTTTCCATTAACCTAACCATTCAACCTAACCATGGTTTATTCTCTACACCTAACTATGGTTACCATTATGATAAGTATCATATTATTTCTTATTTTAGAAAAAAAAACTTATCATTTATCTTCTTCTTCTTCTCCTTCTTCAACATGAAGAAAACCTTGCCTCCATTAATGGCAACTTGAGAAAAAGAGTGAGAAATCCAATTCTAAAGTGAACCCACTTCCTATTTCTTCATCCTCTACCACTTGCCAAGTAGTATAGGGTGTTTTCTTCCCAAGTTTCATGGCTTGGTGAAGTTGGAGCTTGATCTTGTGTTGCCTCGACGTAGATCATCTTCGGCATCGAAGTCGACGACCTAGCCCGTCCATTTCTTTGATGAAGCCGACGCTAGAGCCCGGGATCCGATGATCGCAGCGAGGACACATCATCACGGAGCTATGGAGGTGGAGAACCGGATCTACAAAGGTTGTAGCCTCTTTCTTTTAGTTAAGTTGTTAACTAGTTTCTCTTTTCGCCTAAACTCTAGTCAACGAATCCGTATTAGGGTTTCTCGGCACTTGTAAAATTTGAAATTGGCATGGTTGATGCCTTGTGAGACCTCATTAGAGTGCCAAGGAACCCTACACTGTCGATAAGAAGGCCGATGAGAAAACCCATCCGAACTCCTATTGAGCCTGAATGTGACAATCTCCATACAGTCCAATCTGTTCGTCTAAGACTATCGCATATCGGGCCTGTTCGCCGCCGGAAGACGCTGCTGGGACGTTGGGACGTCCGGCCCGAGTTCTGGGGAGCAGATGCTATTTGGTTTTATCTGTCCACCTCTCTAAAGATACCAAGTTGATTGATGGCTCCATTTATCGAAGGTTTAGACGGATGCGGCCGATGTAGAAGACTTCGTCAGATTCCTCCTCATTTGAGGGGTTTTTGATTGTGGGGACGCTCTTCCCTGGAGGCGCAAGCCCCTGCAGTTAATTACGCTACCGCATCGCGGTAACAACTTTCTCCTTCTCCAGATGGTCACTTCGTGTCGTGGGTGTTTGTTTTTGTTTTTGGTTTCCCATGGATTGTATACAGAGACTAATTTATGTTGTCGCCCGCAGGGCGTGGATTGGTCCAAATCCGTATTTTCTTAGATTTGGGTTTTGGGTTGGGTTTAAGGATCGTTAATCTCATTTGAGACTAAGATCAACTTAAACGTTTGTTAAGGATACGTTAGTCTAATTTTAGACTAAGATCAACTTAACCGTTCATTAAGGATACGTTAGTCTAATTTTAGACTAAGATCTACTTAACAGGATCATTTAGATCCAACAAAAAAGCATTTGGGCTCTATTGTTTTAGCTTTGAGACTTTGCGGTCCATGGAGTTTAAGGACCCCACAGTCCGCGAAGTTAAGGACATCATAGTCCATGAGTTTAAGGACCCCACAGTCCAAGGTTAAGAACATCATAGTCCATGGGTTTAAAGACCCCACAATCCAAGGTTAAGGACATCATAGTCCATGGGATTAAGGACCCCACAGTCCATGGAATGTCTGGTTGTCGGAACCCGTCACCTCTCTGAAGACGTTGAAGGATTACAACGACACATATCAGAGGAGTGAAGAGATGTACCCTTGAACCAATATTGGTTGGGAGATCTATAGTCCGATTTGGGACTAAGATCTGTTAAAAAGATTTATGAGCATATGGGCTCAATTAATCTGAATGAGGGGTCTGTGGCCAGCTTGGGCTCGGCCCATTTAGTTAAAATGTTAAACATTTAACAATATTGAGCATTGATTTGGGCTCTGACAGCTTTCTTGTCTTTTATTAAGTGCTGAGCACTCATCATAACTTTGGGGCTTTATTTATAGAACAATTTATGTTCTCTCAGCACACACGTGAGGAGCACGTGGTGCGCTTGGCGCTGTGCGCCAGTTAATGAGCGCAGAGCGCTTCTGTTAAGTAGCACACACGTGAGGAGCACGTGGCGCGCTTGGCGCTGTGCGCCAGTCAATGAACGCAGAGCGCTTCTTGTGGAATAGCGCACATGTGAGGAGCACGTGGCGTGCTTGGCGCTGTGTGCCAGACAATGAGCGCAGAGCGCTTCTGGTGAAATTGCGCACACGTAAGGAGCACGTGGCGCGCTTGGCGCTGTGCGCCAGACAATGAGCGCAGAGCGCTTCTTGTGAAATAGCACACACGTGGGGAGCACGTGGCGTGCTTGGTGCTGTGCACTAGACAATGAGCGCAGAGCGCTTCTTGTGAAATTTAGAGCGCTAAAGCTCCGCAACGCTGCGCGTTAGTTTTGGAGCGCCGAAGCGCTTCTTTTAATTGGACCGCTAGGGCTCTTTTAGGCAGCTTTACGCTCTGAGAATTAAATCATCTCTTATAAGAGACTTTGTCTCATGGATCTAAGAACAAAGTTCTTATTTTATAGGAGATGTTTCAATCTCTTGTGTTTTTGGTCATAGGCTTTGCCTTTATGGATCTGTGATCCTAAGAGAATTGAATTATTCTCCCCCTTCTTATAATGAGATGTTATAATCTCTTTTGTGAAAGACAGTTTTCTTATAGATCTATGATCTAGCATAAGAACTAAGTTCTTTTTCTGATGAGATGCTTTGATCTCTTTATTTTACCTTGAAGAAATTCTTCTTCTGCTGAGAGGTTGCTCTTCTCTCTGAAATTTCTCAAAGTTTTGGGGGGGGGGTTCCTCCCTATGAGACTTGAAGTCTTGGGTCCTTTTTATACGGGAGGCTGATTTGTTGAATCAGTTAAGGAGATCTTTTCTCTAATTGATTTGGGGATGTTTCCCCCGTTGGATCTTTGATCCAAGAGCTTCTGATTTACAGAAGGCAATGTTCTTGTTTTTAACAAGATTGGGATATATTTTCCCATACAGAATTTATTCTGTATTTTGGTGATTTTAATCACCATTGGATCTTTAATCCAACGGCAGGGAACATTTAGTTCCAGCGCTAGTGCTCACGTGCTTTGCACGTGGTGCGCTGCTTAGAGTGCAGTGCTCTTAGCGCTAGCGCTCACGTGCTTTGCACGTGGTGCGCTGCTTAGAATGCAACGCTCTTAGTGCTAGCGCTCATGTGATTTGCACGTGAGCGCCGCCTCAGAGTCTTTGACTCTCAGCGCTGGCGCTGCTATGAAGTGCTGCTTCATTTCAAATTTTAAAATTTGAACAGAGCTTTGCTCTTATTGGGGAAACAAATGCCCCCCCCCACCGTTGCGCTCACGTGGTATACACGTGAGTGCAGCGGTGGCAGCATCTATGCCATTGGATCAACTCAGAAGTTGAAACGACTTTCAGTGCCTATAAATAGGGCCTTTGGCCCTTGAGATAACTTCTGTTCATTTTCTTTCTTGTTTTCTGAGAATTAATTCTCCTTCAGAGCATAGCTCTTTGTCTTAGGAACTTTCTTAGGGACAGGACTCTGTCAAAAATTTAGGTAAAGATTAAATCTTTGAAGAGATTAGTTAATAATCTAGGATTTCACCCATTAAAAGAGCCCTGCTCTTTTCAGATCATAGATCTAAAGAAAACCTTTTTAGGGTTTTGTTAACCGAGCTTTGCTCTCTTGAAATCATAGATCTAAAGAGATCTTTCTTAGGGTTTCTTGACCTATTAACAGAGCTTTGCTCTTTCAAACGATATAGATTTGTTAATCTTTTATGAAGAACTCTTAGAGTTTGTTCATAGATCTTGAAGATCTCAGAATTTTAATTCATTAAAAACTTTACTTTAAGTTTTCTGATAAGTTATTCCATCATTCTTACAGAGCATGGCTCTTCAGAATTTCCTTTGAGGAATTTTTATTCCTTTCATTATCAGAGCTGACAGATGTCACTCTATTGTAGAGCGTTGCTCTCAATGGGAGATTTACTCCTTGGCCCGAGGAGCCTCTCATTAAATGAGAATCCTTTTAGGATTTCCTCATTTAATGGCAGTCTCCTCAAATTAATGATGAGCCGTCATCCAGATTATGTGAGTCCCCTTTGGTCCATTTCCACTGCATTGCAGTGCGGTACTGCTAGTTATATGTATGCCCTAGAGGCCATTACTGTACATACGATGTATATTGTAATGGATGCTTGGACATATATAGGGAGGACTTTCTTACTCGACATGATAGTATGCTATCTGGTTGTACTTTATCTTAACATGTACTCTGATTGTCTCTATGTTACATGTTGATAAAGCCCTTAGGATATGTACTCGACTACTGGGACTATGATGAGATCATACTAGTGGGGCCACGGTAGTCGACGAGTACATCCTATAACTGTTCCTAGTCGAGGATGTATTGAGACAGGGCATCGATACACCAGAGTAGACTAGCGTATACGCATCTTGACCCATATGATGGGCGATGAATGATCCCATATCCATCGGTGTTTGACATCAAGGATGGTGTACGGGTGCTCAGTAGAGACTGGGTACACTGGACGGACTCGCCGAGAACTCCCAGATGGTATTATACCTCACGTCAGATGGCAGTTCTCCGGTGACACTGGTACAGAGTAGTCTGTTGACCCGAAATCGTCATAGAGTCTCGTGTGATTCCCACTGTGCTTTGATTTCCATCATACCACATCCAAGAGGGCGTGCAAAAAGATGGCTTTTGGGTACAGTCCCGAATCACATGGAGGTAATGAGCGATAGGAGGGGATTCGTCTCTCCCGGTATAGGGAGTTGATGTTGCGCTGTATTCGATTGGCTATAACTGGAAATCCCTGGCCAGGGTTGCTGAGATTTACTGGTAAGTATTATCAGTAGTTTCTCAAACTGTTATAGACCTCATATCGACATGACTTATCAAGCTACTGGGGTCTGACGTTTACCACCCCTAGGCGAGATATGCGACATATCAGACGACGAGACCGGACTGTACGGGAGTGTTACTGATTGGATTCACAGGAGAATGTACAGGCTTGCTTGTTGATCTTCTGATCGCTCAATACCCGGGTGGCCGTTACATTTAGCAGACCGCTTGCGGCTTGTGGGTGTTTGATATGATCATCACCTACTGCCGGCGTATTGACGAGTCTTTAGAGTCCTACACAGGGGTTTCCTGGCTCAAGCGAAACGGAGTAGGAGCACATATATGATATGTGCGGGACCGAGATTGATACGATATGAGATACCGTATTCAATTCTCGCAATTTGTAACATTGATCGGTTGTATGCGATATAGCCGGGTTATCGGATCAAGTGTTGATTCGATAAGTTGTTACATATGATATTAGTCGGTTATAGCCGAATTATTAAATCAAGAGTTGATTTAATAATTTAATGTATGATTATATATATTTGATATATTACATTACATTAACTAGTATTAGCTCACTTAAGATTTATTTTCTCACTTGATTGTGCATAAGTGTATATGTGATATATATTTGTGTACATATGATTGTGTCATGCTTGATGATACATCAAAGATGGGTGTATGAGACTTATACCAAGATTAGGGTAAAGATTAGGGTTTTGTTTATATCTTAAGAATAATAAAAGAGAAAGACTTTGTCAAAGTTCTCAAGCTTTCATGAAGCTTGTGGAAACATTGACAAAATCAACTCTTTTGGCATTCTTTAAGATATTTAGTTAACCCAACCCTTAACCATATACCTTGGTCAATTCTCTACATGAGTTAAGCATGATAGCTTAACTCACCCATGGTTACATTATTGTGAAGGAATAATTCATATGATGATATTATTCTTTCTTCTTCTTCTTCATCAAGCTCCTTGAAAAAGCTTTCAAGCTCTAATGGTGCTATGTGAAAAAGTATGAGAAAATCAATTCTAAAGTGAGCCCACCTCCTATTTCTTCATCCTCTACCACTTGCCATGTAGTAGAGTGTTTTCTCTTCACAAAGTTCATGACCTAGGGAAGGAATAGCTTGAGTTAGTGTCTCCACGACGTAGATCATCTTCGGCCTCAAAGTCATCGAAGCAAGCACGTTTGTTCTTCTTGTTGAGCTTCTCTAGAGTCCGGAGTTCACGATAGCAGCGAAGGAGACATCTACATGGAGCTATTGAAGTGAAGGACAGGATCTACAAAGGTTGTAATCCCTCTCACTTAGTGTTAAAGAGTTTAACATGCTTGTTTTCGCCTAAACTCTAGTTTAAAGATCCGGCTTTGGGTTGTTCGGCACGGCTAAATTTTAAATCGGGCATGGTTGATGCCTCGTAGACCCTTGTGCGTGTGCCTAGCAACCCTACAGTGGTATCAGAGCCAAGCTAGAGCTTTAGGCAAAGTCTAGATGAAGTTTAAAGTCCGATCGAACACCGAAACCCTAATTTGAACCCCTCTCTGGATATTTTTCAAAAATGCGATTTTTTATGAATTAAAAATTCTCAGAAAATTAAGCAGGAAAAACTAAGAATTACTGTGAAGTACGGACCTGTACCGCGCTGATTTGACCGCGGAACCGCGGCCAAACCAAGGGTTTGGCGGCGGTTCCGCGGCCAAAATTGTGAATTAGTCCCTGGAACTTTATATATTTATTCTTAGGTCCTTTCTTGTCATTTTTTTCTGGGAATTTTTTAATTCCACTCAAGTGTTGAGTTTTCTAGGGTTGTATTGGGGACTCGTTGATTCAATCGGATAATTTAACTTTGTTTAGTTTGTCCGGATAATTTTTAGAACGTGTTAAAAAGTTCGAACGGATATCAGCAACTCACTTTTTCCCCTGCCGGAAAATTTTTCAAAAGTTGGATTTTTTTTCCTCGAGTTTGAAACTTTCAAAGTCGTGCAAGTAACGCGGTGGACCCTCTAGAAGACAACAAACCTTAACTCGATTATGTGACCGTCTTGAACTGTCTCTACACCTTAGGGTTTGTGGCAGTACGGCGTGCCACATGTGAGGCGTTAGCTTGACCCTTCTACGGCTGGACCATCGGTACTATGGCATGTGATGGATATTTTTGAACTCCGCTCAAGTGTTGAGCTATTTGGGAAATCTTGGGTGTTTGATTATTCGATCGGAAAGTTTAACACTGTATTTTTATCTGGAATGTGATACAATATTTGGAATCCACAGGTAGTTATGAGATAACTAATTTGAATATTATAAACATAACAGTTTAGTCTCAATTGATCGGTTGCCACGGAATTTTGATGTGATCAAAAGTCCGTCGCAATCACGTAGCATACGCGGATACTCGCCGGGTATACTTGATAGACAACCACACCCCATAGCCCCGACCAAGTGACTGTAGGAGAACCCCGTCGGTAAAAGCATCCGTTCGGGTGCTCACGGCAGCGGTGTTCCACCTTAGTGCACTTCGTCGACGGCATCTAAGGGTGCGGCCGTCTACTAAAGTTTGCGACGGGCATTCGATCAGGATGTCGGGAATCCTGTTGAATTGCCCGACTTGATATTGAAAAGAATTTTCGATAATGAGACTAAAATGCAGGGTTTATAATTGTTAGGCATGCGATGTCTAAGGAATTCATTTGGTTAGGCATGCGATGTCTAAGGTGGTTGCGGATTCCAACTATTGTAGTTTTACACTTTCTTTTCTGTGAGCGTAAGCGTAGTATGTGGTGTATCGCCGGCTTCGTTGCTATACATCAACGACAATCGGGATACGCATACTTGCTTACGTTGATGATATGTGATATTATGTGTTGCTGTGATATGTTATATTGGATCGTCGCGTTCTGAATAGCCGGGGGTTTTATGTGAGATGAGAGTTTTTCTTTTTCATTAATGTAAAATTCATTTGTATGTAATATTCTTTTATTAGGGCACTTCCGGGTTGAGTATGATGTCACCGCTGTATATTATTTACTTTTCCGCATTAGATAGACCCAAGATGGGGAGCACAAGTAACCGGGTTCTAGGGTCCAGTGGGAGACTATCTCGAGGAGTCGAGACCGGGTCTCCTAACCCTAGAATTGGCAGTGTTACTTGCCGCTCTCGTAGGGGTCTAGGGATGTGGGTTTGGCTATTCATCGCGACCGTGGAATCCGTGTTTTATACTGGCTCGTACTAAAACACGGACGTCCTAGTATATCCAATATTTCATATATATTTCTTCTGCTGCAATATTCTGTGATGAGATCATATTACTGCCTAAGACGAATGTTTATATTATATATATGAGATATATGTTATATTGCAGATTTCTTTTCAAATGTGATGCTTGTGAAGCATATTAAAATGGGACTTCATTAATGAGATTAATGAAACTAAAAGAAACCTAAAGATGTTGTAGAAACTTGTTTAAAAACTGGTAGCTCTAGTTCTTGCTTTGCATAGCGGTGTTCCTTGTAGAACATCCAGCACCTTATTCGATAAGGAAAGAGCCGAGATCCCTTCACCGGGAGTGACCTCTTTAGTGAAACTAGCAGATGCTACACACTCGGTTTGTCTTTTGATTGCTTCTGTAGTTCTTGCTTTGCATAGTGATATTTGTGAAATATCATGCATCTTATTCGATGAGAAAAGGGCCGACGATCCCTTCACCGGGAGTGACCCCTTTAGCAAAACTAGAAAAGCCTCAAAAACACTCCATTTAAAATCACTCGATTCTACAACGATATCAAGTTCATTACGTAAAGGGTTTTCTTAAAACCTGGCGTAACCCTCCATCATTTCAGATAAGGACTGTTTAGTATTCGTGCTGCGTTTGTTGGCCTTTGTCATGGCGTAGTGTGCGGTAGCTGAATAGTACTTATCTGCTTATGCATATGATGCGGATTGGATTAAGGTAGTCGTGCGACCTTGTTGGCCTTTGTCAAGGGCCGTGCGGGTGGGTTTATTTCAATCAAGAAATGACTGGTTGAACTTAACTAGCAGCCTATGATTTGTTGGCCTTTGTCAAGGTCATAGGAGGCTTGGGGCAAAATATTATCGGGAATTTCAAGTGTTGAAATTTGCAATGAGATTGCATACCTTCTATGAGATAGTTGGATCCCGATACCCGCTGCGAGTAAGAGTTACTCCTGGGAGAGTTTTACACATTACAATTAGCCGATCAAGTAGGTGTCTTGAAAGGTGTTAACGAGGTTACGTCTCTGGGAAAACGAGGTTTACTTTAATTAGGTCCGTGCGAAAGCACGGGGGACCTCCCTCAAAGTACCAACACTGGACTGGCTGAAAAATTGGCGAACTTGTAGCGTGTAATTAATCCCGGTTAGTCTTTCCTTTTAGGGTTTGAAGGAAGATTTAATTAAAACAGTGGGAGACATCCTAATTAGATATATTAGATAACCAATCTAATCTTGCAAGAGCATACGCTGAGTGTTTTCTTCTCTCTCTCTCCAGGTAGCGACCATATCACGCCTTAATCAAGATAATAATACGGATATATTGACCGAATCCGCTTGTTATACTGAGCCGGGGAACGTTGGTCCCGCTCCAACTTATAATTGTTATAAGACAGAGCAGGAAATTGGGGAATACCAGATTTCTCGTGCCGCCCAAACGAAGAAAGTGCATGCTGATGCATCATCTTCGGGTGTGTTCATTACATAGAACTGTTTCTCAGTATCCTTTACGTCCTGGGTATGAGATACCGGATCAGGATCCCGCATATGTAATCTGTTACATGGGCTACAGAAAGGTAGAGAACTAAGAACGGGTGATAAGTTTCATGAGACAGAAAACGGTGCAAGTGTTGCAGCCAAGTCTGTTGGTCACTATCACCCTGTATTACCAGAATACATTGATTCTGAACGAATGTTATTAGATACCGAACCTGATGTACAACATCATATCAGTCTCTTTATTAGTAAAGAAAGGATATAAATTTGTATTGTTGGATAATGTTTTGAACATTTCCTATATCAAGAGTTGATCGGTTCAGGAACGTTATCTAAAAGCATTGATGTTCTAAATCAAACTACAGTTCTTAGTATATAGAACACAGACAAGAGGAAGAGTTCAGAAATGAACGAATCCTTCTTGAGGTATTGTAGACTAGGTCAGATCAATGCGACCCGACTAGCTGAAGTTACATAAAGATGCATATTTAAATTTGTTTGAATTTACATCTTATAAAACTTGCCGGTCATGTCACAAAGATAAGATGACCACAGCTCTGTTTATTGGAAACAGAGAAAGAGTTAGTGAACTCTTGGGATTGATACATGCTGATATATGAAGGTCCCCTATCTACAAATGCCAAGACCGGTTCTTTGTACTTCATTACATTCACTGATGATCTCTCAAGATTCAGACATATGTTCCTGTTGAAACACAAGTCCGAAACTTTTGAGATATTCAATGAATAATAGTTAGAAGTAGAGAACCAAAAACGGGTATAAGTATTATGTCCTTTGATGAGATCAGGGAGGAGAATACTTGAGCACGGAATTCCTGAACTATTTTAAAGGAGAATGAGATTCTCTCTCAGCATTACTCCTCCGTAGACACCATAGTACGATGGTATATTGGGACGGAGCAATAGCACCCTATGTGATATGGTGTGCTCTATGATGAGTACTACTGAGTTTCCTATTTCCTTTTGGGAGTTATGCACTTGAGAAGCTGCATACCTATTGAATAGGGTTCAAATCAAATCAGTTGCCTACCACTTCATATGTGATATGGAAAGGGAAGAGCCCATATCTTAAGTTTGTTAAGATTTGGGGTTGTCCGGCCTATGTCTAAAAAGAAAAATCCGGACAAGCTCGAGGCAAAGTCAGATCTGTGAAAGTTTGTTGGATATCCCAAGCATACGCAAGGGAATATCTTCTACCTAACCGAGGAACAAAAGATGTTTTGTTTCTCAACATGCCACCTTTGTGAAAGGGAATTTCTTGTGAAGAAATTATTGGTCATGAGGTAGAACTGGATGGAGTTCCAGCTATATAAACTGCAGCTGATGATTTGGTAGAACTAAAGGATTCAATAGTTTTCAACGAATCTCAGACTCTCCGCCGATCTAGTAGGGTTCCTCACCCACCTGAGAGATACTTCGGTTTCTCTATGACAGTAGGAGCAAGGATTGCATCATGAGATGATGACCCAACTAGTTTCGAGCTGGCCATCAGGAGTGGGACTCTGTAAGAATGGCTGGATGCTTAGTGATCTGAGATGGAATCCTTATACACCAACAAAGTATGGACATTGGTTGCTTTATCTGAAGGGTTAAATCCCCATCAGGAGCAAGTATATCTTGAGAAGATTACTTGGTGTACATGGAAAGGTTGAGACTTTCAAAGCTATGCTTAAGTCCATCCAGATCCTACTTGCCACGGCTACATACCATGACTACGATATCTAGTGGTTGGGTATCATGACTGCTTTTCTAAATATTGATTTGGAAGAGAGCATCTATAAGTACACAGCCAGAGGGCTTCGTAGACAGTGGAAGCAGCGGAAACGTGAGCAAGATGCTTTATAGGATAAAGCAGGCATCGCGGAGTTGGAACATCTGTTTTGATGTGGTAGTCCCAAGGGTTCCTAGGCACACTAATGAGGTCTCACAAGTGATCAAACATGGCCAATTCAATATTTTCCATGTGCCTACAAACCCTAATACGAATCGTTAACTAGATAATGAGGCGATGCAATGCAAGTTAAGAACTTTAACTAAAAGGGAAGTGACTACAACCTTTGTAGATCCGGTTCTCCACCTCCTTGGCTCCGTGATGACGTCCCTCCACTGTACCAATCGGATCCTAGACTCTGGCATCGGCTTCATCAAAGAAATGGGCGGGCTAGGTCGTCGACTTCGATGCCGAAGATGATCTACGTCGAGGCAACTCAAGATCAAACTCCAACTTCACCAAGTAATGAAACTTGTGAAGAAAACACACTATACTACTTGGCAAGTGGTAGAGGATGAAGAAATAGGAAGTGGGTTCACTTTAGAATTGGATTTCTCACTCTTTTTCTCAAGTTGCCATTAAAGAATGCAAGCTTTCTTCTTTGTTGAAGATGAAGAAGAAGAAGAAAGAATATATGATCAGTCTTTTTCAAAATAGAAAATAATATGAATACTTATCATATACCAACCATGGTCAAGTATAGAGAGTGAACTAGGGTTAGGTTGAATGGTTAGGTTAAGGAAAAGAACAAGAATGGTCAAGCTTTCAACACTTCAAGAAGTTTCAACAAAACAACAAAATAAGCCACCATTCCTTTTATTTTCCAAAATGAATAAATAAATAAATGAATAAGTAAACAAAACCCTAACCATTCATATAACCATGGTTTAATCTTTACACAAACTCAAGTTAGCATGTATCATCAAACATGATACAATCAAGTGCACACAAAAATATATCACATATACAATGTGCATATCAAGTGAGAAAATCCTTTTAAAGTGAACCAATACTAGTTAATGCAAAGTAATATATCAAATATATAATTATACATTAAATCATTAAATCAACACTTGATTCAATGATCCGGTCATGTCGCATATAACCGACTAGTATCCAATGTATCGACTTATCGAATCAATCTTCGATTCGATAAATAGGTTATATCGCATACAACCAATCGATACATTCATCGCGAGAATGGAATACGGTATCACATACACGCATTATTCTCGGTCCCGCACATATCTCATATGCGCTCCTATTTCGTTTCGCTTGAGCCAGGAAACCTCTGTGTAGGACTCTAAAGACTCGCCAATACACCGGCAGCAGATGATGATCATATCAAGCATCTACAAGCCGCAAGCGGTCTGCTAAACGTAACGGCCACCCGGGTATTGAGCGATCAGAAGATCGACGTGCAAGCCCGCTCACTCCTGTGAATCCAACCAGTAACACTTACCGTACAGTCCGGTCTGTTCGTCTGATATGTCGCATATCTCGCCTAGGGGTGGTAAACGTCAGACCCTAATAGCTCGATAAGTCATGCCGACGTAAGGTCCATAACATTCATGAAACTACTGATAACTCTTACCAGTATATCACTGCAACCCTGGCCAGGGATTTCCTGTTATGGCCAGTCGAGCATAGCGCAACATCAACCCCCAATACCGGGAGAGACGAATCCCCTCCTATCGCTCATTGCCTCCATGTGAATCGGGACTGTACCCAAAAACCACCTGTTTTCACGACTCAGTAGAGCCGTGGTAGGGTGGAAATCAAAGCACAGTGGGAGACACACAAGACTCTATGACGATCTCGGGTCAACAGACTAAGCTGTATCAGTGTCACCAGAGAACTGCCATCTGACGTGAGGTATAATACCATCTGGGAGTTCTCGGCGAGTCCGTTCAGTGTACCCAGTCTCCACTGAGCACCCGTATACCATCTCTGATGTCAAACACCAATGGACATGGGATCATCCATCGCCCATCACATGGGTCGAGAAGATATACGCTGGTCTACTCTGGAATATCGATGCCCCGTCTCGATATTCCCACGACTAGGAACATTGAAGGATGTACACATGGACTACCCAGGCCCCACTAGTATGATCTGCATCACAGTCCTGGAAGTCGAGTACACATCCTAAGGGCTTTATGAACATGTAATAAGAGAGACAGAAAATATACATGTTAAGATAAAGAGCAACCAGATAGCGTATTACCATGTCGAGCAAGAAAGTCCTACCTATATATGTCCCAGCATCCACTACAATATACATCCAATGTACAGTAATGGCCTCTAGGGCATACATATAACTAACAATCTCCCACTTGCACTAGGGCCATCTGTAGCAGCAGTTGTAGTATCTAATACTCAACCATCCCCTAAAAGTCTATCTTTGGGAAAAGGCCTTCGTGAGTGGATCCGCCGTGTTGTCCTCTAAGTCTACTCTCCTAACCTCGATCACCCTGGAGATCATCTATCTCCATGATCAGGTGATGCTACCTCAGAATATGTCTGGGTCACTGATGCGACCAGGGTTCCAGGGCCAAAGCCACACTTCCATTGTCACACAATGGTAGGAACCTAGTTCATCTTATGAACCAATATACACCCAAACTGCCTCTTTGGTAGTATCTTTAATAGCGATGTTACCAGCCTTTACGTCTAGTTTGCCACGGTATCTAGCTTGGAACTCTTCCAACATACCGTCCCTTTACAGAGGGTAAAGACAATGCATGTGACTGACATTCAGTCGTCTTTATCACCCTGGAACCCTTCCAATGATTCTCCCCATGATCGATTGATACCATCTCACTACATCTAGTGAGAATCCTAGCATCCAATTACATCTATCTCATAGATGAAAAGTCAGGATTTAGGAGGTATCACTTTGATCCTATTGGAGAATCCTTGTGATAAGCGGAGATTGACCGAGCGTAGTATAGGAAACCCCTTTCCTATCAAGAGTATGTTGTCCACGTACAATAGGAGGATGACCACCTTACTCTCTACTATCTTTTTGTACTTACAAGGTTCATCTACCATTTTGATGAAGTCAAACTCTTTAACTACCACATCAAAACAGACGTTCCAACTCCGCGATGCCTGCTTCATTATGTAAAGCAACTTGTACATGTTTCCGCTACTCCCACTGTTTACGAAGCACTCTGGCTGTGTTCTTATAGACGTTCTCTTCTAAATCAGTATTTAGAAAAGTAGTCCTGACACCCAACCACCAGATATCGTAGTCATGGTATGTAGCAATGGCAAGTAGGATCTGGATGGGCTTAAGCATAGTCTCTGGAAGAGGTTTCATCATTATCCATGCCTGGTCGATGACGAAAACCTTTAACAAGTCTAGCTTTGAAAGTCTTAACTTTTCCATCTACACCAAGTAATCTTCTCAAGATATACTTGCTCCTGATGGGGATTTAACCCTTCAGATATAGCACCCAAAGTCCATACTTTGTTGGTGTACATGGATTCCATCTCAGATCGCTAAGCATCCAGCCATTCTTACAGAGTCCCTACTCTTGATGACCTGCTCGAATCTAGTTGGGTCATCATCTCATGATGCAGTCCTTGCTCCCACTGTCATCGAGAAACCGAAGTATCTCTCAGGCAGGTGAGGAACCCTACCAGATCGGCGGAGAGGCTAAGGTTCGTCGGGGATTATTGAATCCTTTGGTTCTGTCAAATCATCGGCTGCAGTTTGTATAGATGGAACCTTTCCAGTTCTACAGAACTGACCTTGCCTCGATCTTGTCCGGATTTTGCTTTTCAGACATAGGCCGGACAACCCCAAATCTTAACCAACTTAAGATATGGGCTCTTCCCTTTCCATATCACATATGAAGTGGTAGGCAACTGATTTGATTTGAACCTTATTCAATAGGTATGCAGCTTCTCAAGCGCATAACTCCCAAAAAGAAATAGGAAACTCAGTAGTACTCATCATAGAGCACACCATATCTAATACGGTGCGATTGCTCCGCCCTGATACACCGTTGTGCTGTGGTGTATTCAGAGGAGTAATACGGAGAGAGAATCTCATTCTCCTTTAGAATAATCCAGGAATTCTATGCACAAGTATTCTCCTCCCTGATCTTATCATAGGACATGATACTTATACCCGGTTTTTGGTTCTCTACTTCTAACTTATATTCTGTGAATATCTCAAAAGCTTCGGACTTGTGTTTCAACAGGAACATATGTCTGAATCTTGAGAGATTATCAGAGAACGTAATGAAGTATAAAGAACCAGTCCTGGTATGTGTAGACAGGAGACCTTACATACATCATCATGTATCAGTCCCAAGAGTTCATTAACTCTTTCTCTGTTTCCAATAAATAGGGCTATGGTCATCTAATCTTTATGATATGACTGGAAAGTTTCACAAGATGTAAATTCAAACTGATTTAAATATGCATCTAAAATGTAACTTCAGCCAGTCGGGTCGCATTGATATGACCTAGTCTATAATGCCTCAAGAAGGATTCGTTCATTTCTGAACTCTTCCTCTTGTGTGTGTTCTGTATACTAGGAACTGTAGTTTGATTTAGAACATCAATGCTTTTAGATAGCGTGCCTGAACCGATCAACTTTTGATATAGGAAATGTTCAAAACATTATCCAACAATACAAAATTTTATCATTTCTTTACTTGTAAAGAGACTGATATGATTTTGTATATCAGGTTCGGTATCTAATAACATTTGTTCAGAATCAATGTACTGGTAATACAGGGTGACAGTGACCAACAGACTTGGCTGCAACACTTGCCCCGTTTTCTGTCTCATGAAACTTATCACCCGTTCTCAGTTTTCTACCCTTTTGTAGCCCTATGTAACAGATTACATATCTGGAATCCTGATCCGGTATCAAATACCCAGCATGCAGAGGATACTGAGAAATAGTTCTTTGTAATGAACACACCCGAAGAAGATGCATCATATGCACTTTCTTCGTTTGGGCGGCATAGGAATTCTGATATTCCCCTATTTCCTGCTCTGTCTTATAACAATTATAAGTTGGAGCGGGACCAACTTTCCCCAGCTCAGTATAACAAGCGGGTTCGGTCAATAATCCGTATTATTATCTTGATTAAGGCGTGATATGGTCGCTACCTGGAGAGAGAGAGAAGAAAACACTCTGCGTGCGCTCTTGCAAGATTAGATTGGTTATATATTTTATCTAATCAGGATGGCTCCCACTGTTTTTATCAAATCTTCCTTCAAACCTTAAAAGGAAAGACTAGCCGGGATTAATTACACTCTACAAGTTCGCCAATCTTTCAGCCAGGCCAGTGTCGGTACTTTGAGGGAGGTTCCCCGTGCTTTCGCACGGACCTAATTACAATAAACATCGTTTTCCCAAAGGCGTAACCTCGTTGACATCTTTCTAGACACCTACTTGATCGGCTAATTGTAAAGTGCAAAACTCTCCCAGGAGTAACAATTACTCGCAGTTGGTATCAGGATCCAACTATCACATAGAAGGTATGCAATCTCATTGCAAATTTCAACACTTGAAACTCCCGATAAAGATTTTTACCCCTAGCACTTATGACCTTAACTATGGTCAACAAATCATAAGTACTAGTCAAGTTCTACCCGTCATTTCGTGATTAATTAGACCCACCCACATGACCCTTAACTAAGGTCAACAAAGTCACGCGACTGTCCTAACTAATCACATCATATGCAGTGTAGGAAGACATCACTTAGCTACCGTACACTGTGCCTTAACTAAGGTCAACAAACACAGCACGAATACTAAGTACTCTACTTCCTAAAATGACGGAGGGTTGCGAATGGTTTTTATGATAACCTTTAACGCTTTGAACTTGATCTCGTTGCGGAATCAAATGGTTTTTAAATGGATTGTTTTTTAGGCTTTTCTAGTTTTGCTAAAGGGGTCACTCCCGGTGAAGGGATCGTCGGCCCTTTCCTCGTCGTATGAGGTGCGGGATATATCATATATATCACTGTGCAAAGCAGAAACTATAGAAGCAATCAAAAGATAAACCGAGGGTGTAGCATCTGCCAGTTATCGCTAAAGGAGTCACTCCCGGTGAAGGGATCTCGGTCCTTTCCTCATCGAATAAGGTGCAGGATGTTCTATAATGAACATCGCGATGCAAAGCAAGAACTGTAGCTACCTGTTTTGTTTTGAAATTTGATTCCACAACATCAATTAGGTTTATTTTCTTTCATTAATCTCATTAATGAATATCCCATCATTTAAGTCCACCTAAACATCACAGATAAATATAATGTACGCTTATGCCATCCGCATTCGTCTCGATGTCCCGTCTGCACCGTTAGGTTAGGTAACTAACGCCAGAGCGAGGCAGGGCTAGCGCGGGTGTAAAACATAAGCAACGTCTATATAATATATCATATATACTATATATAATATCTATCTGAACAAATCACATGATCACATCACAGATAACGCAGCAGAAAATATCATATGAAATATTGGATATACTAGGACGTCCGTGTTTTTAATACGAGGCAGTATAAAACACGGATTCCACGGTTGCGATGAATAGCCAAACCCACACCCCTAGACCCCTACGAGAGCGGCAAGTAACCCTACCAATTCTAGAGTTAGGAGACCCGGACTCAACTCCTCGAGTTGGTCTCCCACTGGACTCCAGAACCCGGTTACTTGTGCCCTCCTCCTTGGGTCTATCCTAGTGCGGAAAAGTAAATAATATACAAAGGGTGACATCTTCCGCAACCTGGAAGTGCCCCAATAAAAGAATATTACATACAAGTTTTTTTTACATGAATGAAAATGAAAAATACTCATCTCACATAAAAAAAACCCCGGCTATTCAAACACGACGATCCAATATAACATATCCAGCAACACATAACATCACATGTCATCAACATAAGTAAATATGTCCATCCCAATTGTCGTTGACATATAGCAACGAAACCGGCGATATCACATATTACACTTACGGTCACAGAAAAGAAAGTGTAAAACTACAACAGTTGGAATCCGCAAACTCTTTAGACATCGCATGCCTAATCAAATGAATTCCTTAGACATCGCATGCCTAACAATTATGAACCCCGCATTTTAGTCTCATTATCGAAAACACTTTTCAATATCAAGTCGGGCAATTCAACAAGATTCCCGACATCCTGATCGAATGCTCGTCGCAAACTTTAGTAGACGGCCGCACCCCCGGGGCCGTCGACGAAGTGCACCAAGGCGGAACACCGCTACCGCGAGCACCCGAACGGATGCTTTCGGCAACGGGGTTCTCCTACAGTCACTTGGTCGGGGCTAATGGATGTTGCAGTCTAATAAGTTTATCCGTCGAGTATCCGCGTACGCTACGTGATTGCGACGGACTTTTGATCACATCAAAATTCCGTGGCAACCGATCAAGTGAGACTAAACCGCTAGATTTATAACATTCATTCAGTTCTCTCATAACTACTTGTGAATTCCAATTATTGTATCACATTCCAGATAAAATAGAAAATGTTAAACTTTCCGATCGAACATTCAAACACCCAAGTTTTCCCGAAACAGCTCAACACATGAAATAAGTTTAAAAACATCCAGTTCATGCCTCAGTACCAACGGTCCAGCCGTAGAAGGGTCAAGCCAACGCCTCACATGTGGCACGCCGTACTGCCCCAAACCCTAAGGTTCAAAGGGCAGTTCAAGACGGTCACATAATCGAGTTAAGGTTTGTTGTCTTCTAGAGGGACCATCGCGTTACTTGCACTACTTAGAACGTCATTAAACTACGAAAAAATCCAACAATTGGAAATTTCCCTGCAGGGGAAAAAGTGGGTATTTATATCCGGTCGAACTTTTTATCATATTCTAAAATTATCCGGAAAAGTACACAGACAAAATTAGACAATCCGATCGAAACACCAAGTCCTCAATACAACCCAGAAAACTCAACTCTTGAGTTCAGATTAAAAATTCCCAAGATAACCAGCACTGCAAAATAGGAATTACTGTGCAAAATTCAATGCAAGAGGAGACTAAACGGCCGCGGAACCGCCGCATTAGCCATGCTAATGCCGCGGTTCCGCCGCACTTTTATGGACTCAGGAGTACGGGCTTCTCAGTAATTCTTAGAATCTCCTGCTGGTTTTTCTGCATATTTTTAATTCTCAAAAATCCCCGATTTCAAAAAATGTACAGAGAGCATTCTTGAGTTAGGGTTTCGGTCCGATCGGACTTCTAACTCCGTCTACGCATCGCCTAAGGCTCTAGCTAGGCTCTGATACCACTGAAGGGTTCCTAGGCACACTAATGAGGTTTCACAAGTGATCAAACATGGCTAATTCAATATTTTCCATGTGCCTACAAACCCTTATACGGATCGTTAACTAGATAATGAGGCGATGCAATGCAAGTTAAGAACTTTAACTAAAAGGGAAGTGACTACAACCTTTGTAGATCCGGTTCTCCACCTCCTTGGCTCCGTGATGACGTCCATCCGCTGTACCAATCAGATCCTAGACTCTGGCATCGGCTTCATCGGAGAAATGGGCGGGCTAGGTCGTCGACTTCGATGCCGAAGATGATCTACGTCGAGGCAACTCAAGATCAAACTCCAACTTCACCAAGTAATGAAACTTGTGAAGAAAACACCCTATACTACTTGGCAAGTGGTAGAGGATGAAGAAATAGGAAGTGGGTTCACTTTAGAATTGGATTTCTCACTCGTTTTCTCAAGTTGCTATTAAAGAATGCAAGCTTTCTTCTTTGTTGAAGATGAAGAAGAAGAAGAAAGAATATATGATCAGTCTTTTTCAAAATAGAAAATAATATGAATACTTATCATATACCAACCATGGTCAAATGTAGAGAGTGAACTAGGGTTAGGTTGAATGGTTAGGTTAAGGAAAAGAACAAGAATGGTCAAGCTTTCAACACTTCAAGAAGTTTCAACAAAACAACAAAATAAGCCACCATTCCTTTTATTTTCCAAAATGAATAAATAAATAAATGAATAAGTAAACAAAACCCTAACCATTCATATAACCATGGTTTAATCTTTACATAAACTCAAGTTAGCATGTATCATCAAACATGATACAATCAAGTGCACACAAAAATATATCACATATACAATGTGCATATCAAGTGAGAAAATCCTTTTAAAGTGAACTAATACTAGTTAATGCAAAGTAATATATCAAATATATAATTATACATTAAATCATTAAATCAACACTTGATTCAATGATCCGGTCATGTCGCATATAACCGACTAGTATCCAATGTATCGACTTATCGAATCAATCTTCGATTCGATAACTAGGTTATATCGCATACAACCAATCGATACATTCATCGCGAGAATGGAATACGGTATCACATACACGCATTATTCTCGGTCCCGCACATATCTCATATGCGCTCCTATTTCGTTTCGCTTGAGCCAGGAAACCTCTGTGTAGGACTCTAAAGACTCGCCAATACGCCGGCAGCAGATGATGATCATATCAAGCATCTACAAGCCGCAAGCGGTCTGCTAAACGTAACAGCCACCCGGGTATTGAGCGATCAGAAGATCGACGAGCAAGCCCGCTCACACTCCTGTGAATCCAACCAGTAACACTTACCGTACAGTCCGGTCTGTTCGTCTGATATGTCGCATATCTCGCCTAGGGGTGGTAAACGTCAGACCCTAATAGCTCGATAAGTCATGCCGACGTAAGGTCCATAACATTCGTGAAACTACTGATAACTCTTACCAGTATATCACTGCAACCCTGGCCAGGGATTTCCTGTTATGGCCAGTCGAGCATAGCGCAATATCAACCCCCAATACCGGAAGAGACGAATCCCCTCCTATCGCTCATTGCCTCCATGTGAATCGGGACTGTACCCAAAAACCACCTGTTTTCACGACTCAGTAGAGCCGTGGTAGGGTGGAAATCAAAGTACAGTGGGAGACACACAAGACTCTATGACGATCTCGGGTCAACAGACTAAGCTGTACCAGTGTCACCAGAGAACTGCCATCTGACGTGAGGTATAATACCATCTGGGAGTTCTCGGCGAGTCCGTTCAGTGTACCCAGTCTCCACTGAGCACCCGTATACCATCTCTGATGTCAAACACCAATGGACATGGGATCATCCATCGCCCATCACATGGGTCGAGAAGATATACGTTAGTCTACTCTAGAATATCGATACCCCGTCTCGATATTCCCACGACTAGGAACATTGAAGGATGTACTCATGGACTACCCAGGCCCCACTAGTATGATCTGCATCACAGTCCTGGAAGTCGAGTACACATCCTAAGGGCTTTATCAACATGTAATAAGAGAGACAGAAAATATACATGTTAAGATAAAGAGCAACCAGATAGCGTACTATCATGTCGAGCAAGAAAGTCCTACCTATATATGTCCCAGCATCCACTACAATATACATCCAATGTACAGTAATGGCCTCTAGGGCATACATATAACTAACAGTCAAAGAGTTTGACTTCATCAAAATGGTAGATGAACCTTGTATATACAAAAAGGTAGTAGAGAGTATGGTGGTGATCCTCGTAGGGTACGTGGATGGCATACTCTTGATAGGGAAGGAGTTTCCTATGCTACGCTCGGTCAATCTCCGCTTATCACAAGGATTCTCCATATAGGATCAAAGCAATACCTCCTAAATCCTGGGTTTTGGATCTATAAGATAGATCTAATTGGATGTTAGGATTCTCACAAGGTGTAGTGAGATGGTATAAATCGATCCTGGGGAGAATCACTGGAAAGGTTCCAGGGTGATAAGGACGACTGAATGTCAGTCGCAGGCATTGTCTTTACCCTCAGTGGAGGGACGGTATGTTGGAAGAGTTCCAAGATAGATACCGTGACTTACTAGATGATTAAAGGCAAGATACATCGTTACCAAGGATACTACCAAAGAGGCAGTCTGGATATATATAAGTCATGAGATGAACTTCGTTCCTACCATTGTGTGACAATGGAGTTGTGGCTTTGGCCAAGGAACCCCCGTCCCATCAGAAATCCAAATATAATTCTTAGGAAGTATCACCTGATCATGGAGATGGTTGATCTCCAGGGAGATCGAGATTAGAGAGTAGACACAGAGGACAACAGCGCGGATCCACTCACAAAGGCCTTTTCCCCAGTAGAGACTTTTATGGGATGGTTAAGTATGAGATACTTCAACCACGGCTAATTGTTGGGTATGCAATACCAAAACAGATGGCCCTAGTGCAAGTGGGAGATTGTTGGTTATATGTATGCCCTAGAGGTCATTACTGTACATACGATGTATATTGTAATGGATGCTTGGACATATATAAGGAGGACTTTCTTGCTCGACATGATAGTATGCTATCTGGTTGTACTTTATCTTAACATGTACTCTGATTGTCTCTATGTTACTTGTTGATAAAGCCCTTAGGATATATACTCGACTACTGGGACTATGATGAGATCATACTAGTAGGGCCACGGTAGTCGACGAGTACATCCTATAACTGTTCCTAGTCGAGGGTGTATTGAGACAGGGCATCGATATACCAGAGTAGACTAGCGTATACGCATCTTGACCCATATGATGGGCGATGGATGATCCCATATCCATCGGTGTTTGACATCAAAGATGGTGTACGGGTGCTCAGTAGAGACTGGGTACACTGGACGGACTCGCCGAGAACTCCCAGATGGTATTATACCTCACGTCAGATGGCAGTTCTCCGATGACACTGGTACAGAGTAGTCTGTTGACCCGAGATCGTCATAGAGTCTTGTGTGATTCCCACTGTGCTTTGATTTCCATCATACCACGTCCAAGAGGGCGTGCAAAAAGGTGGCTTTTGGGCATAGTCCCGAATCACATGGAGGCAATGAGCGATAGGAGGGGATTCGTCTCTCCCGGTATAGGGAGTTGATGTTGCGCTGTATTCGATTGGCTATAACTGGAAATCCCTGGCCAGGGTTGCTGAGATTTACTGGTAAGTGTTATCAGTAGTTTCTCGAACTGTTATAGACCTCATATCGACACGACTTATCAAGCTACTAGGGTCTGACGTTTACCACCCCTAGGCGAGATATGCGACATATCAGACGACGAGACCAGACTGTATGGGAGTGTTACTCATTGGATTCACAGGAGAATGTATAGGCTTGCTTGTTGATCTTCTAATCTCTCAATACCCGGGTGGCCGTTACGTTTAGCAGACCGCTTGCGGCTTGTAGGTGTTTGATATGATCATCACCTACTGCCGGCGTATTGACGAGTCTTTAGAGTCCTACACAGGGGTTTCCTGGCTCAAGCGAAACGGAGTAGGAGCACATATGTGATATGTGCGGGACCGAGATTGATACGATATGAGATACCGTATTCAATTCTCGTGATTTGTAACATTGATCGGTTGTATTTGATATAGCCGGGTTATCGGATCAAGTGTTGATTCGATAAGTTGTTACATATGATATTAGTCGATTATAGCCGGATTATTAAATCAAGAGTTGATTTAATAATTTAATGTATGATTATATATATTTGATATATTACATTAAATTAACTAGTATTAGCACACTTAAGATTTATTTTCTCACTTGATTGTGCATAAGTGTATATGTGATATATATTTGTGTACATATGATTGTGTCATGCTTGATGATACATCAAAGATGGGTGTATGAGACTTATACCAAGATTAGGGTAAAGATTAGGGTTTTGTTTATATCTTAAGAATAACAAAAGAGAAAGACTTTGTCAAAGTTCTCAAGCTTTCATGAAGCTTGTGGAAACATTAACAAAGTCAACTATTTTGTCATTCTTTAAGATATTTAGTTAACCCAACCCTTAACCATATATCTTGGTCAATTCTCTACATGAGTTAAGCATGATAGCTTAACTCACCCAAGGTTACATTATTGTGAAGGAATAATTCATATGATGATATTATTCTTTCTTCTTCTTCTTCATCAAGCTCCTTGAAAAAGCTTTCAAGCTCTAATGGTGCTATGTGAAAAAGTGTGAGAAAATCAATTCTAAAGTGAGCCCACCTCCTACTTCTTCATTCTCTACCACTTGAAGGGTTCCTAGGCACTCTCAAGAGGTCTCACAAGGCATCAACCATGCCAATTTTCGATTGTACGGTGCCGAGAAACCCTAGACTAGATCGTCGACTAGAAATTTAGGCGAAAAACGAAACTAGTTAACATCTTAACAAAAGGAGAGAGGCTACAACCTTTGTAGATCCGGTTCTCCACTTCCTTAGCTCCACGTAGGCGTCCTCTCGCTGTCCATCTCGAATCCCGAACTCAATCGTCGGCTTCATCGGAGAAATGGGCGGACTAGGTCGTCGGCTTCGTGCCGAAGATGATCTACGTCGAGGCATCACAAGTTCAAGCTCCAACTTCACCAAGTTGTGAAACTTGTGAAGAAAACACCCTATACTACTTGGCAAGAGGTAGAGGGTGAAGAAATAGGAGGTGGGTTCACTTTAGAATTGGATTTCTCTCACTTTTGATCAAGTTGCCATTGATGGACTTGAGCTTTTCTTGAAGAAGAAGATGATCAAGAAGAAGAAGGAATATGATAAGTGTTCTAAAATGAAAAAGAAATTGAAAACTTATCATAATCTTAACCATAGTTAAGTGTACAGAATGAACTAGGGTTAGTTCAAATGGTTAGGGTTAAGCATGAGACAAGAATGGTGACTAAGTCAAAGCTTCATGAAGCTTCAATAAGAAACAAAGAAAGCCACCATTCTCATCTTTATCTTTTCCAAATAAATAAATAAACAAATAAATAAATGAAAAAGCAAAACCCTAATCATCAACTTAACCATGGTTTAATTCTATACACTTAACCAAATGAGCAAGCATCATCAAACATGATACAAACATGTGCACAAAAGTATATCACATATACAACTTGCACATCAAGTGAGAAAATCCATTCAAAGTGAACTAATACTAGCTAATGCAAAGTAATATATCAAATATATAATTATACATTAAATCATTAAATCAACACTTGATTTAACGATCCGGTCATATCGCATATAACCGACCAGTATCCTATGTATCGGCTTATCGAATCAATCCTTGATTCGATATCTAGGTTATATCGAATATAACCAATCGATACATCCATCGCGAGAATGAAATACGGTATCACATACACGCATTATTCTCGGTCCTGCACATATCTCATATGCGCTCCTATTTCGTTTCGCTTGAGTCGGGAAACCTCTGTGTAGGACTCTAAAGACTCGTCAATACGCCGGCAGCAGATGATGATCATATCAATCACCCACAAGCCGCAAGCGGTCTGCTAAACGTAACGGCCATCCGGGTATTGAACGATCAGAAGATCGACGAGCTAGCCCGCTCACACTCCTGTGAATCCAACCCGTAACACTTACCGTACAGTCCGTTCTGTTCGTCTGATACGTCGCATATCAAGTCTAGGGGTGGTAAACGTCAGACCCCAATAACCGATAAGTCGTGCCAATGTGAGGCTCATAACGGGTCGAGAAACTACTGGTAACACATACCAGCAAATCTCTGATCAGCCCTGGCCAGGGACTTCCCTGTTACGGCCAATCGAGCACTGCGCAACATCAACCCCCAATACCGGGAGAGACGAAATCCCTCCTATCGCTCATTGCCTCCATATGACTCGGGACTGTACCCAAAGACCACCGTTTTGCACGCCCTCATGGACGTGGTAAGGTGGAGATCAAAGCACAGTGGGAATCACACAAGACTCTATGACGATCTCGGGTCTACAGACTAACCTGTACAAGTGTCACCTGAGAACTGCCATCTGACGTGAGGTATAATACCATCTGGGAGTTCTCGGCGAGTCCGTCCAGTGTACCCAGTCTCCACTGAGCACCCGTATACCATCTCTGATGTCAAACACCAATGGATATGGGATCATCCATCGCCCATCTCATGGGTCGAGAAGCGTATACGCTAGTCTACACTGGTATATCGATGCCCCGTCTCGATACACCCACGACTAGGGACCTTGAAGGATGTACTTATGGACTACCGTGTCCCCACTAGTATGATCTGCATCATAGTCCAGGTAGTCAAGTACACATCCTAAGGGCTTTACCAACATGTAACCATAAGACAGTTTAAAGAGACTAGTATACATGTTAAGATAAAGAGTAACCAGATAGCATACTATCATATCGAGCAAGAAAGTCATCTCTATATATGTCCAAGCATCCAATATAATATACATCATCTGTACAATACTGGCCTCTAGGGCATACATACAACTAACAATCTCCCACTTGCACTAGGGCCAGCTGCTGTAGTATCGCATACCGAGAATCCCGAAGAGTCTCTCAAACTGTATCTGGGGAATGGCCTTCGTGAGTGGATCCGCCGTGTTGTTCTTCGTGTCAACTCTCCTGACCTCGATCTCCCGGCGATCAACTATCTCCCGGATCAGGTGATACCACCTCAGAATATGCCTGGATCGCTGATGGGACCTGGGTTCCTTGGCCAAAGCCACCGCTCCATTGTTATCACAATACAAAGGTATTAGATGCTCAATGGATGGAACCACTCCAAGTTCAGTAATGAACTTCTTGATCCAGACAGCCTCTTTCGCAGAATCGTTGGCAGCGATGTATTCAGCCTCCATCGTCGAGTCTGCCACGGTTTCCTGCTTGGAACTCTTCCAGCTAACCGCCCCTCCGTAAAGGGTAAAGACAAATCCCGACTGCGACTTAGAGTCGTCCTTATCACTCTGGAAGCTCGAATCGGTAAAGGACTCCACTTGGAGTTCTCCGTTACCATACACCAAGAGCATCTCTTTAGTCCTTTGCAAGTACTTGAGAATGCTCTTCACAGCTGTCCAGTGACTCTCTCCAGGATCAGCTTGATACCTGCTCACTATACTTAGTGAGTATGCAACATCGGGTCTGGTACATAGCATCGCGTACATGATAGAGCCTACAGCCGAAGCATAGGGTATCCCTTGCATGCGAGCTCTCTCCAGATCAGTCTTGGGAGACATCTCTTTGGAGAGAGTGACTCCAGAGATCGTGGGCAAGTTTCCACTCTTGGATTCTTCCATACTAAACCTCTTTAGTATGGTGTCAATGTACCTGGATTGGGAAAATCCCAATATCCGTTTGGATCTATCTCTATAGATCCAAATTCCCAATATGCAGGAGGCATCACCAAGATCTTTCATTGAGAATCTTTGTGATAAAAAGAGCTTGACCGATTGCAGCATAGGAATATCATTTCCTTTCAAGAGTATGTCGTCCACGTACAATACGAGGAAGACAACCTTACTCTCTGCCACCTTCTTGTAGATACAAGGTTCATCTAGATTTTTGACGAAATCAAACTCTTTGATAACGACGTCAAAGCAGATGTTCCAACTCCGCGATGCTTGCTTTAATCCATAAATGGATTTAAGCAGGTTGCACACCTTCCCGCTGCTCCCACTGTCTACGAAGCCCTCTGGCTGAGTCATGTACACGCACTCTTCTAAATCACCATTTAGAAAGGCGGTCTTAACATCCATTTGCCAGATTTCGTAATCATGATATGCAGCGATGGCAAGCATGATCCGGATGGATTTAAGCATAGCCACTGGAGAAAGGGTTTCGTCATAGTCCACACCTGGTCTTTGACGAAAACCTTTTGCAACAAGTCTTGCTTTGAAAGTCTCCACTTTCCCATCTACACCAAGTTTCTTCTTGAAGATCCATTTGCTCCCAATGGGTTTTACCCCTTCAGGAGCAACATCCAAAGTCCATACTTTGTTGGTGTACATGGATTCCATCTCGGACCGCATAGCATCCAGCCATTTCACTGAGTCCCTACTCGTGATGGCCTGCTCGAAGCTAGTTGGGTCATCATCCTCCATGATGCAATCCTCACTCCCACCGTCCATGAGAAAACCGTAGTATCTCTCAGGTTGGCGAGGAACCCTACTAGATCGGCGGAGAGGCTGAGGTTCATTGGGAGCTACTGAATCCTCTGGTTCCACTAAATCTTCTATTGTGTTTTGTTCAGCTGGAACCTCTTCCAGTTCTACCTCAGAGCCACTAATCTCTTTTGCAAGAAATTCCTTTTCTAAAAAGGTGGCATGTTGAGCAACAAATACTCTTTGTTCCTCACTGTGGTAGAAGATATACCCTCGCGAATATTTGGGATATCCAACAAATTTACACAAAACAGACCTTGCCTCGAGTTTGTCCGGTTTTTGTCTTTTGACATAGGCCGAGCAACCCCATATCTTAATAAAATTAAGATATGGTCTCTTCCCTTCCCATATCTCATATGGTGTGGTAGGCACAGATTTGGTGGGAACCCTATTCAGCAGGTATGCTGCTGTTTCCAGTGCATATCCCCAGAAGGAAACAGGTAACTCAGCTATACTCATCATAGAGCGCACCATATCCAATAGGGTGCGGTTCCTCCGTTCCGATACACCGTTGTGCTGTGGTGTATATGGAGGAGTTAGCTGAGAGAGAATCCCATTCTCTTTTAGGAAGTCCAGGAATTCAATGCTCAAGTATTCACCTCCTCGATCAGATCGAAGGATTTTAATACTTTTTCCGGTTTGGTTTTCGACTTCTTGTTTATGTTCTCTAAATTTCTCAAAAGCTTCTGATTTGTGTTTCATGAGGAACACATATCCGAATCTAGAGAGAACGTCAGTGAATGTAATGAAGTACGAAGAACCATCCCTGGCATGTGTAGACATAGGACCGCATACATCACTATGTATCAGTCCCAAGAGTTCGGTAACTCTTTCTCCGTGTCCCGTAAACGGAGTTTTGGTCATTTTGCCTTTGAGACATGACTGGCAAGTGTCATAAGATGAAAATTCAAACGGATTTAAATATCCATCCTTATGCAACTTAGCTAGTCGTGTCGCATTGATGTGACCTAGTCTACAATGCCACAAGAAGGATTGGTTCAGTTCAGAACTCTTCCTCTTGTGTGTGTTTGTTATGCTCAGAACTGTTGATTGATTTAGAACATAAATGCCATTGCACAACGTGCCTGATCCAACCAACTTTTGGTTACGGAAAATGTTCATAACATTATCCTGTAATACAAAATTATATCCATCTTTACTCAATAAAGAAACCGATATAATGTTGCATATCAGGTTCGGCATGTAATAGCATTCGTTCAGAACCAATGTATTACCAGTTGGTAATTCAAGGTGATATTCCCCGACAGTCTTAGCTGCAACAATTGCACCATTTCCAACTCTAATGTCTTTATCACCTTCTCCAAGTTCTCTACCTTTCCTAAGCCAATGTAACTGATTACATATATGGGATCCTGACCCGGTATCTAATACCCAGGACGTAGAGCAAATGGAGAAACAGTTCTCTGTAACGAACACACTCGAAGAAAATGCATCAACATGTACTTTCTTCATTCGGGTGGTATAGGAATCCTGGTATTCCCCTATATCCTGTTCATTCCTATAACTCTTATAAGAAAGAACGGAACCAACATTCCCCAGCACAGAATAACATACGGGTTCGGTCAATACATCCATATTATTATCTTTATTAGGGCATGAAATGGTCGCTACCTGGAGAGAGAGAGAAGAAAACACTTTAGCGTATGCTCGTGCAAGATCAGATTGGTTATTATCTTATCTAATCAGGATGACTCCCACTGGTTTTTATCAAATCTTCCTTCAAACCCTAAAAGGAAAGACTAGCCGGGATTAATTACACACTACAAGTTCGCCAATCTTTCAGCCAGGCCAGTGTCGGTACTTTGAGGGAGGTCCCCCGTGCTTTCGTACGAACCTAATTAATGTAAACCTCGTTTTCCCAGAGGCGTAACCCCGTTGACACCTTTCTAGACACCTACTTGATCAGCTAATTGCAATGTGTAAAACTCTCCCAGGAGTAACTTTTACTCGCAGTGGGTATCGGGATCCAACTATCTCATAGAAGGTATGCAATCTCATTGCAAATTTCAACACTTGAAATTCCCGATAATGTTTTGCCCCTAGCATCCTATGACCTTGACGGAGGTCAACAAACCATAGGCTACTAGTCAAGTTCAACCCGTCATTTCTTGATCGAATTAAACCCACCCGCACGACCCTTGACGGAGGTCAACAAGGCCGCACGACTACCCTAATCCAATCTGCATCATATGCATAAGCAGATAAATACTAGTTAGCTACCGCACACTACGCCTTGACGGAGGTCAACAAACGTAGCACGAATACTAAATAGGACTTATCTGAAATGACGGAGGGCTACGACAGGTTTTTCTGAAAACCTACTGCGTAATGAACTTGATATCGTTGTAGAATCAAATGATTTTAAAATGGAGTGCTTTTGAGGCTTTTCTAGTTTTGCTAAAGGAGTCACTCCCGGTGAAGGGATCGTCGGTCCTTTCCTCGTCGAATGAGGTGCGGGATATATCATATATATCACTGTGCAAAGCAGAAACTATAGAAGCAATCAAAAGTCAAACCGAGTGTGTAGCATCTGCCAGTTATTGCTAAAGGAGTCACTCCCGGTGAAGGGATCTCGGTCCTTTCCTCATCGAATAAGGTGCAGGGTATATCATATATACCGCTATGCAAAGCAAGGACTGTAGCTACCTGTTTTGTTTAAAATTTGATTCTACAACATCTTAGGTTTCTTTTCTTTCATTAATCACATTAATGAAGTCCCATCATTTAAGTCACCTAAACATCACAGATAAATACGACGTACACTTATGCCATCCGCATTCGCCTGGATGTCCCCTCGTGCACCGTTAGGTTAGGTAACTAACGACAGATCAGGGCAGGGCTAGTGCGGGTGCAAAACATAAGTAACGTCTATATAATATATCATATATACTATATAGAGTATCTATCACAGAACATCACATGATCACATCACAGATATCGCAGCAGAAGAAACATATGAAACATTGGATATACTAGGACGTCCGTGTTTTCAATACGAGCCAGTATAAAACACGGATTCCACGGTCGTGATGAATAGCCAATCCCACACCCCTAGACCCCTACGAGAGCGGCAAGCAACCCTACCAATTCTAGGGTTAGGAGACCGGGACTCGACTCCTCGAGATGGTCTCCCACTGAACCCTAGAACCCGGTTACTTGTGCTCCCCTCCTTGGGTCTATCCTAATGCGGAAAAGTAAATAATATACAAAAGGTGACATCTTCCACAACCTGGAAGTGCCCCAAATAAAAGAATATTACATACAAGTTTTTACATGAATGAAAATGAAAAACACTCATCTCACATAAAAAAAAACCCGGCTATTCAAACACGACAATCCAATATAACATATCTAGCAACACATAACATCACATGTCATCAACGTAAGCAAATATGCGCATCCCAATTGTCGTTGACATATAGCAACGAAACCGGCGATAACACATATTACACTTACGGTCACAGAAAAGAAGGTGTAAAACTACAACAGTTGGAATCTGCAACCTCTTCAGACATCGCATGTCTAACACTTATAAACCCCGCATTTTAGTCACAATATCGAAAACTCTTTTCAATATCAAATGAGACTAAACCGCTAGATTTATAACATTCATTCAGTTATCTCATAACTGTTTGTGAATTCCAATTATTGTATCCCATTCCGGATAAATAGAAAATATTAAACTTTCCGATCGAACATTCGAACACCAAAGTTTTCCCGAAACCGTTCAACACATGAAATAGGTTCAAAGACATTCACTTCATGCCTCAGTACCAACGGTCCAGCCGTAGAAGGGTCAAGCCAACGCCTCACATGTGGCACGCCGTACTGCCCCAAACCCGAAGGTTCAAAGGGCAGTTCAAGACGGTCACATAATCGAGTTAAGGTTTGTTGTCTTCTAGAGGGACCATCGCGTTACTTGCACTACTTAGAACGTCTTTAAACTACGGAAAAGTCCAACAATTGGAAATTTCAGGGCAGGGGAAATATTGGGTATTTACATCCGGTCGAACTTTTTAACATATTCGAAAATTATCCGGAAAACCACACAGACAAAATTTGAAAATCCGATCGAATCATTGATTCCCAATACAACCCCAGAATACTCATCTGTAGAGTCACAATAAAAATACCCAGAAAATATAGCATTAAATTATATGAGTTACTGTGCAGAAATCACCAGACAAGGGGACAGTATGGCCGCGGAACCGCCGCACATGCCTAGCTTGTGCCGCGGTTCCGCGGTGGAAAAATCGATTCAGGTCCTCGTATTTCACAGTAATTCAAATAACACCCTGCTTATTTTTCTGCATATTTTTAATTGACAAAAATCCAAATTTTCAGAAAATTTCCAGAGAGCATTTTGGATTTTAGGGTTTCGGTTCGATCGGGTTTCAAACGTCGTCTAAGCATCGCCTAAGGCTCTAGCTAGGCTCTGATACCACTGAAGGGTTCCTAGGCACTCTCAAGAGGTCTCACAAGGCATCAACCATGCCAATTTTCGATTGTACGGTGCCGAGAAACCCTAGACTAGATCGTCGACTAGAAATTTAGGCGAAAAACGAAACTAGTTAACATCTTAACAAAAGGAGAGAGGATAAAACCTTTGTAGATCCGGTTCTCCACTTCCTTAGCTCCACGTAGGCGTCCTCTCGCTGTCCATCTCGAATCCCGAACTCAATCGTCAGCTTCATCGGAGAAATGGGCGGACTAGGTCGTCGGCTTCGTGCCGAAGATGATCTACGTCGAAGCATCACAAGTTCAAGCTCCAACTTCACCAAGTTGTGAAACTTGTGAAGAAAACACCCTATACTACTTGGCAAGAGGTAGAGGGTGAAGAAATAGGAGGTGGGTTCACTTTAGAATTGGATTTCTCTCACTTTTGCTCAAGTTGCCATTGATGGACTTGAGCTTTTCTTGAAGAAGAAGATGATCAAGAAGAAGAAGGAATATGATAAGTGTTCTAAAATGAAAAAGAAATTGAAAACTTATCATAATCTTAACCATAGTTAAGTATAGAGAATGAACTAGGGTTAGTTCAAATGGTTAGGGTTAAGCATGAGACAAGAATGGTGACTAAGTCAAAGCTTCATGAAGCTTCAATAAGAAACAAAGAAAGCCACCATTCTCATCTTTATCTTTTCCAAATAAATAAATAAACAAATAAATAAATGAAAAAGCAAAACCCTAATCATCAACTTAACCATGGTTTAATTCTATACACTTAACCAAATGAGCAAGCATCATCAAACATGATACAAACATATGCACAAAAGTATATCACATATACAACTTGCACATCAAGTGAGAAAATCCATTCAAAGTGAACTAATACTAGCTAATGCAAAGTAATATATCAAATATATAATAATACATTAAATCATTAAATCAACACTTGATTTAACGATCCGGTCATATCGCATATAACCGACCAGTATCCTATGTATCGGCTTATCGAATCAATCCTTGATTCGATATCTAGGTTATATCGAATATAACCAATCGATACATCCATCGCGAGAATGAAATACGGTATCACATACACGCATTATTCTCGGTCCTGCACATATCTCATATGCGCTCCTATTTCGTTTCGCTTGAGCCAGGAAACCTCTGTGTAGGACTCTAAAGACTCGTCAATACGCCGGCAGCAGATGATGATCATATCAATCACTCACAAGCCGCAAGCGGTCTGCTAAACGTAACGGCCATCCGGATATTGAACGATCAGAAGATCGACGAGCTAGCCCGCTCACACTCCTGTGAATCCAACCCGTAACACTTACCGTACAGTCCGGTCTGTTCGTCTGATACGTCGCATATCAAGTCTAGGGGTGGTAAACGTCAGACCCCAATAACCAATAAGTCGTGTCGATGTGAGGCTCATAACGGGTCGAGAAACTACTGGTAACACTTACCAGCAAATCTCTGATCAGCCCTGGCTAGGGACTTCCCTGTTACGGCCAATCGAGCACTGCGCAACATCAACCCCCAATACCGGGAGAGACGAAACCCCTCCTACCGCTCATTGCCTCCATATGACTCGGGACTGTACCCAAAGACCACCGTTTTGCACGCCTTCATGGACGTGGTAAGGTGGAGATCAAAGCACAGTGGGAATCACACAAGACTCTATGACGATCTCGGGTCTACAGACTAACCTGTACAAGTGTCACCTGAGAACTGCCATCTGACGTGAGGTATAATACCATCTGGGAGTTCTCGGCGAGTCCGTCCAGTGTACCCAGTCTCCACTGAGCACCCGTATACCATCTCTGATATCAAACACCAATGGATATGGGATCATCCATCGCCCATCTCATGGGTCGAGAAGCGTATACGCTAGTCTACACTGGTATATCGATGCCCCGTCTCGATACACCCACGACTAGGGACCTTGAAGGATGTACTTATGGACTACCATGTCCCCACTAGTATGATCTGCATCATAGTCCAGGTAGTCAAGTACACATCCTAAGGGCTTTACCAACATGTAACCATAAGACAGTTTAAAGAGACTAGTATAAATGTTAAGATAAAGAGTAACCAGATAGCATACTATCATATCGAGCAAGAAAGTCATCTCTATATATGTCCAAGCATCCAATATAATATACATCATCTGTACAATACTGGCCTCTAGGATACATACAACTAACAATCTCCCACTTGCACTAGGGCCAGCTGCTGTAGTATCGCATACCGAGCATCCCGAAGAGTCTCTCAAACTGTATCTGGGGAATGGCCTTCGTGAGTGGATCCTCCGTGTTGTTCTTCGTGTCAACCCTCCTGACCTCGATCTCCCGGCGATCAACTATCTCCCGGATCAGGTGATACCACCTCAGAATATGCCTGGATCGCTGATGGGACCTGGGTTCCTTGGCCAAAGCCTCCGCTCCATTGTTATCGCAATACAAAGGTATTGGATGCTCAATGGATGGAACCACTCCAAGTTCAGTAATGAACTTCTTGATCCAGACAGCCTCTTTCGCAGCATCGTTGGCAGCGATGTATTCAGCCTCCATCATCGAGTCTGCCACGGTTTCCTGCTTGGAACTCTTCCAGCTAACCGCCCCTCCGTAAAGGGTAAAGACAAATCCCGACTGCGACTTAGAGTCGTCCTTATCACTCTGGAAGCTCGAATCGGTAAAGGACTCCACTTGGAGTTCTCCGTTACCATACACCAAGAGCATCTCTTTAGTCCTTCGCAAGTACTTGAGAATGCTCTTCACAGCTGTCCAGTGACTCTCTCCAGGATCAGCTTGATACCTGCTCACTATACTTAGTGAGTATGCAACATCGGGTCTGGTACATAGCATCGCGTACATGATAGATCCTACAGCCGAAGTATAGGGTATCCCTTGCATGCGAGCTCTCTCCAGATCAGTCTTGGGAGACATCTCTTTGGAGAGAGTGACTCTAGAGATCGTGGGCAAGTTTCCACGCTTGGATTCTTCCATACTAAACCTCTTTAGTATGGTGTCAATGTACCTGGATTGGGACAATCCCAATATCCGTTTGGATCTATCTCTATAGATCCTAATTCCCAATATGCAGGAGGCATCACCAAGATCTTTCATTGAGAATCTTTGTGATAAGAAGAGCTTGACCGATTGCAGCATAGGAATATCATTTCCTATCAAGAGTATGTCGTCCATGTACAATACGAGGAAGACAAACTTACTCTCTGCCACCTTCTTGTAGATACAAGGTTCATCTGGATTTTTGACGAAATCAAACTCTTTGATAACGACGTCAAAGCAGATGTTCCAACTCCGCGATGCTTGCTTTAATCCATAAATGGATTTAAGCAGCTTGCACACCTTCCCGCTGCTCCCACTGTCTACGAAGCCCTCTGGCTGAGTCATGTACACGGACTCTTCTAAATCACCATTTAGAAAGGCGGTCTTAACATCCATTTGCCAGATTTCGTAATCATGATATGCAGCGATGGCAAGCATGATCCGGATGGATTTAAGCATAGCCACTGGAGAAAAGGTTTCGTCATAGTCCACACCTGGTCTTTGACGAAAACATTTTGCAACAAGTCTAGCTTTGAAAGTCTCCACTTTCCTATCTACACCAAGTTTCTTCTTGAAGATCCATTTGCTCCCAATGGGTTTTACCCCTTCAGGAGCAACATCCAAAGTCCATACTTTGTTGGTGTACATGGATTCCATCTCGGACCGCATAGCATCCAGCCATTTCACTGAATCCCTACTCGTGATGGCCTGCTCGAAGCTAGTTGGGTCATCATCCTCCATGATGCAATCCTCGCTCCCACCATCCATGAGAAAACCGTAGTATCTCTCAGGTTGGCGAGGAACCCTACTAGATCGGCGGAGAGGCTGAGGTTCATTGGGAGCTACTGAATCCTCTGGTTCCACTAAATCTTCTGTTGTGTTTTGTTCAGCTGGAACCTCTTCCAGTTCTACCTCAGAGCCACTAATCTCTTTTGCAAGAAATTCCTTTTCTAAAAAGGTGGCATGTTGAGCAACAAATACTCTTTGTTCCTCACTGTGGTAGAAGATATACCCTCACGAATGTTTGGGATATCAAACAAATTTACACAAAACAGACCTTGCCTCGAGTTTGTCCGGTTTTTGTCTTTTGACATAGGCCGGGCAACCCCATATCTTAATAAAATTAAGATATGGTCTCTTTCCTTCCCATATCTCATATGGTGTGGTAGGCACAGATTTGGTGGGAACCCTATTCAGCAGGTATGCTGCTGTTTCCAGTGCATATCCTCAGAAGGAAACAGGTAACTCAGCTATACTCATCATAGAGCGCACCATATCCAATAGGGTGCGGTTCCTCCGTTCCGATACACCGTTGTGCTGTGGTGTATATGGAGGAGTTAGCTGAGAGAGAATCCCATTCTCTTTTAGGAAGTCCAGGAATTCAATGCTCAAGTATTCACCTCCTCGATCAGATCGAAGGATTTTAATACTTTTTCCGGTTTGGTTTTCGATTTCTTGTTTATGTTCTCTAAATTTCTCAAAAGCTTCTGATTTGTGTTTCATGAGGAACACATATCCGAATCTAGAGAGATCGTCAGTGAATGTAATGAAGTACGAAGAACCATCCCTGGCATGTGTAACATAGGACCGCATACATCACTATGTATCAGACCCAAGAGTTCGGTAACTCTTTCTCCGTGTCCCGTAAACGGAGTTTTGGTCATTTTGCCTTTGAGACATGACTGGCAAGTGTCATAAGATGAAAATTCAAACGGATTTAAATATCCATCCTTATGCAACTTAGCTAGTCGTGTCGCATTGATGTGACCTAGTCTACAATGCCACAAGAAGGATTGGTTCAGTTCAGAACTCTTCCTCTTGTGTGTGTTTGTTATGCTCAGAACTGTTGATTGATTTAGAACATAAATGCCATTGCACAACGTGCCTGATCCAACCAACTTTTGGTTACGGAAAATGTTCATAACATTATCCTGTAATACAAAATTATATCCCTCTTTGCTCAATAAAGAAACCGATATAATGTTGCATATCAGGTTCGGCATGTAATAGCATTCGTTCAGAACCAATGTATTACCAGTTGGTAATTCAAGGTGATATTCCCCGACAGTCTTAGCTGCAACAATTGCACCATTTCCAACTCTAATGTCTTTATCACCTTCTCCAAGTTCTCTACCTTTCCTAAGCCCATGTAACTGATTACATATATGGGATCCTGACCCGGTATCTAATACCCAGGACGTAGAGCAAATGGAGAAACAGTTCTCTGTAACGAACACACTCGAAGAAAATGCATCAACATGTACTGATCCAACCAACTTTTGGATACTCTAGGACGGCGTATATGTCAGGGCGAGTCGCGCCCTTGGGGACAGACGTACATGATAGGCCTAACTCCTCGTCATCCATCTGGGTATTTGTAGTGGGCCCGCTACATTTTGTTGGCCAAGAGATCGATGCTACTGAAGCATGGGTTGTATCCTGCCATTTATGCGTCTCCCTTTCAATATTCCGCGCCTCCTGCATGGTGGATCAAAGCTTTTCTGGAGCAATGGAATATTCTGTCCCACACCATCCTTTTGTTGGATCGAGAAGTCTCAATATCTTTAGAGGAGTTTGCAGAGATTTCTGGTTTACTCGTCAGGGGATAACACTACGAGGAGTTGCTTCCTCCGGACGAATATATCTTTGCCACTAAATCAGTGGTAATGGGCCTTACCCCGGAGAATGCCATTCAACACCAATTCCCGATCTTGATCAAGGTGTTGAATATATACGAATGTCTATTTCTGGAGTCCGGAGGGCATGGAGTCAGCTACGCAGATTTCATCGCTCGTTTTTTTCGTCCGGAAGCCTTATCGAAGCAAGCTGCGCTGTTCGCCAAGCTTGACGATCCGTTTAGTTTTGGTTTGGATAACCAACACACGGCGGAGGCAGATTTAAAAGGTTCCTTTAGTTCGGCTGTTCCTGTTGTTCCCTTCGCGAAGCTTGCTGCTCCGGACGTCGATGAAGAGACGTTCGTGCTGGGGTTCATTGGCTTATGGATGAACTGGTTTGTGCTTCCAATGCACCCTCGTTATCTGAGACCATCAGTCTTTTACCCAGCCCATCATATGGTTGTGGGAATGCAAGTGGCTATCGGGATTGCTGGGTTGGCACACCTGTACCATGGTCTCAGCTTAGCGGCGGATACCACTCAGCCAGGGGTACAGCCCGTCACTTTCATGCTGTATTATTTTACGTCATGGATCGAGCTGCACGTTCTTGGCGCTTTTGGTGCCCATAAACGACCTCGTTTTTATGACAGTTACAACTTCCCTCGAATTATGCGCCTAGTTGACGCGTCTGTTTTAAATCCGACACGGCGGGAGGCTAGGGGTTTGCTCCTTCGTCTGCGTACGGTTGGGGATGGCATGACCTTTTTCGATAAGGTTTTTATTGTCGGCAAAGAATCCGTAAAAACGTTGCAGCCCCTGCACGATACTTTTAAAGATGGGGCCTCTACCTTGAAAGCTTGGGAGATTCTTCATCTATATTCCATTAGGCCGGGCTTTCTCGTGTTTAGGCGGGAAGATTCGGCGTTGTTTATGAGGGACAACCCGCACCGTTTCGCCCAGCAATCAGGCTATAATCAAGGCGTCCCGCTCGAGGCCTTCCTAACTGAGCCAGCTATCACAGAAGAAGGCATTCGCAACGCATTACACCATTTTATACGGTTGAACACCAGCTCCAATTTCTTTATCAATGGGCCGAGTTGCGTTCCGCGAATCTCGAATGTATATGTGGCATGGTATCAACATTCGATGGGCACCATCATTAGGGAAGAAAAGCGATTGTTGCTTGATCGCAAGGGCACCGTCCCCGCTGGTAATCCAGTCGTTCTTTTGAAGCGACGGACCATCGTTCATCCTCCCTTAAGAGAAGTTGTTGCGGCTGTAGTACCACGCGTTATGCCTGAGCTTCCCCTACCCCGCGCGCCTGTAGAAGCGGTAGTTATGGCGTCTCCCGAGTCTGGCGTAGGTGTGCAGATAGGGACCCGTCGCCCCAAATTGCCCGCCAAGCGCAAGCTTGTGTTATCGGCTCTCGGCACTCGCTCGCAGAAGAAAAAAATCGATACTTTCTGCAGACAGTTGTATTCGGCCAGGAGCCTCATGCTCCTTACAGCGAGGGCCTAAGTGAGTATGGAACCAACGAAGGTTTGTTTATGGCGCCGGATGATACCGATCTAGAGGCTGCCATTGCAGCTTCCGAGCGATTAGCTAGCAACAAAGCAGGACTGATCACCCTCGCACAGTCAGGTAGACTTCAGTCGTACCTTTTCGCTGTTACATTTTAATTTCTACACTTTGACTAACGCTTTCTTCTTCAACAGGTATCTCCGCTGAAGAAGCTCTTGCAGCTTCCCTCAAAACTTTCGAAAAGGAGGAAAGGCTTCGCGCTTCCTTGGGCCTCGGTATATTTCGGTTCATTGTGCCTCCAACCCCTTTTCTTTATGGATAGTCTGACCCCCTTTTTTATTACAGGGACTACTTCGACTCAGGTTATCCCGAGTGCGGTGCCAATCCCGTATGGTGACGCGGCGATGCACCCAAGGCCGGCTGCCGAAGTCCCAGCTCCCCCAGTATTGCCGAAAGAAGCTTCACTCAAACAGCCGATGACGGATGCCGTAGAGGCTCCAGAGGCAGAACTTGGTTCGGACGATCACGTATCCTTGACGGAGGTCTTGAGGAGGTCACTTCTCACTGCCAAGGCCGACAAGAAGCGTAGAAAGCGCGCAGCTAAGGAACATGATGCCGCTTTGGCTATAGGTGCAGGCTCAAGCGCTATTCCATCCGTCACTATTTCCTCCGAAGATGCTCCAGCTGACCTGTCTACCGTTCATAGACAGGTTTTGTGCGCGGCTCAGGAGGCAATCGAAAAGCCACCTCAAGGTAACATAATACTGGGTCTTTTTATTAGAATTTGATCTTCAAATTCTCATATATCATATCCTGCAGGGCTAGGTCTTGGTGACGAGGCCGCAGGTGAAATGACGGCAACTACCGATCCTGAAGTGGCCACTCTTTCTCAGGAGTCCGGGACTGCCCTAATTGCCACTCTTTCCCCTTGCGGTTCCCTGACATCGTTCGGCATTGTGAGTGTCACGACGGCTCTCATAGAATCGGGGGATGAAGTCACTGGTGTCGAAACCGTCCCCCCAAATGAGACCGAAGAAGTCACGACGCTTGGTGATGCTTCTATCGCAGTTTTGGCTGATGACCAGTTTGGTAGGTCTCAGATCGCTGCATTCTTTTCGTTTTTCAATCCCTTTAGTTCCCTTCTGATGACATTTTGTTTATTTCAAATGTAGGTGTGGTGAGCGCAGAGGTTGTGCCACCTGAAGAAGCATCATCAGTTGCCTTGGTGACGGTCGCTATCCCTTCATCTCCTCTTACAACCTCTCAAATGCTGGAAGGTATGGATTTGCGATCTGTCTAATTTAAATTGTGGATGCCATCTCCCTTGTACTAACCATGCATCGCCGCAACCTTACAGGAGTTCTTTTTGATCATCTGTGTCAAGTGTTGAACCCGCACTTCCCCTTCCAATCGGAAGTCGCTTTGCCTACTGGTGCCGGTGAATATCTTTTCTAACCGACGTCCTTTCTTTTCTTTAACGGGTGACCCTGCCGTTGTTAACTTTAAATTGATTACAGCACTACAAATTGAAGGAGGGGCCAAGAGAATCGTCGTGCCACCAGTACTCCCAGCTCTGCCACCTGTCGTAGCCGGTATAGTAGCCTTCATCGCTCTTGGATCTTCTTTATCTCTTTAGCCGATATCTGACTATGATTTGTTTTTCAGCAATCACAGCGACTTCATCTCCCTTCGAGTCTCAGATTCCCATGCCGGCAGGGCCTTTTGCTAAACGCCCTTCTTCCAGGGGTGCTGTGTGTAAGTCCATGTCACGCACCCCACGAACTTGCGGGGAGGCGGAATATATGAAAAACGAATATCAAAGCTTCGTAACACGGACTTGAGCGCATGAATCGTATTTAAACCATTGCTAATTATATACTAGAGGTTTAACTACTCGGATTCGAAGTTATACCTCACGTTACTTGTCCTTCGGGTCTTCATCGCGGTCCTCCACTCCTCGTAAACTCCTTGGAACATCGGCACCTCAACGGCCTCCTCGAGTCAAAGACGATCCACCCGAAAGCTCCTACGCCAAGCTTCATCTCTAACTTGAGATAACTAGGTTGCTTAAAGTGCTAATCTAAGCTACCTAGGGGATATAGAGTGAGGTTATGGATGTATTAATCTAGCTAACCCTTGATCTCAACACATGAGAGGTTAGGGTTAGGGTTTGAAGAGAGAGTGAGCTTGAGGAGAGAGAAGGTGAAGATGATGAATGAAATGAGATAATGATCTATCATAATATATATGAAGCATTATTATTTATCCAAAAATGAAATAATAGAATTAACAACCATGCTTCATAAATATCTATGAGTGATTCATCTCCATGAGTCATTAAGCATTTATGATGCATTAATGACATGGATGAATCACACAAATGAGTCACTAATCTCATTTAATGCAATGCCACCTTACCCCCCAAGTCACCACTCTTCTAGAAGCTTCCCGACAAATTACGAGAACACCCCTCCAATCCGTGAAAACACGGAAAAACTTTAGACTGTATAAATCCTATAACCCGATACTAGAATCTGGCTTAAACCAAAGCCGGCTAGTAAAAACTGTCCGAAAAGTCGTACGTGCGTAAACACACGTACGCGTCCGAACCCTTGTCATAAAACCATACGACCTCTATATCGTTTCGCCTGGAGCAGAGAAACTCTCTGTGTGGGACTCTAAAGACACGACACTACGCTGGCAGTGGGTTTAACCACAGACCGCAAGCGGCACTAGCTGTACGTAACGATCCCCAGGTAGATGTCGACAAGAAGGCCGATGAGGAAAATCATCCGAACTCCCACTGAGCCTGATGTGACAATCTTCGTACAGTCCGGTCTGTTCGTCTAAGACTATCCCATATCAAGCATAGGGGGCGGCAAGCGTCAATCCCCTAATAGCTGTATAAGTCGTGTCGGAGCGAAGCCCATTACACCCTCAGAAGCTACTGGAACCTACCAGTATATCTCGCTTGCCCTGGCCAGGGACTTTGCGTAATGGCTCTCTGACACAGCGCGATATCATCTCCCAATACCGGGAAAGACGAATCCTGTCTAACCACTACTGCCTCTAAGTGCTCGGGACTGCACCCAACTGCTACCTGTTTGCACGACTCCTTTGAGCCGTGGTAGGGTAGCAATCTAAGAACAGTGGGACACACTCGAGACGAAGTAGCAGTGTCAAGTCTGCGGACTATGCTGTACTCATGTCACCTGGGAACTGTTGACTGACGACGGGTATAATACCAACCAACAGTTCCCCTACGAGTCCTGTCCGGTGTAACCGTAACCTAATGAGCACCTGTATACTATCTCTAGTACGACGTACTGATGGCTATGGGACAGACCATCTCCCCAAATGGGATGAGAAGCGTACACACTAGTCTACTCTGGAGTATTGATGCCCTGTCTCAATAATCCTACGACTAGGGACCTATATAGGATGTTGCTTATAGACTACCCAGGCCCCACTAGTGTGACTGCCATCACAACGCTGGTAATCAAGCAAAGAACCTATGGGCTCTACTAATATGTATAAGTGATACGTTACAAGAAACATATGCACATATTAAAGTAGACACAAACCGAGTAGCATACTACTATTTTTAGCAAGACTGTTATATACAACTGTGAATATCCCAAGCTTCCATTAAGTAATATACAACCTAGTATGATACAATAATGACCCTTAGGGCATATACACTAACAATCTCCCACTTGCACTAGGGCCATGAGCTGGCATATCATAGACCTATCATCTCGAATAGACTCTCGAACTTTGTCTGAGGAAGGGCCTTTATGAATGGATCAGCAATGTTATTCTCCGTCTCTACTCTCTTCACCTCGATCTCCCGGTGATCAACGATCTCCCTGATCAGGTGATACCGCCTTAAGATGTGTCTGTCCTTCGCTAAAGCTATAGCGCCGTTGTTGTCACAATACAGAGGTATTGGATCAACACTGGTAGGAACCACCTGAAGTTTTGTGAGGAACTTCTTCATCCAGACTTCTTCTTTTGCGGCATCGCAAGAAGCTATATACTCCGCTTCCATTGTTGAGTCAGCAACGGTCTCCTGCTTGGAACTCTTCCAACAGACCGCCCCTCCATTGAGGGTAAAGACATAACCGACATGGATTTGGAGTCATCCTAGTCACTCTGGAAGCCGGAGTCGGCAAAGGCCTCCATCTGGAGGTCTTTTCCGCCATACACCAAGAACATCTCCTTAGTCCTCCTCAGGTACTTGAGAATGTTCTTTATTGCTATCCAGTGCTTCTCCCCTGGGTTTGCTTGATACCGGCTTACTACGCTCAATGCGTATGCTACATCTGGTCTGGTACATAATATCGCATACATTATAGAGCCTACCGCAGAAGCGTAGGGTATAATCGACATGCGATCCCTTTCCAAATCAGTCTTGGGAGACATCTCTTTGGAGAGGGTGATTCCGTGACAAGTCGGTAGGTTACCGCGCTTAGAATCATCCATACTGAATCTCTTCACTATGGTGTCTATGTACCTGGACTGCGAAAGTCCCAACATCCTCTTTGATCTATCACGATAGATCCGGATCTCCAGAATGTAGGTGGTATCACCCAGGTCTTTCATGGAGAATTTATGTGACAAGAATCTTTTGACTGACTATAACATAGGAATATCATTTCCTATTAGAAGAATGTCATCTACGTACAAGACGAGGAATACTACAGCTCTCCCTACAATCTTACTGTATATGCATGGTTCATCTGGATTTTTGATAAAGTCAAATTCTTTGACAGCATCATCAAAATAGATGTTCCAACTCCGCGATGCCTGCTTTAGTCCATAAATGGATTTAAGCAACTTGCATACTTTACCGCTGCTCCCACTCTGAATGAATCCCTCTGGCTGATCCATATAGACGCTCTCTTCCAAATTTCCATTTAGAAAGGCCGTCTTTACGTCCATCTGACAGATTTCATAATCGTGGAAGGCAGCAATAGCAAGAAAGACCCGAATAGATTTAAGCATAGCCACTGGAGAAAAGGTTTCGTCATAATCCAAACCAGGTCTTTGACGGAAACCCTTTGCAATAAGTCTAGCCTTATAGGTTTCAACCTGTCTATCTACACCAATCTTCTTTTTGAAGATCCATTTGCATTCTACGGGTTTTACCCCATCTGGAGCAATGTCTAAAGTCCATACTTTGTTAGTGTACATGGACTCCATTTCGGTCCGCATTGCATCCAGCCATTTTACTGAGTCACCGCTCTGAATGGCTTGCTGGAAGCTAGTAGGCTCATTATAGTCAATAGTGCAATCCTCTCTATCCCCGTCTATGAGAAAACCGTAGTATCTCTCGGGCGGATGAGATTGCCTACTACTCCTGCGGAGTGGCATCGGGATGTCCTGTTCTCCCGAACCTTCTAGTTCTTTCAAGCTTTCAGTAATAGCTTGTAGTTCTGGAATTTCTTCCAGTTCTATTTCGCTCCCACTTGTATCCTTTTCTAAAACTTGCTGTTCTAAAAATTGGGCATTACGAGAAACAAAAACCTTTTGTTCCTCTACGTAATAGAATAGATATCCCTTGGAGTTCTTTGGATATCCCACAAACTTACACTGTACTGATCGTGCCTCGAGCTTGTCCGCATGCTGTTTTTTAACAAAAACCGGACATCCCCAAATCTTCAGATACTGAAGATAGGGTTTTTTCCCACTCCACATCTGATATAGGGTGGTAGGAACTGTCTTGGTAGGAACCCTGTTCAGAAGATATGCTGTTGATTCTAGCGCATATCCCCAGAATGATCGCGGTAACTCAGCGTTACTCATCATGGAACGAACCATATCTAATAGGGTTCAATTCCCCCTTTCCGATACACCGTTATGTTGTGGCGTGTATGGAGGAGTAAGCTGAGAGAGAATTCCATTCTCTTTTAAGTAACCCAGGAACTCGGCACTTAAGTATTCACCGCCTCGATCAGATCTCAGTGTCTTTATACTCTTGCCTGTTTGTTTTTCCACTTCATTCTTGTATTCTTGGAATTTCTCAAAAGCCTCGGATTTATGCTTCATTAAGAAGACATATCCATACCTAGAGAAATCATCCGTAAAAGTAATGAAGTAGGAATAACCACCTCGCACATGTGTAGACATTGGACCGCACACGTCACTGTATACGAGTCCCAAGAGGTCGCTTGCTCTTACTCCGTGTCCAGTGAACGGAGTCTTTGTCATCTTTCTTTTGAGACAAGATTCACAAGTAGCATAACATTGATGTTCGAACGGATTCAAATATCCTTCTCTATGTAACTTAGTCAACCTTCTCTCATTGATGTGACCTAGTCTACAATGCCATAAGAAAGCCTGATTTATTTCTGGAGACTTTCTTTTAAGTGTGTTCTGGACATTGAAAACCTGAGCTTGATTCAATACGTATATACCGTCATCTAATGTACCAGACCCAATCAGAACTTGATTTAGGTGGATGTGAACTACATCGCTTACGAATGTAAAGTCATATCCCTCTCTTGAAAGTAAGGACACTAATATGATATTACAAGTCAAACTAGATACATACAGACAGTTACGTAGAATCAATATCTTCCCACTTGTCAAACCTAGGCGATATTCTCCCACGGATTCAGCGTCCACGCTCATTCCGTTTGCAACTCTGAGAGACCAATCACCTACCTTAACTTTACGGTTTCTCAAAGCATGTAATGAATTACAGATATGAGATCCTGCTCCGGTATCTAGTACCCAGGAAGCAGAGTTAATTGATAAACAGTTCTTAATTACAAACACACTTGAGGCTGAAGCCACAACATGCTTCAAATCCTGGCTACTGGCTTTGCTAGCCCTGCAATCATTCTGCCAATGTTCATTCCTGTAAAATAGGAACGTCCCTCTTTTACTATATCCATTCCCGAAACTTTTGCCATTCTCTTTCCTTCCACTTCCCTGGTTTCCTTCAGGGTAGGAGGCAGAGACTGTAGAATCAAGTCAGTCTCTGACTCGTTTCCCAACGCGGTCTCCAGGTCCTGGAGCTCATTAATGCAGCTAGTCATTGTAAGGACGTTGTCCCCTACAGATGACCCGTCAGCCAAACTCGCTTGAATTAATTCGTTCGAGGTCTCATATCTTGCGATATGAGATTGCTCTCCATATAAATCTTTGTTATGGAGAAAGATGGAAACTAAGTCCATCTTCTCGTGCAGCTTCTGGTATACACCATCAACTGAAGCTAACACGAGGCACTTAGCTTTCGCTTTATCTTTTTCCCTTGTCTTACGGATATCCATATCCGCGACAGTGGAAACTGGACCTGGGACGGCGGGATCTTGAGTAGTAATAGGGTGGTCCAGCTTGTCATAGGCAATGGACATCTGGACAGACTTTTGCCACTCATATAAGTAAGATTCAGTCAAATTATTATCTAGATGTAACCTATGTGTGGTCACAAGGTCGGTGCAATTTAAGAGAGAGAAGAAAATACTATTAGCATGATACTCTTGCAAGTTTAGATTGGTTTTTAATTTATCTAAACAGGATGGCTCCCACTGTTTCTTGAATCCCTCCTCAAACCATAAAAGAAGAATTAGCCAGGACTATTCTCACCGTACAATTCTTGCATAACCGTTCAGCCAGGTCAGTGTCGATACTTCGAGGGAGGTTTTCCAACGCTTTCGCGAAGTTCCTTAATTAAATAACCTCTTTTCTCTGGGGGCGTAGCCTCTCTGACACCTTTCTAGGCAGCTACTTGGTTTATAGCATTGATCGTTAAGTGACGAATCTCCTGATAAGTATATACTTACAGTAGGATCGGAATCCAAAATATCATCGTATGATAATGTTGAAGGAATCCTACCAACATTCATCAAACTCCAAAATGGTATGCTCTTTCTGCAAATTTCAGTTTCTTTAGAAATTCCCGATATAGATTTTTGCCCCATGCTCTTATGACCTTGGCGTTGGTCAAAATATCATAAGTCACATGTCAAGTTCTACCCATCATTGTCCTAGTTAATTTGAACCCATCCGTACATATCGCTGACATTGGCCAAATGATAATACGACTGTCCCAAACTGACACATCTATCTATGCAGAAAAATGAAATACCCTGGCAGCTACCAAACACTATACCCTGGCGTTGGTCAAATGCATAGCTTGAATACTACTGAATATCCAAATGAAATGACGGAGGGCTACGAATGATTTTGGCAAAACCGTGAACGTAGTGAACTTGATATAATCGAAGGAATCTGATTCGTTTTAAAAGGAGTGGTTAAAGCTCCGCAATTAAAAAAACTGATCTTTTAAAATAACCGAGTGGTTTCTTTTAAATTTGTTCCAACGATTAACTTTGGTTTATTTTCTTTGCATTATAATAATGTGTCCCATCATTTATCCTATCATTGCAGAAAACAACGAAAATACCACGTCCTCTTATGCCATCCGCATTCGCCATGGGGTCCCGTCATCACCCGTTAGGTTACTTAACTAACGACAGAGCGGGAGCTGGGCTAGCACGGGTGTAAAACATAAGTGACGTCTAATAGATATCATATATAGATATTGTACATTCGTCAGACGCAATAATAAACATTCCAGATCACAGATGAACTTAATTGGATATACTAGCAATCCGCATTTGCTTTGAGCCTGCAATAAAAGACGAATTACACAATTATGATGAATAGCCATTACCCCACCCTACACCCCTACGGGTACGGCAAACTACCCGCCAAATACCCGAAGTGAAGCGGTCTCCCTCAACAAAGTGAGTAGGCCACTAAATGCTTCAAAGTACCCGGTAGTTTGTGTACCCCGCCTTGGGTCTATCCTAGGAGCAAAAAACAGTAAAAAGAAATAATACAATGGTGGCTACAACCGCAACCTGGATGTGCCCCGCAAAAGAATATTACATCATATTACATTTACATCGAATGAATGAATATAAAACCCATCTCAAACCCCGGCTAATCATCACAACATTCCAATCAAGTCCATATATACAAACAATAAACATTACAGAAATGTGCAACCCCCTGCCAACCGACATACTAGCAGTTAGGGGAGGTTTACGAACACATTAAGCATTACAGATAAAAACCCAATTAGCAAATAACTTAGAATATCGATCGACTTCCCTTTTCCGTGTCTACCCTAAAAGCAAACCTGCACTGAAGTAACCTGGGTAGAAACAGAACATACTGGAAAATAATACACCCAAATATATGAATAACAGAGCAAATCCGAGTCAACTCGGCGTTGACTCGGCGGCAGATCCGCGGCCAAAAGCACCTTCTTGCCGCGGATCCGCGGCCGTATTGCCGAGTTACTGGCTCGTATTTTCCCAGTATTCTTATAATACCCTGCTGTGAATTTTAAGGTATGTCAAATATTTTTTCAGACACTTTTAAAATTAACAGAAACTTGGGATTCGGGGTGTTTCGTTTTCGCGTTTTCCGTCGATCGAACTTCTAACTAGTTGCTAACAAGCTAGTAATGGTTTAGTTGGCTCTGATACCACTGTAAGTCCATGTCACGCACCCCACGAACTTGCGGGGAGGCGGAATATATGAAAAACGATTATCAAAGCTTCGTAACACGGACTTGAGCGCATGAATCGTATCTAAACCATTGCTAACTATATACTAGAGGTTTAACTACTCGGATTCGAAGTTATACCTCACGTTACTTGTCCTTCGGGTCTTCATCGCAGTCCTCCACTCCTCGTAGACTCCTTGGAACATCGGCGCCTCAACGGCCTCCTCGAGTCAAAGACGATCCACCCGAAAGCTCCTACGCCAAACTTAATCTCTAACTTGAGATAACTAGGTTGCTTAAAGTGCTAATCTAAGCTACCTAGGGGATATAGAGTGAGGTTATGGATGTATTAATCTAGCTAACCCTTGATCTCAACACATGAGAGGTTAGGGTTAGGGTTTGAAGAGAGAGTGGGCTTGAGGAGAGAGAAAGTGAAGATGATGAATGAAATGAGATAATGATCTATCATAATATATATGAAGCATTATTATTTATCCAAAAATGAAATAATAGAATTAACAACCATGCTTCATAAATATCTATGAGTGATTCATCTCCATGAGTCATTAAGCATTTATAATGCATTAATGACATGGATGAATCACACAAATGAGTCACTAATCTCATTTAATGCAATGCCACCTTACCCCCTAAGTCACCACTCTTCTAGAAGCTTCCCGACAAATTACGAGAACGCCCCTCCAATCCGTGAAAACACGGAAAAACTTTAGACTGTATAAATCCTATAACCCGATACTAGAATCTGGCTTAAACCAAAGCCGGCTAGTAAAAACTTTCCGAAAAGTCGTACGTGCGTAAACACACGTACGCGTCCGAACCCTTGTCGTAAAACCATACGACCTCTATATCATTTCGCCTGGAGCAGGGAAACTCTCTATGTGGGACTCTAAAGACACGACACTACGCTGGCAGTGGGTTTAACCACAAACCGCAAGCGGCACTAGCTGTACGTAACGGTCCCTAGGTAGATGTCGACAAGAAGGCCGATGAGGAAAATCATCCGAACTCCCACTGAGCCTGATGTGACAATCTTCGTACAGTCTGGTCTGTTCGTCTAAGACTATCACATATCAAGCCTAGGGGGCGGCAAGCGTCAGTCCCATAATAGTTGTATAAGTCGTGTCGGAGCGAAGCCCATTACACCCTCAGAAGCTACTGGAACCTACCAGTATATCTCGCTTGCCCTGGCTAAGGACTTTGCGTAATGGCTCTCTGACACAGCGCGATATCATCTCCCAATACCGGGAGAGACTAATCCTGTCTAACCACTACTGCCTCCAAGTGCTCGGGACTGCACCCAACTGCTATCTGTTTACACGACTCCTTTGAGCCGTGGTAGGGTAGCAATCTAAGAACAGTGGGACACACTCGAGGGGAAGTAGCAGTGTCAAGTCTGCAGACTATGCTGTACTCATGTCACCTGGGAACTGTTGACTGACGACGGGTATAATACCAACCAACAGTTCCCCTACGAGTCCTATCCGGTATACCCGTAACCTAACGAGCACCTGTATACTATCTTCAGTACGACGTACTGATGGCTATGGGACAGACCATCTCCCTAACTGGGATGAGAAGCGTACACACTAGTCTACTCTGGAGTATCGATGCCCTGTCTCGATAATCCTACGACTAGGGACCTATATAGGATGTTGCTTATAGACTACCCAGCCCCCACTAGTGTGACTGCCATCACAACGCTGGTAATCAAGCAAAGAACCTATGGGCTCTACTAATATGTATAAGTGATACGTTACAAGAAACATATGCACATATTAAAGTAGACACAAACCAAGTAGCATACTACTATTTTTAGCAAGACTGTTATATACAACTGTGAATATCCCAAGCTTCCATTAAGTAATATACAGCCTAGTATGATACAATAATGGCCCCTAGGGCATATACACTAACACTGTGAATAGCCTGCGGATGTTAAGCGGGTTCGTCGAGGACCTTGACGCCAAGGCTTTTGCATCTGCTGTAGATTTTGCCGCTGAAGTTAATCTCATGTTGGTGATGCTCGTGAACTTCCATAGCGAAGGCGTCGTCGAGTCTTGGGTTAACTACTGCAGGAAGATCGAGGCATGTCTGCATAAGATTGAGCTCAAGCGTCCCGTCCAGAAATGTTGGATTTGAATTCTCAACGGGCTGCATGGGTTGAGCAGAGCGTTCCCTTCTTCCGCCATTTCGAACAAGAAGCGACCTTGAGGCGAAAGGTACACGAGGAGGCTTCAGGTGAATCCGCCCGGCTGTGCGCCCAGGTTGAAGCAAACGCCGCGCAATTGAGGGTTGTCTTTGACAATTTGCGACAATGCATTTCGGAAGGACTAGCACTAAGGCAAAAGCTCGACCTTCTGGAGCGGGTTACGCGGAATCACGAAGTTTCTCAACGGGAAATCGATAAGAATCTTTCTTCTAGCTTGCAGCAATGGGCTCGAGTCGAAGCGGAGCTGGCCGCAGCGGCTGACCATGAAAAGAAGTTGAGAGGAGCGCACGAGCAACTGGCTGACTTATTGAAAACGTCTCCTTCTCAGTAACTACCTTTGTATCAATTAAACATTTGTAATCTTTGAATAACATGTATCCATTTTTTATTCTTTTATATGATTCGTCTTATACTCAATTAAATTCATGAATAAAAGATACACATTTTTTTATCTCCCGCTGTTGCTTTATTCTCTTTGCTGTGTTTTTGCCATATGATTTTAGCAAGTGTGGCTTGTAGATAGTAGGTAGTTTTCCATCTTGGACTCTTTGCAGGGTAGCGATGGCTTAGGAAACAGGTTCAGATCTGCTTTTTAAGACTTTTCAATTTTATGAACCGTGAGGGTCTCATAAAGATTTTTCTCCCTATGAATCGAGAGAATCTCGTAGTTGTATTTTCTCCTTAGGAATCGTGAGGATTCCTATGTGTGTTTTCTCTTGAGAGTCGTAAGGATCTCACAAGAGAATTTTCTTCCTCACAAGTCGAAAGGACTGATAAGTGATTGATGAGCTGACCTGCTCCCGAGTCAAAGCATTGCTTCGATGGGGGAGATCGAGGGTTGACTTTAGCCATTTTCCACGGGGTCAGGATTGACTTTATATAAGTCTACGGTAGCACCCCGGCCGTCAATCTGACGCCAAATGCGGAACAAAAACTTTTATAACTGGCGCTATCACATACTATAACCCGGATCTTGCCATTAACGCTAAACTAACAAACTACAAAGTGGGTAGAAAGGCTATACCGACCGATCCGAGTCCTTCGTTCTTTAGCCATCATCCCACGCTCCTTTGCGGCATCTGCGATCTCGCTCGATCTCCGGTCTTCTCGTCCAGGTGGCACCACGTCAACGGATCTTTATACGGGCTCCCGCCTCTGAACCGAGGCAACTCGGATATGAAGTTTGCTAGCCGACATGTCCAAGATTGATGTAGAGAATGAGTAGAATACTTTGTCTCGTTTCATCCAAAACCATGGATGAACGGTTAATGAAGTTGCTTTTAATCAAGTAATGAGAAATGATCATATGAAATTTCCATGAACCAAATTCCATAATCTTTTTTCTAACAACCATCTTGGCTACCAAAAGAATGGCTGGCCACTATATGAGAAGAGGGGGTGAGTGTAGGAGCAAAAGGGGGGTAATCATAAGGAAAAGATCAAGAAGAAATATCCAAGTCCAAACCAAAACACATTAATGCAATCAATGGGTCACATTAACACCTCATCAACCATTAATGCAAACTAATGAGTCACTAAACCTAGTCATCCATCAAGAAACTTCCACTCATGACTCACCCTCATGACTCACCCAAGTGAAAAAGATAAATCTGTATTAAACCGAATGTTTAAGACGGGTGATAGAAAACTGGCAACTTCGAAAAGCGATCCTGAAACGAATTTCAGGATAACCCCGTAACAGTATAAACATACCCGCATTTGTATTACGACCGAATACAAATGCAACCGAGACAAAGATATTATATCTACACAGTATAATACATGGATCCGGTTTAAACCAAAGCCCACCAGTATTATCTGCCCGAAATATGATACGTGCGTAAACGCACGTGCATTTTCCGAACCCTGCCATAAAACCATACGGCCTCTACAACGTTTCGCCCGAACTTGGGAAACTATCTGTGGGGGACTCTAATGACTCATCAGTACCCTGTCAGTGGGTTTAATCACAAGCCGTCAGCGGCACTAGCAGTGCGTAACGGCTGCCCATGTACTGACCTCAAGGGAAGCCGATGAGCGAACTCATCCTGGAACCCTACTATACATACAGTCCGGTCCGTTCGTCTATGAGTATCGCATATCGGGCCTAGGGGGCTGGTAACGTCAGACCCCCAAAAGCGGTATAAGTCGTGTCGGAGACAAGCCCTGAACACCCTGAGAAACTATTGGAATACTTACCAGTAATTCTTACCTGCCTTGGCTAAGGACTTGGTGTAATGGCTTTCCTAGACACAGCGCGATCTCATCCCCAATACCGGGAGAGACGAATCCCCTGCCGATCCGCTCACTTGCCTCCATGTGGCTCGGGACTGTACCCAAAAAATACCTGTTTGCACGACTCATTTGAGCCGTGCTAAGGTAGAAATCAAAGCACAGTGGGAACTTACACGAGACAAATGACGACCTCAGGTCGATGAACTAACCTGTACACATGTCACCAGGGAACTACTATCTGACGCTAGGTATAATACCAACTAGCAGGTTCCCGGCAAGTCCTGTCCGGTGTACTCATAACCCAATGAGCACCTGTATACATTTTAGGTGATCCAACTGACACCAGTGGCTTGTGAGACCGGCCACCGCCCCTCGTCGGGGTCTGGACTGTATACACTAGTCTACTCCGGAGTATCGATGTCATGTCTCGAAACTCCCATGACTAGGGACCTCTATTAAGGATGTGCTTATAGACTACCCAACTCTCACGTATATGATCGCCATCATACTGTTGGTAGTCAAGAAAGATCCTAAGGGCTCTATCAACGTGTAATAGTGATCAGTCACCTGAACCTGTACACGACTGATAAAGGCAAACCAAATAGCATACTATCATCTCGAGTAAGACTGTGCTACCAGTATAGGTCCTCCTCAATCATTGCAATCACGTACCTGCGATCCAATAATTGACTTTGAGGGCACTACATCCAACACTTTAGCCGTGTTCTACGGGGTCAGGGGTTGACTTTGGCCATATGGGGTCAGTATTGACTTTAGCCATACAGGGTCAGGATTAACTTTAGCCATACGAGGTCAGGATTGACTCTCGGTTGTCTGTGCACCGCCGAGTCATGGAACTGGGAACTTTGTCGCGGCTCCATGATAGTCTCTAGGCTTTCTGTGAACCTTCAAGATTTGGAACTAGGGACTTTGCCATGGCTCCGAGGTTGATTGTCGCGTCTGAATCCTGCTGGAATGAAGAGGAACGCTGTTGTGGGTTTCCAGGCTGTAGATGTGGCCGTCGAAACTTGGAACTAGGGACTCTGTCGTGGCTCCGTTTTGCTGACGTCGTAAAATCCTGCAGAGACACTGATTTCTCTGCGGGTCGTCGCGAATCGAGATGCTCTCGTCAAGGACGCTGATTTCCCTGAATCAAGATTTTTGCTAAAGACACTGATTTCCCTGAGGTTGAGACGAATTGAGGTATTCCTGCAAAGACACTGATTTCTCTGCGGGTCGACGCGAATCGAGATGCTCTCGTCAAGGACGCTGATTTCCCTGAATCGAGGTTTTTGCCAAGGACACTGATTTCCCAGGGGTTGAGACGAATCGAGGTATTTCTGCAAAGACACTGATTTCTCTACGGGTCCACGCGAATCAAGATGCTCTCGTCAAGAATGCTAATTTCCTGAATCGAGGTTTTTGCCAAGGACACTGATTTCCCTGGGGTTGAGACGAATCGAGGTATTCCTGCAAAGACACTGATTTCTCTGCGGGTCGACGCGAATCGAGATGCTCTCGTCAAGAAAGCTGATTTCCCTGAATCGAGGTTTTCGCCAAGGACACTGATTTCCCTGGGGTTGAGACGAATCGAGGTATTCCTGCAAAGACACTGATTTCCCTGCGGGTCGACGCGAATCGAGATGCTCTCGTCAAGGACGCTGATTTCCCTGAATCGAGGTTTTTGCCAAGGACACTGATTTCCCTGGGGTTGAGACAAATCGAGGGATTCCTGCAAAGACACTGATTTCCCTGCGGGTCGACACGAATCGAGATGCTCTCGTCAAGGACGATGATTTCCCTGAATCGAGTTTTTTGCCAAGGATACTGATTTCCCTGGGGTTGAGACGAATCGAGGGATTCCTGCAAAGACGCTGACTTATCTGCTAGTCGACGTGAATCGAGATGCTCTCGTCAAGGTCGCTGATTTCCATAAATCGAGGTTTTTGCCAAGGACACTGATTTCCTTAGGGTTAAGACGAATCGAGGTATTCCTGTAAAGACACTGATTTCTCTGTGGGTCGACGCGCATCGAGATGCTCTTGTCAAAGACGCTGATTTTCCTGAATCGAGGTTTTTGCCAAGGACACTAATTTCCATGAGGTTGAGATGAATCGAGGTATTCCTGCAAAGACACTGATTTCTCTGCGAGTCGACGCAAATCGAGATGCTCTCGTCGAGGACGCTGATTTCCCTGAATCGAGGTTTTCGCCAAGGACACTGATTTCCCTAAGGTTGAGACGAATCGAAGTATTCCTGCAAAGACACTGATTTCTCTGCGAGTCGACGTGAATCTAGATGCTCTCGTCAAAGACGCTGATTTCCCTAAATCGAGGTTATTGCCAAGGACACTGATTTCCTCGGGGTTGAGACGAATCGAAGTATTCCTGCAAAGACATTGATTTCCTAGCGGGTCGACGTGAATCGAGATGCTCTCATCAAGGACGCTGATTTTCCTGAATCGAGATTTTTGCCAAAGACACTGATTTTCCTGGGGTTGGTTGACTTGTTTCCGAGACAGAGTCATTGGATGACGCTAGGTTGTCTGTGAACCGTAGAGTCTTGGAACTGGGGACTTTGTCGTGGCTCCGATTGGTGATGTTGCGTCCAAATCCTACTGGAATGAGGAGGAACGCCATTGTTGTTGTTCTGGGATGCAGATGTTGCTGTCAAGATCTGACTTTTCCCTTTGACAGAGTTTGTTGCGACACGTGGTTCTCTTTCGTTTATACCCATGGATTGTATACAGGGGTCAGTATGGACTTACCTGCAGGGCAAAAAGTTTCATTTCATTTTTTTTATTTCTTTCCGCGATGCTCTATCATTTTAGCTTTTTATTTCGCGAAAGTCGCGATTGCCCAATCATTTCGGCTATTTTTCGCGGTGCCCAATCATTTCGGCTATTTTTTTTTTACTCGATATTTTTTATTGCGAGTTGCCCAACCATTTTGGCTATTTTGTATGCATATATTTTACTTGATGATTTTGTTGCAAGTTGCCCCATCATTTCGGCTATTTCATATGCATTTATGGCTCGCTGACTTTTCTCGCGAGTAAGGGACTTAGGATCTGATACCAATTTAGGCATCAGCATCGCTACAACTGGGATATTGCAAGGAGCGAATCATCATTTGCCTTTGTCAATTTAAACAAAGATGGCTTAGAAAACAGGGTTAAAATCCTGTCGACTAAGGCTTTTGATTTCATGAGCCGTAAGGGTCTCATAAAGGTGTTTCTCCCTACGAGTCGTGAGGATCTCGTAGGTGCATTTTCTTCTTAGGAATCGTGAGGATTCCTAAGTGTGTATTCTCTTATAAGTCGTAGGGATCTTACAAGAGTGTTTTCTCCTTATAAGTCGAGAGGACTTATAAGTGTTTGTTCATCAAATGAGGGCATTCCTTGTCGTTGGTGGGACTCGGAAAGGAAATGATTATTTGCGCCCATGGATTGTATATATGGGTCAATATTGAACCGCTTGTAGGGCAATCTGGGGAGTGTAATGACGGCTTAAGAACAGGTTCAGATCCCTGTAGCTTAAGGCTTTCGAATCCTATGAGCCGTGAGGGTCTCATAGGGGGCTTCTCCTTACGAGTCGTGAGGATCTCGTAAGTGTAATTTCTCCTTAGGAATCGTGGGAATCCCTAAGTGTGTTTCTCTTTTGTAAGCCGTAAGGATCTCACGCAGGTATTTTCTCCTTACAAGGTCAAGAGGACCTTGCAAGTGTCTTTTAACGAGATTGTGCCCTTTCGGGTTTTCACAAACTCGCCGGTAGCCCTGCTGTTTTTACTCACGGAGCCCTTTTGGATTTTCATCCGTGCCCATCTCGCTTATGGACATACCGTTTTTTTTTTGCGTCAACCTTGGGGTGCTGCGGTCCGTAGTAGTTTAAGGATGTTTCGGTCAGTAGCTAGTTTTAGGACATAGTGGTCCATTATTAGTTTAAAGACGTTTCGGTCCGTTTGCCGGCTACTACTTATAGAGTTTGGGCTTAGGAAGATAGAGAGCGGACATAGACGGCGGCGTCTATCTTTGACCTAGGTCGTGACTCGTCAGGAGTAGTATTTTTTCAGAAAACGACCATTTATTGGCCTGAAAAGTCTTTCTCCATGCATATCTATGAGTAGATAGGGTCCTCTTTGGTAGACCTTGTCTATGATGTATGGGCCTTCATAGTTCGGCTCAAATTTCCCCTGCTTGGCACGATTTGGGATCATAGGTTTCTTAACCACTAGCACGAGTTCGCCTTGGTGGAATGTCCTCGGTCTAGTCAATCTTTCGTACGAGCGCCCCATCCGTGCTTTGTAAGCCTCCAGGTTTTGCTGCGCCATGAGCCGAGTTTCATCAAGGGCATCAAGCTCCTCGAGACGAAGATGAGCATTCTCTTCATATGTTAGCTCGTAATGAACTGCCACTCGTAGAGAGGGTAGCTCTATCTCCAAGGGGAGTACTGCTTCTGTGCCGAACACCAATGTATATGACGTTGTATTTGTGGCCGTTTTGAATGTAGTTCGATATGCCCAGAGAGCTTCATGCAGTCTCTCGTGCCAGTCCTTCTTATTTTTGGACACCGTCTTTTTCACGATCTTCATCAAGGTCTTGTTGAAAGCCTCAGCTAGACCGTTAGCTCGGCGATTATAGACCGAAGAGTATCTCCAGTCTATGTTATGCTCTTGTGCGAAGCGGCTGATCTTGTGGCTTCTGTAGGCTGGCCCGTGTTCATATCAGAATATTGCATTATTATACCGCCCATTCTTAATCATATTTCAAATAAATAAGTGTTTTTGATCCATGTCTGCTAAATAGTTGCAGGTTACAGGTTCTCAGAATAATACAGTGAAAATGGTGAAAAGACGCTACAAATGTGAGACTACGACCAACAAATAAATGAATCTGCAAGATGCCTCCTACCAGTTCGAGGAACAACCGAAGATCGGCAAACAGTTCAATACACAAAGTACAAGGGCAGCACAAGATTCAAGACTTTAACGCGAAGCAAATGGTAAAAGTCGACAAATTCTGCACTGCTGGAAATCTGGAAGAAACTAGAAAAGATTCTGAGAAACCAAGTGAAGAAAATAGATGGAAAAAGCAACTTGAAGCATCACAGAAGAAATCAGCCCAAGAGCCCATCAAACGGCCGTGGATCCGCAGCCAAACAAGGCTTATGGCCGCGGTTCCGCGGCCGTGCTGAGCACGTGTCGGTGCAGTTTGTCGGTTTATGTCGGTGCGTTGACCATGTTTCTTAGGGTAGTATTGTAATTTCAGATGTGGATCATATGTAAACCCTAGGGTTTCTCCTATCTATAAATAGGAAAGCCTACAACCTCTTTTGAGGTGTGCCTCCTTTGGGTGCCTCTTTTGAGATGCCTCTTTTTATTTTCTAGATTTAAATTTTCATTCCATTGTAATCGTCAAGAGGTCATCAATAAAGGTATTTTTATTTTCTGTGCATTCTTTTATCTGAATTTAATTCCTGAATTTTTTATCTGTCTTTTATTATCTGAATTTTTAAAATTATAAAAATGAATCTTGTCATAACTTCCCTAATGAGTGAGTAATTTCTCACTTGTTAGGGTTAGGAGAGGGAAGGTTTGAGAGAAGGAAATCTCTCTCCCTCCTTTTCTTGCCCCCATAATTTTTAATTAGGACTCTATTTAAATTAACCACACACCGCTCACTACGGCATCCTATCCTACGAGATAGCGGTGATTCCCTAGTTAAGACCGGTTGTGGTTGATTTATATAGAGGTTAGGGCTAAGAGTTAAGAAAGGACGGACAAGGACCAAAAGAAAGAAACTAAGTTTCTTCCTAGTCGTGCTAATCCCCTTTGTTGACTATTATCCTAACACCTAAAATCCTAACTAGGGCATTAAAAGAAGTGAGAAGAATCCATATTTTGAACTGACCTAACCCTAACCCTAGCAAGCCTTTTTATCATCTTAGATCGTAAAACAAAACCCGACTTGATCGGATTAACTCGTTAGAACACAAAGAATATGAATCCATCTCCCTGTGGACCGACCCGTACTCAACCGGCTAGTTACCAAGCGACACCGTTATTGATTGCGGTATTCTTTAATTTTGATTTTTAAAACGCATACGCGAAATCTCTATCAATCAAATGGCGCCGTTGCCGGGGAGACGGTAGTCTCTTTCTTAGTGTAATTTCGGGTTAATAAAAAAAATTTAAAAAAAAATTATAAAAATTGAAAAAATTTAAAACACAAATAAAAATAAATAAATAAAAATAAAAATCATCTTGTTCTTTTTGAGGGGTTTTGTGTGAATTGGGCAGGAAAAGAAGACGGACGGATTCAGATCTGGAAAATCCCAGTGAACAAATCAAGAAACAGAAGATCTGAACAGACAGAGGAGAATCATAACAACAAACAGAAAATTTTTGGAGATCCAAACTAATAGAACCACCGCGGAACCACGGCGGATATATGCAGTTGACCGCGGTTCCAGTGACGTCAGCATCCCAAAATTCTCTGTAAGTATTTTTGTCCTCTCTTCTACCCTCTGAACTCCACTGAAAAATTTCTTGTAGGGTTCTTTGCGCAAAATTTCTTCTCCCTCTCCAATAAATTGTTTTTGTGCAGGATTCTTTGCGCTGCCAAATAAAAAAAAATTTGCAAGTATTTTAGATTTTTGGCGTGTTAACTGCTTTGCATAATTAAAACGGACTTTTAAGGGGCTATAACACCAATCCAGATTGGATGGGGATTTCATTATCCTTCCTAGGACCTCAGAAATCACAAAAAGCATATGCATCAACCCTTGAGTTAATTAAAAATATCTAGACTCAGCCAATAAGGACTGTCGCGCTCATTAGGACAAATGAAGGTTGTGGGCAATCGATCGTTTATCTAAACCTGACTTTGTGGTGCCTAGGCTAGACAGGTAGGAAAGGTAATTTTAAAAGGCCCGTCTCACGGTGATTCGTGAGCGGATCCCTCCTTTCTTTACTTGTGCTTACCTGGCCACAATTGGCAGTGAAGAGGCGATTTGAGGGATATCTCACAACTTGTCTCTTTGGACCAGTTAGGAGCAGTCTAGTTGACTTAGGAGAAATCCTAGGTCTAGGCTTGATTATGCATGTATAAATTATGATTGTTTGAAATTGTGCCATAGTTCCGTACAAATTTTTGCAAAACCCTTTCTAAGGAAAAAACACTTTCAAAAATTTCAAAACTCCAAAAACAAACAATTTTTTTAAATAAAAAAAATTAAAAAATTAAAAAATAAAAAAAATCATCACATTCTTTTTCTTCTCCTTTCTCACATCATGGATACCCCACCTCGCAAAACTCTTGCCAAACTTTGGTACCCTCAACCAGACATTACTTCCTACGCTCATTGTTTTGGTCAAATTTCGGACGACCCCTCCATACCCAAAATTTCATTGAAAGATCGAATAGACGCGTCTAGGAAAAACAGTTGGACTCCGCAACCTACCTTGTATCAACCTTTACAACCTTCACCGCTTTCTTACGTTGATACTACTTTTTCAAGTCCTCTTGTAACCCCGAAACCCATGTCTATTGCTGAATATATTGAACATTCTCGTAACCAATCTTTCACTCCTTTCACTACTGCAAATTCTTTGGATCAACAATTCCATTCACCTTCTTATCCAAAAATTGATCCTACTCCTGTCCAACCATTCAATTCCTACCAGTCCTACCCGACTTTCGCATCTTCTCTAGACATTGCTTCTACACAGCCATTTTGGAGTTTCCAGTATCCAAACAACTTTGAATCTTTTACTGAAACCCCTTCACAACCCATGTCTAGTCTGGAACAGTCGTTGGAAGATTTTTTGGTGGCGTCAAAAAAACAGATAATGGAGTTGAATGCGTCCATGGCCGTCTTTATACAACCTAATGACCCGGTAGCTAGTTTCCAACTAGCTCCAAATTTTCCAATGTATGATGAGGCGGTTGGACAGAGTGAGAATTTGAGTGGTGAGAGTGAGATGTACACACTTCCAAATAAAACCTACCCATCCCCAATTGAATCCCACAACTCCGATTTTGAATGTCTATCGAGTGTCCCAAATGATTCACCAGTTGAAAATACAATGAGTAATGAGTTGTGTGACTTTGTACTGTTTGATTTACCTGATTGTGAAGGGTCCCTTTCGAGTGAAATCATCACCAATCCTTTTGATCTCTACACCTCCACTCTAGAAACTGAATTGAATAATATCCATGCTTTTGATGAGGTGTCTGAAAAAATTAATTTTCACTTGATTGAGGATGTCGACGCTGGGAATATTTCGGATGACGAACCCACAGATTTGGATGAGTTTCTCTCTCAAATTCATCATCCCGAGTCATTAAATGTTTTTCCCGAACTTCATATGCGTCTTGATTTTGATGAGAATTGCATGGATAAGGTAAAATTTGAGGAGAGTATTGAGGAAATTTTTGAGGATGAACCAGTTTTGCTTGATGAGTCGGATTTTCCAATTCATCCTGTCCCTTCCACTGACTGTGTACACCCTCCTGAACCTTTAACTGTTACCCTTCCTAAATCACTCCCCTTCATCATTTCCATCGTTTCGACCGCGCAAGAAACCGTTAAACTTTCATTTTCAATGTCTGGTTTACCAAGTTCGACGTACCTATGCTTTCTCACGAATCTTGAGGGATTTGACCTCATTTCTCAGTGGGTTGATAGATTAGCACAATCGCTTTTTACACATCGATCATTACAAATTGTGCTAATTTATACACTCCATTTCCACCCTCAAGTTCGTATTCCACTGCTTTCTCCCACTTTCCAGGTTCCTCTTCTATTCTTTCTATAATTTCATTGAGTATTGATGAATCACAATCCGATAATTCAAGTTTGATCATTCCAGAAAACCAACTTGATTTGGATACTTTTGAAAATGAGGTAGATGAGTTTTTCGAGTCTCCTACCTCCATAATTTTTGATAAATCAAGTATGATAAATTCTGGCACAAAACTTACTGACAGTAAAATATTCAATTACATCGATGAGAGTTTTGAAGAACTTTTTGCTGATGAACTTGCATTCCTAAACGACACGGATTTTGTGATTAATCAACCTCCACCTGAAGAAATCGAACCACCACCATTTCTTTTTCCCTTCCGCCATTCTTTTCCTCCACCGAGACCGTATACTGCTTCTATCTCCACACGGTCTCGTGTGTTTCTCATTTCTTTTCTCTACACTCTATTCTTTCACCAGCCACACCATTATAACGATAAAAATTTTGAATGGTTGGTGCTAACCTTTAGCCTGTGTAAGGCCTTGTATAGCTTGATACTGTGTTTTTCTCCTCCCTAACTCTGAACTTTAATGCTTCAACAGTGGAAACACTGTTTCACTTAAGATTGGGGGGATCTTTTTATGTATATATATTTTTGGTTTTCTTTTACAAAAAAAATAAATAAATAAATAAATAAATAAAACAGGGGAGCGCCGACAATTTTGACCTTCTTAGTGTAGCCTAACAGTGAGGACACTGTCAAGTTTAAGTTTAGGGGGTGTGCTCGGTAAACTTTCTTCCTTCGCATTCATATGTATATTTTTGCATTTGAATACTTATTTTAAAACCCATAAAAATTGAAAAATTATAAAAATTGAAAAGTTCAATTTTGGCCGTATTTGACTTAAGTTCAACATGATGGTTAACTAGTTAGGAAAAACTAGATCCTAAACTTGGTAAATTAAAAACCCTAAAAATAACCTTTCTTAAAGTTTAACTGTAGAAAATATATGTCCTTATAGATTATTTAGAAATAGGCAAATTTTGAGTTCAGTTCTTAGGCTAAGTTAAAATAAGGGAAGAGTATTGAATTTTTATTTGAAGTGTAAGTCTGAAAAAATAATTCTAAACCTTAAATCTAAATTCTGAAAATATATACCCTACAACTAGCACATACACTCACCTTGAAACTTGGAATAGTAGAGAACACCTTGAAATGCTCTTGTCTAAAATCTTTAGTATAAAGGAAAATAAAATAAAAGTACAAGTGTGAATAAAAAAATGAACACTGGTTTTGTAATTACTTAAGGCTGCAAAAATAAAAAAATTATAGCGAGGGTGCTTTATCACCTAGTGTCTTAGACCAACTGGTCTGGGAGTCACTGCTAAAGCCTTAGGTATTACAAGACGAGGAATTATGCGTAAATATGCGAACACGTTTTTTAATCGATCTTTAGTATCTCAAGAAGTATTAACGGTCGCATGAATGATGTGTGAGCAATTTCATCTAAAATTCACCAACTAAAAGTACTTTGGACGATGGACAAGAGTATGATAGCTTGAATTGAATTTCCAAGTGTAGGGGTGATACATACACACACATAGGGGTATATGATTGGGGTTTGGATGAGAGATAGGAATGAAAGATAGGGCTTATACCTTCAGTAGAAATGATAAAAATTCCTAAGTTGAGATGGAACCTTAGAAGGAAAATTCAAAAGATACTGAAAGCTAAATAAATTTGCAGAACATATACGATCTCAAGTTAAATGATAAGTGAGTGTGAAAAATATGGGTTGATGATTTATAAGTTGAAAATAATAGAATTTCTTGCTAGAATACCGAATTGAAGAATGAAAGTCAACTGGCCAAATTGATCGGATTTTGTGGGTAGTATCCGCTGAAAACCCTCAGGAGACAACACTCCTCCTACTAGGGACACCTAGAGGTTTAACGGCTTGTTGCACGATCTCAGTGCAATCGCGATTCCCTGCAAAAGTGAGGTTAGGATTTTTCGAGAATAAAAATAGTTTTGCTCGGGAAGAGCAAAAGAGCCCGTTATCGGAGATAATCCGTCGCGGAGTGCCGAACCGATAGATGATGTATGTCTTGAAGAAATGAAGAATATTCTCCGTCTTCACTTCTCTTAGTGGTACTGCTTCTGCCCACTTGGAGAAGTAATTAGTCGTTGCCAATATGAACCGATTTCCCCTGGACGATGCTGGCTCGATGGGCCCGATTATGTTGGTTCCCCACATTTCGAATGGCCAGCTAGCCACCATTGGATGTAGCAGATTTGGATGCTGGTGGATGAAGTACCCGTGAATTTGGCACGAGTGGCACTGCTTCGCGTATTCGAGGCAGTCCTGAATCATCGTGGGCCAATAGTAGCCCATCCTTTTGATCTTCAGCTTCATCTTCGGCCCGGCTTGGTGAGAATCGCAGAGTCCATCATGAGTTTCTTGGACGACTCTCCTTTCTTCTTCAGGTCCCAGGCATCTTAGCCATAGAGAATCAAATGATCTCTTATATAGAGTGTCATTGACCAAGGCGAAGGACAGAGCTCGTTTCATGAGTTGATGTCTTGAGAATGCATCTTCAGGTGTTCGACGGGATTTGAAGTAATCTATGAAGACTTCTCTCCAATCCTTATCCTTTTCCTGGTCTTTTAATTGTAGGGCCGTTTGCTTGGTCGCTTCCTTTTCTTCAGACGACTCCGTAGATATTTCCGTTGGTGCGAGGACCCGACGGCTTTGCACAACGATCCTCACGTCAACGAGGTTTTCGTCAGCCAGTTCTTTAGCGAGTTTGGCTAACGCATCCACCTTGCTATTCTCCGCTCACGATATGCTTTCCAGAATGTAAGAGGGAACTTGAGTCAGCAACTGCTGCACTCTCTCACCGTACTTTACCAATTCTGTTTTGCACGTTTGATAATCGCCGTTTACTTGACTAACAACCAGTTGGGAGTCTCCGTATATGAGGAGGTTTTTGATTCCCATCTCGACAGCGATCTCAAGACCTGCTATTAAAGCTTCATACTCGGCTTCATTGTTCTTCTTCAGCTCTGTTAAGGAGAAGGCAAAGCGCATTATCCCTCCTTGTGGTGTCACGAAGATGAGGTCCACCCCGGATTTGATTATGGGGGTGCTTTGTTTGCGCTTCTTCATGGAAGATGCTCCATCGAAGTAGAGTTCCCATCGAGTTTCACTCTCTCCTCTCTCACCGTCGATCGTGTCAAATGCGTGCTCGTCTGGCAATTCGCAGTTCAAGGGAGAATCGGCAGGTATCGGATGTTCAGCGAGGAAGTCGGCGATGGCCTAGCCTTTCACTGCCTTGAGCGGTCGATATGTTATCGAGAATTCCATTAAGAGTAGGGCCCATTTGGCAAGCCGTCCTGTTAATATGGCCTTTGACATCAAATATTTGAGAGGATCCATCTTTGATATGAAATGGACTTCATGCACCAACGCATAGTGTCTGAGTTTCATTATTGCGAAGATCAACGCCAGGCAGTGTTTTTCGATGGGGAAGTAGTTGCTTTCTGCCCCCAGGAGAACTCGACTCAAATAGTAGAGCGCTCTCTCCTTCCCTTGGTCATTCTCTTGTGCCCATAGCATGCCTAAAGAACCTTCAAGGGCAGTTGTGTATAGGATGAGAGGCTTTCCCTTGACCGGAGCGGTTAGTACCGGTAGATTCTGTAGGTATTGCTTGATATCGTCCAGTGCGCTTTGGCATTTGCGATCCCAGAAGAACGGGGTCCCCTTCTTCATCAGGTGACTATAGGGACGGCATTTGCCGGAGAGGTTGACTTAGAGTTTGACACCTTTTTAGGCATCTGTGTCGCTACAACTGGGATATTGTTAGGAACGACTCCTCATTTGCCCCCGTCGATTTGGACAAAGGTGGCTTAGTAGAAAGGGTTAGGACTCTGTCGACTAAGACTTTTGACTTTATGAGTCGTAAGGGTCTCATAAAGGGTTTTCTCCCTACGAGTCGTGAGGATCTCGTAGGCGTATTTTCTCCTAAGGAATCGTGGGGATTCCTAAGTGATGTCTTCTCTTGTAAGTCGTAAGGATCTTCCAAGAGTGTTTTCTTCTTATAAGTCGAGAGGACCTACAAGTGTTATTCACCATATAGGGATATTTCTTGCCATTTGTAGAACTTGGCAAAGAAATATTTATTTGTGCCCCTGGATTGTATACAAGGGTCAATATGGACCGCCTGTAGGGCAATTTAAGAGATACGACGGCTTAAGAACAGGTCTAGCTCCCTATAACTTAAGGCTTCCGAATCCTATGAGCTGTGAGGGTCTCACATGGGGGATTCTCCTTACGAGTCGTGAGGATCTCTTAAGTGTATTTATTTTAACGAGGTTGCGTCTTTTTGGGTTTTCACAAGCTCGTCGGCAGTCCTGCTCTTTTTACTCACAGCGCCCTTTCGGGTTTTCATCCATGGCCATTTTGCTTGTGGACATACCGATTTTTTTAGAGTGATTTAGGAAATCAATTGTAACATTTCAAAAAAATAAAATATTATTTTTGAAAATTTTTATAATTTAATAATAAAATATTGAATATTTTAAATAAGGCGGTATAATTAAATACCGATTAATTGGGAAAAAATTTGAAAAATTATAGAAATTATTAAAAGATGGTGTTTTATGTAATTATGCAATTTTTAAGTTTTTATGATTAATTATATGCCAATTTAGTGCTAATCGCGATTAAAAAAATCGCTAATCGCGCTTTAAACTTGTTTTGTGCAAACATGCACCATATCATTTTACACTTGTTACATTTATTTTCATGGCTTGACTTCATGTTCTTTTTACCATGGTTGTTGTTTTTAACTTAAGAGAAGGAAAATAGAAAAGAAAAGAAAAGATTATAATATATAGGTATGGTTAGGAGAGAGAAAGAGTGGGTGAGGGTCAACCCAAGTCTTGAGCCATTCCCTCATCATTTGTTTCACTCATTTTCCTTTCCCTCTCTCTCTCTCTCCATGCTGCTGTTGCTGCTGCTCCCCCCTCCTCCTCCATCTTCAACCCCCATTACTCTATGAAAAACAACTCAAAACCCAACACCCATTTCACGAAAAAGGTGCACAAGCCCTCTAGCTACCTCATGGACCAAGAAAAATTCGATTTTGGCGCTGTAGAGGATTCATGGGAGTTAAATGAGGTAAACCCTTTACCCGATTAGATTAAGGCGCAGGATTCCCCACCCGTTGTCAAATAAGGGAAGTTTCCGTCCACACCTATCCCGCACAATTAGTGTAGTTTTTCCTTTGCTAAAGCCTCTTTTTAAGTTTAATGTCGGTTTGGCGAAGTTTAGTGAATTTTGGACAAACCTAGAGAGGGTTAAGGTTATTTTGAGTTGTGGTTGTGTAATTGAACCTTAGTGGTGACCCTTAAACCCCCCTAGGTGCTAAGAACCCAGAACTTACACTAGATTAAAACTGAAACCCAAAATACGGGAAAACAGAAACTTTTGATGTCGGTTTGTGAACTTTGAGTGTGCAGGCAAATCTGGGATGACCTGGGTTATTTTCAGGAAAAGTAAACAATACCAGATGACTAGAATTGACCCTAGGAACCCCATGTCGTAAGACGAACCACAATGGGGACCCCCATGCCAGCGAGACCGGTTTTGCATAGTAGAGGGCTCGGCCACTTGGTGTGGGGTAGTGTCCAGGTTTCTTCTATAGGTCACATATACCCTATATATCACCCTAGTGTTGTTTGCTCACTTGGTTTTCACCCTCATCCAAATCTGGGACCGGTTTCCTACAACGTAGTATTACGACATTGCCATGACTTAAACTTTAAATACCAAATCTTGGTTTTTGTGTTAAATTGGTAGACTACAGGGAATCTGGAGTGACCCTAGACACTTACTGGAAAAACTAGCAAGACCATTACCCTAAATTGACTACCAGGAGACTACCCTACAAGCATGACACCCCAACTCCCTACCATGGCCGATGTCGCCGGATTTTTATGGTATGTGGCCGGCCACCTTGGTGGGTTGGGTGCCCAGGTTGCCTCCATAGCTCACATAGACCCTATACTGCACCCTAGACTTGTTTGCTTACCTGATTTCCACCGTATACAAAATCTGGGACTAAAAACTTGGGTTGCTGCTTTGATTTGAGTTATGGTTTTCCGTATTTCGATTTTTAGATTTTTGTATTTGTACGTTATCTCGATTACGTGACGTTTGTACGTCTATATCGAGTGATATCGGGTTGTTTTGCGAGAGCTAACCATAGCTTCTAACCTATAGGATTACAAGCGTATCGTATTGGTTTTCGTGTGTCGTTTTGGTTTCGATTTGGTTTTAATGCGATGCGATACGTGTGACATGTAGGTACCCCATGATGATTCGAGACGATGAAGAAGATGTGGCGACATCGACATCGGCAAGCAAGATCAAGGTGAGTAGATTATATCTACGGGGGAAGTAGGGTGGATGGCGTATAGCACCCCCGCAGTTCGATGTAGAATGCTATATATACCTTATACTATATATGATAGCTTTATGCGTGACATGGATATTCTAGATGTGATTAGGTGTAATATGGTTAGATTAGGGTTTAGAAGTAAACTACTATAGTTTCCTAGTTGCGAACCCTAGAACAGGTTTACACCCACACGCACGCACATGCTTATCTGTTATATTTATACTTGAATGATGAGGATAGTGGATGATATTTGGAGATGGGTCGATAAGATTGGGCATAGTGCCGTGAGATCGGTGATATGATGAGGTTCGTATTTAGGATACGACATGAGATTTTAGCGGGCCTTTGGACATGTGTTTTACATACCCATTTACATAGATGGTATCGGTTTGTACTAGACTAAAATCAGTACCCCAGATCATGAGAAATGATGATAAGGATACCAGATAATTGATGAGATGAATGTGATATTGACCCGTACCCAGATTTGGGATGCCGTACGATGATTTACCGTACGAGCTTTATTTGATGATAAGATCCGCACTCATGACTCGAGGATGTCATATGATATTGTATCGTACGTGATACTATTGAGGCGGGATCACCGACTGTTATATTTATATATATATATGTATCGACTCAGATTTAGGTGGTTTCCATACCCCTCCCGATTAACTTGTAGTTAGATCTGTAGTTTGCTTTGTAGATGTTAGGCTAGACCGATGTCATACTTATTTCAAAAACTAACGAATCGGGAATGTTTTAAAGACAGGCAAATGGATTCTATGGATATTTTCAAAAGACGCATCTTTTCCTAAAAACACCGTAGCCCTTATTTTCCTAAAAACCCCGATTTGTCTTCTTTCAAATGGCAAAATAGTATGATATAGATACACTGATGTAGATTCTGCACTATTGTGTTTATTATTCATTTACCGCATATTCCTGCTTTTCGCATTGCATGCTTAAATATGTTTATTGTTATATTAAAACCATGCTGTTATGACACCAGCACCATTATCGATGATGTGTATGTTACGTGTACACCTGCTTGCCGGCTCACACACTTCATCATCGATAATTGCCATGCCACTACACTGATAGACTGTTGCATTCAGGATATGATCCCTTGCATGGCATACTTGTACACATATCTATTGTACACTCATACTTGTGTACATACGTATGGTACACTCATACTTATGCACATACATATTGTACACCCATACTTGCATACATAAGTATTTGCATATACATAGATGATTCTGGCTTGATTAGAGATTTGGGAACCGCAAAATACTTTTAAAACTGATTCATTTCAAAAGAGCGGTTTCCCTCAATATATGCATATTACTATTCCATGTTGCATGATATACTAATATGCTTACATTTCCTTTACATGTCGCATACATCATGCTTTATGATTATACGCATCGAGATATGTTGTTTCCAAGATATTTCTGGATTTGGGAACCATGGTTAATTCGAAAGATGGTATGTAATGTTTTAAAACCCGGTTACCCTTGATATGATATTTCAGTACGCCCACCATGAGTTTTATCGGTTCTGATGTATATATATATATACCCCATGCGAAGAGGAGTCGTGAGCTGTGTGCGGGTACATGGTGGGGCCTGGTATGGTACCCCGGGGCAAGAAAGGGTGCTGTGTATACAGACGGTGAGCCTGGCAGAGGGACCACTACCTACCGGTGATAGTATTGGGGCTTAGCGAATATCCGGAGGATACCGACCGGAGTCGAGAGATGATATGGGCCGATCCAGACTGACGGAGCCTGTGGGCCGATCCGGACTGACGGAGCCCGATATATGAAGATTTACGTGCCGATGCTGGGCACGGATTTCATGATGTTTTCGAGTGTCGATGCTAGACACTCTGGTTCCATGATTTTGATATGTCGCGAGGGACACATGTTGATTTACATCCTCATACTTCCATGCATATTCTTTATGACATTTACATGCATGATGTTTTATGTCATTGGGTGACACGTGGACGAGATCCACATACATACAGACGTTGATTACAGAGTTGGATGATATCCACATACTTATAGACTTTATGATATAGTTGACATTGATTCATGTTGATTACATTGATCATAGCTCATATTTATGATATGTTGTTACGTGAGACACTGAGACGAGCACATGGGATTACACTTATGTATAGATGTTTACCGTGGCCACCTTTTCATGCGTCAGACTTTTTCATATTGAGGATATATTATTATGGATCGTATTGACCTAGGATTGTGTCATACATACGATTTCTGCTCTGTGATATTTTCTATTCACGAGTTGGCAACTCACCCCCGTTGTGCCACGGTTTTTGCAGGTTTTGCCATACAGGTTTCATTGCGGCTTTTCTGGCACACTGCTTCCTTTCTGGGTGATTGCTTCGGTCGGTGGGTTCACTCGCATCGTGACCACCCTTGTATTTATTTTAATCAGTTGTATCTAGAAATTCCATCAACCAAACTTGTATATTGTTTCAGACTTAGAAAACCAGTTGTGTATTATTTCGACCTTAGAGTCGCGCGTTTTAGTATTATGGTTTTCATGCTGATTTTTGAGTTTCTTTTGAGTTTTGATCATCGCCCTTCGGCGTTGTATATTACTGCTTGCGTGGTTGTGACCGTCGATTGACGAAGAGCTAGCTCCCGCTTGGAGATGCCTTTTATCATTGTATATATATATTATGCTGTTGTACCCCGTTCGGGGCCACTATTTACAAAGGAAACTCTGCCGAAATTTTCAGAAAAGACTAGAGATTTTAAAAATGCACATTCGGCTTACTTATTTAAAAACCTTGCTTTTAAAACATGTTTTCTTTACTTCTTAAAAACTAGTTTTCTTTATTTACTCCTTAAAATGGTTTTAGATTTCTGGGCTTTTGGTTTACTTGGATTAGATGGGGTCCTATAGACTTCATATGATTCAAAGGCCAGTCACGTGCTTTTGCGGGTCATGACAAAGTTGGTATCAGAGCGCTAGGTTAACCTTGGTTCGAGTCTAAGTTTGACTATGTGGAGCCTAGAGCGTTTATATATATACGGAACTTAGGCTTGACCTTACGGAACTTAGACTTAGTCGAGGGGGTATTATACCCGAACTTTCATCGTGTAGGATGACCCTTGGTTGATGGAGTGGGTAGCTTGAGTAGAGTGACGTACCGTACGTATGTTCCGCGGCATACTTACGATACGCTACTCCGCTTAAGAAACCTTAGGATGTACATTTTCTTGCACAGTATTATATTCATTCCTATGATCTATCCTCGTCTATATCGGTATGCGATTTTGCTGCCACGATTGCACGGGCAGAGAGAGCTACGGCTAGAGTTGCGGTCAGCACGAGCTCGTCATGGATGAGGACTGACCCGGGGCGTGATTCCAAGAACATATGATTGCATAGAGAGGCGTCGTTTTATTGTGTTTTCACGCCGTGAGCGTTTGACGTATCGCTTTTACGAGATTTCTCGGACGTGCAGATCAGCACCAGAGGATCAGGCTACTGATAGAGGCCAGCCAGGATGTGATGACCATTGATGTATCGCTTATTCACGATGATTGAGGCGCTGTTCAGCGTACAGACGAATGAGCCAGTTGTTGCTGCAAATGACGAGATATTGCCCAGATGTTGGAGCTACTGCAGCACGAGTATATAATTAGGGACATGATGGAAGGTCGCTAGTCACCCGAGGATGAATGACTAGGACATGTGGTTCGTTCGCTTACCCCGATGCGAGATCATCAGATAGATTGATTCCAGCTAAGAGACGACTTCACGCAGATTCGTTGAAAGTCGATAGAGAAGATCGAATGTCAGGAACTCATTTCCAAGTTTAAAGTATTCGGAAGACAATGCAAGTAATGCTATGGACCCTCTAGAAGAATGAAACCCTAACTCGACGTAATGACTATGGAACGCCTTCGAACCGTAGGTTTTACGGTAGTTTAGCGGTTCCATTTGTGAGGCTTGGATTTGCCCTTCTACGGTTGGTCCACAGGTGCTGTGGTATGTACCGGAATAATATTAAACTGTACTCAAGATGTTGATCTCTTGAGGGATTATGAGGTTCTAACAAATCGATCGGATGGTTCGACATCATTCGGATATCATGTGATGGGACACATTGGTTGGGAGACTCCAGATACGAGTATAGCCGTTGGAGCGCAGTCCATGCAGCCATGAGAAGACGAGTCCGAATTAGTCAACATTAGAACAAGTGGAGTAAAGAGTTTGCACGAGATTTCGACAAGATGATGTTCCACTCCGCTGACATCAGAGATGCGATACGCATGCAGAGGCGTTGTATATGGATATACCTTCCAGAAGGAGTCGCGATGAGTATGCAGCCGGTCCGGAACAGAGATAAATATAGTAAGGGTGGTAACTTTCGGGCAATTCGGCAGAAACGAGATTTGAGAGAGACCTCGACAGGACCTTTCTGGAATACTATACGAGAAGACTTGGACCCAGGAGCGGTCATATTGCGCACACCCAGCAGGCCAGAGTTCGGCATCTTCTACGAGATAGTTGACCAGGTTCGAATAGAGGACCTCACCCAGATGCGTTGTGAATTGATCAAGAACGGACGAGTATGGAGTATACCTCCGCAGGTTGGGACGAGTTCCTGAGGACGTGTTCGGCTAGATATCTTCCACAGAGTGATGAAGATAGCGAGTTCATGATTTCAAGTCCGTGTGAGAGACTCGGATTGACCGTAGCCGAGGACATTTGCAGTGCGTAGATAGAGACGTGACGTCGAAATAGACGATGTTACAGACAAGCGGGACAAGAGGTTCGTACGAGATGCTGACGAGCTGTTGTTACTCCCCGTTAAGATTAAAGGTTGGATATGTCTACAGAGGCATTGGGATGCGACCAGTTTCTGAGAAAATGTTGTGCTGAGGACGCAGATGTCCAGAGAGCGAGGAAAGGTTGTTCCAGAGTACCAGCCTCCATACAGTTCGGTATAGGCGAGATCGGAAGAGACCTTAAGCAGGATTCCTTCCAGGACACTGCCGCGATAAGATTTGCACCCAGGATCAAATGTGTGATGTGTATTCAGAGGGCCAGAGGTCAGCGCCAGTGACGTGCTGCTTTACGAGTGGTCATGAGGATTGACCGAGAGGTGACCAGAGAAGTGCCAGGATGGGATCGTCCCCGTTAGCATACTTGACAGGGCCGATGAGCCGATAGATGGCGCGATTAGTAATCCACAGAGAAGATAAGGGCCCAGAGACTGAGGACGTCAGACCATGAGCAAGAGACAAATAGATATCTTGCGCTGCTAGCATTGGATGCACCGGCACCTTCTCGAGTTTGAAGGAGGAAATATCGACGGCAGTATTTATGATTTGTGATTTGGTGATTCGACTATCACGTATCCGTCACCTTGGATTTCGGTATTTTGGGCGATCTATTCGCATGATTTAGACTTGATGGCTGAGTTCCATGATATTTGTTTTCATGCACCATGGTTGCACCTACTGGGTATTTATATTTTGCGCATAGTTATTACACTTGAGATATGCTTTATACACCGTTGTGTTGATTTATGATTTGTGCACGCAGTTGCACATGTTTATAATTTTTACACCTTGGTATACTCGGTGTTGCTATTTACACATTTGAGTTATTGTTGGGTATTTGTGCACAGGATGCACTGTATTTGTATTTCTTGCACAGGATGCACCAGTTTTATGTTTCGTGCGTTTATCGCCCCAGATTTATATTTCGTGCATCTGTTGCACCGGATTTATATTTCGTGCACCACGGTTGCACCTGACTTCGGTTTGATATCATTCGATATGTTGATTTTGATTTCATACCTATATTATGCATGTGATTTGCCTTATGCTTTCAGCATAGTTTCCATGCACTTTTGTGTTTTGATTTGATTTATGCACGCTGATGCACATGGTTGTGAGATTATATACCACGATATACCTGATTTTGATTGAGCCGTATTGTATACCGTCAATTTTGATTCTGATATTGATGTTGATTTCTTGCACTCCGTGCATTTGATTTGGACTTTGTGCATGTTCGACGCTTGATATTGGATTTCGTGATTTCGTGCATGTTGAGTGCGCATGATTTAGATTTTTATTCGTGCATGTCAGATGCACCTGATTTTGCTGTCAGACACACACGTTGCCTATGACAGATGTTTCGTGCACACCCGTTGCACCTAGATATTGTTTCTGTGCACATGTATGGCACATATATGGATTTTGATTTCCGTGCGCACCAGACGCACAGGGTATTCTTATATACATTTTGGGATTGATTTCTTATGGAGCAGTACGTTTTTATGATATTTGCTATTTGTTTTCGTACTGAGCAGGACTAGTCAGAGGACGGTACCTGGATCTATTTTGCATGCATTGATAGTTATCGAAGGGATTTCCAAAAAGCGAGCTATAGTCTCAGTATTTACCTACGTGTCTGATATGACACGACGCGTTTAAAACAAGAGAACCCTTCTAAATTGTTTTCAAAACGGCGGGACGTACATATTAAACAAGGATAAGTATTTATATAGCTATTTTCTTACAATAGACGTCCGCCACTGTGCCGCGATACGCGCATAGCACAGCAACATGAAAAGGTTTTGCATGCATTTCCGTCAGATATTTACATGTATAGATTTAATGTTTACATGTATAGTTCTGATTTATATCATATTGGCTTTATTTTGGATTTGACATTTGTGTCTATACCATGACTCCGATGATTGCGGGATGCTTGACGGAGTTTTGTTTTTGAGTTATCTGCTCATTGTTCATGCGCATGCATTGCGCTATGATGTGTTTTATCTATTGATGATTTCGGAGCCCCGACGACTTGGACTTTTACTGAAATGTTTTAGTATTTGAGTGATTTTAATTAAAATTCGGGGACCGAATTTCTTTAAAGGGGGAAGATTGTAACATTTCAAAAAAATAAAATATTATTTTTGGGAACTTTTATAATTTAATAATAAAATATTGAATATTTTAAACAAGGCGGTATAATTAAATACCGATTAATTGGGAAAAAATTTGGAAAATTATGGAAATTATTAAAAGATGGAGTTTTATGGAATTATGCAATTTTTAAGTTTTTATGATTAATTATATGCCAATTTAGTGCTAATCGTGCTTTAAACTTGTTTTGTGCAAACATGCACCATATCATTTTACACTTGTTACATTTATTTTCATGGCTTGACTTCATGTTCTTTTTACCATGGTTGTTGTTTTTAAGTTAAGAGAAGGAAAATAGAAAAGAAAAGAAAAGATTATAATATATAGGTATGGTTAGGAGAGAGAAAGAGTGGGTGAGAGTCAACCCAAGTCTTGAGCCATTCCCCCATCATTTGTTTCACTCATTTTCCTCTCCTCCTCTCTCTCCATGCTACTGCTGCTGTTGTTCCCCCCTCATCCTCCATCTTCAACCCCCATTACTCCATGAAAAACAACTCAAAACCCAACATCTATTTCACAAAAAAGGTGCACAAGCCCTCTAGCTACCTCATGGACCAAGAAAAATTCGATTTTGGCGCTGTAGAGAATTCATGGGAGCTAAATGAGGTAAACCCTTTCACAATTAGTGTAGTTTTTCCTTTGCTAAAGCCTCATTTTAAGTTTAATGTCGGTTTGGCGAAGTTTAGTGAATTTTGGACAAACCGAGAGAGGGTTAAGATTATTTTGAGTTGTGGTTGTGTAATTGAGCCTTAGTGGTGACCCTTAAACCCCCCTAGGTGCTAAGAACCCCGAACTTACACTAGATTAAAATTGAAACCCAAAATACAAGAAAACAGAAACTTTTGATGTCGGTTTGTGAACTTTGAGTGTGCAGGCAAATCTGGGATGACCTGGGTTATTTTCAGGAAAAGTAAACAATACCAGAGGACTAGAATTGACCCTAGAAACCCCCCGTAGTAAGACGAACCACAATGGGGACCCCCAGGCCGGCGAGACCGGTTTTGCATGGTAGAGGGCTTGGCCACTTGGTGTGGGGTAGTGTCCAGGTTTCTTCTATAGGACATATATACCCTATATATCACCCTAGTGTTGTTTGCTCACTTGGTTTTCACCCTCATCCAAATCTGGGACCAAATTCCTACAATGTAGTATTACGACATTGCCACGACTTAAACTTTAAATACCAAATCTTGATTTTTGTGTTAAATTGGTAGACTACAGGGAATCTGGAGTGACCCTAGACACTTACTGGAAAAACTAGCAAGACCATTACCCTATATTGACTACCAGGAGACTACCCTACAAGCATGACACCCCAACTCCCTACCATGGCCGATGTCGCCAGATTTTTATGGTATGGGGCCGGCCACCTTGGTGGGTTGGGTGCCCAGGTTGCCTTCATAACTCATATAGACCCTATACTGCACCCTAGACTTGTTTGCTTACCTGGTTTCCACCGTATACAAAATCTGGGACTAAAAACTTGGGTTGCTGCTTTGATTTGAGTTATGGTTTTCCGTATTTCGATTTCTAGATTTTTTTATTTGTGCGTTATCTCGATTACGTGACGTTTGTACGTCTATATCGAGTGATATCGGGTTGTTTTGCGAAAGCTAACCATAGGTTATAACCTATAGGATTATAAGCGTATCGTATTGGTTTTCGTGTGTTATTTTGGTTTCGATTTGGTTTTAATGCGATACGATACGTGTGACATGTAGGTACCCCCACGATGATTCGAGACGATGAAGAAGATGTGGCGACATCGACATCGGCAAGCAAGATCAAGGTGAGTAGATTATATCTACGGAGGAAGTCGGGTGGATGGCGTATAGCACCCCCGCAGTTCGATGTATAGGATGCTATATATACCTTATACTATATATGATAGCTTTATGCGTGACATGGATATTCTAGATGTGATTAGGTGTAATATGGTTAGATTAGGGTTTAGAAGTAAACTGGTAAAGTTTCCTAGTTGCGAACCCTAGAACAGGTTTACACCCACACGCACGCACATACTTATCTGTTATACTTATACTTGAATGATGAGGATAGTGGATGATATTTGGAGATGAGTCGGTGAGATTGGGCATAGTGCCGTGAGATCGGTGATATGATGTGGTTCGTATTTGGGATACGACATGAGATTTTAGCGGGCCTTTGGACGTGTGTTTTACACACGCATTTACATAGATGGTATCGGTTTGTACTAGACTTAGATCAGTACTCCAGATCATGATACATGATGATAAGGATACCAGATAATTGATGAGATGAATATGATATTGACCCGTACCCAGATTTGGGATGTCGTACGATGATTTACCGTACGAGCTTTATTTGATGATAAGATCCGCACTCATGACTCGAGGATGTCATATGATATTGTATCGTACGTGATACTATTGAGGCGGGATCACCGACTGTTATATTTATATATATATATATATATATATATATATATATATATGTATGTATGTATGTATGTATCGACTCAGATTTAGGTAGTTTCCATACCCCTCCCGATTAGCTTGTTAGTTAGATCTGTAGTTTGCTTAGTAGATGTTAGGCTAGACCGATGTCATACTTATTTCAAAAACTAACGAATCGGAAATATTTTAAAGACAGGCAAAGGGATTCTACGGATATTTTCAAAAGACGCGTCTTTTCTTAAAAACACCGTAGCCCTTATTTTCCTAAAAACCCCGATTCGTCTTCTCTTAAATGGCAAAACAGTATGACATAAATACATGGATGTAGATTCTGCACTGTTGTGTTTATTATTCATTTACCGCATATTCTTGCTTTTAGCATTGCATGCTTAAATATGTTTATTGTTATATTAAAACCATGCTGTTAGGACACCGGCACCATTATCGATGATGCGTATGTTCCGCGTACACCTGCTTGCCGGCTCACACACTTCATCATCGATAATTGCCATACCACTACACTGATAGACTGTTGCATTCAGGATATGATCCCTTGCATGGCATACTTGTGCACATACCTATTGTACACTCATACTTGCGTGCATACATATGGTACACTCATACTTGTGCACATACCTATTGTACACCCATACTTGCATACATAAGTATTTGCACATACATAGATGATTCTGGCTTGATTAGAGATTTGGGAACCGCAAGATACTTTTAAAACTGATTCATTTCAAAAGAGCGGTTTCCCTCAATATGTGCATATTACTATTCCATGTTGCATGATATACTGATATTCTTACATTTTCTTTACATGTCGAATACATCATGCTTTATGATTATACGCATCGAGATATGTTGTTTCCATGATATTTCTGGATTTGGGAACCGTGGTTATTTCGAAAGATAGTATGTAATGTTTTAAAACCCGGTTACTCTTGATATGATATTTCAGTACACCCACCATGAGTTTTATCGGTTCTGATGTATATATATATACCTCATGCGAGAAGGAGTCGTGAGCCGTGTGCGGGTACATGGTGGGGCCCGGTATGGTACCCCGGGGCAAGAAAGGGCTGCTGTGTATACAGACGGTGAGCCTGGCAGAGGGACCACTACTTACCGGTGATAGTATTGGGGCTCGGTGGGTATCCGAAGAATACCGAACGGAGTCGAGAGATGATATGAGCCGATCCGGACTGACGGAGCCCGTGGGCCGATCCGGACTGACGAAGCCCGATATATGAGGATTTACGTGCCGATGCTGGGCATGGATTTCATGATATTTTCGAGTGTCGATGCTAGACACTCTGGTTCCATGATTTTGATATGTCGCGAGGGACACATGTTGATTTGCATCCTCATACTTCCATGCATATGCTTTATGATATTTACATGCATGATGTTTTATGTCATTGGGTGACACGTGGACGAGATCCACATACATACAGACGTTGATTACAGAGTTGGATGATATCCACATACTTATAGACTTCATGATATAGTTGACATTGATTCATGTTGATTACATTGATCATAGCTCATATTTATGATATGTTGTTACCTGAGGCACTGACACGAGCACATGGGATTACCCTTATGTATAGATGTTTACCCTGGCCACCTTTTCATGCGTCAGACTTTTTCATATTGAGGATATATTATTATGGATCGTATTGACCTAGGATTGTGTCATACATACGATTTCTGCTCTGTGATGTTTTCTATTCACGAGTTGGCAACTCACCCCCATTGTGCCACAGTTTTTGCAGGTTTTGCCATACAGGTTTCATTGCGGCTTTTCTGGCACACTGCTTCCTTTCTGGGCGATTGCTTTGGTAGGTGGGTTCACTCGCATCATGACCACCCTTGTATTTATTTTAATAAGTTGTATCTAGAAATTCCATCAACCAAACTTGTATATTGTTTCAGACTTAGAAAACCAGTTGTGTATTATTTCGACCTTAGAGTCGCGCGTTGTAGTATTATGGTTTTCATGCTGATTTTTGAGTTTCTTTTGAGTTTTGATCCTCGCCTTTCGGCGTTGTATATTACTGCTTCCATGGTTGTGACCGTCGATTGACGAAGAGCTAGCTCCCGCTTGGGAATGCCTTTTATCATTGTATATATATTATGTTGTTGTACCCCGTTCGGGGCCAGTATTTACAAAGGAAACTCTGCCGAAATTTTCAGAAAAGACTAGAGATTTTAAAAATGCACATTCGGCTTACTTATTTAAAAACTTTGCTTTTAAAACATGTTTTCTTTACTTCTTAAAAACTAGTTTTCTTTATTTACTCCTTAAAATGGTTTTAGATTTCTGGGCTTTTGGTTTACTTGGATTAGATGGGGTCCTATAGACTTCATATGATTCAAAGGCCAGTCACGTGCTTTTGCGGGTCGTGACATCAATATCCAACTCGTGCTCTGTTCTTTCTCCAGGTGCGTCTTCGGGATTTGCTTTAGACGATGGATTAGCGAGTGATGTTGTCTGAGCAAGCATCTCCTATAGATTTTCACGTTGCAGTTGAACTTTTGTCAAGGACCGAGTTTGAGGTCGGTGACTTGTAGAAGCTTGAACTTCGTCTTTGGAATTCACCACATAGACTATGTGAACTACCATGACCCCAGGCTTGGGATGTTTGGAGTTTTGGCCTTTGGAGTTTGCTCCGGGCATTTGAGCTTTATTAGGCCTCTTGTTATGAAAAGTAGCTTTGGTTTTGGGAGGAACCGCTGTATCAGGATCCGTCTTGGGGTGAGTCCTCTTCATCTGCTTCCACACCATATATATAGATGAGGAAAGTTGTTTCATGGAGCGAACTGGTTTCTGCTCTCGTGGGATCTCCATGGGCTGCGGAGACTTCTTCAATATCGCGGTAGTAGAATTTTGTCTGACCCTTCACAATCAATTTGAAGCTGTTCCCAGTTGGAACAACAACTTTCACCACTGGGGTTGAAACAGGACCATACGGAGAACTGCCCCCGGCTCATTTTGTATGACGCTGATATCGACGTCGACCGCTTCTTACGGTCGGGATTTGATTAGCTTCAAGATTTTGCCGAGCCTTCCCCCTGTTTCCTTTGAAAGCTTGAATATCCTGCCCCCTGCGTTAGCAAAGCTGCAGATTGGGAAACCAACCTGTGGAATACAGACTTTCTCTGGGCTTCCTCCATCGGCGTTGAGGCACCGAGGGTGAGAGGTGGGAGCACCGATCCAAAGAGAAGCCCGTTGATTTCTTGAAGAGCCGGATTGCAGAGATTTGAGGCTGCAAGTGGCCCATACTTGACTCCACCAGATATGACAGAGCCTGAGTTGGGGTGAGTAAAAGCAAACGCCATTCTCGTAAAAGACGAAATGCCGGCTTCAGTATCCACTCCCCTAAGGGAAACCACAAACATACACACCACGATTATCTGATTGCGGGAAAAAAACACGACACACGAAGTGTGGAGTGGAAAGAAGAAAAAGTCCCACTGAGCGTGCCAGAATCTGTTTGCCGCCGGAAGACACGGTCGGGACGTTGGGACGTCCGGCCCGAGTTCTGGGGGGCAGATGCTATTTGGTTTTATCCGTCCACCTCTCCGAATATGCAAAGTTGATTTATGGCACCATGTATCGAAGGTTTAGACGGATGAGGCCGATGTAGCAGACTTCGTCAGATTCCCCCTCATTTGAAGGGTTTTTGATTGTGGGGACGCTCTTCCCTGCAGGCGCAAACTCCTGCAGTTAATTACACTACCGCATCGCGGTAACAACTTTCTCTTTCTCTAGATGGTCACTTCGTGTCGTGGGTGTTTGTTTTGTTTTTGGTTGCCCGTGGATTGTATACGGAGACTAATTTATGTTGTCGCCCGCAGGGCGTGGATTAGTCCAAATCCGTATTTTCTTAGATTTGGGTTTTGGGTTGGGTTTAAGGATCGTTAATCTCATTTGAGACTAAGATCAACTTAAACATTTGTTAAGGATACGTTAGTCTAATTTTAGACTAAGATCAACTTAGTCGTTCGTTAAGGATACGTTAGTCTAATTTTAGAGTAAGATCTACTTAACAGGATCATTAAATCCAACAAAAGAGCATTTGGGCTCTATTGTTTTAGTTTAGGGACTTTGCAGTCCATGGAGTTTAAGGACCCCACAGTCCGAGGTTAAGGACATCATAGTCCATGGGTTTAAGGACCCCACAGTCTAAGGTTAAGGACAGCATAGTCCATGGGTTTAAGGACTCCACAGTCCGAGATTAAGGACATCATGGTCCATGGGTTTAAGGACCCCACAGTCCAAGGTTAAGAACATTATCGTCCATGGGTTTAAGGACCCCACAGTCCATGGAATGTCTGGTTGTCGAGACCCATCACCTCTCTGAAAACGTTGAAGGATTACAACGACACATAGCAGAGGAGTGAAAAGATGTACCCTTGAACCAATATTGGTTGGGAGATCTATAGTCCGATTTGGGACTAAGATCTGTTAAAAAGATTTATGAGCATATGGGCTCAATTAATCTGAATGAGGGGTCTATGGCCAATTTGGGCTCGGCCCATTTAGTTAAAATGTTAAACATTTAATAATGCTGAGCATTGATTTGGGCTCTGACAGCTTTCTTGTCTTTTATTGAGTGTTGAGCACTCATCATAGCTCTGGGGCTTTATTTATAGAACAATTTATGTTCTCTCAGTGCACACGTGAGGAGCACGTGGTGCGCTTGGCGCTGTGCACCAGTTAATGAGCGCAGAGCGCTTCTGTTAAGTAGCGCACACGTGAGGAGCACGTAGCGCGCTTGGCACTGAGCGCCAGTCAATGAGCGCAGAGCGCTTCTTGTGGAATAGCGCACACGTGAGGAGCACATGGCGCTTGGCGCTGTGCGCCAGACAATGAGCGCAGAGCGCTTCTGGTGAAATAGCGCACACGTGAGGAGCACGTGGCGCGCTTAGCGCTGTGCGCCAGACAATGAGCGCAGAGCGCTTCTTGTGAAATAGCGCACACGTGAGGAGCACGTGGAGCGCTTGGTGCTGTGTTCCAGACAATGAGCGCAGAGCGCTTCTTGTGAAATATGGAGTGCTAAAGCTCTGCAACGCTGCGCGTTAGTTTTGGTGCGCCGAAGCGCTTCTTTTAATTAGAGCGCTAGGGCTCTTTTAGGCAGCTTTGCGCTCTGAGAATTAAATCCTCTCTTATAAGAGACTTTGTCTCATGGATCTAAGAACAAAGTTCTTATTTTATATGAGATGTTTCAATCTCTTATGTTTTGCTGAAAGGATTTGCCTTTATGGATCTGTGATCCTAAGAGAATTGAATTATTCTCCCCCTTCTTATAATGAGATATTATGATCTCTTTTGTGAAAGACAGTTTTCTTATAAATCTATGATCTAGCATAAGAACTAAGTTCTTTTTATGATGAGATACTTTGATCTCTTTATTTTACTTTGAAGAAATTCTTCTTCTGCCGAGAGCTTGCTCTTCTCTCTGAAATTTCTCAAAATTTGTAGGGCGGGGGGGTTCCTCCCTATGAGACTTGAAGTCTTGGGTCCTTTTTATAGGGAAGGCTGATTTGTTGAATCAGTTAAGGAGTTCTTTTCTCTAATTGATTTGGGGATGTTTCCCCATTGGATTTTTGATCCAAGGGCTTCTGATTTACATAAAGCAATCTTCTTGTTTTTAACAAGATTGGGAAATCTTTTCCCATACAGAATTTATTCTGTATCTTGATGATTTTTAATCACCATTGGATCTTTGATCCAACGGCAGGAAACATTTAGTTCCAGCGCTAGCGCTCACGTGCTTTGCACGTGGTGCGCTGCTTAGAGTGCAGCGCTCTTAGCGCTAGCGCTCACGTGCTTTGCACGTGAGCGTTGCCTCAGAGTCTTTGACTCTCAGCGCTGGCGCTGCTTCATTTCAAATTTTAAAATTTGAACAGAGCTTTTGCTCTGATTGGGGAAACAGGGCCTAGGGGGCGGTAATCGTCAGACCCCTAATAGCGCAATAAGTCGTGTCGGAGAGTAGCCCAAAACACCTTGAGAAACTACTGGAGTACCTACCAGTAAATCTCGCTTGCCTTGGCCAAGGACTTTGTGTAATGGCCTTCCGAACACAGCGCGATATCAACCCTCAATACCGGGAGAGACGAATCCTATCTAACCGCCACTGCCTCCAACTGTTTCGGGACTGCACCCAACTACTACCTGTTTGCACGACTCCTTTGAGCCGTGGTAGGGTAGTAATCAAAGTACAGTGGGAACACACTCGAGGCGAAGTAGTAGTATCAAGTCGACGGACTAAACTGTACTCATGTCACTTGGGAACTGCTACCGGACGATAAGTATAATACCCACCAGCAGTTCCCGACGAGTCTTGTCCAGTGTAATCATAACCTAATGAGCACCTGCATACTATCTCTAGTATGACGTACTAATGGCTATGGGACAGACCATGTCCTCTGTTGGGATGAGAAGCGTATACACTAGTCTACTGTGGAGTATCGATGCCCCGTCTCGATAATCCTTAGACTAGGGACCTATATAGGATGTGCTTATAGACTACCCAGCCCCCACTAGTGTGACTTTCATCACAACGCTGGTAATCAAGCAAAGATCCTAAGGGCTCTACCAATATGTATAAGCGATATGCTAAGAAAATACATGCACATATTGAGGTAGAAACAAACCAGGTAGCATACTACCATTTCGAGCAAGACTATTACTATATCCGTGTATATCCCAAGCTCTCATTAAGTAATATACAATCCAGTATGATACAATAATGGCCTCTAGGGCATATATCACTAACAATCTCCCACCTGCACTAAGGCCATATACTGGCATATCGCAGACCAAGGATCTCGAATAGCCTCTCGAACAGTATCTGAGGGATGGCCTCTGTGAGTGGATCTACAGTATTGTTCTCCGTATCTACTCTCCTCACCTCGATCTCCTGGGGATCAACGATCTCCATGATCATGTAGTACCGCCTCAAGATATGTCTAGATCTATGATGGGACCTGGGTTCCTTCCCTAAAGCTATAGCGCCATATGTTGCCATAATACTAAAGTATTGGATCAACAAATAGAAGGAACCACCAGAAGTTCAATTAAGAACTTCCTCATCCAGACTGCCTCTTTTGCGGTGTCTCATGCAGCGAACTACTCCATTTCCATCGTCGAGTTTGCAACGGTGTCCTTCTTAGAGTTCTTCCAACAGACTGCCCCTCTACTGAGGGTAAAGACATAACCCGACATGGACTTGGAGTCATCATTATCACTCTGGAAGCTGGAGTCAGCAAAGGCCTCGATCTGGAGGTCTTTTCCGCCATACTCCAAGAACATCTCCTTAGTCCTTCTCAGGTACTTGAGAATGTTCTTTACTGCTATCCAGTGTTTCTCCCCTGGGTTTGACTGATACCATCTTACAACGCTGAGTGCGTAAGCAACATCTGGTTGGTACACAATATCGCATACATTATAGAGCCTACCGCAAAAGCGTAGGGTATAATAGACATGCGAGCCCTTTCCAAACTAGTCTTTGGAAACATCTCTTTGGAGAAGGTGATTCCGTGATAAGCCGGTAGACTACCGCGCTTTGAATCTTCCATACTAAATTTTTTCAGTATGGTGTTGATGTACCTTGACTGTGAAAGTCCCACCATCCTTTTTGATCTATCATGATAGATCTGGGTCCCCAGAATGTAGTTGGTATCACCCAGTTCTTTCATGGAGAACCTCTGTGACAAGAATCTTTTGACTGATTGTGGTATAGGAATGTCATTTCCTATCAAGAGAATGTCATCCTCGTACTAGACAAGGAATCCCACAGTTCTCGCTACAATCTTATTATAAATGCATGGTTCATCTAAACTTTTGATAAAGTCCAATTCTTTGACCGTCTCATCAAAATAAATGTTCCAACTCCGCGACCTGCTTTAGTCCATAAATGGACTTAAGCAACTTGCACACTTTCCCACTGCTCCCACTCTGATTGAAACCCTGTAGCTGATCCATATAGACGCATTTTTCCAAATTACCATTTAGAAAAACCGTCTCTACGTCCATCTGCCGGATCTCAAAATCTTGGAAGGCAGCAATGGCAAGAAGAATCCGAATGGATTTGAGCATAGACACTGGAGAAAATGTTTCATCATGTTCCAAACCAGGTTTTTGATAAAAACCTTTTACAACAAGTCTAGCCTTATAGGTTTCAACATATCCATCTACACCAATTTTCTTTCTGAAGATCCATTTGCAGCCTACGGGTTTTACCCCTTCTGGAGCAATGTTCGAAATGCATACTTTGTTGGTGTACATGGACTCCATTTCGGTTCGCATTGCATCCAGCCATTTTTCCGAGTCTCCGCTCTGAATAGCGTACTGGAAGCTAGTTGGCTCATCATTGTCAATGATGCAATCCTCTTGATCGCTGTCTATAAGAAAACCACAGTATCTCTCGGGCGAATGAGACTGCCTACTAGTCCTGTGGATTGGCGCAAAGGATGTCCTATTCTTTTGAAATCTCTGGTTCTACCATACTTTCAGTAATAGTTTGTGGTTCTGGAATTTCTTCCAATTCTATTGCGCTCCTACTAGTCCTTTTTCAAAAAATTGATTTTCTGAAAAAATGGGCATGGCGAGAAACAAAAACCCATTTGTTCCTCTGCGTAATAGAAAAGATACCCCCTAGAGTTCTTTGGGTATCCCACAAACTTACACAGTACTGAGCGTGCCTCGAACTTGTCTGCATACTGCTTTTTGACAAAAGCTGGACATCCCTATATCTTCAGATACTGAAAATAGGGTTTCTTCGCAGTCCACATCTGATATGGTGTGGTAGGCACAGTCTTGGTAGGAACCTTATTCAAAAGATATGCAGCTAATTCTAGTGCATAACTTCAGATGGATCGCGGTAACTCGGCATTACTCATCATGGAACGAACCATATCCAATTGGGTTCGGTTCCGCCTTTCCGATACACCGTTGTGTTGTGGTGTGTATGGAAGAATAAGCGGAGAGAGAACTTCATTCCCTTTTAGGTAATCCAGGAACTCGGTACTTAAGTATTCACCATATCGATCAGATCTCGGTGTCTTGATACTTTTGCCTGTTTGTTTTTCCACTTCATTCTTATATTCCCGGAATTTCTCAAAGGCCTCGAATTTATGCATCATCAAGAAGACATGTCCTGACCTAGAGAAATCATCCGTAAAAGTAATGAAATAGGAATAACCACTTCGTGCATCTGTAGATATTGGACCACACACGTCGCTGTGTATGAGTCCTAAGAGCTCGCTCGCTCTTACTCCGTGTCCAGTGAACGGAGTCTTTGTCATCTTTCCTATGAGACAAGATTAACAAGTTGCATAAGACTGATATTCGAACAGATCCAAATATCCCTCTCTATGTAACTTCGACAACTGTGTTTCATTGATGTGACCCAGTCTATAATGCCATAAGAAAGATTTATTTAATTCTGGAGACTTTCTTTTAAGTGTGTTCTGGACGTTGAAAACCTGAGCTTGATTCAATACGTATTTACTGTCCTCTGGTGTACCTGACCCAATCAAACTTTGATTTAGGTGGATGTGGACCACATCGCTTACAAACTAGACTAGGTACATACAAACAGTTACGTAAAAACAATATCTGATCACTTGTCAATACTAGGTGATATACCCTACGGATACAACGTCCACGCTCATTCCGTTAGTAATCCTGAGAGTCATATCACATGCCCTGATAACTCTACGGTTTCTCAAAGCCTGTAATAAATTACAGATATGAGATCCTGATCCGGTATCTAGTATCCAGAAAGTAGAGTTAATTGACATACTGTTTTCAATCACAAACACACCCGAAGTCGAAGTCACAACGTGCTTCGGATCCTGGGTTCTGGTTTTCCAAGCCCTGCATTCCTTCTGCCAAACAAGCCTCCTTCCTTACTGTTAACCCCGAAATTTTTCCCGGCCCTTTCCTTCTACCTTACTGACACCGCCTATCGGCTTTGTGGAGGTCTTCTTCTTCTCACCCTTGGCTTTCGCCTTGGATCCAGAAGAGGAAGATTTCCCAATAAGCAGAGCGGGTGTCTCCCTGGTTTCCTTCAGGATGCTCTCAACTGGAAGTATAACTTTCTTTCCCTGGGCGCAAGTAGAAAATAAGGACTGTAGAATTAAGTCAGTAAATGATTCGTTCTCCAACGTGGTCTCCAGGTCCGTGAGCTGTTTAATGCAGCTGATCATTGTAGGGACGTGGCCCCCTACAGATGACCTGATAGCCAATCTCGCTTGAATCAATTCTTTCAAGGTCTCATATCTTGAGATACGAGATTGCTCTCCATATAAATCTTTATTATGGAAGAAGATGGAAACAAAGTCCATCTTCTCGTGCTGCCTCTGGTATACACCATCAACTGAGGGCAACACGAGGCACTTGGCATTCGCACTGTATTTTTCCCTTGTCTTACGGATATCAACATCCACGACGGTGGAAACTGGACCTGGGACGACGGGGGCTTGATTAGTAATGAGGTGGTCCAGCTTGTCATAGGTAATGGACATCTGGACAAACCTTTTCTAGTCAATATAGTATAACTCAGTCATTTTATTATCTATCTGTAACCTAAATCTGGTCACCTGGTCACTGCAATTAGGAGAGAGAGAAGAAAACACTCAGCATGAAGCTCTTGCAAATTTAGATTGGTTTTTAATTTATCTACACAGGATGGCTCCCACTGTTTCTCGAATCCTTCCTCTAAACATAAAATAAGAATTAGTCAGGATTAATCTCACCATATAATACTTGCTTAACCTTTCAGCCAGGCTAGTGTCGGTACTTCGAGAAAGGTTTTACGACGCTTTCACGAAGTTCCTTAATTAAATAAGCTCTTTTTCCTTGAGGCGTAGCCCCGCTAACACTGTTCTAAACACCTACTTGGTTTATAGCATTGATCGTTAAGTGAAAAATCTCCCGAGGAGTAGCGGATACTCACAGTAGGATCAGGATCCAAATATCATTGTGTGATAATCCTGAAGGAATCCTACCAACATTAACACACTCCAAATGGTATGCAGCACTAGCAAGTTTCAGTTTCTTTAGAAACATCCGATGTGGATTTTTTCCCCATGCTCTTATGACCTTGACGAAGGCCAACATATCATAAATCACATGTCAAGTTCTACCCGTCATTGTCCAGGTTAGTTTGAACCCACCCGTACATACCCTTGACGAAGGCCAAAATAGTAGTACGACTGTCCCAAACCAACGCATCTATCTATGCTACAGATGAATATCCAACAGCTACCAAACACTATGTCTTGGCGAAAGTCAAAATATATAGCTTGAATACTACTGAATATTCAACTGAAATGACGGAAGGCTACGAATGATTTTGGCGAAACCGTGAACGTAGTGAACTTGATATAATCGAAGGAACCTGATAGCTTTTAAAAGGAGTGGTTTAAGCTCCGCATTTAAAAGTCTCCTGTTTAAAATAACCGAGCGATTTTTAAAATTTGTTCCAACGATTCAGCTTTGGTTTATTTGCTTTGCATTAATGTAATGCAGTCCCATCATTAACACCTATCATCATAGAAAAAAACGAAAATACCACGTCTACTTATGCCATCCGAATTCGCCACTGGGCTCCGTCTAACACCGTTAGGTTACTTAACTGACGCCAGAGCGAGGGCTGGACTAGCGCAGGTAAAAAACATAAGAAACGTCTAATATAGAGATATATATATATAATAAACATTCGTCCGATACAATAATAGGCATTCCAGATCACAGATGAACATATTGGATATACTAGAAATTCCGCGTTTCGTTTAAGCCTGTAACGAAAGATGGATTCCATGGTCGTGAAGAATAGCCAAACCCCATCCCAGACCCCTACGAGTGCGGCAAACTACCCGCCAAATACCCGAAGTGAAGAAACCTCCCTCATCAAAGTGAGTAGGCCACTCGGCACTTCAAAGTATCCGGTAGTTTGTGCACCCCACCTTAAGTCTATCCTAAGAGCAGAAAACAGTAAAAGAAAATAATACAACGGTGGCAACAACCTCAACCCGGATATGCCCCGCAAAATAATATTACATCACTTTACAATTTTACAACGAATGAAAGAATGAAAAATCCTCATCTCACATCCCCGGCTATTCATCCACGACGATCCAATAAAGTTCATATACACAAACCAACAAGAACAGCAACACAGATATGTGCAACCCCGACTAATCGACGTATAGCAATTAGTCGACGTTTCCAAACACATATATCACAACTTAAAACTTTAAACGACGTTAAAACTACGACTTCGAAACACCATGTATTTCCATCACAGAAAGATAACAGTATATCCAAAATTGGCAAAAACAAACAACACCTGAGACCTTATATCCAAGCAACTAGAACACAGACCAAAATTCAAAGCATTTCACCACAACAAAAAAGGTGACACCGTTTTTTTGCTAATGTGGCCGGTCCAAATCAGATGAAAATGCCTCGTTTTTGGTGTGTGTTCATCTCACAAGAAGTAGAGCACTCTGCAATTGTTTAAAAAAATTTTAGAGGCTCGAGAAAATTTGACAGAAACTTAGAGTTTTGTCTCGATGTTTCGGAGTTATTTTGGTTTCGTAGTTTTACACTTCGTCTAAACCGTTAGCTATGGTTTAGTAGGCTCTGATACCACTGTAAGTCGATGTCGCGCACCCCACGTGTTCGCGAGAAGGCAGAATATGTAAAATACGATTTTTCAAAGCTCGCAACACCGACTTGAAATCCAGGATCGATACTAAACCCTAACTAGCATAACATGGTATGAGGTTAACTACTCGGATAGAAGTTATACCTCACGATACCAAGTCCTTCGAGTCTTCTTCGCTTTCCTCCACCTCATCGCTAGCTCCAACGATCGGAACGGATCGGGCAATCTCGACGGCCTCCTCGAGTCAAAGACGATCCACCCGAGAGTCTATAGTCCGAGACCTCAAATCCGAGATAACTACGGTATCTAGCTCGCTAAACTAGATGTCCTAGGTTGTGTAGAGTGAGAAAATGGAATGATTTGTCTCTTGGAACCCTAGGATTCTCAACACATGAGAGCTTTTAGCGTTTTATGAAGAAGAAGGTGACTTGAGGAAAACCTAGTGAAGAAGGAGCTTTTGGGTGAGAATGGCTAAGTCTTTTTTTGTAGAGAATAATCAAGCATGCAATAATTCATAAGATAAAATATCTCACAAAATATCAAGCATGCTTGAAAATATCTCAAGTGTCAGTCATGCCATGAGTCACCAAGAGCCATGTCTCACTTAATGATAGCCTCCACCTCATTTCCTCCACTACATTTCATTTATTCAAAAAGAATAAAACCCTAAATGAGGTGTTACCTTCTAGAAGAAAACCCGATCAAATTACGAGAATGCCCATCATCCATATATATATACCCGCATCCGCATTCCGAAGAATACAAATACAAAGAGACGACAATAATCCATCGATATAATACTAGGATCCGGCTTAAACCAAAACTCACTAGTATTATCCGCCCAATCATCATACGTGTAGTACACGTAAGGGATCGAAGCCCTGCCGTAAAACCATACGACCTCTACACCTTTTGCCCGGTGCAGGGAAACCCTCTATGTGGGACTCTAAAGACTCGACAGTACGCTGGAAGTGGGTTTAACCACAAGCCGCAAGCGATACTAGCTGCACGTAATGGCTACCCAGGTATCTGTCGATAAGAAAGCCGATGAACAAACTCATCCGAACTCCTACTGATCCTGAATGTGACAATCTCCGTACAGTCCGGTTTATTCATCTAAAAGTATCGCATATCGGGCCTAGGGGGTGGTAATCGTCAGACCCCTAATAGCGCAATAAGTCGTGTCGGAGAGTAGCCCAAAACACTCTGAGAAACTACTGGAGTACCTACCAGTAAATATCGCCTGCCTTGGCCAAGGACTTTGTATAATGGCCTTCCGAACACAACGCGATATCAACCCCCAATACCGGGAGAGATGAATCCTATCTAACCGCCATTACCTCCAAGTACTTCGGGACTGCACCCAACTACTACCTGTTTGCACGACTCCTTTGAGACGTGGTAGGGTAGTAATCAAAGTACAGTGGGAACACACTCGAGGCGAAGTAGCAGTGTCAAGTCAACGGACTAAGCTGTACTCATGTCACTTGGGAACTGCTACCGGACGATAGGTATAATACCCACCAACAGTTCCCGATGAGTCATGTCCAGTGTACTCATAACCTAATGAGCACCTGCATACTATCTCCAGTACGACGTACTAATGGCTGTGGGACAGACCATCTTCCATACTGGGATGAGAAGCGTATACACTAGTCTACTGTGGAGTATCGATGCCCTATCTCGATAATCCTTCGACTAGGGACCTGTATAGGATGTGGTTATAGACTACCCAACCCCCACTAGTGTGAATGCCATCACAACACTGATAATCAAGCAAAGATCCTAAGGGCTCTACCAATATGTATAAGCGATATGCTAAGAAAACACATGCACATATTGAGGTAGAAACAAACTAGGTAGCATACTACCATTTCGAGCAAGACTGTTACTATATCCATGTATATCCCAAGCTCCTATTAAGTAATATACAATCCAGTATGATACAATAATGGCCTATAGGGCATATATCACTAACACATCCATGCCAAGGATCGAAAGCCCTCACCTAGAGGCCACCGAGCGGCTTCCCTGCTCGGTCAATCCCTGGCGGGTAGCTCCTACTCATCCATGACAAGGACCGAAAGCCCTCACCAAGAGGCCACCGAGCAGCTTCCTCGCTCGGTCAATCCTTAGCGGGTAACTTCCTACCCATCTACACCAAGGATCGAAGCCCTCATCAAGAGGCCACCGAGCAACTTCCATGCTCAGTTTGTCCCTGGCTGGTAGTCTTCTACCCACCGACGCCAATGATCGAAGCCCCCATCAAGAGGCCACCGAGCAGCTTCCCTGCTCGATCAATCCCTGACGGGTAGCTCCTACCCATCCATGCCAAGGATCAACAGCCATCACCAAGAGGCCACCGAGCGGCTTCCCTGCTCGGTCAATCCCTAGCGGGTAGCTCCTACCCATCCACGCCAAGAATCGAAAACCCTCACCAAGAGTCCACCGAGCGGCTTCCTTGCTCGGTCAATCCCTGGCGGGTAGCTCCTACCCATCCATGCCAAGGATCGAAAGCCCTCACCAAGAGTCCACCGAGCGGCTTCCCTGCTCGGTCAATCCTTGGCGGGTAGCTCCTACTCATAGACGCCAAGGATCGAAAGCCCTCACCAAGAGTCCACCGAGCAGCTTCCCTGCTCGGTCAATCCTTGACGAGTAGCACCTACCCATCCACGCCAAGGATCGAAAGCCCTCACCAAAAGGCCACCGAACGGCTTCCCTGCTCGGTCAATCCCTGGCGGGTAGCTCCTACCATCCACGCCAAGGATCGAAAGACCTCACCAAGAGGCCACCAAGCGGCTTCCCTCCTCGGTCAATCCCTGGCAGTTAGCTCCTACCCATCCACGCCAAAGATCGAAAGCCCTCACCAAGAGGCCACCGAGCGGCTTCCCTGCTCGGTCAATCCCTGGCGGGTAGCACCTACCCATACACGCCAAGGATCGAAAGCCCTCACCAAGAGGCCACCGAGCAGCTTCCCTGGTCGGTTTGTCCCTGGCTGGTAGTCTTCTACCCACCGACGCCAAGGATCGAAGCCCTCATCAAGAGGCCACCGAGTAGCTTCCCTGCTCAACCAATCCTTAACGGGTAACTTTCTATCCATCTACGCTAAGGATCGAAGCCCTCATCCAGAGGCCACCGAGCAACTTCAATACTCGGCAAACGCCGACCAATTCTAACTTGGCTATTGTCTAACTTACGCAAAGAGAAGTGGTCGCCGGTCCGACTCAAAGGAGTGGGCGAATCTCGGCCTATCTACACTGAAGAATCTCCCGATGTATTCTAAGCAAACGATCGCCACCTCGACTCCGGGGGCGGAAGGGGGCCGACCTTCCTGCACTTGGCGATTAACTAGCTTAAACTCGACGGGCGATCGACATCTAAGAGACCGGTCATCGACCTACGGCTTGACTCTCGGGACAAGGAAAACACTGACAAGCTCACATGACCGAGCTCAAGAAGGAAACTCTCAACACCAATATCAGCCGTTCTCCAACGCTCGCGACAGATCGACGGAGGACAACATCTGAAAGAGATCCTGGCCTCCATCAGTTCTAGACTGTCAGTATTAAGATGGTTGGCGTTAATGCTCTAAAATTGATGATAGAATACTCTTACGACATCTCATATCTCCTTTATTTTATAAAAAGAAAATTGAACCTCTAACTAAAACTTATACAACGTCAGGTTTGTTCAAATCTGCCCGGGTATACACTTTTTTTCAAAAAAGAAAATTTAAACTTCAAATTTCCTCTTCTTAACTTGGAGAAAATTCCAGCAAAGATCATAGACTGAAGCTCAAATGAGACCTAGCTGTTGCATTTATAAGAATGGTGAAGCTATGAAGGAATTAATTAATGAAATTAATGAGACTGCCACTAAAAGCACAGGGAAAGAATTGCTAGCTTTAAATTTGAGATGAGGCTCCTCTTGGATCCAGAGATGATGCAAATATAATATGGTTTGATCCTTTCACCAAAACTTATCACAATATTCTAAGATGTTGCTATCTATTATAGTTTATATCATGAGTTTAAAATCTAGTCAAATATCATGGTTATGTTTTTCTTTTTCTTTTTATAGTTAGGATAACTAGATTATTATATTTTAGATATGTGGGGGACCTGTTGCAATTTTGTTGCTGCCAACATTTAAGACTAAGTTATTTATTATGAATTTTGGATAATTAAACCTATTTTCCTATGTGCATATGTTCATGAGTGTGAACTTTTCATTTTGATTTACACCAATCTTCTTTCTGAAGATCCATTTGCAGCCTACGGGTTTTATCCCTTCTGGAGCAATGTCCAAAGTCCATACTTTGTTGGTGTACATGGACTCAATCTCGGTCCGAATTGCATCCAGCCATTTTACCGAGTCAGTGCTCTAAATGGCTTGCTGGAAGTTAGTCGACTCATCATTATCAATGATGCAATCCTCTCTATCCCCGTCTACGAGAAAACCGTAGTATCTCTCAGGCGGATGAGACAACCTACTACTCCTGCGGAGTGGTACAGGAATGTCCTGTTCTTTTAAGACGTCTGGTTCCACCAAGCTTTCAGTAATAGCTTGTGGTTCTGGAATTTATTCCAGTTCTATTGCGCTCCCACTTATCTGACTTTCTAAAAATTCAGTTTCCAAGAAGCGGGCATGACGGGAAACAAAGACCTTTTGTTCCTCTGCGTAATAGAAAAAATACCTCTTGGAGTTCTTTGGGTATCCCATAAACTTACACTCTACTGAACGTGCCTCGAGCTTGTCTGCATGTTGTTTTTTAACAAAAGCTGGACATCCCCATGTCTTAAAGTGTTTAAGACAGGGTTTCTTCCCACTCCACATTTGATATGGTGTGGTAGGTAATGACTTAGTAGGAACCTGGTTCAAAACATATGCAGCTGATTCTAGTGCATATCTCCAGAAGGATCGCGGTAACTCAGCCTTACTCATCATGGAACGAACCATATCCAATAGGGTTCGATTCCGCCTTTCCAATACACCGTTGTGTTGTGGTGTGTATGGAGGAGTAAGCTGAGAGAGAATTCCATTCTCTTTGAAGTATTCCAGGAACTCGGCACTTAAGTATTCACCACCTCGATCAGATCTTAGTGTCTTGATACTTTTACCTATTTGTTTTTCTGCTTCATTCTCATATTCCCGGAATTTCTCAAAGGCCTCTGATTTATGCTTCATTAAGAAGATATGTCCATACCGAGAGAAATCATCCGTAAAAGTAATGAAGTAAGAATAACCACTTCGTGCATGTGTAGATATTGGACCACATACATCACTGCGTATGAGTTCCAAGAGCTCGCTCGCTCTTACTTCGTGTCCAAGGAACGGAGTCTTTGTCATCTTTCCCATGAGACAAGATTGACAAGTTGCATAAGACCTGATAATTGAACTGATCCAAATATCCCTCTCTATATAATTTAGTCAACCGTGTTTCATTGATGTGACCCAGTTTACAATGCCATAAGAAAACCTGATTTAATTCCGGGGACTTTCTTTTAAGTGTGTTCTGGACATTGAAAATTTGAAGTTGGTTTAATATGTATATACCGTTGTTTAGAGTACCTGACCCAATCAGACCATGATTAAGGTGGATGTTTACAGCATCGCTTACAAATGTAAAATCATAACCTTCTTTTGATAACAAAGATACTGAAATAATATTACAAGTCAAACTAGGTACACAAAAACAGTTGCGCAAAACCAAAATATGTCCACTCGTCAATCCAAGGTGATATTCCCCTACGGACACAGCTTCCGCGCTCGCTCCGTTAGCAACCCTGAGGGTCATATCACCAGTCTTCAGAACTCTACGGCTTCTCAGTGCTTGCAAAGAATTACAGATATGAGATCCTGATCCAGTATCCAATACTCAGGAAGTAGAGTTGATTGACAGACAGTTTTCAAATACAAACACACATGAAGCCGAAGCCACAACTTGCTTCGAGTCCTGGTTCTTGGCCTTCCAAGCCGTGCAATCTTTCTTCCAGTGGCCCTTCTTATGACAGTAGAAGCATTCTTCCTTCCCTACTGTCGGCCCCGCTACTCTTACCTTGCCATTCGCTTCCACCTTACTGACACCGTCTCTCGGCATGGTGGGGGCCTTCTTCTTCTTCTTTCCTTTGGCTTTCGCATTGGACCTAGATGAGGAAGCTCCACCGACAAGTAGAGCGGGTATTTCCCTGGCTTTCTGCAGGGTGCCCTCTGCACTCCTCAACATGTTGAGGAGTTCCGGAAGTTCAACCTTTTTACCTTGAATATTAAAATTCAAGATAAACTGGGCGTAGGTGGAAGGAAGGGACTGCAGAATTAAGCCTGTATACAGCTCATTCTCTAACGTGGTCCCGAGATCCACGAGCTCCTCAATGTAGCCAATCATCTTAAGGATGTGTTCCCCTACAGATGATCCGACGGCCATCCTCGACTGAAATAGCTTCTTCGAGGTCTCGTATCTAGCGATACAAGATTGCTCTCCATACAGTTCCTTGGTGTGGAAAAATATGGATTCAAGATCCATATTTTCATGCCTCCTCTGATGTTCATTGTCCATAGAGGCAAGCACGAGGTATTTGGCCTTCGCACAGTCAATCTCCCAGGTCTTACGGATTTCCTTATCCGCGACACTGGATTCTGGACCTGGGACAGTGGGGGCTTTTGTAGTAAGGACATACCCCAATTTGTCATAAGTTATAACCATCTTGACATTCCTGAACCAATCTTTGTAGTTTGGTCATGTCAATATATTTTTATCTAACAATAATTTAAGGCCAGTCATCTTTGGTCCCTGTATTTAGGAGAGAGAGAGAAAACACTTTAGCATGATGCTCTTGCAAGTTTTGATTGGTTTTAAATTTATCTAAACAGGATGGCTCCTATTGTTTCTCGAATCCTTTCTCAAACCAGAAAAGAAGAATTAGTCAGGATTAGTCTCACCGTACAATACTTGCTTAACCGTTCAGCCAGGTTAATGTCGGTACTTCAAGGGAGGTTTTACAACGCTTTCGCGAAGTTCCTTAATTAAATAACCTCTTTTCCCTGGAGGTGTAGCCCCGCAAACACTTTCTAGACATCTACTTGGTTTATAGCATTGATCGTTAAGTGAAAGAATCTCCCGAGGAGTAGCATATACTCACAGTAGGATCGGGATCCAAATATCATCGTGTGATAAAGTCGAAGGAATCCTAAATTATCACACTCCAAATGGTATGCAACACTAGCAAGTTTCAGTTTCTTTAGAAACTCCCGATGTGAATTTTTGTCCCATGCTCTTATAACCTTGACTAAGGCCAACAAATTATAAGTCATATGTCAAGTTCTACCCGTCATTATTCAGGTTAATTTGAACCCACACATACCTACCCTTGACTAAGGCCAACAAAGTAGTATGAATGTCTCAAACCAAAGCATCTATCTATGCAACGTATGAATACCCAGCAGCTACCAATCACTATGCCTTGACTAAGACCAACAAATATAGCTTGAATACTATTGAATATTCATATGAAATGACGGAGGGTTACGTATGGTTTTGGCGAAACCGTGAACATAGTGAACTTGATATAATCGAAGGAATCTAATAGCTTTTAAAATGAGTGGTTTAAGTTCCGCATTTTAAAAGTTTTACTATTTTGAAAAACCGAGTGGTTTTAAAACTGTTCCAACGATTCAGCTTAGGTTTGTTTACTTTGCATTAATGTAATACAGTCCCATCATTTAACCTACCATTGCAGAAAACAACGAAAATACAACGTACGCTTATACCATCCGCATTCGCCACTGAGCCTCGTCATCACCCGTTAGGTTACTTAACTAACGACAGAGCGGGGGCTGGACTAGCGCGGATGCAAAATATAAGCAACGTCTACTAGATATCATATATAGATATGTATATTCGTCTAACGCAATAATAGGCATTCCAGATCACAGTTGAACACATTGGATATATTAGAAAGTCCGCGTTTCGTTTGAGCCTACAACAAAAGACAGTTTCCACAGTCGTGATGAATAACCAAACCCCACCCTAGACCCCTACGGGTGCGGCAAACTCCCCGCCAAATACCCGAAATGAAGAAACCCCCCTCAACAAAGTGAGTAGGTCACTCGGCACTTCAAAGTATCCGGTAGTTTGTGCACCCCACCTTGGGTCTATCCTAGGAGCAATAAACAGTAAATGAAATAATACAACAGTGGCTACAAGCTCAACCCAAATGTGCCCCGCGAAATAATATTACAACAAATTACAATTTACATTTGAATGAAAGAATGAAAAACCCTCATCTCACATCCCCGGCTATTCATCCCCGGCCAACAAGTTCATATACACAAACCAATATAATCATCACAGAAATGTACAACCCCCAGCTAACCGACATATAGCAATTAGCGGAAGTTTACAAACACATTTAACAGAACTTGAAACATTAAACGACATTAAACTGCGACTTCGAAACACCCGGTATTGCCATAGTGAAGAATTGACAGTAAAATCAAAATTGGCAAAAACAAACAACTCCTGAAGCCCTAGATCCAAGTCACAAAGCCACACACCAAAATTCAAAGCAATCCCCTGCAATTGGACCGGCGAGCTCGGAAAAAACATCAATGTAGACGTCCAGTTTTTGTGGGAATTGTCTCGTTTTTGGTGTGTAGTCATTTTACAGTTCAAAGAGTACTCTGCAGTTGTTTAAATAATTTTTAAAGCCTCATTAAAAATCGACAGAAACTTGAATCTTGGCTTCGATATTTTTGGATTGTTTCGGTTTCGTAGTTTAACTTGTCGTTTAAACTGTTAGCTATAGTTTAGTCGTCTCTGATACCACTGTAAGTCGACGTTACACATCCCACAGGTTTGCGGGGAGGCGGAATGGGTAAAAAACGATTTTTACAACAAGGTAACATTGACTTTAACACCAAGATCTTAGCTAAACCATAACTAACAAACTAGTTAGAGGTATTATCTACTATGTTAGAAGATTATACCTGAAGTTCCAAGTCCTTCTTGTTCTTGTTGTCCTCCTCCTCTTCTTTAGCTCCTTATAGTGAGTATGGAACGCACCTCCTTGTCGGCCACCTCAAGTCGAAGAAGATCCACCCGAGAGTGCCTACCTTGAGCTTTAACCTCTAAGATGAGGTAACTAAGTGACTTAGAGTGCTAATCTAAGTGATCTAGAGAATATAGAGAGTAATTAAGGATTTGTTAGTATCACTAACCCTAGGATTCTCAACTCATGAGACAATTAGGGTTAAGAGGAAGAAGAAGAGAGCTTAAGAAGAGAGAAAGTGTTTGTGATAATTCTATGAACCATTTCTCATTTTTGAATATTATGAAGCATAAAATATCTCACTAAAAATATCTAGTAAAATATCAACCATGCTTCACTAAATTCATATGATGAATCATTACCATGAGTCATGGTTCATTTAATGAAAACTACACCTCGTTTCCTCCACCTCATTAAGTTTAATCCATAAAAGAAATAAACCATAATGAGTCACCTTCTTCTAGAAGCTTTCCCGATAAATTACGAGAATGCCCCCCATCCGTATTTTTATACCCGCATCCGTGTTTACGAAAAACACGAATACTGTGAGACTAAACTAATCCAATAATCTAATACTAGGACCCGTCTTAAACCAAAGCTCACTAGTATAATCCGTCCGAATATCGTACGTACACAAGTACACGTATATGTTTGAACCCTGTCGTAAAACCATACGACCTCTATATCGTTTCGCTCGAAATAAGGAAACCCTCTGTGTGGGACTCTAAAGACTCGAAAGTACACTGGTAATAGGTTTAACCACAAGCCGCAAGCGGTACTAGCTGCACGTAACGGCTACCCAGGTATCTGTCGATAAGAAGGCCGATGACCAAAGCTCATCCGAACTCCTACTGAGCCTATCTGTAAAAATATCTGTACAGTCCGGTCTATTCATCTAAGAGTATCGAATATCGGGCCTAGGGAGGCGGTAAACGTCAGACTCCTAATAGCGGTATAAGTCGTGTTGGAGTGTAGCCCAGAACACCCTGAGAAATTACTGGAATCCCTACCAGCAAATCTCGCTTGCCCTGGCCAGAGACTTTGTGTAATGGCTTTCCGAACACAGCGTGACATCAACCCCCAATACCGGGAGAGACGAATCATATCTAACCGCCACTTCCTCCAAGTGCTTCGGGACTGCACCCAACTACTATCTGTTTGCACGACTCAGCAGAGCCGTGGTAGGATAGTAATCTAAGAACAGTGGAAACACACTTGAGGCGAAGTAGCAGTGTCAAGTCGATGGACTAAGCTGTACTCATGTCACCTGGGGACTGTTACCTGATGATGGGTATATTACCAACCAGCAGTTCCCCATGAGTCCGTCCAGTGTATCTCATAACCCAATGAGCACTTGCATCCTATCTCCAGTACGACGTACTGATGGCTGTGGGACAAACCATCTCCCCTCCTGGGATGAGAAGCGTATACACTAGTCTATTCTTGAGTATCGATGCCCTTGTCTCGATAATCCTACGACTAGGGACCTGTATAAGGATGTGCTTGCAGACTACCCAGCCCCCACTAGTGTGACAGCCATCACAACGCTGGTAGTCAAGCAAAGATCCTAAGGGCTCTATCAATATATATTAGCGATATGTTAAAAGAAACATACACACATATTAAGATAGATACAAACCAAGTTGCATACTACCATATTGAGCAAGACTGTTATAAATCTGTATATATATCCCAAGTTTTCAAAATGTAATATACAAACTAGTACTATACAATAATGGCCTCTAGGGCATATTACACTAACAGAAGACCCCATCAAGAGGCCACCGAGCAGCTTCCCTGCTCGACCAATCCTTAACGGGTAACTTTCTATCCATCTACGCTAAGGATCGAAGCCCTCATCCAGAGGCCACCGACCAACTTCAATACTCGGTAAACGCCAACCAATTCTAACTTGGCTATTGTCTAACTTACGCAAAGAGAAGTGGTCGCCGGTCCGACTCAAAGGAGTGGGTGAATCTCGGCCTACCTACACTGAAGAATCTCCCGATGTATTCTAAGCAAACGATCGCCACCTCGACTCCGGGAGCGGGAGAGTACCGACCTTCCTGCACTTGGCGATTAACCGGCTTACACTCGACGGGCGATCGACATCTAAGAGACCGGTCATCGATCTACGGCTTGATTCTCGGGACGAGGAAAACACTGACAAGCTCACATGACCGAGCTCAAGGAGGCAACCCTCAACACCAATATCAGCCGTTCTCCAACGCTCGCGACAGATCGACGGAGGACAACATCTGAAAGAGATCCTGACCTCCATCAGTTCTAGACTGTCAGTATTAAGATGGTTGGTGTTAATGCTCTAAAATTGATGATAGAATACTCTTACGACATCTCATATCTCCTTTATTTTATAAAAAGAAAATTGAACCTCGAACTAAAACTTATACATGTCAGGTTTGTTCAAATCTGCCCTGGTATACACTTTTTCTCAAAAAAAAATTTAAACTTCAAATTTCCTCTTCTTAACTTGGAGAAAATTCCAGCAAAGATCATAGACTGAAGCTCAAATGAGACCTAGCTGTTGCATTTATAAGAATGGTGAAGCTATGAAGGAATTAATTAATGAAATTAATGAGACTGCCACTAAAAGCACAGGGAAAGAATTGCTAGCTTTAAATTTGAGATGAGGCTCCTCTTGGATCCAGAGATGATGCAAATATAATATGGTTTGATCCTTTCACCAAAACTTATCACAATATTCTAAGATGTTGTTATCTATTTATAGTTTATATCATGAGTTTAAAATCTAGTCAAACATCATGGTTATGTTTTTCTTTTTCTTTTTATAGTTAGGATAATTATTTTATTATATTTTAGATATGTGGGGGACCTGTTGCAATTTTGTTGCTGCCAACATTTAAGACTAAGTTATTTATTATGAATTTTGGATAATTAACCTATGTTCCTATGTGCATATATGTTCATGAGTGTGAACTTTTCATTTTGATTTACATAAGATGGTTCCCTTTTAGATTTAACATGTGGATTTTCAAAGGAATTTGATGTCGCATGTAATCTCTTTCAAAATATTGATATTCTTTCGTCGTAGCAAGATTCCATTTTTACTTTCACCGATATAATAGAAAGCCAACGCTTTGACATATATTTTCGTATGTAAATAACATGTTCCATATAGGTAACTGAAGGAATTCCTTTCCGTGCCTCCGTCAGATGTTGTCTTCCGTTGATCTCGAGGTGAACTGGATCGATTGTCCTTTGTAACGTGTGGATCTCAATGGGTTTTGTGAGGACAAGATGAGATGAGAGGGCTGCCGCCGTGTACCTGCAAAGAAGTCCCGGGATGGTTTGGTAACCGAGGATCCTCCGACGCTCAAGTCAGTGACAATATCCGAGCAGAGTAACCGCGTAAGTGTCAAGAATAGCTTACTTGACCTCTCTATGATGGGGGTTTATATAGCGGTGGTGGCATGCAGCAGCAGGTGCGAGAATCTCGCCGGCAGTTATGCTCCCGATGTCACGCCCGCGTAAAGGGCGGATCGCCCATTAATAGAAATCGTGATGGCGTGGAACGTGGGACGCCGCTGGCGGAAAATCCGCGCACGGCGAGATTTGCGGAACGGCGGTTACGCCTGTGAGCGGTGGAGTTGGTCGGAGGACCGCAGAAGACGGCCTCGGCAGGGGGCTCGAGGAGGCCGAGGAGTCTTGGTCTTGTGGTAGCTCGGGACGAGCTGAGTGGCCGAGAAGGCATATTTGCAGGGGGCCCCGAGATGGACCAATTTGCGCTTGCGGGTAGGGCATTGGGTGGCCTGGTCGGCCCCTGTGGGCCCTTTCTTCTGGGTCTTGGGACACGTCATCTGCCACGTGTCCTGAACTTGGAGGCCGCCAATATCGAGCACTATCAGTAACTTCTGCCTTTCTTTCTTTAAAAAAAAGGGCTGTGCTGTATTAAAGCTTTAATTAATGTCACACCCCGCTTCCCAGTATACGGCGAAAGGGACGCGACGAGCTCCGCTACGTATATACTTAGAAGTACATACGCTAAGCGTATCTAAGTAATATAAAAGTAAATCACAAGAGACAAGAAATATAGAAATAACAGCAACATTAAATGCCCCAAGTATAATTTAATTTTAAAACAATTTTATGTACACGAAAAATGGAGTTATTTTAAAACAAAATAATTACTTATATATATATTGTGCTCAGGTTAAAATACTCCTTTATGGATGTTTAAAAATTAAAAAAAAAATTGTACAGAAAAGTGTATAGGAAAATTAGGGTTGTTACATTCTACCCTCCTTAAAAAAATTTCGTCCTCGAAATTTGAAAAAGGAAAGTGTAACAGTTTCAAGGAAAGTCTGGTGACTGTAGTATGGATAGTGTATAAAAATGACAAAGTGATACAAGGATGAAAAAGGCTTACCGGTGTTACCTTGACCTACAGTCTTGGCTTCTACGGTTTCTAATGTGAATGTCTGTCGCCGTGGTACATTCCTTCTAGCTGGAGGCACATTCTGCCTTTAGGGCCTCTTTCTCTGCCCTCTAGGCATGTCTCTCATTGCTTGTTGAAATTGGCGAGTAGGTTGTGCAGGTGGTGGAGCAGATAGTGCATAACGAGGTGCAGGAGCCTGGATAGCTGGCCGCTGCGGGTAATTGGTGGATGTGTGAGTTGAGTTGTTATTGTAAGGACAGTTCCCAATTCCATGGTTGGATGCGCTACAAATTAGACACAAGTCTTTTGCGCGTCTACAGTCTTTCCACAAGTGTCCCTTTCTTCTGCAGTAGTAGCAGAAATCTGGACTTGTCTGGTTATTGTTTTCTTCTGGTCTTCTGAGTTCAAACGATGGCCTTGGAGAGGCTCCTCTGCCATTTGAGTGGTAAGGCGTTTCAAACCGGCAGATTGAGGTCTGCCCCTTACTTTTATCACTGCTTCATAACTGCGGGCAGCTTCCAAAGCATCCTCATGAGTCAGAAATTTTTCCATGGCTAGAGCAGCCTGAATCTCCATGTCCAGTCCTTGTTGAAAGCGACGGGCTCTGATCTCGTCCGTCGGTATCAAGTGTGCCGCGAATCGACTTAACATAGTGAATTCAGCGTCGTATTCATTTACTAATTTGTCCCACATTGAACCCTGTTGTAGATGAATAAACTGCTGCTCCATGGCAAACTTGGCAGTCACAGGAAAGTATTTCGCGTCGAACTTCTCGCGAAAAGTCTTCCATTCAATAGGCTGTACCAGACGGCTTTCTTCCGCCTTCCACCAGTTGCGAGCATTATCCGTGAGCTGTAGTTTCGCCACACGGACCCAAGCTATGTCTGGCACTTGTGCTGCTGCCAGGTCATTTTCGATACTTTGTGTCCATTCCTCAGCTTCAAGAGGGCTTCCTTTATCAGAGAACTGCTTAGGGTGCAAAGCCCTGAATTGCTTTACCCCTGGTGCGTCGATCTCAAGACGGTTCAGGAGTTGTTGCTGTCCCTCAAGAAGGCTGCAGATCGCCTCAAGTAGCACTGTTTGCTCGGTAGGTGGTGCAGGAACAGCTGGTGCGAGAGGTAGTGCTGGAGGTGTGTTGTTGACGTTGATGTGGTGTTGTTCGGGAAATCCATAACCTTGAAGAAAATTTTGGGTTAGGACAGATTCAAATACATGAAATGATAAGATTCAAGGAATAGAAATTTGTAAGATTCAAGAAATATGAATTGTAAAGAATGTTTTAGTAGCTGGTTCTTGTGTTATATTGCTTAGGTTGTTCACGCAGACCAGAACTGCATGATAGGGATTCATACAGCTCTGACCTGCATGGGCCACCAACAAAACCTGTCACGCCCCGCTTCTCAGTGTACGGCGAAGGGGTCGCGACGAGATCCGCTACGTATATACTTAGAAGTACATACGCTAAGCGTATCTAAGCAATATAAAAGTAAATCGCAAGAGACAAGAGATATAAAAATAACAGCAACATTAAATACGCCAAGTATACTTTAATTTTAAAACAATTTTATGTACACTAAAAATGGAGTTATTTAAAAACAAAATAATTACTTATATATATATTGTGCTCAGGTTAAAATACTCCTTTATGGATGTTTAAAAATTAAAAAAAAAATTGTACAGAAAAGTGTATAGAAAAATTAGGGTTGTTACAATTAATTGTTTAAAGTAATTAGAGATGCAAATAAATGGCACTTATCAAAACCAAAAAAAGGTAGAGATGGGAACACCTGTGAAGGATCTCTGGATCTCCTTCAGATATTATCTTCCGTTGATCTGCAACGAGCGCTGATGTATGATTGAGATTGAGTTGGAGGGTTGCCTCCTAGAGCGTGTGGATCTCAATGGGTTTTATATGGTTGAGGCCGAGCTGCCTGCAAAGAAGTCCCGGGGTGGTTATGCCATCGAGGACCCTCCGACGATCAAGTTATACGGGGTATTTTGCCAGAGTAACGGCCTATTGGGGTAAAATTGGCTTCCCTGAGTCGTCCGAGAGAGGGGTTTATATAGCGGCAGCCATGGGCAGACGGACGCAAGATTCACACCGGCCGTTACGCCCCCTGGCGTCACGCCCGCGTGATAGACGGGATCCCCCATTAATGACGAGACATGCTCGTTAATGGGGGATCGTGATGGCGTGAAACGCGGGATCATGGGCGGCGGATATCTCGCTCCTGACGAGATTCGCAGAGCCGTGGTTGAGGCGCCTGTGATCGGTGTTGTGGGTCGGTCGGTGAGACCGAGGAAGATGAGCTCGGCGGGAGGCTCGGAAACGAGCGGGAGGCCGAGACATCTTGGTTCTGTGATAGCTCGGAGGCGAGCTGGGGATGGTCTGGAAGGCCACCGAAGGTCGGGAACATCCTCGGGTCGGAGGCCCCGGGTGTGCTTCCAACGTAACGTTCTTGATCTTTTCTTGTAAGCTCTGAGATACGTCGCCTGCCACGTGTCATGATCTGGGAAGTCACCGATATCGAGCATCATCAACCTAAGTCTATTGAAATTGCGATAAAGTGTAAGCCTTTTGAAGTTAAGGAGGTGTTAGTCGGCTATACGAGTGAAAGTACAAGTATTTCTTTTTATTTAATTTTTTGCGAGTCTTGGTTATATTAGTTGAGCAATCATCCTGCTATTAGCTATTGATTGAACTTGTGACAAAAAGAAAATGCCACCTAAAAATTAATGAAAGCTTACCAAAATTGGGTGCATCAAATAGGCCATTCACCCAAAACTTTGCGAGATATTTGTTTACTAAATAGGTGGTCCCAATTAAAATCATGTTGAGAGATACAAAAACCAAAAAGAAAATAGAAAAAGGCCAAGTATCATTAAACCCCACTAAGTTTTTAGGTCGTGCCAGGATGCCCTTTTATCTTTTATATTTCGCTAGCTCATGAAACATCTAAATCTTAACACAAACCTAGTGAAATGACTAAATGATCCTTACATCTTTACATACAAAATAAAATCTCATATTATTTTTTTTCAAAACATTTTCCTTCATTTCACTTCACTTCACTTCACTTTTTATTTGTTCCTCCTCTTTTCATGCCTTCTTAATTTCCACTCTATTTCTTCATCCCTACCTTTTATTGTTCGATATTGTTTTGTAGAATTTATTAACATGATATCTTAATTATATCTTTTCTTTCTTTTTTATTGTTTCAAAAGAAAAATCAAGGCAACCTTTTTTTTTATTCAATTAACTCGTCCCCTAATTGATCTTTAATCTATTTTTCTATTTCACTTCATTTTCGCATCAACCCACAATTTTAATTCTTAAACCCGCTTGTAATCTTGTTTTTATTTATATATTTTAAAACCAAATTCTTGAAAACCCAAAGAAGGGAGAAAGGGGGTAAACAAGAAAGAGAGTCGATGATTTGGAAGGGAAGGGAAATAATATAAGTTTATTATATTTTATTATTTTCTTTGTTCATACACGGTAATTAAAGTATTATTTAAAACCTATTTAAAATAAAATTATAATCCTGTCATCCTACTTTAATTATTGTGAGCAAATACTTATAAATATTTGGCAACATTAAAAACATTGGGATTCCCTTTAAGGGCCTGTTTGGTTGAAAGATTATGAAATTTGGATTCTAAAATAGTAATATTGAAAATTTTTGGATATGGTAATTTGTTGTTTGGTTGGTTTTGGATTCATAGTATTGGATTTATAGATTCTTGTAATTTTTGTTTGGTTGGTGAAAAGAAAGTAGGATTTGGATTTTACGATTTTAGGATTTTAGAGAGAGATAGATATGGAGATGATTATTAAATAAATAAAGTACAGGGGTCCCATCTAAAAGTACAATGAATAGAGTCAAATCCTTGCAAATCCTTAAAATTTTTTAGGATTCAAGAATCCTTATTTTATGGTGGGCCCCTCATAAAAAACAAAGGAATCCTGGAAATTCAAATCTCCCAACCAAATACAAAATTATGGAATCCTAAGATTCCACGATCCAGATCCAAATAATCCCACAACCAAACAGGCCCTAATAAGTATACTTTTTGCCGTTGCCGCTGTGCTTGGGATGCGCTTTGGGTCCACGACACCAAACTAATGCACTCCTCGACTCAAGCGTCCAAATTTTTTTGGTATGGATCCTGTGTGCCGCCCACTTTAATGTCACTAAGGGCCTGTTTGGTTGCAGGATTATAGATTTGGATTTGGATTTGGATTTGGATTTTGGATTGTGAAATCCTGGGATTCCATAATTTTGTGTTTGGTTGATGAATTTAGATTTCTAGAATTCCTTTGTTTTTTAGGGGGGCCACCACAAAACAAGGATTCATGAATCCTAAAAATTTCAAAGGATTTTCAAGGATTTGGCACTATTCATTATACTTTTAGATGGGACTCGTGTACTTTATTTATTTAATAATCCTCTATCTATCTATCTCTCTCTAAAATCCTCAAATCCAAATCTTACTTTTTTCCACCAACCAAATAAAGATTACAGGATCTACAAATCCAATACTAGGAATCCAAAACCAACCAAACAACAAATTACCAAATCCAGAAATTGCAACCGTACTATTTTGGAATCCAAATTCCATAATCCTGCAACCAAACAGGCCCTTATGGATTTGGATGCTCTTTTTAGCATCGCTACAATCGGTATAGTGGATATGATTTGTATGCTATGTGCTATGCACAACATGGAAAAATTGAATTCCTCATGAAAAATATTGTTTAAATTATCTCGAGTAAATCACGAGAGAGGACCGAATTACGCTGGTTTGCCTTGCCGAAGATTAAACATGGCCAAAATGAACCGAATAAAACTTTTCTTTTCTTTTTTTTTTAAATACCATTCACTTTATTATTTTTTTTACGAATATATAGGAGGTTTACGGTGGTTTTAAAGTTCAATGATGTTCAATGCAAAAAAAAAAGTTCAATAAAGCTGTTTCAAAAGTTCGAAAAATCGATAGCTTTTTATAAAATTTACCTACAATTTGAAGTTATAAAGCAGAATTATATATTGTTTGGTGAGAAAGAAGGGGAAAGAAAAGCATGCTCATTGTTATTTCTAAAGATTGTCATCACCATTTGTGTTTTATTTTTCAATTTTACAAAGACCCATTACATAGCATGTGCCATGTTGTAATTGTTGAAGTATTGAATTTTTAATTATAAACACATGATTGACTCAAATAGCACTTCACCATAGTAGGAGACCAAGGATGATAGATCTCAGAAGTTTACCATTAATTATACAAGTCAGCTGTCACCTGAGATATATTTTACAAATCTACGTTGCATATGAATATGATAATACCATAAGTATTCACATGCATGTCTATAATAATACAAGGATAAGTGTCATATTATATTATGAGTAAATCATTTATTTTTTATTATATAAGATGGTGCTAAATATAGGAGTAATTAGGGGCTGTTTGGTTGCAAAGATTATGAAAATTGGATTTCAAAATAATACGGTTGAAAATTTCTGGATGTGGTAATTTGTTATTTGGTTGGTTTTGGATTCCTAGTATTGGATTTGTGGATCCTTGTAATCTTTGTTTAGTTGGTAAGAAAAAGGTGATTTGGATTTGAGAATTTTAGAGAGAGATAGATAGAGAGATGATTATTAAATAAATAAAGTACCACGGGTCTCATCTAAAAGTACAATGAATAGTGCCAAATCCTTGAAAATCCTTAAATTTTTCAGGATTCAGGAATCCATATTTTGTAGTGAACCCTTCATAAAAAACAAAGAAATCCTAAAATTCATAATCCGCCAACCAAATACAAAATTATGAAATTCAAGAATTTCACGTCCAAATCCTATAACCAAACCAAATCTTTAAACTCCCACCAGCTACAATACGAAACCCAAAAATTAATAAAAGAATAAACTTTAGGAATACACGCTTTTCAATCGCAACAAGAAGCAGGCTGCTGACTTCTCAAAACCCACATTTTTATTTTCAAAACTCAAAAACCCAAAGATTTCAAATCCCAAACCAAACCCATCTCCTAAATCTTCACCAAATCTCTCAAAAATCTCAACTTTCCTTCAATTCCCTCAAAATTGTCCATCAAAATCCCAACTTTTTCACAACCCACGTCTCAAAATCGCATCTTTTTCGCCGATGGATCGAATCCGATTCAACGTCGGCGGCAAGATCTTCGAGACGACGTCGACGACGCTGGCGAACGCCTGGCGCGACTCGATGCTGGGAGCGCTGCTGGACTCGCAATGGAACCTCGCCGGGTCGCCGGAGGGCGAGTACTTCATCGATCGGAACCCAAAGTGCTTCGCGATCCTGCTCGATCTGCTGCGGACAGGGGAGCTGCACATTGGGCGCAATGTGGATGAGAGAATGCTGCACAGAGAGGCGGCGTACTACGGGCTTGATAGGCACGTGAGGGCGGCGAGGTGGGGCCCGTTCGATGGGAACAGGGTGAGGATGGTGGGATCCATGGCCGGAAGGGCGCCCGGGGACGGGACGGCGGTGAGGGCGGGGCCCGACGGAGGGTGCTGCGTGGCGCATGGGAGCATGGTGCATGTCTACGATTGGATGCTTGAGGAGCATAGGCCTATTAGCCTTGATTATCAACAGGTACCACAACAAAGAAAAAAATTTAATTTTGAAATTTATTTTTTTCCCTCTTTAATCCTGTAGTTTTTTATATTATTAAATTGGTATGTGGGTAATGAAAAATTCATCTATGTATGAGATTTATGTGCCCGGTAACGATAGAGAAATCTCTGCCAATGTGCCTTTTATCTGCTATACTGAATAATTTCTGGTGGGTAAGGATCATGTAGACATCCCATTTAAGATAGAAGCTGATTATCTATCGCCCATGGTGATGCACTGGCAGTTAGGATTCCGTCGAGACAGTTTAATGAAATTTAGCCTTTTTCTTTGGGTGGTTGATTTTGGAACGGAGGTTCTATTTTAAAGTTTAAAATTTTGATTTTTTGAGTTACCATTGCTTTGTTTTGTTTAGGAGTCACTTGTGGTATAAAAATATACAAGGAATTATTATTTTTCAGTAGGTAAGTTTTGATATTATTTAAGTGTTTTGATTAAAATATAAAGTTTTTAGATTTTGATTTGCAGGGGTAGACAATTCGTTTTTGTTAAACAATCTGATTGTGTATAAGATTATCTAAGACGAATAGTTGGAAAATAAATCTTTAGTTTAATTTTGGGTGTTTAAGTAAAATTTTGTTTTAGAATAATTCAATGATCTTGCAATTTCATATGGTGTTATCTTTTAAGCCAATCAATTTACTCTTTGCTTCTTAGTCATTAAAATGTTTAGGGACATCATGAATTTGTTCCTGTCATACATGAGAATTTATTGATATTCTTTTGAATTAAAACTTGGGAAGTCCTGAGAATTATTGATGTTTTAAAACTGCATTGATCAGTTGTAACATCCAATATCATACTTTTTTCTTTGTGAACTTAGAATTTTGACTCCCCTTAATTGTTGAATTGTTCCCAACACTTTGACTCCGCTTGTTTTGACCAGGTCAATGATGTAGGCTACATCGACGCCCAACACATCATAGTCACGGCTCGAGAACGGCTAGGCAAAGCCGAAGGTGGTATGGGACTGTTCTCCTCATCAACCGGAAAGCTCAGGCATCGGTTTCAAGTCTCACACGAAAACCAACCCAAATCCTTCACTGCAGGAGCTCTTGCCTTCAACAACAACACAGAACCCAGAATCTTTGCCAGCTGCAAAGGCCGGTTCAACGAGTATGGCATTGGAGTCTGGGACCAAAACTCTGGAAACCAATCCTGTTTCTTCTATGAACCCCCTGATTTCTCATTGGGTGACGCGGATATTCTCCAGTGGCTCGACAAGACAAATTGTCTGTTGGTCGCCAGTCTGTTTCCCAGAACAGACAACTGTTTTATTGGGTTATTGGATTTTCGATCAAATGAGATTGTTTGGTCTTACTCTGATGAAGAAAAACGGGTTCTTCATGTGATAGCGATGGAGGACGAGAATTCGATTTGTGTTGTGAATCAGTACGAGGATTTAGGGTTTTTGGATACCAGAAGAAACGGAGTTGGGGTGAGGTGGAGTTCAAGGAGCAAGTTGATGAAAGGGAGGGCGAAGGACGAGGAGAGCTGTTATCCGAAGCTGGCGATGTATAATGGACAGCTTTTCTCGTCGATGAATGATAGTGTGTCGGTGTTCTGTGGACCTGAGTGGGTGTTGACTTCGACGCTTAAAGGGGATTTTGGGGGTTCGATTTGTGATTTCTCGATCGGTGGCGACCGGTTGTTTGCTTTGCATAGCGAGGAAAATGTGTTTGATGTGTGGGAAACTCCACCTTCTTCTTCTTTCATCTAGGGTTTTTGAAATCAATAAGTGTAGAGTGGTGTGTCTGTTAGTTTTTCATATGGAAAGGAATGAGCTTGTAAATGTACATATTTACCTGAAATTTGAAATTCTCACACAAAAGTTTTGTTTCAGATATTCATTCCAAAGTTGATATCTAAAAGTCTTTCAATATATGATTTTTTTTGTTGATAAAACCAACGCAAAAATGACTCCGTGTTTAGCGAAACTACATCGAAAGAGAAAAAGGTCAAATAAAACAGAATAGAAACTTAAAACAACCAAATCCAAGTGCAGGTTACCATATGATAGGGAGTATATGATTTGGCTTTGTATCATCAAGAAATGAATGAATAGTTTAACTTGCAGTTTCATGCTAACTATTTTGTGGGCATTTTATTTTGGTCTTCTTCTAATAGGTTTCATAATCTTTTCTAACAGAGTCAGAAAGACAAATCGCTTGCATCTCTTCCTTTTTCTTTTTGAAAGCAAGATAAAAATACCCCACAATCTTTGTGCCTCAAAGATTCTACTCAAAGATTGAGAAACACACTGAAGTTCTCTGGTCTTCTGAATGAGATCTGGAACATTCAATAGTTTTCTTGTAATTTGCTAAGAAATTTTTTTAATAGAAAAATAGGGCAAGAAGTCCTACTCTAAAAAAATATATTAAGAAAAATAAATATATATGTACAAGACTTACAATAAGATAGGGCTGTAGAGACTAAAAAAGAATTGAAGATAATTACCCTCTTACACAAAAGTTGATGGAGGAGGAGCGGACAAATTGTCGTCATTCCTCACATAAACCAATTGCGAAAGAAGAAAATCTCCTCAATCTAAAAGCAAAACAAAAAATCCTCTAAAAACAACCCAGAAAAACAAAACACCAACACATGATACAGCTAAGCAACATAACCAAATTCTACATGAAGAAAACCAAATTCTACATGAAGAAAACCAAAAAAATGTAGCATACATCTTAGCTGGCCCTTCATGATCTGCACTTGATGTGCTTAACAAATGCAATGCTTTCTCGAGGTGGTCTTTCTTTTTCAAGATAGATGATTCTGATGCAAAAAAAACACACCAATAATAAGTCTTTATTCCAAAATTTTAGGTTCGTCGGTATGAATTAAGATTTGTAAAATTATCAATGTATATTACTGCTCACCTTTTCATTTTAAAAAAGAAAAAAGAAAAATAAGACATGCTACAAAATGCAAATTTCACTTAAGCAGTCCCAACTGCAAAGCAAAGCTGACTAGGTGTACTTTTGCTTTAGGCTTTAGTTGGAGATATCTTATCTATGCCAGCCTTCCTTGGCTTGTTGCTTTAGTTGTACATAGAACTAAGATTTGCAATATTTGCTTTCCTTTCAGCATAAGATTTATTTATGTTTCCCTTTTTTGATACTATTTAAAGCTTAATTAAGACTTAAATGGCTTTGAGTAACTTTGAATCCAAGGGATTACATGAGATAAAAAAGATAAAAGGGAAAGGACCCACCATTTTTCCCTTTTTGGTCTTTTTTAAAGAGACCAGGGATATCTACCGATCCAATTGTAGCCGCTCGATATCGTTGATTAATGTGTGTAATAATGATTCTATTCTACAATTGATAAATAATAAAAAAATACTATCTTTTGCTTGTGAAAGAAAAAAGATCGATCGATCATTATATGAATTATAGCATTGGAAACTCTTACAAATAATGGTGGGTTTTTTAATGATTAAGGAGATGGTTTAGTTCATTGATACTTGATTCAGACTTATCTTGGTTCAATTGATGTATCATTATGTTTCTGAAGATCAAATAATTGTATTAGTTTTAAATATGATATCTCAGTGGGGGTATACACAAAATTTCATGGACAGCTGCTGTTGAGCTGTTCATGTTTAATTTGATAGCCTGTATTTGTACACATTCACATTGTTCTTGTAATTGTACATACGTGCGATCGAAAATGCAAATTACTGGATCATACGTAATACATGCCAAGATCATACATTTGGAAGCTGGAAAATCTTATTAACCATGGCTAGCAATATTTATTACAAAAAAGAGCTAGAGCACATAAAATATATTTTTCAAAGTTTGTTTTGATTATCTGTAAGATTTTCTATAAGGGAAAAGTAAAAGATTGGAATGATTGAGATATTGATGGAATATTGAAAACTATGTGAGATTTTGAAGGAAGATGAATCATAGTAACAGGAAGGGCAGATAAGGTTCATCGGCACAACATACACTTAAAATTTTTCATTTCAATTCATAAAGAATTTATTATGAGCATAGTTATCATAATTAATTTTAATCACCATATGGTTGCAATGCCGTGTTGACATTCCGAATGAATTTCCTGTTATGTTGATTTTGGTTCAAGCTGGAATTTATGGTAGATTGGATACAAATCTCGTGGATCCAAAATTTATGCTGATTGCTTAAGATTTAAATTAATCCATTAATTTAAATCCTATCTTATCTACTAGCAAATATGCATATGGATTGATTAAATTTGTTTAATTAGTTATATGCGCATAGCTCCAAATCTATCAAGGTGCATGCAACAGAGCCCTATAGAAGCTGCAAGATTGCTAAAATGGTTGCAGGCCATATTAATGCAATCATCAGAGCCTTGGCATGTAAGAGGACTGCACATCAATTAAAAGGTGGCTGCCTGAGCTTGTATCTTGAAGGCATATGCGACAAGGATTTAAATTGAAGCCACAATTAAATCCCAGAGAGAGATCATCGTATTTGAGAGGGTTAAGACTTAGAAAGATTTGAGAGAAATCTTCTAGAATACTTGTAAACTTAATTCAGGAATTAGTAAATGTTTGCGGATACCGCTCTGCTGGGGATTATCCATACGGTAGGTAAAACGCGTTAACAAATCTTTGTGCCTCTCTGGTTTGTATTTTGATTATATTTATTTTATTCTCGTACTTATTTATTTATCTTTCGTTGATTAATTGTGTGGTTGTTGTTGCGTGATTTGGTTTGTCGCGAGCATTGTTCTGTTATCGATTTCCTCCCAACAACTGGTATCAGAGCTTCGTTAAGGAATCTAAGGTTTTTCAAATCTACAATTTAGGTCAACGGTGGGTAACGACAACTACGTTATCTTCCCCACTTTCTTAAATCGTCGTTTTAAAGGCGTTGGTTCAGATCAAGAGAGAAGTCAAGTTTGCTGTGACTGAGACGAAAGATCGGGGCATAAATTAAGGATCGAAAAATTTAATGGTCACAATTATGGTTGGTAGCGTATGCAGATGGAGGACAATCTGTATCAAAAGGACATGTTTCTTCCGTTGCTTGGAGAAAAGCCCGAAAAGATGGCCGATGAGACGTGAAACATTTTGGATAGGAAAGCCTTGGTGACAATTAGGTTGTTGTTGACTCTGCAGGCGGCCTTTAATATCTCGAAAGAGAAGACAACCATGGCGCTAATGACGACGTTAGCGAAATTGTATGAGAAGCCTTCAACATCAAATAAAATATTCCTGATGAACAAGCTTTTCAACATGAAAATAACAGAAAGTGGTTCAGTCACAGAACACTTGAACGAGTTCAACGGCGTGACGAGCAAACTCAAATCAGTTTCAATTAATTTTGAAGATGAGATTCGAACCCTTCTATTTCTATGTTCGTTACCAGAGAGTTTGGAAAACTTGGTGATAGCGGTAAGCAACTCAATCTCAGGGACTCTCACATTTAATGATGAGGTGAGCAGCATATTAAGTGATAAGATGAGAAGAAAAGTTGTAAGTAGAAGTTTGGGAACTTCTGCGCTTGTTGCGCCTGCAGTGGAGAATAGCGGTAGAACGATGGAAAATGGAAGAAGGGAAAGTCTAAAAGCCGAGGAAAATCGAAGGCGAAGATCCAAGGCGACTGTTGGAATAGGGGAAAGAAAGGTCACAGAAAATCCGAATGTAGACTTTTGAAGAAAAACTCGAATGAGAAGGCAGATGGAAAGGAAGCTAATGTGGTGTCTACACAAGAATATGGAGAACAAGGACTTTGTTTATCGACGAGTGAGAACACAAAGGCGGATACTTGGTTCCTTGATTCAGGGCATCCTTCCATTGTTTTCGGGACGACGTCATTTCAGTGAGTATGTTTAGAGGGACCTTGGGCATGTGACGGTAGGAAACGGTCAGCCGTGTAAGATCGTTGGAAAAAAGACGATCATATTGCAACCGTCAGGAGGTGGTCAACTAAAATTGAAAAATGTTTGTCATATTCCAAATTTGAAGAAGAGCCTGATTTCTACTAGTCAGCTTGACAATGGAGGTTTTTTACGACGTTTGGGAATTCGCAGTGGAAGATTACCAAAGGGTCGTTAGTGGTTGTTAGGGGCAAATTGAGTGGTTCGTTGTATTCCTTCGATGGGAGTAGCGGAGATTCGGTTGCATTGACAACGGGTTCGGAGTTAAATCGGAGACTTCGTTGTGATATAGGAGATTATGGCACCTTAGCGAGAAGAACATGAAAATTCTTCAAGAAAGGGGGCTTCTTTTAAGGCTGAAAAATATAGAGTTGGGGCTGTGTGAGAGTTTTGTTTGCGGGAAACAAAACAAACTCAAATTTCAGATTGGATGTATAGCAAATAAGACAAAGAAGCTTGAGATGGTGCATACGGACGGATAGGGTCCGGCCTATGTGCGCTTAGATTTTTCCGATATCGGTTTTTGTTGAAATTGTGGCAATCAATTGGAATCTGGAATGAATAGGAGACTTAGAAAATTAAGTTGCAAACACAGTAAGATGTGCATGCTAATAGGAAGCTACCCTAGAAGCCTGAGACCCCAACTCCCCCTCTCGGCCGCCAATTTATTCTATTTGGTCGCAATTTGCGGCCTGACCTTGGAGTTAGGGTTTGGTTTTTGGTCCATAGCTCAATCATCTGATAACTAGGTCTATCCAATATGCAGAATGTTTTAATTTCAACTGAGATAGAATCTAAGAGTGTTTTACTAGGTTTCAGATTTTGTTTTGCGACTTTTGAAAACTTGGGTTTTGATATTTGAGTTTTGACTGTTGGTTATAGTGCCCTCAAGGCAATTATCATAGTCGCATGTAGGCGATTGCGATGATTGAGAAATGACCTATACCGGTGGAACAGTCTTACTCGAGATGATCGTATGCTATCTGGTTTGTCGTTATCATCACTATTACATGTTGATAGAGCCCATAGGATTCTTGCTTGACTACCAGCATTGTGATGGCGATCATATACGTGGGAGCTGGGGGTCTATAAGCGCATTCTTAAATGTCCCTAGTCGTGGGAGTATCGAGACTGGGCATCGATACTCCAGTGTAAACTAGTGTATACTTATCTAGACCCTAACGAGGGGCGGTGGCCGGTCTCACAAGTCATTGGTGTCAGTTGTTCACCTAAGATAGTATACAGGAGGTCATTGGGTTATGAGTACACTGGACGGACTCGCCGGGAACATGCTAGTTGGTATTATACCTATTGTCAGATAGTAGTTCCCTGGTGATATGTGTACAGATTAGTCTGTCGACCTGAGATCGTCATTTGTCTCGTGTGAGTTCCCACTGTGCTTTGATTACTACCCTACTACGGCTCAAAGGAGTCTTGCAAACAGGTTTTAGTTGGGTACAGTCCCGAGCCACATGGAGGCAGTGATCGGATCGTCGAGGATTCGTCTCTTCCGGTATTGGAGGTTGATGTCGCGCTGTGCACGGCTGGCCATCACCGAAAATCCTCACCCGGGGTATACGAGAATTACCGATCCAGGATCGATAGTTTCTCATGTGGTGATGGGTTACATACCGACTCGAATTATTGCGTTATTAGGGGTCTGACATTATCCACCCCCTAGACTAGATATGCGATACTCTTAGACGAACAGACCGGACTGTACGGATATTATCACTGTCAGGCTCAGTAGGGGTTCAGGATGAGTTTGCTTGTCGGCCTCCCTTTCGCTCAATACCTGAGTAGCCGTTACGTACAGCTAGTGCCGCTGACGTGCTTGTGGTTAAACCCACTGCCAGCGTATTGACGAGTCTTTAGAGTCCCACACAGAGGGTTTTCACGGTTCAGGCGATAAGGCGTAGATGACGTATGTTGGTACATACAGGTGTCCAATTAAATATGTGTACAGGCTGCACAGACTTTAATCGGACGGTTGATGATACTTGCGGCTTAGGATTAAGCCGGATTATTAAATCAGGTTTTGATTTAATAATTTATATATGTATTTATATTCTACTATTATTGTTCACTATTCGTTTTCTCTCTTGTCTATTCGTATTTTTATACGAATACGCGTATATGTATTTCGATACGTATACCGGGTTGCATTCCGTATTTATACGGAATTGTTTCTAGAAGATGTGACACCTCATTATTTGATTTTCCTTTTTACAAAATCATTTAGGGAAATGAGGTGGAGGGGGTGAAGTGGCATGGGCATGGTTTGAGCATGTAGAGAAGTATGGGTTTGCATTTGTTTAATTAGAAAATGGATAAGATTTTTTTGTGCATGAGAGAGAGATGGGGAAGCCACTAGGCTTGGGCTTGCTCATTTTTCATTTGACCACTAGATTTTTTCACTTGCTCACTCTCTCATTCTCACTCACTTCAACACTTAGCCACTTTCTTTGGTTGCTCATGCCATGGTTTCGTCACCTCCTCTTCATTTTCTATGGTTGCTCTTGGAGCATTTTGATGAGAGAAAAACATTAGTGAGATAATCATACACCTCCACTCTCCATTGCTAGCAACCTTGGAGCGTCGGCTGCCTCGTTTCGCGAGGCTGAAGCTTGCGCCGGTTCCCTCAGGTGGATCATCGTAGATGGAGGAAGACCGGCAACCAAACTCGATCCAGACGACCACTAGGAGCCTGGAATGAAGACCGAAGGACACGGATCAATTCGGTATAAACATTCTAACTTCTTTACTTGCTTGCTTGTTTAGGGTTTAGGGTAGATCCGAGCATCGGGTAATGGTAGCGCCGGTTTAGTAAATTTTTGTTCCGCATTTGGCCACGTTTTGATAGCCGGGACGCTGCCGTAACCTTACATGGTATCAGAGCCAGCCTTTAAACCCTTAGATAGCTAGTTTAGACAATGTTAAAGTATCAAAATCGAAACAACCTGATTTGTGTGTTTCTTACGATCAAAAATATATGTTACCGCAATCAAGAACGGCGTCGCTTGGTAGCTAGCCGGTGAATACGGGTCGATCCACAGGGATGGTGTAAATCTCCTAAATGTTCTTACGAGCTATTTATCACAAAAACTAAGTTGAGTTATACTAGGATTAGGAAACTTGCTAGGATTAGGTTTAGGTAAAGTTTGGTAAATAAAGATCTACACCTCTTTCAATGCCCTAAATTAGATATCTTATTAGGAGTTATGGTAATTATTAATAAAGGGGATTAGGATGATCGGGAAGAAACTATGTTTCTTCCTCTAGATACTTATCCGTCCTTTCTTAATCCTTACCCTAACCTCCATGGAAAACATTCATATCCGGTCATTTATACTACGGTATCACCGTTACCTCGTGGGTAGAGTGCCATAGGGAGCGGGATATGAAAGTATGCATGGAGTCCTAATTGTTCATAAGTGATTGGCAAAGAAAGGGGTGAGAGATCTTCATCTCTCAAACCCTTCCCTATTCCTAACCCTAACAAGCGAGGAAACTACTCGTTCATTGAGGGATCTATAGAAGACATAATTTTTATGAGTTTTGATTTAAGAGATTAAAGATCTACTGCAGATTAATAAAAATTCTAATCTAGATTAAACTAGGGCAAGAATAGAAATTACCTAGGGCAGAAATTAAAACTAAGAAGTAGGGCAGAAAATAAACCTACTTACAAATTGATGCTCTCCAAACTTTAAAAGAAATCTGAATTTTTATTGATGAAAAGATGCATGAACTAATACAAGGATTTGGGTCTCTATTTATAGGACATAGAAAACCCTAGGTTTACAATTGCCGCATGTCTGCATTTACAAAAATACCCCTAGGAAGACTAGTCAGCGCCGCCTCGACATTTGGTAAAAAATTTTGCCCCTACGTGCTCAACACGGCCGCGGAACCGCGGCCGCAGCCATGGTTTGGCCGCGGTTCCACGGCCAAAAGAGAGACTTGGAATGTGTTCTCTCCTGTGCTGGTTCTGGGTGACTTTGGCTTCCTGTTTCTTTAGTTCTTTTCTCAGATTGGCTTCTAGGTTTCTTCCAGATCTCCTCAGTGAATAATTATAGTGGACTTTAACCGTGCGCTTTGTGTCGAACTCTTGAACCTTGCGATGCCTTGTATTTTGTGAACTGATCTTCAAGATTTCACCATTTATTGGTCGTAGTCTCACTTTGTATCATCTTTTCCATCAATTTCACTGTTTTTGCTCCGAGAACCTGTAACCTGTAACTATGTAGCAGACATGGGTCGAAAGCACCTGTTTATTTGTAAAATGCATAAGAATGGGGAATATAATAATGCAATATTATGATATGAACACAACCCAAAAACGATGCACTGCAGATTTCAGTCTCTGTCGATTTTTAAAGTCTTTAAAAAAAATTTAAACAGCTGCAGAAGACTTCTTAGGTGACCACTAGAATATACCCCAAATACGAGCCACTTTCACCTGTTTTGGGCCGAGCACATTGCCACTTTTCCCGAGCTGGCCGGCCATAGTGAAGAGTTAGGGCTTCGTATTTTGGGTGTGGTCTGGTCTCTGGAATATTGGTTAGGTGGTATTGCTTGTTTTGCCCAGTTTGGATATAGTGTTATCTTTTGTTCAGGGGCAATTTGGGGTGTTTCAAAGTCGATAATTTAACACTGTTTAAATGTATACGGTACTTACATTACTATCTGCGACCGTGAATGTCATTAGATCGGTACAACTTGTCTAATTGCTATAGTTCTTTTAGACGGGTTTTCGAACGTGACATTCACGTTGATGTTCTGTGTTGTGCTGTGATGTTGGTTGGATCGTCATGGTGGATAGCTTGGGTGCAATATTAGTGCAGTTTAGTTTCATTTGTACATTTGATATTGCGAGGCGAGCGTCCGACATGTGGACTACCATCACTGCCAGTTTGTATATTATTTGTTTGGGGCACGACCGGGTTGAGGTCGATGTCACCCTTGTATATTATTTTCTTTTCTGTACTAGGATTACCCCGCGGTAGAGTGCACGAATAGCCAGGTTCTAGAGGGAAACGGGTCCGCATCTCTTGGAGTTGAGACGGAGGGGACCTTACCCTAGAATTGGCAGGCTTTTCGCCGCACTCGTAGGGGGTATAGGTTGACCCACGGAGGGGTGCCCAAGTTACCGGATTCCGTGAAGTGCTGGGTGGCCCATTCACTTTGTTGAAGAGGGTTGCCTCACTTCTGGTTTTGGCGGGTAACTTGCCGCGCTCGTAGAGGTCTAGGTTTCATTGCACAGGCTATCCACAAGACAGGGAACATCGTGTCTCATTTGCGGCTCAAGTGAAACCCGGGGCTCTAAGTTTATCCACTATTCTGTGTTTCTTCTGTGATGTTGTTTTATATCATGCCTGGGACGAATGTTATATATATATTTATATATACCAGTAGATGTTATATATGTTTTGCACTCGCGCTAGTTCAGTCCCCGCTCTGTCGTTAGTTAAGTAACCTAACGGGTGATGACAGGACCCAGTGGCGAATGCGGATGGCATATACGTACATTATATTTTCGTTCTTTTCTGGTGTGATTAATTGATGGGACTGCATTGATTCTTATCAATGCAAGGATAAAACAAACCTATTTGATGTTGTTGGAACCAATTTTAAAAACTGACATTACAGACGTACGCTTTTGCTTTGCACAGTGGTATTCGGTTATGAATATTCAGCACCTCATTCGATGAGGCAAGGGCCGAGATCCCCTCATCGGGAGTGACCCCTTGAGTAAAAGTTTGTGTCAACGTAATAACTTAACTATAGTTGATTATTTTTGCTTTGCACCGTGGTATTCAGTTTGGAATATCCTGCACCTCATTCGACGAGGAAAGAGCCGAGATTCCTTCACCGGGAGTGGTCTCTTTAGCAAAGGTTTTCGCAACTATATATTTATAAAAGCTATCAGGTTCCTTCAACGGTATCAAGTTTATTACGTTAAAGGTTTTTCGCCAAAAACCAATCGTAGCCCTCCGTCATTTCAGACGGGTAGCACTTAGTATTCATGCTATGTTTATTGGCCTACGTCAAGGCATAGTGTATGGTAGCTATTTGTTACTTTTCTGTTGCATAGATAGATGCGTTGGTTTGGGACAGTCGTACTACTTTGTTGGCCCACGTCAAGAATATGTACGGGTGGGTTCAAATTAGCCTGGACAATGACGGGTAGAACTTGACATGTGACTTATGATTTGTTGGCCTACGTCAAGATCATAAGAGCATGGGATAAAAATCACATCGGGGGTTTCAAACATACAGGAAACTTGCCAGGCATGTGCATACCTTCTGGAGTGTGATAACTTGAGTGGCTTCCATCAAGTTATCATGCGATGATAGTTGGATCCCGATTCTCACTGATGAGTAGGATTACTCCTCGGGTGATTTTAGATGATCCCGATTACTTCTCCTTTTGGGTTTGGAGGAGAATTCAAGGAAATAGTGCGAGCGATCCTGATTAGATAAAGTGATTAACCATTCTGATCTAGGTTAGAGTACACGCTGAGTGTTTCTTTTCTCTCTCTCTCTCTCTCTGGCAGCGACCATGGCCCGACACTTGACTAAAACTTATGAACCGAGTTAACCGAACATTCTTAAAACACTTTGGATTTTGGAAAGTCACGGAGTCGCAAAATATCATTGCCACTTCTATATCACCTTTACATTTCTCCAGAACACCCCGTATCACTATGAACATCCACGCCTATTGGATATATCCATCGTATAGTTATATACGAACTCGAAGGAATTCATTCCAGATTCGAGGATGGTTTCCGGTTCAGGAGAAATAGAATAGGATTATTCAGATGTCTTTCCCATTACCTTCTCTCAAGTTGTGAGGGCTCCTGGCATAAGGAGTGTACACCTATTACGCTTATTAGATAGTCTTCTTACAAAGCTTAGGCTGGTGCCGAAGGGTAGGGAAAGAAGAAAACCAATTAGCCTAAAGGTGGTGTACAAAAGGTAATAAGTAAAGACATAATAAAGGGATTGAAGTGAGGGCATGGAAGTATACAGTTACAGTCATGAATCAGGATTGTGGAAGAGGCGTTACTAGGAATACCAGTTAACCCCTTTGAAATATTTTCATGTTTCAGTTTTACTGTGCGATGTTAATTGAAAGATGTTTTCCCAAATTGGAATCTAACTCCAGGGTATATATTTACCAGATCAGTTTCTCACATCTATATGTTATTGCAGATGGTGAGTGGGAGTAAGATACTGGGAATTGGGTGATTAGATCCTCACAATATTGGAATTCGTTGTAATTGGTGATATTTGAGGAAATCACCCGGGTTATGCCTGACGGCAATTATTTGGTTTTGAACCGTTGTTATGCACCAATTTCAAACTGATATATCTGTACGTTTATTTTTAAAAAGTGAGATATAACTTTTTGAAATTATTCCTGTGACATTTACCTATATCAATTGATGGTTAGGTAAGGTGTATTCAACAGCGGTGTAATTCTTCTTAACCATAGTACAGTTTTCAACCTACGACGCACAGGGTTTGAGTTGTTAAACTTAGTGGACTTATACAAAGTATTGTATGTTGTCCAGAGTCCATTAGGACAAAGGTGTTGGTACTCGTACTATATTCTGTTTACTTATGACTTCTCCAGTTCTGGACAAGATTTTCGTTGAAATGCAAGATCCAGATATTGAGAAGTTATAGGTATAAGAATAAAATAGAGAACCATTTGTTGGAAGTATCAGGATTCTTCGAAGTAGTCGAAAATGTAGATACTTGTGTTTGGTATTCCGTTGATAGTAATGGTTTTGAGAACTTGCTTCTCTTTCGGGTTACTCATATATGGATGCACTCCTAGTGAGTAATGCTGATTGGCCTCATTCCATTCGGTTGATATACACTAGAGATAGCTGCATGATTTTGAATCTGGTTCCAATTAAATTGGTGCATTTGTTTCTATATGGTATATAAAATCAATTTGTGTCTTAATGATGTTAAGATATAGGGAGTTGTCCGGCTGATACTTAAAACCAGAATCTGGACAAACTCAAGGCACGTTTCAGTAATGGCAGTTTGTGGGTTATCCCGGGTTTTGACGAGGGTTAACTTTCTACCACCAGGAAGACCAATAGTGATATTGTTCTTGACTCGCCACAGTTTTAGTAAAATGGATTTTTTTAGAAAACAGAAGTGGGGGTATGGTAGAACTGGAAGTGATTCCAGAACCGCAAACGATTACTGAAAATTTAATAGAACCTAAAGATTCAATTGGATTCGACATTCCATTAGCCACTCCGCAGATTTGGTGGGTAACCTCAGGCACCCGAGAGGTACTTCGGTCTTCTCAGAGACGGTGACAGGGAGGTTCTTGTTTACCCAGACTTGCCATTGCTGCTGTTCCAGACTATAAGACCCGGCAGGAGGATAAGTATAGCGTCGTTCTAAACTAGCTTTAGAAGTGCACGCGTATATGACTCAGCCAAAAGGTTGTTGTAGTCAGTGGGAGCAGCGGAAGCATAGTGGGCAAGTAGCTTATGTCTATTTATAGACTAAAGCAGGTATAGCGGAAATAGATCATCCATTTTTGATGTGACAGTCATAAGCTTTGACTTCATAAGAATAGGAGATGGATCTGGTAAGAAGGTAGTAGGGTGTGATGTCCTGGTATATGGGATGACATGCACTTTATAGGAAGTGAAATTCCTATACTACGATAGGTTATACTGTGGTTATCACGCAGTGTTTCTCCACGTAGGACATGGATATAATATCAGATTTTCTGGTTACTAGATCTATTGTTCTAGATTTAGATTTGGGAAGTGTCCCAATTTGGGTACTTGACACTATTCTAAAGTGTCTTAGAATGGACGACTTCTAGCATGGTGGTATACCTGCAGGTGATGGAGTCACCCTCTCTAAAGGTGTCTTACAGACTAAAGGGGAGAGGGATCTGCATGATTAGCATATCACTTGCTTAGGCAATTGAGTTAATCATGAAATGTCAAGTACCATACCAGCTGTTGTTTTTGCACTAGCTGCAATAAACATATATTAATCCAATCCTGAAGAAACGTTGGGAAGTAGTTTTGAACATAAGTAGATGTTCTAGGGATATGGTAACGGCAGCCTCCTTCTGGAGATGGTTATCATTTCAGGCTTCCAAGGTGACATGTATGACAGAGTGGCTGTCTGAGTTATAGTTTTTCTCTCTTCTGAGGCACAGTATGTTGGACAGCTGGTCCAAGCGGATACTGAGGAAGGCATGGTGAGTATACTGATTCAGTTCAGTGGACGATACACTCTAAGAAGTTTGCTGGATTTGGAGTTCATTTGTGAACTGGGTCCCATCAGGTATCCAAACAAATTCTAAGAAAGGTATTGCTCATTTTGGGAGATAGCTTTCTCCGCGAAGTTGAGATATAGATAGATACAGAAAGAAGCACTGGAGCGGATCCACTCACTGAGGCTATTTCTCGAACGCGATAGTTTCGCAAACGGGCTTTGCGAGACTGATTAGTAGATGAGTTGGGTGTTCGGTATCACACGGGCTGTGAGTATGCGACACCGCAATAATTGGCCTTAATTGCAAGTGGGAGATTGTTGGCTATAGTGCCATCAAGGCAATTATCATAGTCGCAGGTAGGCGATTGCGATGATTGCGGGAGGTCCTATACCGGTGGAACAGTGTTACTCGAGATGATAATATGCTATCTGGTTTGTCTTTATCATCACAATTACATATTGATAGAGCCCATAGGATTCTTGCTTGACTACCAGCATTGTGATGGCGATCATATACGTGGGAGCTGGGGGTCTATAAGCACATCCTTAAATGTCCCTAGTCGTGGGAGTATCGAGACTGGGTATCGATACTCCAGTGTAGACTAGTGTATACTTATCTAGACCCTGACGAGGGGCGGTGGCTGGTCTCACAAGCCATTGGTGTCAGTTGTTCACCTAAGATAGTATACAGATGCTCATTGGATTATGAGTACACTGGACGGACTCGCCGGGAACATGCTAGTTGGTATTATACCTATTGTCAGATAGCAGTTCCCTGGTGACATGTGTACAGGTTAGTCTGTCGACCTGAGATCGTCATTTGTCTCATGTGAGTTCCCACTGTGCTTTGATTACTACCCTACCATGGCTCAAAGGAGTCATGCAAACAGGTTTTAGTTGGGTACAGTCCTGAACCACATGGAGACAGTGAGCGGATCGTCGGGGATTCGTCTCTCCCGGTATTGGGGGTTGATGTCGCGCTGTGCACGGGTGGCCATCACCGGAAATCCTCGGTCGGGGTATACGAGAATTACCGATCCAGGATCGATAGTTTCTCAGGTGGTGATGGGTTACATGCCGACATGAATTATCGCGTTATTAGGGGTCTGACTTTATCCATCCCCCTAGACTTGATATGCGATACTCTTAGACGAACAGACCGTACTGTACGGATATTATCACTGTCAGGCTAAATAGGGGTTCAGGATGAGTTTGCTCGTCGGCCTCCCTTTCGCTCAATACCTAGGTAGCCGTTACGTACAGCTAGTGCCGCTGACGTGCTTGTGGTTAAACCCACTGCCAGCGTATTGACGAGTCTTTAGAGTCCCACACAAAGGGTTTTCATGGTTCAGGCGATAAGGTGTAGATGACGTATGTTGGTACATACAGATGTCCGATTAAATATGTGTACAGGCTGCACAGACTTTAATCGGACGGTTGATGATACTTGCGGCTTAGGATTAAGCCGGATTATTAAATCAGGTTTTGATTTAATAATTTATATATGTATTTATATTCTAGTATTATTGTTCACTATTCGTTTTCTCTCTTGGCTATTCGTATTTTTATACGAATACGCGTATATGTATTTCGATACGTATACCGGGTTGCATTCCGTATTTATACGGAATTGTTTCTAGAAGATGTGACACCTCATTATTTGATTTTCCTTTTTACAAAATCATTTAGGGAAATGAGGTGGAGGGGGTAAGGTGGCATGAGCATGGCTTGAGCATGTAGAGAAGTATGGGTTTGCATTTGTTTAATTGGAAAATGGATGAGATTTTTTTATGCATGAGAGAGAGGGGGGGCAGCCACTAGGCTTGGGCTTGCTCATTTTTCATTTGACCACTAGATTTCTTCACTTGCTCACTCTCTCATTCTCACTCACTTCAACACTTAGCCACTTTCTTTGGTTGCTCATGCCATGGTTTCTTCACCTCCTCTTCATTTTCTATGGTTGCTCTTGGAGCATTTTGATGAGAGAAAAACATTAGTGAGATAATCCTACACCTCCACTCTCCATTGCTAGCATCCTTGGAGCGTCGGTTGCCTCGTTTTGCGAGGCTGAAGCTTGCGCCGGTTCGCTCAGGTGGATCATCGTAGATGGAGGAAGACCGGCAACCAAATTCGATCCAGACGACCACTAGGAGCTTGGAATGAAGACCGAAGGACACGGATCAACTCGGTATAACCATTCTAACTTCTTTACATGCTTGCTTGTTTAGGGTTTTGAGTAGATCCTGGCATCGGGTAATGGTAACGCTAGTTTAGTAAATTTTTGTTCCGCATTTGGCCACGTTTTGATGGCCGGGGCGCTGCCGTAAGCTTACATTGACTCGGTCATTTGACGTTCATACGTCAACGTCGGGAGTTGTTTGGTTGTTCTTGCATGCATGAACCATAGGTTCTAACCTATATGCGCTTCGCGTGCTGTATCGGTTTTCGGATTTGATTTTGGTTTTATGTTATGCATTGAATTGTAGGTAACTTCGCGTGGACTTCCGGAACAACGAATGAGAGCAAGGCGATCATCGACTTTGGCTAGAGTAAGGATAGTAGGTGAGTTGATTTTTATCTCCGGGGGATATCGGGTGGATGGCGTATAGCACCCCCGCAACTATAGTACTAGGATATTAGAGATACAACATATATATATATAGGTACACACACACACACACACACACACATATATAACCATAAGGATAATTACGAGATGATATGATGAGATGAGGATATGATGAAATAAAATGACACGAGTCGATATGTGTGATATGATGATGCGAGGCGATATATATATATATATATATATATATATATATATATATATATATATATATTGAGGTATGACATGAGATGATATATATGATGATATGATGTACATGACCATAGATCCGTACTTTTAATTTGATGATACCGTACGATAGATTATACCGTACGTGATATGATGTACAAGATGATAAATCCGTACTTTTGATTTGATAATACCGTATGATGGATTATACCATACGTGATATGATGTACATAACGATAGATCCATTCTTTTGATTTGATGACACTGTACAATGGATTATACCGTACATGATATCATGAGGATGAAACACCAACATATATATATACCGACTCGAGGAATATTATTTTAGACCACTTAAGTAGATAATAGGATATATTTTGAACCATAACTATTTTCAAAATAACGAATCATTATGCACTTTTAAATGATAACCTTAAGGGACGCTATGGATTTTCAAATGGTATCTCTTTTTCAAAAACACCGTAGCCCCATTTTTCAAAAACTACGATTCGTACTATTTAAACTATAACCGTACGGTTCATATGTAGTTACGTATTTTATACCGTTCAGGTTTACGTCTTCCCTTGTTTTGTTTACGCTTGGATTATTTTCCTTTGTGACTTACGTACCACGTTCCCCGTCCTTATCTTGTATGACTTCGTTTGCTAAGACACACGCACCATTAACAATGATGCACATGTTGCGCGTACACAGACTTGCCGTCTCACACATACATCATCGGTAATTGCCATGCCATGTACACGTTAGAAACTGCTATATCGCTGTATTGTTCCCTAATTTGTAGAATTTTAGTTATTGTTTAGTATTCATTACCACACATGCTAGTGGATATTACATTTCCTTACCTGGTTACACAACATGCTTACATGAAAACACTTGTAATACTTTACAGTACTGTTCTGTGCTTGCACGTACTGTACCTTTATGGTTACATGCATACGAGATTATGTTTTCGTGAGATCTTTGGATTTAAGAACCGCAGATACATTTTTAAAGTCTTATGATTGTTTTAAAAACACGGTTTCTCTTGATATGATATTTCGACGTCCACCATGAGATTTCTCTGTTATGAGCTATGATACTACCTGATTCGAGGAGTAAGAAGGCACCGTCTGCGGGTACATGGTGTTAGTTATATGTATGCCCTAGAGGCCATTATTGTATATGGGATGTATATTGTAGTGGATGCTTGGACATATATAGGGAAACCTTTCTTGCTCGATATGATAGTATGCTATCTGGTTGCTCTTTGTCTTAACATGTTGATATGTATAAGTGATGTTGTCTTGCTCTCACATGTTGATAAAGCCCTTAGGATGTGTACTAGACTACCAGGACTATGATGCAGATCATACTAGTGGGACAGAGGTAGTCGGTAAGTATATCCTTCAAATGTTCCTAGTCGTGGGAGTATCGAGACAGGGCATCGATATTCCAGAGTAGACTAGCGTATACGCTTCTCGACCCATATGATGGGCGATGGATGATCCCATATCCATTGGTGTGTGACATCAGAGAAGGTATACAGATGCTCAGTGGAGACTGGGTACACTGAACGGACTCGCCGAGAACTCCTAGATGGTATTATACCTATCGTTAGATAGCAATTCTCTGGTGACACTGGTACAGCTTAGTCTATCGACCCGAGATCGTCATAGAGTCTTGTGTGATTCCCACTGTGCTTTGATTTCCACCATACCACGGTCAAGAGATTGTGCAAAAAGGTGGTTTTTGGGTACAATCCCGAGTCACATGAAGGCAATGAGCGATAGGAGGGGATTCGTCTCTCCCGGTATTTGGAGTTGATGTTGCGCTATGCTCGATTGGCCATAACAGGAAATCCCTGGCCAGGGTTGCTGAGATTTACTGGTAAGTGTTACCAGTAGTTTCTCGAACCGTTATGGACCTTGCATCGACATGACTTATCAGGCTATTGGGGTCTGACGTTATACCACCCCCAGGCTGTAATATGCGACATATCTGACCAAGAGACCGGACTGTACGGTAGTGTTACTGACTGGATTCGCAGGAGTATGAGCAGGCTTGCTTATTGATCTTCTGATCGCTCAATACCCGGGTGGCCATTACGTTTAGAAGACCGTTTGCGGCTTGTAGGTGTTTGATATGATTATCACCTACTACCGACATATTGACGAGTCTTTAGAGTCCTACACAGAGGTTTCCTGGCTCATGCGAAACGGAGTAAAAGCACATATGTGATATGTGCGGGACCGAGATTAATGCGCGTATGTAATACCGCATTCTATTCTCGTGATATATGATATCGGTCGGTTGTATGTGATATAGCCGGGTTATCGGATCAAGTGTTGATTCGATAAGTTGATTCTTATGATATTAGTCGGTTGTATGTGATATAGCCGGATTATTAAATCAAGTGTTGATTTGATAATTTAATGTATAATTATATATTTGATATATTAATTTACATTAACTAATATTTGCTCACTAAGTATTCTTTTTCTCACTTGTATGCATATAGTATATATGTGATATATATTAATGTACATTTTATTGTGTCATGCTTGATGCCACATGCTTCATGGGTGTATAAGACTTACACTATAGTTAGGATAATCCTAGGATTTATATTTATCAAAATAAATCAAAATTGGATGAATTTTGTCATGGTAGAAGCTTTGAGAAAGCTTGTGGATAACCTTTGACTAAGTCCACCATTTTTGTCATGCTTGAGATATTTATTACCTAACCATTATCCTCACCAAGGTTAACTCTCTACATGAGTTAGTGTATGACACTAACTCACCCATGGTTCATATTCTCACCTCATGAGTTCATTGATCACTTCACTTCATCTTCTTCCTCATGAGAAAAAGCTTGCTAGCTTTTTTCTAAGTGATGAAATAATGTGAGAAAAAGAAAACTAAAGAGAGCCCAATTCCTACTTCATCATCCTCTACTATTAGCTATTTAGTTTAGGGTGTTTGCTTCACTAAACCCTAATTTAGTGAAGAGGTAGCATGAGCTTGAGTCTCCTCGACGTAGATCATCGTCGGCCTCGAAGACTTCGAGCAAGCTTGCATCTTTCACCTTGTGGAGCCTCTCAAGAGTTCGGGAGATTCTTACTCGCAGCGAACGGACTTCTACACGGAGCATTTTAAGTGAAGGACCGGTATACAAAGGTTGTATTCCGCATTCACTTAGTTGCAAAGTTGTTTGCATGATCTATTGTTTAAATTTCTAGTTAAGATTCTAGGGTTAGAGTTATTTAGAACTGCAAAAATTTGAAAACGGCATGGACGATGCCTCCCGAAACCTTGCTGCCGCGCTAAGTAACCCTACAGTGGTATCAGAGCCATGCTAGAGATCTAAACGATGTTTGTTAGATTACGAAACCGAAACTACTCCGAAACTTGCAACACCAATACCTAGTTTCTGTTGAATTTTTAAAGGGCTCTAAATTTTTTTTAAATAACTGCAGAATGTTGTATGTGATATAACATGAACACTGTGAAAAATTGAAGCATTTTGGTGCAGAAGTGGCCGGCCACATAGGGCTACAAACCGACGAGCTTGGCCCATTTTGGGAGTTCAGGCTTCAAATTTTCAGGGTGTTCTAGTCTCTGGGTTTTGGTGTTTCAGGTGTTGTTTGTTTTTGCTAAATTTTCATGTGATGTTAACTTTCTGCAGAGGCAATTCGGAGTGTTTCGCAGTCGTAATTCTAACATGTATTCGGGTTATTTAGACGATGTTAAAAAGTTTGAACGGATATCAATAACCCAATTTTTCCCCGCTGGAAATTTTCCAAGTGTTGGATTTTTTTCCAAGTTTAAAATCTTCAGAAAATTATGCAAGCAATTCTGTGGACCCTTTAAAAGAACAATACCCAAACTCGAATTTTTGGATTGCGGAACCGCGGTGATACCCTAGGGTTTGCCGCAGTTCCGTGGCGACATGAGTGAGGCATGGGTCGGCCCTTCTATGGATGGTTCATAAGAGCTGTGGCATGTTCTGGGCACTTTTTGAACTCCGCTCAAGTGTTGAGGTTGCTGGGAAATTTTGGGTGCTTTCTTATTCGATCGAAAAGTTTAACTTCGTCTAGCTATCTTTAATTGTGATACAGTATTTGGAATCCACAGAAGCAGTTATGAGATATCTAGTTTGAATTTTATAAATCTAGCAGTTTAGTCTCATTTGATCGATTGCCACGGAATTTTTATGGGGATCAAAAGTCCGTCGCAATTACGTAGTGTACGTGGATACTCTCCGAGTAACCTTACTAGATAGCCATGCCCCGTAGCCCCGACCAAGTGACTGTAGGAGAACCCCGTCGCCAAAAGCATCCGTTCGGGTGCTCGCGGCCGCGGTGTTCCGCCTTAGTGCACTTCGTTGACGGCATCGGGGGTGCGGCCGTCTACTAAAGTTTCCGACGAGCATTCGATCAGGTTCTCTGGAATCTTGTTGAATTACCCGACAGGTTATTGGAAAGTGTTTTCAATATCGAGACTAAAATGCGGGATTTATAATTGTTAGGCATGTGATGTCTAAGGAATTCATTTGTTAGGCATGAAATCCAAAGTATGTGATACATTGGGTTTATGATGTCTAAGGTGGTTGTGGATTCCAACTGTTGTAGTTTTTCACTTTCTTTTCTGCGACCGTAAGTGTAATATGTGGTGTATCGCCGGTTTCGGTGCTATATGTCAACGACAATTGGGATACACATATTTACTTACGTTGATAACTTGTGATGTTATGTGTTGCTGTGATATGTTATATTGGATCGTCGTGTTTTGAATAGCCGAGGGTTTTTATGTGAAATGAGAGTTTTTTTATTTTCATTCATGTAAAAACTTGTATGTAATATTCTTTTATTGGGGCACTTCCGAGTTGAGGATGATGTCACCATTGATGTATATTATTTACTTTTCTGCATTAGGATAGACTCAAGGAGGAAAGCACAAGTAACCGGGTTCTAGGGTCCAGTGGGAGACCATCTCAAGGAGTTGAGACCGGGTCTCCTAACTCTAGAATTGGTAGGGTTACTTGCCGCTCTCGTAAGGGTCTAGGGATGTGGGTTTGGCTATTTATCGCGACCATGGAATCCGTGTTTTATACTGACTTAATTTAAAACACGGAATTCCTAGTATATCCAATATTTCATATGCGTTCTTCTGCTGCTGAGATTCTGTGATATGATCACTTGATATGTTCTGAGACGAATGCCTATATTATATATATGATATATAATAAATATTGTTGCTTTCGTTTCTTCTGTGATGCTTGGGAAGCATAAAGAATGAGACTTCATTAATGAGATTAATGAAATAAAAGAAACCTAAAGATATTGTAGAAAATTATTTAAAAACTGGTAGCTCTAGTTCTTGCTTTGCATAGCGGTATTCCTTGTAGAATATCCAGCACCTTATTCGATAAGGAAAGAGCCAAGATCCCTTCACCGGGAGTGACCTCTTTAGCGAAACTAGCAGATGCTATAACCCACTCGGTTTGTCTTTTAATTGCTTCTATAGTTTTTGCTTTGCATAGTGGTATTTGTGAAATATCTTGCACCTTATTCGATAGGGAAAGAGCCGAGATCCCTTCACCGGGAGTGAGCTCTTTAGCAAAACTAGAAAAGCCTCAAAAACACTCATTTTCAAAATCACTCGATTCTACAACGATATCAAGTTCATTACGCAAAGGGTTTTCTTAAAAACCTGCCGTAGCCCTCCGTCATTTCAGATAAGTAGTACTTAGTATTCGTGCTACGTTTGTTGGCCTGCGTCAAGGCGTAGTGTGCGGTAGCTAACTAGTGCTTATCTGCAGCATACGATGCGATTGGATTAGGGTAGTCATGCGACTTTGTTGGCCTGCGTCAAGGGTCGTGCGGGTGGGTTTAATTCAATCATGAAATGTACGGGTAGAACTTGACTAGCGGAATATGGTTTGTTGGCCTGCGTCAAGGTTATAGGACGCTAGGGGTAAAATGTTATCGGGAATTTCAAGTGTTGTAATTTGCAATGAGATTGCATACCTTCTATAAGATAGTTGGATCCCGATACCCACTGCAAGTAAGAGTTACTCCTGGGAGAGTTTTACACATTACAATTAGCCGATCAAGTAGGTTTCTAGAAAGGTGTTAACGGGGTTACGCCCCTGGAAAAATGAGATTTATTTTAATTAGGTCCGTGCGAAAACACGGGGAACCTCTCTCAAAGTACCGACACTGGCCTGGCCGAAAAATTGGCGAACTTGTAAGGTGTAATTAATCCCGGCTAGTCTTACCTTTTAGGGTTTGAAGGAAGATTTGATAAAAATAGTGGGAGTTATCCTGATTAGATAAAATAATAACCAATCTGATCTTGCAAGAGCGCACGCAGAGTGTTTTCTTCTCTCTCTCTCTCCTGGTAGCGACCATGTCATGCCTTAATCAAGATAATAATATGGATGTATTGACCGAACCTGCGTATTATACTGAGCTGGAGAACATTGGTTCCGCTCTATCTTATAACTGTTATAAGTCCGACTAGGAAATAGGGGAATATCCGGATTCCCATGCCACCCAATCGAAGAAAGTGCATGTTGATGCATCTTCTTCGGGTGTGTTCATTATCGAGAACTGTTTCTCAGTATCCTCTACGTCCTGGATATGTGATACCAGATCAGGATCCTGTATATGTAATATATTACTTGGGCTACAGATAGGTAGAGAACTGAGAATGGGTGATATGTCTCTAAGTGTTAGAGAATGGTGCAATTGTTGCAGCCAAGTCAGTTGGCAGATATCACCTTGTATTAATACATTGATTCTGAACAAATGTTATTAGATACCGAACCTGATATACAACATTACATATTAAGTTAAAGAAGGATATAATTCTGTATTGGAGGATAATGTTGTGAAAATTTTCCTGAATCAAGAGTTGATTCGATCAGGCACGTTATATAATAGCATATACGTTCTAAATCAAACCACAGTTCAAAGTAAATAGAACACACACAAGAGAAATAGTTCAGAAATGAACGAATCCTTCTTATGGCATTGTAGACTAGGTCATATCAATGCGACACGACCGACTAAGTTACATAAGGATGAATATGAGAATCTGTTCAAATTTTCATCTTATGATACTTGCTAGTCTTGTCTCAAAGGTAAAATGACCAATACTCCGTTTACAGGAAACAGAGAAAGAGTTAGTGAACTCTTGGGACAGATACATGATGATATATTCGGTCCTATGTCTACAAATGCCATGGATGGTTCTTAGTACTTCATTATACTCACTGATCTTCTCTCAGGATTCGGACATATGTTTCTGTTGAAACACAAGTCTGAAACTTTTGAGAAATTTAAAGAATATAAGCTTGAAATTAAGAACCAGACGGGTAGAAGTATTAAGTTCTTCGATGTGATCGAGGAAGAGAATACTTGCGCATGGAGTTCCTAGAGTTTCTAAAGGGAGAATGAGATTCTCTCTCAGCTTACTCCTTCGTATACACCACAGCACAACGGTGTATCGGGGCGGAGGTATCGCACCCTATGAGATATAGTACGCTCTATAATGAGTACTGCTGAGTTACCTGTTTCCTTTTGGGTGTTATGTACTTGAGAAGATGCATACCTATTAAATGGGGTTCCATCCAAATCAGTGCCTACCACTCCATATGAGATATGATATGGGAAGAGACTATCTCTTAAACGAGTTAAGATATGGGGTTGTCCGGGCTATGTTGAAAAGAAAAATCCGGACAAGCTCGAGGCAAGGTCAGTTCTGTATAAGTTTGTTAGAATATCCCAAACATTTGTGAGGGAATATCTTCTACCACTCTGAGGAGCAAAAGGTGTTTTATTTCTCAGCATGCCACTTTTTTAGAAAAGGAATTTCTTGTGAAGAAATTTATGGTCATGAGGTAGAACTGAAAGTTGTTCCAGTTAGAAAAACTAACAGCTGATGATTTGGTGAAACCAAACGATTCAATAGTCCCCAACGAGCCTCGGCCTCTCCGCGAATCTAGTAGGGTTCCTCATCCACTTGAGAGATATTACGATCTTCTCGGTGACAGTGGAAGCGAGGATTGCATCATGGTTTATGATGGCCCAACTAGATTCAGGCAGGCCATCACGAGTGGAGACTCTGTGAAATGGTTGGATACTATGCGATCAAAGATGGAATCCATGTACACCAACAATGTATGATTTTGCATGTTGCACCTGAAGGGGTAAAACCCATTGGGAGCAAATGGATCTTGAGAAGATTCTTGGTGTAAATGGAAAAGTTGAGACTTTCAAAGCTATGCTTAAGTCCATCAGGATCAATACGCGCATCGCGGTGTTGGAACAACTGTTTTTGATGTGGCAGTCAAAGAGTTTGACTTCATCAAAAAGGTAGATAAACCTTGTATATACAAGAAGGTTGTAGAGAGTAAGGTTGTCCTCTGCGTATTGTACGTAGATGACATACTCTTGATAGGAAAAGGTTTCCTATGCTACGCTCGGTCAAGCTCCTCTTATCACGAGGATTCTCCATGGAAGATCTGGATGATACCTACTACATCTTGTGAATTATGATCTATGATGATAGATCTAAGTGGATATTGGGAGTGTCCTAAATCCAGGTACATTAACACCATACTAAAAGGTTTAGTATGGAAGATTCTAAGCGTGGTGGTTCGCCCACTTACTCAGGAATCACTTTCTCCAAAAAGATATCTTCCAAGACTGATTGGGAGAGAGCTCACGTGCAAGGGATACCCTATGCTTCGGAAGTAGGCTCTATCATGTATGCGATGTTATGTACCAGACCAGATGTAGCCGTCTCACTAGGAGTAGTGATCAGGAATCAATCGGATCTTGGGAGAATCGCTGGACAGCCGTGGAGGACATTCTTGAGTACTTGAGAAGCACTAAAAGAATGTTCTTGGTTCAAGCTTCCAGAGTGATAAGGTCGACTGAAAGTCAGTCACAGGCATTGTCTTTACCCTCAGTGCAGGGACGGTATGTTGGAAGAGTTCCAAGCTAGATACCGTGACATACTAGACGATAAAGGCTGAATACATTGCTACCAACGATGCTACCAAAGAGGTTGTCTGTTCATGAGATGAACAAGGTTCCTACCATTGAGCATCCAATAACCGTTATTGTGACAACAATGGAGTTGTGTATTTGGCCTAGAAACGCAGTTCCCATCATCGTTCCAGACATATTCTGAGGCAAGTATCACCTAATCAGGGAGATAGTTGATCTCCAGGGGATCGAGGTTAGGAGAGTAAACACGAAGGATAACACGGAGAATCCACTCACCAAGGCCTGCTTCCCTAAATATTATTTGAGAGATTTTAGGATGGTTGAGTATGGGATACTACAACCACTGCTATATTGTTGGGTATTGAATACTACAACAGATGGCCTTAGTGCAAGTGGGAGATTGTTAGTTATATGTATGCCCTAGAGGCCATTACTGTACATGGGATGATATTGTAGTGGATGCTTGGACATATAGAGGGAAGACTTTCTTGCTTGATATGATAGTATACTATCTGGTTGCTCTTTGTTTTAACAGTTGACTTGTATAAGTGATGCTGTCTTGCTCTCACATGTTGATAAAGCCCTTAGGATGTGTACTAGACTATCAGGACTATGATGCAGATTATACTAATGGGGCAGAGGTAATTGGTAAGTACATCCTGTTTCCTGATTTAAAATCAGAAAAGCTTATGGAAAAAGCTTCAGAAGAGGTTCACATGCTTACACGTGACCAGCAGTCACGTGTTGGCACGTGACACCTAAACGCATCATCAAGGCAAGTTCAGTTTTCTGACTACATCGAAGAGAAGGGCTTCAGAAAGAGTCACGTGCTCCCACGTGACCAGGGTCACGTGTCGGCACGTGACATTTAAATGCAAGCGTCAAAGGCACACCGGATCCCTGATCAAATCAAAGAAAAAGCTTCAAAAGAGGTCACGTGCTCCCACGTGACCAGGGGTCACGTGTTGGCACGTGACGCTCAAAACATCAGAATTGTTCTCCAGTTAAACCAAGAAAAAGAATCCAAAAAAGGGTCACGTGCTCACACGTGACCGGGGGTCACGTGGTGGCACGTGACGGTTAAGCAGCAACCAGAAGACAGCGCAAAAAGAAGGAGGGAGGCTCATTCCAAAGAGGGTCACGTGTCCACACGTGACCATGGGTCATGTGGTCACACGTGATCGGCTTTCAAAGCCCATTTTGTCAACAGAATTAAATTCTGAAGGAAAGCGATTATCTGGAACCAATCGAATTGAAGATTCAGAGGTGATCTATCTATGGGAAAATCTCGGGTTTGGAAAGATTTCTCCTTTAAATCTAACCGAAATAACAAAGGGGAATCCCTGGATTTGAAATCCAATGGTGAATAAAATTCACCTAATAACCCAAAGGTCCAAAACGAATGATAGATGCAAATCAAATCTCTCAATGAAGATTCGTCAAAAACTGATTGATTCGGCTGCTTCTCCTATAAATAGGAGCCAAGAGATACAGATAAAAAAAAATATACAGAGACAGAGAGAGAAAAAAGAAAAGGAAGAGAGCTTTGATACTTTGAGAAACTTGGATCTTCTGCAAAAACCCTAGGTAAGAAAGGGAAAAGCTCCTTGAAAGAAAAAGAGAATTTAATTCTCAACAGAGTTTAACTCTGATATATAAAATAGAAGAATATATTTCTTCTCTCTTTGATAGAGGATCTGCAAAGTGCATATCTCCCCTTGAAGTTGAGAATTTAATTCTCAATGGGTCGAGATCCTGCCATGCAGATCCAAAACATAGAGAGGGAATGGAAGCACGAGAATTTAATTCTCACAGAACTATAGGAATTTAATTCCTTTAAAATAAAACTAGGGCCTGACCCTGTGTTATGGGAATTTAATTCCTTCAGAACAAAAAGAAACAGGGTTTAACCCTAATTAAGAACCTAGTTCTGTTGGAACAGCAGGGATTTAATTCCCTTGATCATAACTTAACAGAAAGTGGAAATTTAATTCTTTAAGAGCTTTTATTAGGGTTTAACCCTATTCGGTTCTTCACATGTATGAGGAATTTAATTCCTACAGAAAATTCAGGGTCCAACCCTATTCAGAATATAAATCTTTAAAAGGAAGTAGGAATTTAATTCCTCTGAAATTATTGTCAGGGTTTAACCCTACGAGGAATTTAATTCCTGGAAAAGATTAACAGATCCTCTAAACAACATACATAGAGGCAGGGTCACGTGTCACCACGTGACCCCCCCAAGAGATCTACAGAAAGCCCCTTTGAGGCAGCACCCCACGTGACCCATGTGACCCTTGACAGAAGCTGTAACACACAAGCACTTGAATGCCCGTCACGTGATGGCACGTGATACTCTGAAAGACGCGATAATCTCAGCAGAATAAATGAAGGGAGGGCGCTCTCACGTGTTGCCACGTGACCCCTCTTGCCTTAGTGTTCAACACTAAATTGGAACTCTCGAATCCAGTATTGAAACATTGTTGGGCCTTAGTGTTCAACACTAATCAAAAAACTTTATTCGCAGTGTTTAACACTGATTACCTTAGTATTTAACACTAATCTGAGATCTCCATTGTCAGTGTTCAACACTGATCTGTTTTAGTGTTTATGCTAATTTGAAAGCCCTGTCGCTGGTGTTTAACACCATTTATCTTTTAGTGTTAAACACTAACTTGTCAATCTCATTCCCAGTGTTCAACACTGGTTGGTCTTTAGTGTTTAACACTAGACATTGGTCCAATTGGCTAAATGGATAGAGGCAAAGCCTCTCCTGATTGGACTTAGCCCAAGCTGGCCATAAGTCCTCAATTCGTAATCAACTGGGCTAATGGGCTCATAACATAATTAATTGGTCTTGATCCCAAATTGGGCCAAGGACTATTCAATCCACTCCGGTTCTAGGGTACATCTCTTCACTCCTTTGATATTTGGCATTGTAATCCCTCAATGTCTTCAAAGAGGTGATGGGTCCCGACGACCACACATTGATATGGACTGCGGGGTCCTTAAACCCGTGTCTAATGCAAAATTCCTGGTTACGTGGAACGCGGATAATGTCACTCTTTGACCCCGCGGAAAACGACCAGAGCGGATCCTGGTCCTCGCAGAGCACGGCAGTGAACCCGTGTGAAGCATCCAGAGCGGAGCCTAGTCCTCGCCGAGCGCGGCAGTGAACCCGTGTGAAGCATCTAGTGCAAAATTCCTGGTTACGTGGAATGCGGATAACGTCACTCTTTGACCCCGCGGAAAACGTCCAGAGCGGAGCCTGGTCCTCGCTAAGCACGGCAGTGAACCCGTGTGAAGCATCCAGAGCACATACTGGACCGCAATGTCCTTAAACTACCCATGGACCGCAATGTCCTTAAACTACCCATGGACCGCAATGTCCTTAAACTAGAACAATAGAGCTCCCCCTGCATGCTCTTTTGTCGGATCTAAACGGTCCCGTTTAAGCTGATCTTAGCCTTAAAGATGGCTAACGTATCCTTAAACCTTCAAACAGACTGGACTATGAATCCCCCAAATCAAATCTGGCTTAAGGGTACATCTCTGAACTCCTCTGACATCTGTCGTTGTAATCCTTCAACGTCGTCAGAGAGGTGATGGGTCCCGACGGCCATACATTCAATGGACCACTAGGTCCCTAAACTGGAACAATAGAGCCCGCATGCTCTTTTGTCGGATCTAAACGATCCCGTTAAGTTGATCTTAGTCTCAAAGTTAGACTAACGTATCCTTAACAAACGTTTGAATTGATCTTAGCCTCAAGTATGGCTGACGTATCCTCAAACCAAACCCCCAAACCCAAATCTAAGATAATACGGATTTGGACTAGTCCACGCCCTACGGGCGACGACATAACTCAGTCTCCGTAAACAATCCACGGGCAACAAAACACAAAACAAACACCCACGACACGAAGTGACCATCTGGAGAAGGAGAAAGTTGTTACCGCAATGCGGTAGCGTAATTAACTGCAGGGGATTGCGCCTGCAGGGAAGAGCGTCCCCACAATCAAAAACCACTCAAACGAGGGGGAATCTGACGAAGTCTGCTACATCGGACGCATCCGTCTAAACCTTCGATACATGGTGCCATAAATCAACTTGGCATCTTCGGAGAGGTGGACGGATAGCACCAATTAGCATCTGCTCCGAATCTCAGCGCCAAGACCAACCGCAGTCCTGCGCGCCGCCGTTCGGAGGGGAACAGATTCTGGCATGCCCGGTGGGACCTTTTCCTCTTTCCACTCCACACTTCGTGTGTCGTGACTCGCGAACCAATCGCGGTTCGCTATTGGTTGCCCTTGGGTTTCAAGATACTAAGAATTAGCGTCTCGCTTATTGCAGAAAGAGAAGGATCGATGGCTTCTACTCCCGTGAAACTCTCCAACTGCTCAGACTGCAATTGCAACCAACGCTCTGCCTCGCCAGGAGGTATAGCCTACGGACCCCAAGCTGCTTCGCTATTCACAATGCCCGTGGAACAGGTCACTCGCGCCACCACAGGATTGTTCTTTGGGACCATGCTCCCGCCGACAAACTTCACCGCTCCAGTGCTGACAACGGAAGCTCCTAAGAAGTCGGTCTTTGATCGTCTTACCCCTGCCGCAGCTCCTCTCAACGAGTCGCCCAACGTCAACGCCTCGGTCTTCTCTAGATTGGGCCAGAAATCCTGCAAACCCATCATGGGGCCTACAATCTCAGAGAAGGCTGCTCCTGCCCCCGAAGTCGTCAAGGCAGCTTCTCCGGCCAAAAGGTCGGCCTTTACAAGATTGACGGCTTCAGCTCCCGCTCCTGCTGCCCAAAGGACGTCGGTCTTTGACAGGCTAACACCAACAGCGACCCCCCACCTACACAGGGGGCAAGACGAAACCATTTTTACCGCTGACCCAACGCCGTCCGCTCGACACGCTCGACGTCGCCATTGGCGCCGAGTAAGGAAGGCTGGGGGCAACTCCCCCTCCGGGTTGACTCCATCAGCCCCGGTGGCAGAAGTTAATGCTGCTGTTCCAACTGGGAACGGCTTCGAAATGCTAAATAAAGTGCGAAGGAATTCTCCTACTGCAGTGCTGAAGAGGTCTCCTCCCCCATTAAAAAAGGTTGTGGAAATAAAACCCGAACAGCCCCGATCTCTTCAACGGCTGTCTTCCAAAATCTATAAGGTTTGGCGGCAGGCCCGGGACTCGATCATCGATCCAAACTTCTCCCGCCAGCACAAGAAGCTGAAAATCCAACCGGAAGCTGGTCACCTGGCTAAACCCCAAAAGGCTGTCTGGACGCCCACCTCAACGGCCCCCTCAACCTCCATGGCTCATAAAAGGAGGAGGCCAGAGAAGACCCCCCAGCATGCAACGACGACTAAAAGCACGGAGCCCAGACGTCCTAAGTCTGGGGGCATGGCGGTGCACACTGTTTACATGGCCTCTGGAAAGGAGGAAAGCCGCACTTCTACGGGCCACCGACCGCTAACCCGATCCGTGACGAAAGCCCAGGAGCAGCAGCAAAAGCTTCAGGAAATGATGAATGCTATGGCCGCACTTACCGGGCCAAAAGAAAACCCAGAAACGTCCTCAGACGCGCTCCAGGAGGAAGAAACCGACACTGAATTCCTTCGCCGGATACTGGAGAAAAAGGACAAAGAGGCTGCTGAATAGGCGGCCAACATACAACGTATGGGCCTTCTCTTCCAAGATATGATAGGAATGATGATCCAGCAGGACTTACCCGCCGAGGATCCCCCAATCGTTCTTGAAGACGACCGAGGAGAAACGTCAAATCCACCACCAGCCCTCTCAACGGCCAAGGAGGAGGCAATCTCTAAGGCTGACTTGGTTGACTACATAGCCCAGCAAATCCGGGTTCATCACGCGACTGAGGCAGCTGGTCAAGTCGTGAAAACGGGGCGGCCGTATCCAAGCTGGTACGACCAAATCAAATACCCGCAAGGTTATACGATACCAAAATTCCACGTGTACAAGGGGACCGGCAACCTCCATCAACATGTCGCCCAGTTCCGGGCCCTTTGCGGTAACACTGGCGGTGATGATAAACTGTTGCTTCGCCAGTTCATGGGCAGCTTATCAGAAACAGCGTTCGAATGGTATTCGGAACTCCCGAACGATTCTATCAAAACGTTCGCTGAAATGGAGTTGTTATTCACTCAGCGATTCGCAAGTGCCAGCGAACGCACTCCAATAACTGCACTGATTAACGCCAGGGTAAAACCAGGCGAAACCTGGGTCCAGTATGCTATACGCTGGCGGAATTTGTGGTCGAGATGCGAGCAGCGCATTGAGGAGGCACCCGCAGTGGGCATGTTCGTGGGAACCCTAGACCCCCACGCAACTGTCTCCCAGTTTATGATGTTCTTTAAGCCAACCACATTCCAGGCTTTAATCGACAAGTTGGCTCAGATGGACCAGATGGGTTATAGACCACCTCCCCCGAAGTCGGAACCTCGGAATGACAAGGGTAAAGGAAGGGCAACCTTTGTCGCGAATGCCCAACAGCAACCTAACACCCCGAAACCGGCAGATCAATTGGAAGAAAGACGCCGGTATTATAATGAGAAGATGAAGCGTCCCTACTCGTTCCCACGAGACAAGACGAAACGGTTATTCGAGCTGGCAATACGCAACAGACTTATAAGCCTACCAAATCCAAGACGACCGCCGCAACCTACCGAGATGAATAACCCTAACTATTGCCCTTACCATCAAACGGTAAGCCATCCGATTGAAGATTGCTTCGTCTTCAAAGGATGGATTGAAGATCAATACCTCCAGGGGAAGTTTGTACTGTCCGAAAAGTGGAAGGTGAACCCACCACAACCGCATACTCCTAAGAAAGCAGATACACCGGGGGGCAACCTGCTCCTTTATTGAAGAAGCCCCATGGGAGGTCGTGCTATCAACGAAAACCAAAAGAATGCTGAGAGACCTTCATGCGTGCCCTGCGATCGAATGGAAGGACCCTCTTCAACCTCAAATTATCGAAGAGATATTGAAGCCCGGCACAACTACGAAGACTCGTGATAAGGGCCCAAATACTCACGCCCAACCGTCAAAATCTCCGAAGAAAAAGAAGAAGAAATCCAAGAAGTCCGTGAAGCTTGGAAACGAGCACACGAACTTGCAGAAGCAAATCGACGCGCTGGAAGAATACAATCAAAAGGCGCGAACTCCTGTCACATTGCACGAGTTCCTCAACCACATCTTTCAAGAGGAAGATGAGGGAGAGAGCTCGTCGGATGAATCCGAGGGATATGTGGCGAGTTGCAACGTAATCTCCCACTCGTTTGCCAATGATGAGAAAACTCCTGGCACTAAGAAGCTGGAGACAGAGCCTGAACCAGAGCGTGCATGGCCAACAGACAAAATGATCGACGTTTTTCTAGACGAGATTCGCCTAAAAAGCAAAGCAGATCAGGAGCGTGAGATGGCAGCGTCGGAAAGAACCAAATGCAGGCGACTGAACGGAAGAGTTGAACTACCTCCGCCAGAGCGAAAGGCATCCGAAGTAGACAAGAGGATATGCAAGACGAGGAAAAGGTTTGCCAAAGCCATGTCAAGGGGGATGAAGCTACCACCCTCGGAAGGAAACACACATGATGGGGTGGAGAGGCACCCTGATTATTGCACATATCATCGAAAAATCTCACACCCCACGGAGGAGTGCGACGCCTTTAAGATATGGTGGCAAGGATATGTTGCTCATCGGCAACATTTTAAACGCATGAAACGCAAGAGCCGTCGGGAACGAAGAAGCACTGTCGACGGGCGCAACAGAACTACTGGCAGCTGTGACATGGTTAATGTCGGGGGGTCACAAGTTCTCACCTTTGGGAGCGACTCTGATGAAGAAATGACTCTGGGCCCTCTCTTTAAAGAATCCGTGTTAGGGAAAGAGGAGGAATCGGAGGCCTGCGAGAACATTCAGCTGCGCAATCGCACACTCCCAGAAAAGAACCTCGGGCCCGCGAGTAGGAAAGATAAGGGAAAGGAAAAGGTCACTGAAGATATCACTTTAGATGACCAAGTTATGAGAGAGCTGGCTGCCAAAGACCCTCCTAGAAAGGGTAAGGTGGACTATAACATCCTCGCGCACCTAAGGAAGCTACCTTCTCAGCTTAGCATTCTCGATGCCCTCCTATTATCAAAAGAAGCGCGAGACTCACTAATTAAGGCGTTATAAGAACCTGAGCAATTCCAAGCCTTCCTCGCCACTGAAAAGATGAAGGATGAACTGGAGGAAGTGCATACGGCCGACATCACTTTCGGTGATGAAGACCTCCTTCTCGGGTCGTGCGACCACAACCGTCCCCTATATGTCTCCGGGTACTGCCATGATATCAAGATAGGCAAGATCCTGGTGGATAATGGATCCTCCGTCAATCTCCTTAATGTTCGGGTGTTGAAGAAAATCTGCATGAGTGTGCAACACCTCGCTCGTGACAAAATTACTATCTCCGGTTTCGATTCACAATCGTCACGGACTCTCGGATCTGTGATACTAACATTACGCTTTGGACTTCTCGTCACAGACATCAAATTCCATGTCATTGACGCCAAGACCTGCTACAACGCCTTGCTCGGTCGTCCTTGGTTACACGAATACAACATCATCCCTTCTACACAACATCAGTGTATGAAGTACTTTAAGGATGGTTTCGAGTACACCGTAACAGGTGAGTTAAACCCATTTTCCGTGAACGAAGTCTGCAAATACGAAGATGCGAAGTACTTTTCGCCAGATTTCGAGGATACAGAAAGGTGTCGCAACCCGGAGAACAAAACCGCCGCCACCATCCCTGTTTTCGGAAGCGATACCGAAGAAGAGGAAGAGATAGTTTATGCAGGGCCATCTCAACGCAACAACCTAGGGACGCCCGCCCCCATGTTGGTCTTCGGAAGTGATTCAGAAGATGAAGTTAATGCTGTGTTCTCCAATCGGCTGCCAATACAAGCACCCCCCGGCGATGACCAAAGTTTGCAAATCACCATGGTACCGCGAGAACACTACAAGGATCTCGATACACTTCAAGCTCACAATGTGTAGGACCTGCAAACATTCTACGTCCCTCCCAGGCAAAGGGGTGAGAAGACGATCCTATTCTATCGATCCTCAGAGTCGAAAGTAGAGAGAGAGATCTGGCATGGCGCGGATACTACACTTGACAGGCTCCAACCCATCCGTCTGCCCAGATACTATACAAAGGGATTAAAGAAGCTATTGAAGCGCCAAGGAGTACCCTTAGAACAGACCGTTCGGCAGGCTCGGTTCTACAACAGGATTTGGGATGTCCCCGGGACTCAACGCAAATTGCCCAACGGGAAGATGGAAACACTCGGGCTTGGATACGCAAGAGCCGGAAAACGGGAACGGGCTCACAGCAGCTACGCTATATATACCTTTGATGAAGAGGAGGACGCCCTGTCAGGAGATGCCAACCCCCCATCAAAACTAGACCCCGCGATTAAAGCGCCGAGTCCGTCGTTTGAGGAACGAATGAGCAAGCCTATCAGGAAAGTGGGTCAGAAAGCTCGGGAAGACCACAACCGCGAAATGGCCATCTACGAGAAGGCCAGGACGCAACGTCTATTTCAACATGCTGCAAAAGACAAAGACGCTTATCCTCGTCAATCCGTTGTACGAAAGGCCCGACGCAGAGATGGAAATAAATCAAGAAGCGGCTCGGGTTCGTCCCTCATGAAGAAGATGAGTCGAGCGTACTCCTTCCCCCGAGACAAGACGCTGAGGTTACTCAACCCCGCTATAAAACATCAAATGATCACGCTTCCAGAGTCTAGACATCCTGAGCAAGCTAACAAGGCTTCTCATCTGAGTTATTGTTCTTATCACCAAGCCATAGGACATCCTACCGAAGACTGCTTCACCTTCAAGAACTGGGTCGAGGACCAGTACCAACGGGGCAGATTCGCTTTATCAGACGGCTGGAAGGTAACGCCACCACAAAAGCACGAGCCCAAGGCCGCAGGAGCAGAACCGGGTCCACCTCAGTCCGGGGAGCGGGTTCGCACTTGTTATACGATTACGATATTAGGAGAAGAGCCCGAGAACGTAGATGACCTTCCCCGGTGCTTTGAGAACAGTAATGATGAGGTGATCTCAGAATTTCCGCCAGCTCCGAAAGAACTGGAAGATGGTATACATACTACTGCAGATAACCTAAAGAAGATTGAGTTGGGATCGGCAGATGACCCGCGACCGACATTTGTCAGCGAGCTGCTATCTGAAGAAAGGGTGGCTGCATTAAAGAACGTGCTTCTACGGCATAAAGACTGCTTCGCGTGGAACTACTCCGAGATGCCAGGATTAGATCCGGAGATTGCTGTGCATAGATTAGCAATATCCCCAGATATCAAGCCAGTCAAGCAGGCGCCAAGGAGGATGCGACTCGAGCTTGAGATGAGCGTCAACGCCGAAGTCAAGAAGCTGATCGATTCTGGATTTATCCAAGAAGTCCAATATCCCGACTGGATCGCCAATATCATCCCGGTAATGAAGAAGAATGGGACGGTACGCATATGCGTGGATTTCAGGGATCTCAATAAAACCTGTCCCAAGGATGATTTCCCAGTACCAGTAACCGAACTAATGATAGATAACACGTCCACTTACGAGGTTTTCTCCTTTATGGATAGTTCGTCAGGATACAATCAGATAAAGATGCATCCCGAAGACCAGAAGCACACCGCTTTCCGCACCCCTTTGGGTATATTTTGCTACAGGGTTATGCCCTTTGGTCTAAAGAACGCTGGCGCTACCTATCAAAGGGCCATGACAAAGATCTTTGATGACCTCATACACGACGTCGTCGAGTGCTATATCGATGACCTCGTAGTAAAGAGTATGTCATACGAAGATCATTTAAAGCATCTGGAGACTGTATTTCGACGCCTTCGGCAATATAATTTGAAAATGAATCCCCTCAAATGCGCGTTTGGAGTCTCCTCGGGCAAATTTCTGGGATTCATCGTTCGACACCGAGGTATTGAAATAGATCCGTCAAAGATTAAGGCGATCATGGAAATGCCTCCGCCAAGAACCCTCAAGCAGTTGCGATCTCTCCAAGGGAAGCTCGCATATATCCGGCGGTTTATCGCTAATCTTTCGGGCAAATGCCGTCCTTACAGCCACCTGATGAAAAAGGAAACTCCATGCGCTTGGGATCACAAATGTCAAGGTGCACTAGACGAAATCAAGCAGTACCTGCAGAACCCGCCGGTGTTAGCTGCGCCGGTCAAGGGAAAACCCCTCATTCTTTATACAACCGCCCTCGAAGGTTCTTTAGACGCATTATGGGCACAAGAGAACGATCAGGGGAAAGAGAGAGCACTCTACTACTTAAGTCGAGTTCTGCTGGGGGCAGAAAGCAACTACTCTCCCATTGAAAAACATTGCTTGGCGTTAATCTTTGCGATAACAAAGCTCAGGCACTATGCGTTGGCACATGAAGTCCGTCTCATTTCAAAAGTGGATCCCCTTAAATACTTGATGTCGAAGGCTATATTGACGGGTCGACTCGCTAAATGGGCTCTGCTCTTGATGGAGTTCTCGATAACGTATCAACCTCTCAAGGCAGTGAAAGGCCAGGCCATTGCCGACTTCCTCGCTGAGCACCCGATACCGGCCCATTCTCCTCTGAACTGTGATTTGCCGGACGAGCATGCATTTGATGCGATTAGCGGCGGAAGCACCCGATGGGAACTCTATTTCGATGGAGCGTCCTCCATAAAGAAGCAGAAACAAGGTATCCCAATGATCAAATCGGGGATAGGCCTCATCTTTGCAACTCCACAAGGAGGGATAATGCGCTTCGCCTTCTCCTTAACAGAGCCGAGGACAAACAATGAAGCTGAATACGAAGCTCTGATAGCAGGCCTCGAAATCGCCATCGACATGGGAATTGAAGACCTCCTTATATACGGGGATTCTCAACTGGTCGTTAGTCAAGTAAAAGGTGACTACCAAACGTGCAAACCGGAGTTGGTGAAGTACGGCGAAAAGGTGCAACAACTATTGACCCAAATTCCCTCCTATACTTTGGAGAACATACCGCGCGCGGAAAACAGCAAAGCAGACGCGTTGGCTAAACTTGCTAAAGAACTGGCTGACGAGAACCTCGATGATGTCAGAATCGTGGTACAAAGCCGTCGAGTGCTCGCCCCGGCAGAAATATCTCCGGAATCATCCGAAGAAAAGGGAGCGACCGAGCAGACGACCCTACAAATAAAAGACCATGAGAAGGCCAAAGACTGGAGGGAAGTCTTCATAGACTACTTTAAGTCCCACCGAATGCCCAAAGAAGCGTCCTCAAGACATCAGCTCATGAAACAAGCTCTATCTTCGCTTTCGTCAACGATATTCTATACAAGAGATCGTTTGATTCTCTATGGCTGAGATGCTTAGGAACTGACGAAGCAGAAAGAGTCATTCAGGAAGTTCATGACGGACTTTGCGGTTCTCACCAAGCAGGCCCAAAGATGAAGTTAAAAATTAAACGGATGGGTTACTACTGGCCCACGATGATCCAGGACTGCCTCGAGTATGCGAAGCAATGCCACTCATGCCATATTCATGGAGACTTCATCCACCAACATCCGAATCCACGGCACCCAACGCTGGCTAGTTGGCCATTCGAAATGTGGGGGACTGACATAGTCGGCCCCATTGAGCCAGCATCATCCCGGGGACACCGTTTTATCCTGGCGACAACTGATTACTTTTCCAAATGGGCAGAAGCAGTACCACTGAGGGAAGTGAAGACGGAGAATATCCTCCATTTCTTCAAGACGCACGTCATCTATCGGTTCGGAACTCCATGACGGATTATCTCCGATAATGGGCCGGCCTACCGAAGCCATAAGATTGGCCGCTTCGCACAGCAGCACAATATAGACTGGAGATATTCTTCGGTTTACAATCCAAGAGCTAACGGTCTGGCCGAAGCCTTCAATAAGACATTGACGAAGATCATAAAAAAGACCGTTTCCAGGAATAAGAGAGACTGGCACGAAAGGCTGCAAGAAGCCCTTTGGGCTTATCGAACTACGTTCAAGACGGCCACGAACACAACGCCGTACGCGTTGGTATTTGGGACGGAAGCAGTGCTCCCCCTCGAGATAGAGTTACCCTCTCTGCCAGTGGCAGTCCACCACGAGCTGATAGACGAAGAGAATGCTCACCTTTGGCTTGAGGAGCTTGATGCCCTCGACGAAACCCGGCTCATAGCGCAACAACATCTAGAAGCCTACAAAGCAAAGATGACACGCTCGTACGAACGATTGACCAGGCCGAGGACATTCCGCCAAGGCGAACTCATACTAGTGGTCAAAAGACCTATGATCCCCAATCGTGCCAAGCGGGGAAAATTTGAGCCAAACTATGAAGGCCCGTACATCATAGACAAGGTCTACCAGGGTGGAGCCTATCTACTCGTGGACATGCACGGTGAAAGGCCTTTCAGGCCAATAAACGGCCGCTTCTTAAAGAAATACTATGCTTAATGAGCCACAGCCTAGGTCAATGATAGATGACGACGACTATGTCCGCTCGCCATCTTCCTAGGCTCAGACTTTACAAGTAGCAGCCGGCCTTCCCATAACAACGGACCGAAACGTCCTTAAACTAACGACGGACCGAAACGTCCTTAAACTATCGACGGACCGAAACGTCCTTAAACTAACGACGGACCGAAACGTCCCTAAAACTACTACCGCAGTATCTTTAGGCTGACGAGATAAAAAAAAAGAGAGAGAAAGAAAAAATAAAAAAATATATATGAAAAAGAATTAAAAAAAAACGGTATGTCCATAAGCAAAATGGGCACGGATGAAAACCCGCAAGGGCTCCGTGAGTAAAAACAGCAGGGCTGCCGGCAAGTGCTCGTGAAAACCCGAAAGGGCGCGACCTTGTAAAAAAAAAAGTGAAAAAGAATAAAAAAAAACGGTATGTCCATAAGCAAAATGGGCACGGATGAAAACCCGAAAGGGCTCCGTGAGTAAAAACAGCAGGACTACCGGCGAGTGTTTGTGAAAACCCGAAAGGGCGCAACCTCGTTAAAAGACACTTGTAGGGTCCTCTCGACCTTGTAAGGAGAAACCACCTGCGTGAGATCCTTACGACTCACAAAGGAGCAACACACTTAGGAATCCTCACGATTCCTAAGGAGAAAATACACTTACGAGATCCTCACGACTCGTAAGGAGAATTCTCTTATGGGACCCTCACGGCTCATGAGATTTGAAAGTCTTAAGTTACAGAAATCTAAACCTGTTCTTAAGCAAATCCTCCACAACCTTCGATATTGCCCTACAAGAGGCTCAATACTGACCCTTGTATACAATCCACGGGCGCGAAAAAACATTTCCCCAGCAATGTCCTACCCGTGACTAGGGATATGCCCATATGATGAGCAACCCTTGTAGGTCCTCTCGACCCATAAGGAGAAAGCCCTCTTGTAGGATCCCTACGACTTATAGAGGAACATACACTTAGGAATCCTCACGATCCCTAAGGAGAAAATACACCTGCAAGATCCTCACGACTTGTAGGGAGAAATACCTTTGTGAGACCCTTACGGCTCATGAGGTCAAAAGCCTTGGTCGACAGGACCCTTAACCCTGTTTGCTGAGCCACCTTTGTTCACCATCGACAAAGGCAAATGATGATTCGCTCCTGGCAACATCCCAGTTGTAGCGGTACTGATGCTGAAATCGGTGTCTAAAATCTAAGCTTGCGGCGAGAAAGCTAGCAAGCCACGCATGCCTACAAAATAGCCGAAATGATGGGGCAACTTGCAATAAAAAGCAGCAAGTAAAGATGTATGGATAAAAAAAAATAGCCGAAATGATGGGGCAACTCGCAATAAAAATCAGCGAGTAGAGAATAAATAAATAGCCGAAATGATTGGGCACCGCGAAAAATAGCCGAAATGATGGGGCAATCACGACCTTCGCGATATAAAAGCTGAAATGATAGAGCATCGTGGAAAAAGGAATAAAATAAAAGTGAAATCCTTGCCCTACAGGTGATGTTACATCTATCCCTGTATACAATCCAGGGGCGCAAACAAAGAAGGGATCATACTCCTCCCCCAGGTATCATCATGAGAGGAAGCCGAATCTTGACGGTTCACAAATAGCCTGAAGATCATCTCGACGCAGCAGACACAACATCAAGCGAAACGGAACAGCGGCAACCCCCAGTTCCATGGCTCGGCGATATACATATCACCAAGAGTCAAACCTCCATTCCGTGAAATGCGGATACAATCAACAAAAAATTCCTGGTCACGTGGAACGCGGATAACATCACTCTTTGACCCCGTGTGAAGCATCCAGAGCGGAGCCTAGTCCTCGCCGAGCACGGCAGTGAACCCGTGTGAAGCATCTAGTGCAAAATTCCTGGTTACGTGGAACGCGGATAACGTCACTCTTTGACCCCGTGGAAAACGTCCAGAGCGGATCCTGGTCCTCGCAGAGCATGGCAATGAACCCGTGTGAAGCATCCAGAGCGGAGCCTAGTCCTTGCCGAGCACGGCAGTGAACCCGTGTGAAGCATCTAGTGCAAAATTCCTGGTTACGTGGAACGCGGATAACGTCACTCTTTGACCCCGTGGAAAACGTCCAGAGCGGATCCTGGTCCTCGCAGAGCATGGCAATGAACCCGTGTGAAGCATCCAGAGCGGAGCCTAGTCCTTGCCAAGCACGACAGTGAACCCGTGTGAAGCATCTAGTGCAAAATTCCTGGTCACGTGGAACGCGGATAACGTCACTCTTTGACCCCGTGTGAAGCATCCAGAGCGGAGCCTAGTCCTCGCCGAGCACGGCAGTGAACCCGTGTGAAGCATCTAGTGCAAAATTCCTGGTTACGTGGAACGCGGATAACGTCACTCTTTGACCCCGTGTGAAGCATCCAGAGTGGAGCCTAGTCCTCGCCTAGCACGGCAGTGAACCCGTGTGAAGCATCTAGTGCAAAATTCCTGGTTACGTGGAACGCGGATAATGTCACTCTTTGACCCCGTGGAAAACGTCCAGAGCGGATCCTGGTCCTCGCAGAGCACGGCAGTGAACCCGTGTGAAGCATCCAGAGCGGAGCCTAATCCTCGCCGAGCGTGGCAGTGAACCCGTGTGAAGCATCTAGTGCAAAATTCCTGGTCACGTGGAACGCGGATAATGTCACTCTTTGACCCCGTGGAAAACGTCCAGAGCGGAGCCTAGTCCTCGCCTAACGCGGCAGTGAACCCGTGTGAAGCATCTAGTGCAAAATTCCTGGTCACGTGGAACGCGGATAATGTCACTCTTTGACCCCGTGGAAAACGTCCAGAGCGGAGCCTAGTCCTCGCCTAACGCGGCAGTGAACCCGTGTGAAGCATCTAGTGCAAAATTCCTGGTCACGTGGAACGCGGATAATGTCACTCTTTGACCCCGTAGAAAACGTCCAGAGCGGAGCCTAGTCCTCGCCTAACGCGGCAGTGAACCCGTGTGAAGCATCTAGTGCAAAATTCCTGGTTACGTGGAATTCGGATAACGTCACTCTCTGACCCCGTGGAAAACGTCCAGAGCGGATCCTGGTCCTCACAGAGCACGGCAGTAAACCCGTGTGAAGCATCCAGAGCGGAGCCTAGTCCTCGCCTAACGCGGCAGTGAACCCGTGTGAAGCATCTAGTGCAAAATTCCTGGTCACGTGGAACGCGGATAATGTCACTCTTTGACCCCGTGGAAAACGTCCAGAGCGGATCCTGGTCCTCGCAGAGCACGGCAGTGAACCCGTGTGAAGCATCCAGAGCGGAGCCTGGTCCTCGCCAAGCACGGCAGTGAACCCGTATGAAGCATCCAGAGCAAATACCGGACTGTGGAGTCCTTAAAATCTACGGACTATGACGTCCTTAACCTCGACCGTGATGTCTTAAAACTAACGATCAACCACCCCGATTCCCTACGGATTCTGCCTTGGTCTAAGGGTACATCTCTTCACTCCTTTGATGCCCGGCGTTGTAATTCCTCAACGTCTTCAAAGAGGTGACGGGTCCCTGCAACCAAACACCGGACTGTGGAGTCCCTAAATCCACGGACTATGAGGTCCTTAACCTTGACCGTGATGTCTTAAAACTAACAGCGGACTGTGGAGTCCTTAAATCCATGGACTATGAGGTCCTTAACCTTGACCGTGACGTCTTTAAACTACGATACCTGGAGAAACCCCTAACTCTGTAAAACACGGACAAGGGTGACCGCATCCAACACTTACAAGTCCTCATGACCTGTAAGGAAGAAAAACTCTCTTGTGAGATCCTTACGACTCTCTAGGGAAAACCCGCTTAAGGATCCTCACGATCTCTAAGAAGAACTTACACCTATGGGACCCTCTCGACCTGTAGGGAGAAAAACTCTTTATGAGACCCTCGTGGCTCGTAAAATGCAAAAGTCTTAGGAAGCAGATCTTAACCCTGAATCGTAAGCCATCATTGTCCTGCAAGGAGATCGAGATAGAATATCCGCAGAATACATTCAATAAAAAAGGGACACACCATTGAGAAGAAAAATGTATCTTTTATTCATAAACCAAAATGGATACAAAGTACAATTCATGAAAGAAAAAAAAAAGAAAGATACTCTCATCCATGAGTATGTACAAAAAGGAAAAAAGATACAAATCCTCAAGCCGGCGGGCGGTGCAATAATTTCACCAGCTCATCATTTTGTTGTTGAGCCACGGCTTCATGACGCAAGATCTCCAGAAGACGAGCCTCCGCCTGAGCTTGCTGAGCTTGATACGAAGCGAGCCGAGCTTCGAGCTCTTTCTCGGTGGCCTTATGAGCCTCGACCCTCTCACGAGTGAACGTGGCAGCTTTGTCGAGAGCCACCACCTCTTTGATGGACTCCTGAAGCACCCGCCAGAGTTCATACGCTTTGTTGGCCCTGGCTGTGAGATTGGCTTGAAGCTCGCCCAGCGCCTTGGAGGCTAGCTCCCTCTCCGAGAATTTGCGGCCAAGCCTCTTCTCACATGACGTCATGTTTGCCGCACATCGTGCTATCAGCCCCCGTAACTCCGCCTTTGCAGCCACGGCCTCCGAGGAAAGGCGAGAACACTCGAGAGCGTACAGACAAGCCTCCACCTTCCTACAGAACTCCACCCAGACCCGCACCACCTCCTCGCTGTGATATGTGGCGAGAAAAGGAAGGGAGCCGTTAGCTTCAGCGGCAAACGCTTCGGCTGTGGTCGCACTACCAGCGCGGAGCTCCTCAACGAAAGAAGATAGGGAAACAAGGCTCAATTGGGCCAAGCGTTCTGAAGCCCTCAAAGCGTAGGGGCCGGGCGGCATCACAATGCATGATTCCAAAGCCATGGAGACTGGCAGGGCTGTTCAAATTTGGCAAATGTTAGTAAAACTCTTAAACGCAGAGCGAACGGGACTATAATAAAATGTCACTCACCGACAGTCATGCAAGTAGGAGCTGAAGGTTCCCCGGGCCCTTCAACAACCTCGACCTCATCGTCGGCTTCCAAAACTATAAGAGACATCAACGTCATTTCGCAAAATAGTAACAATGCTATGGTAAAAAAAAAAGGGGCGAATGACACTAACCTTGCCCAGAGGAAAGGACAATACGCTGAGGGGAGATCGCCTGCGGAGCTGCCATCTCCAATAAACGCTGAAATGACTGTCGAGGCGACAGATCCGCGATCGTGGCCGCCAAACTGCACAATTCTGGGAAAGATAAAAGAGTTCAGACTATGAAAGTGTTGCTAAATTAAAACGCAGAGGGATACCTTCAACACTCCTCCCGTTCTGAGCCGGGGGGATAGCAGCTTCAACGGTCTCCACCGCGACCTCAGGCTCCAACAAGGGGAGAGTAGTCCCGACTACCTCGCTTCCAGCCTTTGGGCCGCCCTCAGTAAGAGTCATTGGGGCGGCGGCCTCCAAAGGAGCCTCCCCCAAAGGGGCAAGCACTCCCTGATCAAGAACCGCCGCTGGAAGTTCTACCATAAGAGGAACAGCCTCGTCAGCCCCCTCCACATCCAGCAAGGCTTCATTGAGAATTTCGGCGGGCTTTAGCTTTAGTGGGCCAGTAGGGAGCTCCCCCAGCGTCGAAGATTCTGCACGGTTCAAATAAGAATAATGATATATATGCACAGGCATAAATAATCGGAAAGACTACAAAGGAAGCACAACGTACCTATACGCAAAGAAGCCCTCAATATGGCTTCTTCAAGCCGCTGCTCCTTCTCAAGGAGGTGGGCTCGCCGGGGTTCAAGGGTAGACTCATGACCGCCGGTCCATAAAGAAAGTGCGTCAGCTGCATCTTCTGAAGCGGCCTGCTTCAAAGCCCTTTCCCCCCATTCCTCCAAAGGGCCGATAAATCGCCGCCGAATCCACGAAGGGTCTTCGTAAAAAATTACAGCGGGATAAGACTTCTTCGGAACCTTGGCGTTATGAGACGCGTCTTTTGAGCGCCGTATGGCCTCGGCCAACTGTGCAGCCTCCTCATCAGCCGAACTCGGGAAGAGAAGTCCAGCGTCTGACCCTTGCAGGGCCAATGGTTCGTCTTCAAGGATAGGCTCAGACTCCACCACAGAATCAAGCGGGGCGGTAGCCGCTTTCCTCCGCCGTTTAGACCCAGAGCCGGTCGCTAAGGATGACCGCTTCCTCCCTCGCGAAGCCTTAGGGCGGCGCTGGCCCACATCGCCCTCAGCGCCCTCATCCCTGTTACTCTCGCTCGGTGCCACAACCGAGGACGACATCGCCATTGTCGACGCCACGGGGGGCGGTGCCGCCACCGGCAGAGGTGCTACTACTGGGGCCCGTCTACGCCGCGATCGGGAACCCAAGGGTATACCAGCTGTCGGAGTAAGGTCGACCCCTGACTCCCCCGGAATGAGGGCGGCGCCAATCTCCCTCAAAGGGAAGCGGACTAGAACCCTCGGTCGCAGCTTAGCTCCCGAAACCTGAGGAGGGGCGTCGTGACCAAGAAGAACCCTTCTTTCTTCAGCAATAATTGGGGTGATCCGATGAAGATACCAGCCCGTAAATGCACCTACGCATCGGGGCATGTACTCGGCTTCAGGGACCATGAAATGAGAGCCGGTGTTCAGCCTCATGAAATGATGAGCGGCATCGCGAACAGCATCAAGCGAAGGGATCGGGGCGACTATAAAAGCCTCAAAAGGAACACCCTGGTCGTATCCAAGCTGCCGGGCAAATCGATGCGGATTGTACCGCATAAAAAGAGCCGCACTGTCCTGGCGAAACACCAAGTAGCCCGGTCTAATTGTATACAAATGCGTGGCCTCCCGGGGCTTCAGAGAAGGCGCGTTGTCTTTCGACTGGTCCCAGAGTTGTTGAACGGGACCCGAAGGAGTAGACAAAACCCGATCATTAAAAACCAACCCGCCAGCGGTGGCATGAGGAGAAATCAGCACCCGAATGGCCCCAAATTGAGTCGGGTCGGCAGCAGAAGCACCCACCAGTCGCATAAGTCGCGGGAAGGGATAGGCGTCGTAAAAGGAGGGCCTCTGATGCATAGCAAAAGACCCCAGCACATGCATTTCGATCCACGACGTGAAATAATGAAGCGAAAAGTTCACTACGTCCACGCCAGGCGTAGAGGTATTAGCTGCGGTGCCCAATCCATTATAGAGGTGCGCCAAGGCCGGGATGCCGATGGCCAACCGCATCCCCTCAGCAATACGATGAGCCGGGTAGATGACCGAGGCTCTCATGAAGCGGCGATGCATGGGGATAACGAACCAACTAAGCCAGACACTAACAAACCCCACAAAGAACGTCTCCTCGTCCATGCCCGTGACAGCAATGGATTCAAAAGATATCGACGATATAATAGGGATGTAATACTGAGGTAAATCTGACTCGTTGGTCGGCAGCCTCTTCGGACCGAACCCAAAGGGGTCCCCAATGTTGGCAAACTTCGGGGCTGTCTTCGATAAGGCGTCCTCACGAAGGAAACAAGCAATGAAGCTCTTGAAAGTGACACCCTGCTCCTTGGACTCGGTGAATAATCGGTCGAAGATGCCTAGGGCCTTAATTAAACTGGGGCGCTTATGGCGAACAGCATTCTCAGCAGACAGGCCGTCAACCGGTGCAGACTCGGGCTTAAAGACATACTCGTCAGGAGGCAACAACTCCTCATACAGTGCACCCCTGATTGGCAATCCCGAGATTTCATAAAATTCTGCAAGAGAGATCGAGACCTCACGATCTCCTAGAATGAAAGTGTTGGTGGAAAGATTCCATTGGTATAAAAACGCCTTAACCCACCAGGCATGCGGGGACTTATAATGGAATAGTGACGCGTATATGGCCTGATAAAGCCCGACTTTCTGCAACCGCGCACGATGGGCAGAAAGGATGTAGCGAGCCCAGAGAAGGTAGCCCGTAGGATGCAGGGGAGTGAGCCCTATCTTGTAAATTTGCCCCCACGGGTGGGCCTCACCCTGGCAGATACGCCGCCCCAAGATGTCTATGGCCGGGATCGGATGGTTCGGAATACCGGTCGTCGAAGGCTCGAACCTCCCCGTTGGAGTCCAGTTGGGCATTTCCACAGCAAAAACTGTCCTTGGAGGATCCATCGGTAAAAATGGGAAAGTGGGCTCCGTCGGCACCGCGCAAAGAAAACTCCGGCGACCCTGAATAATCTGACTATACCAAGATCCCCACTGAAGAAGGTTGGTGCAGTTCGGATCATGAGCCCGAATCATCGCCATCGCTTCCTCATCAGATGGTGACTGAGGAAAAGCGGCCTCCGAGCGAGAAAAAGGAAAGCGCGGAACAGAAGCCATCGCACCTGAAATCCAGTAAAGGGAGACCGTTAAAAGAAAAGTCAGCGATATATATTCATGCATGAGCATGAAGACTAGTCAAAGAAAGCAACAGCAGAGTTTTCTGGGACCATTGGCTACAAAACATATGGGCCCCACAGAATCCGGATGACGGCTCATTAATAATGAGGCCAAACAGTTACAATAAAACAAAGGGAATATCCTCATTTAATAAAGAATGATGACCATGCACATTCCCCCCAACAGGATCTGTCTCGGGCTCTACAATGAATCCAACAAGATCAAAGGAATTAAATTCCCACAGAAAACATCATTACAAAACCCCCATTGCATTAATTGCAGAAGAACAAACTAGGGCCAAGAGACCCTAGGAAGCCTCCGCGTGAAGAAATCAAGTTCTTCATTGGAATTAAATTCCCTATTAAGAAAAGGGAATTAAATTCCCAGAAACATTTTTGATGGAATTAAATTCCATGGAGTTGAAACGCCATCATCATCTCCCCAAAGATCATCTAAACCCTAAGAGATCTACAGTTTGAAGGTTAAGCGGTTTCATGTTCTTATGGAAAAATATGAAGAAAAAGGGTAAAAACCCTTGTTTCGGGATTTAAAATCCAGAGGAATATGAGGGTCCATCGTTGTCCAAGAACATTACCTGAGGAAAAGGATTCTTTTCGAACAGAGTTAAAACTCTGAAGATTGTTTCAGGACAGAGAACTAAGCTCTGGAAGCGAGAATCAAATTCTCAAGAGAAAAGTTCTCAGAAGAAGAAGATGAGCAAAGTGAAGGCTCCTATGAAGAGACAGAGGTATTTATAGAAAGCAATGGAAACGTTTCATCTCCCCAGATCCCTAGAGGAATCCAACGGTCACAAGAGGTGACAGCGTTGCACTCACGTGCAGACAGTGAGAACAACGCTGTGGGGGCATTTGTTTCCTGATTTAAAATCAGAAAAGCTTATGGAAAAAGCTTCAGAAGAGGGTCACGTGCTTACACGTGACCAGCAGTTACGTGTTGGCACGTGACACCTAAACGCATCATCAAGGCAAGTTCAGTTTTCTGACTATATCGAAGAGAAGGGCTTCAGAAAGAGTCACGTGCTCCCACGTGACCAGGGTCACGTGTCGGCACGTGACATTTAAATGCAAGCGTCAAAGGCACACCGGATCCCTGATCAAATCAAGGAAAAAGCTTCAAAAGAGGTCACGTGCTCCCACGTGACCAGGGGTCACGTATTGGTACGTGACGCTCAAAACATCAGAATTGTTCTCCAGTTAAACCAAGAAAAAGAATCCAAAAAAGGGTCACGTGCTCACACGTGACCGGGGGTCACGTGGTGGCACGTGACGGTTAAGCAGCAACCAGAAGACAGCATAAAAAGAAGGAGGGAGGCTCATTCCAAAGAGGGTCACGTGTCCACACGTGACCATGGGTCACGTGGTCACACGTGATCGGCTTTCAAAGCCCATTTTGTCAACAGAATTAAATTCTGAAGGAAAGCGATTATCTGGAACCAATCGAATTGAAGATTCAGAGGTGATCTATCTATGGGAAAATCTCGAGTTTGAAAAGATTTCTCCTTTAAATCTAACCGAAATAACAAAGGGGAATCCCTGGATTTGAAATCCAATGGTGAATAAAATTCACCTAATAACCCAAAGGTCCAAAACGAATGATGGATGCAAATCAAATCTCTCAATGAAGATTCGTCAAAAACTGATTGATTCGGCTGCTTCTCCTATAAATAGGAGCCAAGAGATACAGATAAAAAAAATATATACAGAGACAGGGAGAGAAAAAAGAAAAGGAAGAGAGCTTTGATACTTTGAGAAACTTGGATCTTCTGCAAAAACCCTAGGTAAGAAAGGGAAAAGCTCCTTGAAAGAAAAAGAGAATTTAATTCTCAACAGAGTTTAATTCTGATATATAAAACAGAAGAATATATTTCTTCTCTCTTTGATAGAGGATCTGCAAAGTGCACATCTCCCCTTGAGGTTGAGAATTTAATTCTCAATGGGTCGAGATCCTGCCATGCAGATCCAAAACATAGAGAGGGAATGGAAGCACGAGAATTTAATTCTCACAGAACTATAGGAATTTAATTCCTTTAAAATAAAACTAGGGCCTGACCCTGTGTTATGGGAATTTAATTCCTTCAGAACAAAAAGAAACAGGGTTTAACCCTAATTAAGAACCTAGTTCTGTTGGAACAGCAGGGATTTAATTCCTTTGATCATAACTTAACAGAAAGTGGAAATTTAATTCTTTAAGAGCTTTTATTAGGGTTTAATCCTATTCGGTTCTTCACATGTATGAGGAATTTAATTCCTACAGAAAATTCAGGGTCCAACCCTATTCAGAATATAAATCTTTAAAAGGAAGTAGGAATTTAATTCCTCTGAAATTATTGTCAGGGTTTAACCCTACGAGGAATTTAATTCCTGGAAAAGATTAACAGATCCTCTAAACAACATACATAGAGGCAGGGTCACGTGTCACCACGTGACCCCCCCAAGAGATCTACAGAAAGCCCTTTTGAGGCAGCACCCCACGTGACCCACGTGACCCTTGACAGAAGCTGTAACACACAAGCACTTGAATGCCCGTCACGTGATGGCACGTGATACTCTGAAAGACGCGATAATCTCAGCAGAATAAATGAAGGGAGGGCGCTCTCACGTGTTGCCACGTGACCCCTCTTGCCTTAGTGTTCAACACTAAATTGGAACTCTCGAATCCAGTATTGAAACATTGTTTGGCCTTAGTGTTCAACACTAATCAAAAAACTTTATTCGCAGTGTTTAACACTGATTACCTTAGTATTTAACACTAATCTGAGATCTCCATTGTCAGTGTTCAACACTGATCTGTTTTAGTGTTTATGCTAATTTGAAAGCCCTGTCGCTGGTGTTTAACACCATTTATCTTTTAGTGTTAAACACTAACTTGTCAATCTCATTCCCAGTGTTCAACACTGGTTGGTCTTTAGTGTTTAACACTAGACATTGGTCCAATTGGCTAAATGGATAGAGGCAAAGCCTCTCCTGATTGGACTTAGCCCAAGCTGGCCATAAGTCCTCAATTCGTAATCAACTGGGCTAATGGGCTCATAACATAATTAATTGGTCTTGATCCCAAATTGGACCAAGGACTATTCAATCCACTCCGGTTCTAGGGTACATCTCTCACTCCTTTGATATTTGGCATTGTAATCCCTCAATGTCTTCAAAGAGGTGATGGGTCCCGACGACTACACATTGATATGGACTGCGGGGTCCTTAAACCCGTGTCTAATGCAAAATTCCTGGTTACGTGGAACGCGGATAATGTCACTCTTTGACCCCGCGGAAAACGACCAGAGCGGAACCTGGTCCTCGCAGAGCACGGCAGTGAACCCGTGTGAAGCATCCAGAGCGGAGCCTAGTCCTCGCCGAGCGCGGCAGTGAACCCGTGTGAAGCATCTAGTGCAAAATTTCTGGTTACGTGGAATGCGGATAACGTCACTCTTTGACCCCGCGGAAAACGTCCAGAGCGGAGCCTGGTCCTCGCTAAGCACGGCAGTGAACCCGTGTGAAGCATCCAGAGCACATACTGGACCGTAATGTCCTTAAACTACCCATGGACCGCAATGTCCTTAAACTACCCATGGACCGCAATGTCCTTAAACTAGAACAATAGAGCTCCCCCTGCATGCTCTTTTGTTGGATCTAAACGGTCCCGTTTAAGCTGATCTTAGCCTTAAAGATGGCTAACGTATCCTTAAACCTTCAAACAGACTGGACTATGAATCCCCCAAATCAACTCTGGCTCAAGGGTACATCTCTGAACTCCTCTGACATCCGTCGTTGTAATCCTTCAACGTCGTCAGAGAGGTGATGGGTCCCGACGGCCATACATTCAATGGACCACTAGGTCCCTAAACTGGAACAATAGAGCCCGCATGCTCTTTTGTCGGATCTAAACGATCCCGTTAAGTTGATCTTAGTCACAAAGTTAGACTAACGTATCCTTAACAAACGTTTGAGTTGATCTTAGCCTCAAGTATGGCTGACGTATCCTCAAACCAAACCCCCAAACCCAAATCTAAGATAATACGGATTTGGACTAGTCCACGCCCTACGGGCGACGACATAACTCAGTCTCCGTAAACAATCCACGGGCAACAAAACACAAAACAAACACCCACGACACGAAGTGACCATCTGGAGAAGGAGAAAGTTGTTACCGCAATGCGGTAGCGTAATTAACTGCAGGGGCTTGCGCCTGCAGGGAAGAGCGTCCCCACAATCAAAAACCCCTCAAACGAGGGGGAATCTGACGAAGTCTGCTACATCGGACGCATCCGTCTAAACCTTCGATACATGGTGCCATAAATCAACTTGGCATCTTCGGAGAGGTGGACGGATAGCACCAATTAGCATCTGCTCCGAATCTCAGCGCCAAGACCAACCGCAGTCCTGCGCGCCGCCGTTCGGAGGGGAACACATCCTTCAAATGTTCCTAGTCGTGGGAGTATCGAGACAGGGCATCGATATTCCAGAGTAGACTAGCGTATACGCTTCTCAACCCATATGATGGGCGATGGATGATCCCATATCTATTGGTGTTTGACATCAGAGAAGGTATACGGGTGCTCAGTGGAAACTGGGTACACTGAACGGACTCGCCGAGAACTCCTAGATGGTATTATACCTATCGTCAGATAGCAATTCTCTGATGACACTGGTACAGCTTAGTCTGTCGACTCGAGATCGTCATAGAGTCTTGTGTGATTCCCACTGTGCTTTGATTTCCACCATACCACGGTCAAGAGATCGTGAAAAAAGGTGGTTTTTGGGTACAGTCCCGAATCACAAGGAGGCAATGAGCGATAGGAGGGGATTTGTCTCTCCCGGTATTGGGAGTTGATGTTGCGCTATGCTCGATTGGCCATAACAGGAAATCCCTGGCCAGGGTTGCTGAGATTTACTGGTAAGTGTTATCAGTAGTTTCTCGAACCGTTATGGACCTTGCATCGGCATGACTTATCAGGCAATTGGGGTCTGATGGTATACCACCCCCAGGCTGTGATATGCGACATATCTGACGAAGAGACCGGACTGTACGGTAGTGTTACTGACTGGATTCGCAGGAGTATGAGCATGCTTGCTTGTTGATTTTCTGATCGCTCAATACCCGGGTGGCCGTTACGTTTAGAAGACCGCTTGCGGCTTGTGAGTGTTTGATATGATCATCACCTACTGCCGGCGTATTGACGGGTCTTTAGAGTCCTACACAGAGGTTTCCTGGTTCATGCGAAATGGAGTAGGAGCACATATGTAATATGTGCGGGACCGAGATTAATGCGCGTATGTGATACCGCATTCTATTCTCGTGATATGTGATATCGGTCGGTTGTATGTGATATAGCCGGGTTATCGGATCAAGTGTTGATTCGATAAGTTGATTCATATGATATTAGTCGGTTGTATGTGATATAGCCGGATTATTAAATCAAGTGTTGATTTGATAATTTAATGTATAATTATATATTTGATATATTAATTTACATTAACTAATATTTGCTCACTAAGTATTCTTTTTCTCACTTATATTCATATAGTATATATGTGATATATATTAATGTACATTTTATTGTGTCATACTTGATGCCACATGCTTCATGAGTGTATAAGACTTACACTATAGTTAGGATAATCCTAGGGTTTATATTTATCAAAGTAAATCAAAATTGGATGGATTTTGTCATGGTAGAAGCTTTGAGAAAGCTTGTGGATAACTTTTGACTAAGTCCACCATTTTTGTCATGTTTGAGATATTTATTAACCTAACCATTATCCTCACCATGGTTAACTCTCTACATGAGTTAGTGTATGACACTAACTCACCCATGGTTCATATTCTCACCTCATGAGTTCTTTCTTGATCACTTCACTTCATCTTCTTTCTCATGAGAAAAAACTTGCTAGCTTTTTTCTAAGTGATGAAATAATGTGAGAAAAAGAAAACTAAAGAGAGCCCAATTCCTACTTCATCATCCTCTACTATTAGCCATAGGGTGTTTGCTTCACTAAACTCTAATTTAGTGAAGAGGTAGCATGAGCTTGAGTTTTCTCGACGTAGATCATTTTCGGTCTCGAAAACTTCGAGCAAGTTTGCATTTTTCACCTTGTGGAGCCTCTCAAGAGTTCGGGAGATTCTTACTCGCGGCGAAGGGACTTCTACAGAGAGCATTTGAAGTGAAGGACCGGTTTACAAAGGTTGTATTCCGCATTCACTTAGTTGCAAAGTTGTTTGCATGATCTATTGTTTAAATTTCTAGTTAAGATTCTAGGGTTAGAGTTATTTAGAACGGTAAAAATTTGAAAACGGCATGGACGATACCTCCCGAATCCTTGCTGCCGCGCTAAGTAACCCTACACATGCTGGACCCGGTACGGTACCCCAGGGCAAGAAGATCGTATAGAAAGGCGTTGAGCCCGGCAGGGGAACACTACCTACCGGTGATGGTTTTGGACTCGGCGGATATCCGGAGGATACCGACCGGAGCGATTGAGACAGATGGATATGAAGGCCGATCTGATGAGACGGCGCCTGAGATATGAGGATTTACGTATCGATGCTGGACACAGGTTTTATGATGATTTCGAGTGTCGATACTGGGCACTCAGGTTTCATGATGATTTGATGTGTCGTTGATGGACACACATTGGATGATACACGTATATGCATACGGATGATATAGATGACTTGGTACTATATACTGATACTGGCACGACATTGTTATTTTACATATATGTATACACGATCACCCTGGATACCACACGGTATGATGTTTTTATATTACAATATGACCTAGGAGATCGTTATACATTCGGTTTCTACCTGCTGATATTTTCTACTTACGAGTTGGCAACCCACCCCCGTTGTGCCATAGTTTTCTTGCAGGATCGACCGTTCGGATCAGTAGTGGTTTGCTGGTACACAGCTATCTTCCGGGGGATTTGCATTGGTGGGTGGGGTACACTTTGGATCGTGACCACCATTTGTATACATTATTTTTTAGTTGTATTTAGTTAAAGCTCTATCAACCAGACTATGTATATTTGGTAGACTTAGAAATCACAGACTTGTATATTCTTTTAGAGTTAGAGCGAGATGTGTGTATTATTCTTTATTCTGGGTTTTGATGATGCTTTGGCTTCTTTACTTTCTTTCTGTGTTTGATCTTCATCTTGGGCGTCGTATATTTTTGTATTGCGTAGTTGTTCCGCCAATTGGTGAAGAGGTAGCTCCTACTTAGGGATTCCTATATTATTATTGTTATGTATTGGTTTTGGATTGAAATTTACAAAGGAAGTGCTTCCCAAATTTCAAATGACGAAAATGTTTTCATAACTGGTATACAACTCACTGTATTTTCATATAACATTACTTATACGTTTAAAAAAGAATTTGAACTCATTATACATTTAATTCAAAACTGCTCCTCTATTATTTTCCTAAAAAGGTTTAGATTTCTGGGCTTTCGGCTTACTTGGATTATGGTGGGGTCCTATAGACTTCACGTGATTCAAGTGCCGGTCACGTGCCAATTCCGGGTTGTGACAAAGTTGGTATCAGAGCGTTAGGTTTAACCTTGGTTCGATTCTAGGTTTGACTATGCGGAGTCTAGGACATATATATATTTTGGAACCCATGCTTGACCATACGGAACTTAGACTTAGACTTAACTGAGGGGCTATTAGACCCGAACCTTCGTTATATAGGTTGACCTTGGTTGATGGAGTAGGTGACTTAAGTAGAGTGACGTAAGAACGTATGATCTTACGATACACTGCTCCGCTTAAGTGATCTTAGGATGTGCATTTCTTGAGATTCGTTATTCTATTCATTCCTATGATCTATCCTCATCGATATTGTTTACGGTTCCTGTCACCATGGCTATGAGAGCAGAGAGAGCTGCGACTAGAGATGCGGTCAGTGCGAGCTCATCAGTGACGAGGGTTAACCATGATATTCTTCCGGTGACGTAAGAACGTATTGATTTATTGATTATGCTAAGATTTCTCGTTCTAGATCTGCACCAGATGATCGAGCCATCGCTAGAGGCCAACCAGATTGTGAAGACTGTTGATATACAGCCTACTCCAGAAATCGACGTGTTGTCTACCGCACAGACAGATGAACCGGTTGTTGCCGAGATTGACGAGATGTCGCCTCCAGAGTTTATAAAGATGAAGCCACATGAGTTTACTGATAGGGATGTGACCGAAGATCGCTAGTCACCCTTGGATAAGTGACTAGGATAATGTATTCGTTAGGATGTCCGATGTGAGATCATTAAGTTGAGTAGTTTCAGTTAGAGGGGCCTCACCCAGACGTGTTGTGAGTGGATCGAGAAAGGACGAATAAAGCGTATTTCTCCGATAACTTGGACGAGTTTCCGAGGACATAATCGGCTAGATATCTTCCACGGAGTGGTGAAGATACCCGAGGTCGTAACTTTGAGTCCTTACGGGAGACTCCGGATATGACTATTGCCAAATATGGATTGCGGTCTACACAGCTACCATGATATGTTTCCGAATTGGTCGATATTGAAGGAAAGTGGATAAGAGATTCGTGTGAGCTCTTAATGAGTCATTCTTCTCCGTTGAAACAGAGAATTGATACGTACGCAGAGGCGTTGGATATGACCACATTTCCATAGGAGAGTCGCGATGAGATCGCAGCTGTCCCGGAACGTAAGCGGATTAAGTAGAGAGTGCCAGTTCCGGGCAATTCGGCGGAGGTAAGATCGGAAGAGACCATAGCAGGTTCTTTCCAGGACGCCATAGCGATAAAGACTTGGACATGGGGTCGGTTGTATCGTATATATTCAGAGGGATAGAGGTCGCCGCTATTGACGTGCTACATTACGAGTGGCCATGTAAATTGGCCAGGAGATGTTCAGAGAAGCGTCAGAACGGGACGGTTTCTGTCGTTACTCCTAACTAGGTCGTCAAGTCGAGAGATCGTGGAATTGGTGATCCACAGAGAGAAGCAAGTACCCAGAGACAGAGGACGCCAGACCGCGGGCAGGAGGCAAGTATATATTCTTGCTCTGCCAGCTTTGGGTACACCGGCACCTTTCGACATTGAAGGAGCTGTACCTCAATGTCATTTATTTGTGATTTGTGTTTTGGTGATTCGGATATCACGTTTCCACCATTTTGATCCTGGTATTTTTGGATGATTAGTTTCATGATTGATATTTTCGTGCACTGTATTTGCACTTGATTTATGTTTTATACACCGTTATATTTGATTTACGTTTTGTGCATATCCATTGCACTTGATATCGATTTGGTGCACTTGTAGCACATATTTATGATTCTGTGTATCCCGATACAGTCAATTTTGATTTCGTGCATATAGTATGCACTTGATTTTGACTTATGCACTCGGTATAGTTCACATGCGCTTCTAGTGCATTGATTTGGGTTTTATGCACGCAGTTGCACATATTTATGATTTCATACATCTCGGTATACTCGACTTTGATTTCGTGTATATTGTATACCGTTGATCTTGCTTCACGTGGTGATCGGCCATTGGGGACGTCTTTTCGACAGTAGGAGTCAGAGACAGCCTGTCACTTCCACCAACCGACGTCCGAAACGTGGCCCATATCCCAACTGGCGATCGGCTGGAACGGCGCCCCCTCTTTAAAGCACGATTATTTCATTGTTCCGCTGACGCCATCGGAGATACGCACGAAAATTCAGGCGAACGATGAGGCGACACGTGGGCCCAAAGATCGAAACGACGTAACCACCAAACGCCATGCCGTTCCCGGGCGATCCACGTTATGATTCCTTGGCGCCAAAATGAACGAAAGAAAACCGAGCAGGCCACTCTCGACCCGACTCATGAATAGGTCGGAACGAGAGTGGGGGCTAATGATGATGCTCACAAGTGGTGTCTTTTCAAATTACTACACGTGGCGGATGAAATGTCCCGAAGGCTACGGAGGTGGAATAGATAGGTTGCATTATGAGGATTCCTCGGGATCCCCTTATCGAGAAACGTATCCGACCTTTCGAGAGACCTCCCTGAATACATACCACCTTCACCTAGAAAACTACCAGCAGCTCGTCTCCGAGCTTTCTCAGTCTCCTTGCTCGTCTCCGAGCCGTCTGATGTGCCGAGCTTTCTCGGCCTCCCAGCTCGTCTCCGATCTCCTGACGTGCCGAGCTTCCTCGGCCTCTCCCGATCAACCAAGAGCGTGGATCCCATGCGCCCCGCAACAGCTCCGCACATATCGCCAGGGCGAGATATCCGCCTCCCCATGATCCGCGTCCCATGCTAGCGCATCCTCCCATTAATAGGCGTATCCCCCCATTAATGAGCGCATCCCGCCATTCAAGACGAGAATAATGCTGGGACGTAACTGACGGCGGTGATCTCACACCTGCTCACTCCACGCGACCCCTATATAAACCCTTCTCTCAAACGACTCAGCTATCTCGAATTTATTTCCAATACACCGTTGCTTTGCACTTATTCCTCGGCTCTAACTTGATCGTCGGAGGGTCCTACGGCGGTCACCCATCCCGGAACTTCTTTGCAGGTAGCTCGGCATCCAACATCAACCCATTGAGATCCACACTCAGCAACTCCCAATCAAATCTCAGCCGTCAAAGACCGCCATCAAAGACTGCCATCAAAGGATCGACGGAGGACAACATCTGAAGGAGATCCCAGCCTCCATCACCAGTCTAAAAGGATATTGGATTCTTCCATATTATATACAATTTTTCAGAAGAAGCGCTGTTACATATGGGAGGAAATAATTGCTCAGATAGTATGCGTTTCATTTGTGATGATTAGTATGTGCCGACACTTCATTATGGTTTTATTTTCTCTTTGTTTTGGTGAATCATACAGCTTTCCCCAGATTTAGATTTGGATCAAGCCTGTTTGCCAATTAACTAATATACATTAAATTTCATGAATAAAGATTTTACTATTTTCAGAATAATATTTGTTGGGAATATTCATTTTTGTGCTATACTATGATTGTTTATTAGCTGACATATGCGAACATATTATTCAGATAAGTGACAAAGTTGACAGCATCTAGTTAATTCTAAGCTATCATGTACATTTTAAACGTTCAATGAATGCATGCATGATATCATTGTTGAAGCCATAAAAATTACGCCTATTTACTAAGAACTTCCAGTATCTTTGGGTTATTTTAACAAAACTATTAAAACTATCAAAAACCTACCAAATTTAACGGTGACAATCTAACACTGTTAGCTCCAAGTTGAAATGACAATTTTGCCCTTATCATTACAAAGTTAATTAATTGTTAAATGCATTATTATTAATTAATAATTTTAATCAACTATTAAATTTGAATTAAAGGATGGGTGGAGAAGGAGATCGACGGCCGACGTGTTGGACGGAGGAAGTCGGCGGCGGCGATATCAAGGTTAGTGAAGAAGATGATGGTGGGGGTCGAGAAGCAGAGGATGGGGGCGGGCTTTGAAGGGATGGGACAGCGTCGAGAGCGGGGGTCGAGAGGCGGGGAATTTAGGAGAGGATTGGGGTTGGGGAAATCGAGGGTAGGAGAGACCTGTGGAAGTAAAAGGGGAGATCCGGCGTAGAGAAGACGGGGCAGGGAAGAAGAAGATGACGAAGATGAGAATGAAGAATGAAGAAGAAGATGATGATAATGATGAGGACGATGATGATGAAGAAGAAGATGGGGGACCACAAAGGATGGGGATAAGAAGGGATACCGGCGGCGGCGGCATGATGGTGAGATGATGATGAGGATGATGATTGATGATGCTCGATATCGGCGATCTCCCAGATCAGGACACGTGGCAGATGACGTGTTCCAGAGCATGCAAGAAAGGACTTACAGTGGCCGACCAGACCACGCCTACGCCCGTCTTACAAGCAAACGCTAGCTCACCTCCGAGCTCCAAGCACAATCGGCCTCCTCGGCCTCACAGCTCGTCTCCGAGCTATCACAAGCCCGAGCCTCCTCGGCCCTCTCAGCTCGCCTCCGGGCTCGAGCAGAACCGAGATACCTCAGTTCTCCCGCTCCTCCGTGAGCTCTCCCGCCGAGGTCATCTTCCTCGGCCTCATCGACCGACCAACAGCACTGCTTGCAGGTGTAACCGCCATCACGTGAATCTCGCCATGCGCGAGATCTCCGCCGGCCACATCCCACGTTCCACGCCACCACGATCCCCCATTAACGAACCTGCCTCGTCATTAATGGGAGGTCCCGCTCATCACGCGAGCGTGACGTCGGGAGCGTAACGGCCGGCGTGATTCTCGGGCCTGCCCCGCCTGCTGCCACTGCTATATAAACCCCCCTCTTAGACGATCAAAGTAAGCCATTTTTACTCCACTAAGTCGTTACTCTGCTCGGATCTCTAGACTAACTTGATCGTCGGAGGGTCCTCGGTGGTACAACCATCCCGGTACTTCCTTGCAGGTAGCTCGCCACCATAACCTCAAACCCATTGAGATCTACACGCTTCAGGAGCGACAGCCTCCAGATCAAATCTCAGCCATCCGTCGCCGCCATCAGCAGATCAATGGGAAGCAACATCTTGACGCGATTCCGACCCGCGTCAGCTGGTGCCGTCTGTAGGAAACTAGATTCCACAAAAACAAAAATTCACCTTCCGATCTCATTCCAATGGCGAGCGATCATCACGACGATCCAAGCACCAACCGCCGCCTCCCTCTCAACGGAGGCGCGGATGAACCCCCTCCACTGAATGCTATCAACGCCCTCGCTGGCCGGATAGACCTACTTGCATCCTTCGTGGAGGCGCTCGTCCGCGTCCAAACGGCGGGGAAAAATCCCCAGGTCGCCGCTCCCCCGCCTCGGGACCGTGACCCCTATAGGGAAAGAGAAGACTCCGTCCGTGTCGGCACTGCCGACCGCCGCCTCATCATTTCCGGCAACCGCGGTTTTCTCGGGCTGACGTATTCGAAAGCCTGGTGGGCACCGCTAAGTTTGGCTCTGAGGTCTTACGCTAGAGAGTTTCGCCCCGAGTCTCGTCGCACCCCTGTCCTTCCCGAGGCGGTGGCAGTCAGCTCGCCTTTTTACAGGCACGACCAGCACCCCCTCTCTCGACGGGGTCGCGCACGCGAGACTCCCCAGGGCAGCTCAAAAACAACCCCACTGGGGGGTGTAAAGAACCTCGCCAAAGGGAACCAAGGCTCGTCGAAAGTCATGGTCATGACGGCCGGGTGTATGTCGGGTGCATACGAGACTCAACACCCTGCACCAGCCGCGGAGGCCGACAGCCGACCGACGAAGAGGCCAAGGGAGACCGTGCCGATCACTTTTGACGACGGGGACTTTCACGGCATATCCTTGCCCCACAATGACCCCTGGTGATTACGGCTCGAGTCCATCAATACAAGGTGCACAGGATCCTGGTCGACTCGGGAAGCTTGGCAGACATTCTCTTTCACGACTGCTTCCTGCGCATAGGGCTCGCCTCGGCGGACCTGAGGCCGACCTCCCACGTCCTCTCAGGATTCACCAACCACTCCATCCCGGCGGAAGGTGTAATCACTCTACAGTTCAACATCGGGGAGGCCAACCGTACGCGGACTCTGCTGTTGGAATTTATCGTAGTGAGAATCTCATCGGCCTACAACATCCTCCTCGGCCCCCCACGCTGAACTCCCTCCGGGCCTAGATATCGACCTATCACCTGGCGATGAAGTTCCCCCTCGACCACGGCGGGATAGGTCGGGTCTATGGAAACCAGCGAATTGCAAAAGTCTGCTTCACCGCAACAACCTCATCGGAGAGACCGGTCGACAATGCCGAAGGTGAGGGAGACATCAGGGGTTCTCTAGACACTCGAGACGAGTAAACCGAGGTCCGAGGGACCCCAGTGGAGCCTCTGACAGAGGTCCCCCTCGTAGAAGGGGACAACGAAAAACTCGTTCAAATCGAGTCGCTTCTGACAGGAACTCGGCGAGATGACCTGGTCCATTTCCTCAGAAACAACTCCGACGTGTTTGCTTGGGCGCCTGCTGACATGCCTGCGATCGACCCCAAAATTATATCTCACAAGCTCGGGGTTGATCCTACGGCCCGACCCATCAGACAGAAAAAGAGAAGCTTCACCCCGGTCAAACAGAAGGCTATCTAGGACGAGGTAGATCGGCTCTCGCCGCCAACTTCATTCGGAATGTGCCCTATTCGGAGTGGCTAGCAAACGTAGTCCTGATCAAGAAATCAAGCGAGAAGTGGCGCATGTGCGTCGACTTCACCGACCTCAATAATGCGTGCCCCAAAGACAACTATCCCCTACCTCGGATAGATCAGCTCGTCGACAGCTCTGCAGGACATGAGCTGTTAAGCTTCATGGATGCCTTCTCCGGCTACAATCAGATCCGTATGAATCCGGCAGACGAAGATCTTACCACATTCACAATGGACCGGGAGGTATACTGTTACAAGGTGATGCCCTTCGGTCTCAAGAACGCCGGAGCTACATACCAACGGTTGGTCAACTGCATGTTCAAGCCATAGATCGGCAGGAACATGGAAGTTTACGTCGACGACATGCTCGTCAAATCAGTCTCGTCAACCGACCACGCTAAGGACCTGAGCGAGGCCTTCAAGGTGCTTCGCAAATTCAAGATGAAGCTGAACCCCGCCAAGTGCGCATTCGGGGTCACCGGGGGAAAGTTTCTCGGTTTCATGGTCACCCACCGTGAGATCGACGCCAACCCGGAAAAAATCGACGCCACCCTCAAAATGGCCGCGCCCAAGACCAACGTCGAGATCATGCGACTAACCAGACGGGTGGCCGCTCTGAGCCGTTTCATGTCGAGGTCTGGGGAAAAGTGCCTCTCATTCTTCAAGGCTCTGAGGAAAATCCCGAGGTTCGAGTGGTCGGAAGAGTGTCAGAACACCTTCGACCAGTTAAAGAGGAACCTTGCGACACCGCCGCTGCTCACCCGACCAGTTGAAAGAGACGAGCTATCGTTGTACCTGGCGGTATCCGACCAAGCGGCAGGATCAGTGCTCGTCCGGGAGGTCGATGGAGTGCAAAAGCCGGTATACTACGTGAGCCACATCTTGAAAGACGCAGAAACGAGGTATCCGGCCATAGAGAAGATCGTCATGGCCCTCATAGTGGCCTCAAGGAAGTTACGACACTACTTCCAGGCGCACACTATCCTTGTCCTTACTGAGCGCCCGCTGGGGGCTATCCTCGCCTCACCCGAATCCTCGGGCCGCTTAGAGAAGTGAAGGTGGGAGCTGTCCCAGTTTGACATAAAATACCGTCCGAGGCAGGCCATCAAAGCACAAGCCCTGGTCGACTTTATTGTCGAGTGCACCATCCCCAGCAAGGAACCGGAGCCCGCGCCGACCCTCGCGGATCAACACCCGATCGTGGGGAGACCCGACTCGGTCCCTGAGTGGGTCATCTACGTCGACGGGTCCTCAACCGAGGAAGGCTGTGGCGCCGGCCTTATCATTCGGGGCCCGAATGAAGCAGAAATGGAATATTCCCTAAAGCTCGGATTCAAGGCTTCAAACAACGCGGCAGAGTACGAAGCCCTGCTGGCCATACTTCGCATGGCCTCCGGGTTGGGGCTGAGGACAATTCGAATCCGCAGTGACTCGGCCCTGGTCGTTGGCCAAGTGACCGGCCACTTCGAGGCTCGGGAACCCCTAATGGTGAAATATCTGGCCGAGGTAAGAAAACTTCGGAAGAATTTCGACGAAGTCTAGATAGAACAAATACCCAGGCAGCTTAATGCCCAGGCCGACGCCCTGAGCAAGCTGGCCTCATCCTACTCGGCCAACAACAAGCGGTCTATCCTCTTCGAAACCTTGCCACGACCCAGCGTGGAAGACAGGGCGACAGTACTCCATGTGTACACAGCGCAGGAAGACGACAAAGACTAGAGGAAGCCCCTCATGGAATTCCTAAGGGATGGAGCGCTCCTAGAAGATCGGGGAGCCGCCCGCCGCCTCCGGGCCAAAGCCCGTCACTTCGTCTGGAGCAATGGGAACCTTTAAAAGAAATCCTTCACTCAGCCCCTGCTCCGGTGCGTCGACCCCTGCGAAGCTGACTACGTCTTCCGTGAAATCCATGAGGGGGTCGGCGGCGCACATTAAGGGGCCCGAACCTTAATCCAGAAGGCATTGCTCCAGGGGTACTACTGGCCAACTATTCACGAGGACGCCCAGAAGCTCGTCCGGAGATGCAAAAGCTGTCAACTCTACGGAAGCATACCTCACCTCCCGGCCACCGAGCTAACCATGCTGACTTCCCCGTGGCCGTTCGCCCAGTGGGGATTGGACACGATAGGCCAGTTCCCTACCGGCACGGGCGGGCACAAATATGTTCTCGTCGCGGTGGATTACTTCACAAAGTGGATCGAAGCCGTCCCCATCAGAAAACCGGACGCTGCCACGACCATCAAGTTCCTGCAGAACAACCTGATACTCCGGTTCGGCATCCCGAGGTGTATCATCACCGACTACGGGACGAACTTCGAGAACGAGAATGTGAAAGATTTCTGCAACGAATATCATATCCTCATGAAATTCGCCGCGGTCACACACCCCCAATGCAACGAGCAGGCCGAAGTCGCCAACCGAGATGTCCTCCGGGGTCTCCGAACCCGTTGGAGCCAAGACAGTTGGGTCGAGAAATTGCCCCGGGTCTTATGGGCCCTGCGCACGTCAAAGAAGACCCCCACCGGGGAAACCCCTTTCAGCCTCTGCTACGGGACCGAGGCGATGGTCCTGACGGAGATCGGGCTACCCAGTCACCGGGTCAAACACTTCGACAACGAAGCAAACACCACGGCACTGCGAACCAACCTGGACATCTTACTGGAGAAATGGGACCGGGCTCAAATCAAGGTTGCCGCCTATCAGCAGAAAACTGCCCGATACTACAACGCGCGGGTCAAGTGTCGTTCCTTCAAGACCGGAGACCTGGTCCTACGGCGAAACGAGTTTGTCGATCAAGGAAGGCTGCATAAGTTCTCTCCGAAATGGGACGGTCCATTCCTCATCTCCGAAGTACTTCCCGGCGGAGCCTACCGCTTACAGGACGCGGACGGCCGCAAGTTTCCATGGCCTTATAACGCTGAGAAGCTTAAGTTGTACCAGTGAAACGGATACCCACGAGTATGCCTCTCCTTTCTCAAAGGCAATGTAAATTTTTCTAAAAAGTTCTTTCTGCTTGAATAATAAGAGGGGAACGCTAGAGCATTGCAAAAAGAGAAGTCTTATTAGTTCAAGAAGGCACTCTGGGCTCCTCAGCCTTACAAAGCCCTCACGAAGAGGCATCCCAGCAGCTACCCTGCTCGGCTATCCCTGGCCGGTAGCTTCCCTACCCCACAATGCCAGGGATCAAAGCCCTCGCCAAGAGGCAGCCCTGCAGCTACCCTGCTCGGCTATCCCTGGCAGGTAGCTCTCTACCCACAACGCCAGGGATTTAAGCCTTCACGAAGAGATGGCCCTACAGCTACCCTGCTCGGATATCCCTGGCTGGTAGCTCCACTATCCCATGACGCCAGGGATCTAAGCCCTCAACAAGAGGCAGCCCTGCAGCTACCCTGCTCGGCTATCCCTGGCTGGTAGTGTCACGCCCCGCTTCCCAAAATACGGAATACGAGAGGTTGAAAAGGCCAGCCATGCTCTTACGGTCGAGGTAATATCTCTCCGTAGTCACACTTCGGCTTATAGCTTTACGTAGTAATCAGTAAACAATGCACAGGTAATGAGAAATGCAACAACTGAAACAACACAAATACAAAGAACTAACCTGGTGGAGATCAAAAGAGTATAGCTCTAGATAGCGAATCAATATGTCCGCGATGTACGTCTGGTCCTGGTCCAAGCTAGATCCACTTCTCACTCTGAGCATGCATACTCAGGTCGTCAAAGCGACGCGATAGCAATATATATATAGATGCAAGTGGTAACTCGTACAGTAATAATGAATATATATAACAGTAAATCAAGATAGTAAAGATGTGAACATGAAGTAGCCAATGCGGGTGTTTAATAGAGCAGGTGAACAGTAAAGCAGTAAAATAGTATTTCCGGTGTGTCGATTCAGTAGGCAATGCATGTCAATATCACCATCCTTATCAGTCTCTGAGTCTCACTGTACAGGTCACTAAGCCTACCGTCAGTCCAAGTGTGAGAGTCAACCACTCGTGAGTATCCCCCACCCAAGGGTAGGACCCAAGGGCAAGGGAACACGGACCCGAGTCGCTCATAATAATCAATGATATCCCTATATATCTCCATATATCTCCATATGTGCCGGCATGGGACTCCCGAGAATCTGTTGAACTCATACTCAAACTACCCCACACCCCATGGTCTACATCAAACGTCAACCATAAACTCAAATACCAGCCGGTCCATGACGAGTCTACGCGAGAACTGGAGACAGGATCTCCATCAAGCCTGTCCCGACTGATAACCAAGATAAATGGGTAGTGTTTGGTGCCTTACCTGTGACACCCATACAAGTACTTTCATAATTGTCCCATACCAATTATAGTCACACTTATACATGTCCCACAGACGTCGACAATGCAAAGAATCAATAGGGTTCACTAATTGTGTACAAGTACGAGTCACTTCCACTTATCCATTCATACTCAACACTAACGTACTTGCCACAATCACCACTAATACCTAACACTGGGTAATGCACATGATCACTAGATTACCAATGCAATGACATATATATAAGGTGATGAGAATACGATAATTCAGGCATGGTTAAGAAGTCATAAGTCGGTGTCCTACCACTTGCATAATTTATCATAAATCCTACGTGCAAAATTTAGCGAAACAATAAAAAAAGGGGTAAGCAGTATGTCTAATTATCTATCCATCAAAATTAGTTTCACGTTAATCGGGTTTCAGGATCACTAGATATGACCATTTCATTTTAAGCGTTCACTGCTAGAAATCCGGTTTCAAAATCGGAAGTCCGTTTAGTAACGCATTTTAATCCCAGTTGGGATCAGAATTTAGCGACGCTACAGTTGAATGAAATTTAGGGTTTTCAATAAGGTTTCTAACTCACTAGACGGATTCTCAATCGCGTCTCTACGTCAGAAGTTATGCACTGTTCAACACTAGAGTATCAGTTCTGGTTCTGTTTGGGACTGCTATACGTCCCGATCTTTTAAATTACAGTTTAAATAGTAAACGACGATAAAATGGGGTGAAATCACTTGAGTTATTTATCTAACAGATTCAACTTCAATAAAGTGTAGGGTTTCGCAACATACAAGTTCAGGAAGCAAGCTAGTAATCATTACGAGACAGAAAACAACAACCAGAGCTGCTATGGACTGCAGTCCAGAGCCGCTCTCCGAACCAATTCTCGTCATAATTTCAGTACAGAAAAAATTAAGAACTTGCAAAGGGTTACAGGTCGTCGAGTCGTCTTCGTTTTGAGCCCTCTAACGCCTCATTTCAATATGTTCACAATTAATTGTGATTTTAACAAATTTTAGGTGCGGGAAATTCCCAGTTTTTACGGGTGTATTTGGGGGTGCTCGTTTAAACCATTAACAATTGTATTTTCCAGTAAAATTTCTACACAGTGCTCATTTCCATACGGGCCACAATATGCAATCAAGTTCCGTCAACTTAAATGAAGGCTTTCATTTGGATCTTGCACCAAACACTTATGTCATTCAAGTTTTCATGAATCGCAAATGGGGAATTAATACGGTTTTGTTTTGTAATGGAAATAAACTAGCATGTAGCAAGCAGGGTACTTGCCTGGAGACGCTTTGGCGATGCACGGCAGCGGCAACGACACGAACGCGCGACGAACGGCGCGGCTAGGGTTTGCGGCCTCGGCTCGCGTTTCGGGTTCGACGTCGGAGTTGTCCGGGGGTAACTCGTGTTCGCTAGAAGTGGAGTGGGATGCTCTGTCGATCTCCTGGGATGTGTTGGGGTCGACGATGTCGGCGGTGGTCACTCCGGCGATGTGCACAGTGGGGGTAGAGATGTGGGTTTTGGAGAGAGAGAGAGGGGAGGCAGTGGGGCTCGGGTTTGGAAGAGATGGTGATGTTGCTGGGGTGAAGAGGTGTCGACTGAGGCGGTTCAGGCGCAGTGGGGGCTCGCCGGCGTCGAGGGTGCAGGGGTGGTCGAGCTCGGGTGTGCAGTGTGGGGGAAAGGTGGCTGGAGAAGGTGAGGAGAGGGCTCCATTGATGGTGAGAAGAGAGCGAGGGAGTCGACGAGGTGATTGTAGTGGTCGTCCTCGGCGGCGGCGGCATCGTCGTCGTCGGTGCAGGGACTCGAAGGGTGCTGTGGGTTTTCTTGGAGAGAGAAAGTTTGAGAGCGAGAGTGAGGGGTGAGAGGAGAAAGGGGAGACGAGGGGTTGATGAGCTCGGGCGCACGGTCGTGGGGAACGAACGGGAGAATATGGGCGGTGAAGTGGGGAGCTTGGGGACAAGGGTTCGCGACGTGGGGAGTGCATGAGGGAGGAATGAGCAGGAGAACGGACGTGGGGAAGAAGAAGTTAAAGAAGCGGGTCGGGTAGGGTTAGGCGGGCACGGGTTGTTGGGTTAGGGAACTTGGGCTAGGCCGGGGGTTAATAGGGAAAATTATTTAGTTTTGGGCTTTAGGGAAAAGGCTGGGCCGGCTTGGGATTTTAATTCTAATTGTGAGAGAAAAAGGAATGGGCCGGGGGTGGGTTTAATGGGTATAAATAAGTTTATTTAAAATTTGTTTTAGTTTGTAAAGTTTTCTGTTGGGCTTGGGAAAAAAATGGGCTTGGGAAAAATGGAAATGGGGAAAAGAAATTGGGGAAAGGAGATGAGCCGGCTAAAAGAAAATAAAAGGGAGAAAATAGAAAGGGTTTAGATAAATTAGGGTTAGGGATTTTAAAATACTAAAATAATTATAAAATAAATAAATTTTAAGAGTAAAAAAATACGGATATTGGTATAAAAAGGGACTGGGTATTACAGGTAGCTTCCCTACCCCATATCGCCAGGGATCAAAGCCCTCGCCAAGAGGCACCGGGAAGTAACCCTGTTCGGCCATCCTTAAGGACAAAAAGCCCTCGCCAAGAGGCACCGGACAGTAACCCTGCTCGGCCATCCTTAGTAGGCCACTTACGGCCCCTCCCGCGCTAAGGATGAAAAGCCCTCGCAAGATGCAACCGGGCCCACCCTTGCACGGTTATCCCTAGCTGGTAGCTCCCTACCCCAACAAACCAGGGATCAAAATCCTCACAGAGGTAACCGGACCCGCCCTTGCTCGGTTATCCCTAGCTGGTAGCTCCCTACCAAACCAAGGATCAAAGCCCTCGGCAAGAGGCACCGGACAGTAACCCTGCTCGGCCAGTCCTTAAGGATCAAAGCCCTCGTCAAGAGGCACCGAGCAGCTGCCCTGCTCGGACCCATCCTTAGTAGGCCACTTACGGCCCCTCCCGCGTTAAAGATCAAAGCCTTCACCAAGAGGCACCGAGCAGCTACCCTGCTCGGCCATCCTTCACAGGCCTCCTACGGCCCCTCCCGCGCTAAGGATCAAAGCCCTCACCAAGAAGCACCGAGCAGCTACCCTGCTCGGCCATCCTTAGCAGGTCTCCTATGGCCCCTCCCGCGCTAAGGATCAAAGCCCTCACCAAGAGACACCGAGCGGCTACCCTGCTCGGTCATCACTATTGAAGCCCCAACAAGAGGCATCCGGGCTATCAACGTCTTAGCGATCTCCACTTCGACTTCGGGGCCATGGAGATACCGTCTTCCCGCCGGTCCTCGCACACTCGGCAAATGATCAGAGTCAAGTCGACGAGTAATCGCTAGACGAGGAACATGCCGACCATAAAAGCAGTACTGTGCAAATACAAGTGTCTACCAACAAAAGAAAGTACAAACACAAGCACTACCGCAAAAACAAAAATCTTTATTCAAAAAGTCAAAGCTTTTACAAGGGTATTATGGGCTCCCCAGCTTTATCAAGTTACCCGAAGGTTTACAAAAGGGAAGTTCTGGCCGCAAGCACGGCCTAGACCTCGCTTCCCTCATCACTGTCGACCGGAGGCATGACCACTGAAAGTGGGACCCGAGCTCGAAGCTCACCGTCGGCAAACTCTGGGAGCTGCTCCTTGACGGCATCAAGAGCTTTGTTCCATACAACGGCGGAGGCCTCGTCGAGGTCGGCGTAAAACCGGTCCGACCCCTTGTAATCAGCCACCGCCTTTTTAGCTCGGATCTCGGCAAGCTCCGCCACCCGAAGCGCCACCTCGGCATCCCGCCTGCTTTCTTGCATCCCTCTCCTTCTCCATGGCCGCAAAGCGATTGGCCAGGTCCACCAACTTCGTCTCGGCGACCCGGTGGGACCCACTCAGGCGGCGATAGGACTCCAGGCACTTTGAAACGGTGAGATCCGCGGCTTCTGACCAGGCTTTGAGGACGATCGACCTCTCCCTTTCCAGACGCAGCTCAAGTCCCAGATCCTCGACCTCCGAATAAGACTCTTCTGCTGACCTCGCAGCCCGAATAGCCCCCTCGGCTTCCATACGAGTAACAAGGACGCAGTGCTGAAGGACTTGGCGAAAAATGGCCGAGAAACTTAAGGATACCCGAACTAAGAAAAGGTTGCTCGAAGTAACACATGGGGGAGTACATACCTGAACCGCCTCCTGTAAAATAGCCACCATTTGGGCCCTCAAGGTCCCCCGCGGCATCTGGCCCCCGGCCGACTCCTCCATACCAGCAAGAAGGCTGGCGGCAACGGAAAGCCCCGACGGGACCACGAACTGGGCGTCCGCCTCCTGCATGGGAGTCCCCTCCAGAACCTCCGTCGGCGACGTCCGAGAGACCGTCCTCTTACGCTTAAGAGGAATCCCATCCTCGCCCTCTCCTGCATCCCTCGTCTGAGATTCGGGAACCCGTGTACGCCTTTGGCCGCCGCCGGAACAGTCGTCAGGAGCTCGTGACGGGGCAGGTGGCCCCGCCGTCGGAGGCACATCTAGCTCAGGGCTCGAGTCAGCCAGAGGCGCGGCAGCACCGCCGTCCCCCCTCCAGGAATGAGCGCCGAAGGCGCCGAGAGTCTGGGATCGCACCATCTGTCCTGCCAAAAGGAAGAAGTCCTCGAGAAGAGGAAACGCAAGATCCGACCTAAAAGGAGAGTGCCGAGCAAATAAGACTCAAAACGAGAAAATTGTGAAGAGAGAGAGAGAGAGAGAGATCCTGAATCAAGCCTCCCTATTTATGCTATCGGCGTCCTCATCCAGCGGCGACGGTCGACTCCCGCCAAAACGATTCAGTACACTCGACGACCACGATCACTCCACCTGTCGCAAGCGCATTGGCAGCATCTCATCAGACGCCAGAAGCCTGCAGCACGTCACATCAACCGACCGGCACCCAACGCGTGGCCTGTCGCTTCAGCAAAAGTGCACACGAACCGGCGCACCCTCTTTAATGCAAAGGATCTCCCCCTGATTCGCTGACCTCATCCAGAAAAGACAAACAATTGTCCAGAGACACGCCCGACGATATCTTCGGAAAGGAGCTCACCTCGGGTGATCCGGCAAACCACTCTCGACCCGACCCGTCGGCTGGTCGGGACGAGAGTGGGGGGCTAATGATGATGCTCGATATCGGCGATCTCCCAGATCAGGACACGTGGCAGATGACGTGTCCCAGAGCATGCAAGAAAGGACTTACAGTGGCCGACCAGACCACACCTACGCCCGTTCTACAAGCAAACACTGGCTCACCTCCGAGCTCCAAGCACAATCGGCCTCCTTGGCCTCACAGCTCGTCTCCGAGCTATCACAGGCCCGAGCCTCCTCGACCCTCTCAGCCCGCCTCCGGGCTCGAGCAGAACCGAGGTACCTCGGCTCTCCCGCTCCTCCGCGAGCTCTCCCGCCGAGGTCATCTTCCTCGGCCTCATCGACCGACCAACAGCACCGCTTGCAGGCGTAACCGCCATCCCATGAATCTCGCCATGCGCGAGATCTCCGCCGGCCACATCCCATATTCCACGCCACCACGATCCCCCATTAACGAGCCCGTCTCGCCATTAATGGAAGGTCCCGCTCATCACGCGGGCGTGACGTCGGGAGCGTAACGGCCGGCGTGATTCTCACGCCTGCCCTGCCTGCTGCCACCGCTATATAAACCCCCCTCTCAGAAGATCGAGGTAAGCCATTTTTACTCCACTAAGCCGTTACTCTGCTCGCATCTCTAAACTAACTTGATCGTCGGAGGGTCCTCGATGGTACAACCACCCCGGGACTTCTTTGCAGGTAGCTCGGCAACCACAACCTCAAACCCATTGAGATCCATACGCTTCAGGAGCGACAGCCTACAGATCCAATCTCAGCCATCCGTCGCCGCCATCAGCAGATCAACGGGAAGCAACATCTTGACGCGATTCCGACCCGTGTCAATGATGATGATGATGATGAGAATGATGAAGAAGAAGCAGCAGCAGCATAAGATGGGGGACCGCAGAGGGTGGGGGTAAGGAGGGGCAACGGAGGCGCGCTGCCGTGGTGGTGCCCGGGAAGGAAGGAAAGGGGTGGGTTATTTTTTGATTTTTTAGAAATTAAGTTTAGAGTTGAAAGAGGGGCAATCTGGGGGTTTTAAAATTTGTTTGCTGACGTGGCAACTTGGTTGACATGGCGCTGAAGTGGCATAAACAGTGCCGGCGTTGCACCGTTAAATTTGGTAGTTTCTTGATAGTTTTAAAACTATTGGTAGTTTTGTTAAAATGGCCCAAACATATTAGGAGTTTTTAGTAAATATGAAAACATAATATTAGAAGTGCAATATTTTTCCTACCCGCAATTTATCTATCCAAAAGTTTACTCAAGTGGTATGACCCACAATACCTTGATAATAGTTTCAAACAGTTGAGCCCACGCTATTTATCTTTTTAATAAACTTTTGGGGTTACAGGTTACAAATTGGGATAGTGGGTCTTTTTAATAAACTTTTGGGGTTACAGGTTACAAATTGGGATAGTGAAAGTATTTTTGATTTTATAATATGGGTAGTTGCTAATTTGGTTTCTGAGTTAATGTGCTATTGGTTTGCAAACCATATATACCAGCGAGCGTTTTGACACATACTTTGCATGTCAATAAAGCTGATATGACATCAAGTATGATGAGGTTCGTCAATTCTGTTAGTTCGATATATTAGGCTTTATTATTTAAATTTATTATTAATTTATTGTTTTAAAATATTTGATACTATTTGCAAAGTTAGTTATGGTGAATTTTCATGCCATGTGTCAATCTCTGTCAATCTCATAATCAATTGGCAATTCCAATTTCGAAGACCTACTTCTTTGGATGAGAGAGAGAGAGAGAGAGGTGAAATCAAAATGACAATCTCTGTCAATTCTTTTACCCTGTTTGAGTCAAAACGACAATCCATTGCCAAAATCAAAGTTAAAATCAAATGGGTCCTAGCCGGGATCCAATTCAAGTAGGCACAAGTCCAAACCTAAGTCATGTGAGTCCAAGCTCAAGCATGAAGTTAGCCCCATGCCAAGAGAAGAGAAGAAAAATGTTAAATTAATATGACACGTAATTTAGTAAAGTAGAAATGTAAAAGAAATGGGCAAAATTCCTAAATTTTGTAAAGCCCAAGGGCAAAAGTGCAAAAAGTGTGCACATGTGTAAAAGAATATGCAAAAAAACCAAAATTGTAAAGCTCAAGAGCTAAGATGCAAATGTATAAGGCTATACAAGCCAACCATATGACGCAATAATAACAACTATGATTCTTTTGCAATCCCTAGGGTTTTGTACATCCACTCTCATTTTGAGGCGAGCCCTCTCTTCTTCCTCTTCAAGAGAGACTCAAAGCGAAAGAGAATTTCTTTTGGATCTCTCTCATCTCTTCTCTCTGCTTCTTCCTCAAAACAACTCATTAAAAGAAAACCCATGTCTCTAGGAAGAACTTCATCCCAAAGAATCCAAGATCATAACTCAACAAAAAAGCAACCTTTCTTCATTGAGTTTGAAAAACAAGAGAAGAGAAGAACTCCCAATGGTTTTCACCCTAAACAAACATATTTGAACGAAAGATCCTGATGAAAATCTTCGTCCTTCATCACTGCATCGCCTCCGCTCGTTGACAGGATCCTCAAAGGGATCTATGCCACGGACATCCCCCAAGAGGAATGTCCATATTGAAAATTCCCGCGTGGGGATTTTCCACCATTTATGATATCCGTTCGTATATCCCAAAAGGATATCCGTCTGCGGATATCTCCAAAAAGATACCCGTCAGCGGACATCTCTCAGGAGATACCGCTGACATCTCCAAAGAGATACCCGTCTTTTCTCTCTATCACTCTCTCATACATTTGTACACTAGAAAAAAATTTGGGATCCATGCACATACACACATTACAAGATGAGTTCGCATAATACGCATGACCGTTAATCGGAGGTTCCCTCACATCAAAGCGTTGGGTAATTAACAGCAGTTTTGTCCACGGCAGCTGAATATTAGAATCTTCACGATCAATAAACCCTTACCCACCATCGGACGGGAAGAATCTGCACATGTCTGAATCAGGTACACATCCATCTCCATACGGTGACGAAAAACACTCTGCATGCCCTTAAAAAAAAGCCCTTCAAGATCTCAGTAAAATATATTATTGGCAAACAAAAATCTCACCCCTTTATTAACAAAAGAATATTTCTGCTAATGTCTTCAAGAATTTAAAAAAACTCGAATAATGGTGGCAAAAGTCAACAGCAAACAAAACAACTTTATGACTTTGTAATTTTTCTATCAATTCTCTAACAAGGTTACCATTTAAAATGGGCAATTAGGATATAAGAGTGATCAATTGCATATCCCATGCAGGCTTAGCCATCTTCAAAGATTATGCTCAACTACAAATTAGTGGAGTAAAATGGAAAAAAGAGGAAAAGATAATTATGGCGAAAATATAACAAAATAACCAAACTAAACAAATTATACAAAGCAAAAAATTACAAGCAAAAAACTGAATTTTTACCGAGGTGCCCTGAAAGCCGGCTTGTGCTGCTGCTTGTCATATACCATTTTGTAGAGTATGAGCAAGATTAAAATATGAAATACAGAATTGTTATCTATTTATTCATAACAGGGTTGAGCTAGAACAACCACCTATTGCAATTTCATATAATTTCATTTCTTGTATATTTATAAATTCTGAAGCTGGTTACATATAATTTCACTGTACCATCATATCATGCACCACTTACAAATGAGCCATAGTTTTACACAATTTGTAACAGGCTCTTGAATTTTCTTCACATTCATCCCTATTGTTGTCAAGTACAAACCAAGTCGCTAGACTCGGAAATAAAAAAATGCTGCAGTATGATTCCAGTGTCATAAACTAGAAATTGAAATGCATGTTGCTGTTTTCGAACAAAATCTTGAAAAGAATACGGATTAGAGATCCATACAAGGTTATGTATATTCAGGCATGACCTTTTTGAGGAAAGAAATGGGTTGCGAGTCTTGAGGAGAGAGTTGGTCGAATGGAACATAGTTTTGCTCCTTGTCATATACATGGCACATCGTCATTATCGTCTTCATTAGACGCCAATTCCAGTTGGCTTCATTGAGATGCTGCAGCCAAGTATAAAAATTACAAATAAATATAAGCAACGTGTCGGCATTGTATTAGAGAGAATATGATGCAGGGTGCAGCCATTTGTTTAAAAAAAGAAAACACTAAAGATTCTTGTTTTAGCTCATATTGCATGGAGCCGTGCAAACTTATAAAAACTTACACCATACCATTAAAGTTTAACCGCCGTTAGAAATTCCATTTCAGCGGGTTTTTTCTTTTTCAAATATTCCACGATCGGGTAGTAAATATGCAATGGCGGTAGAATATTGACCAAAAAAAGGAAGGATAAATTACATAAAAGACCATTGAGTTTTTTGGTTTTCATTTAAACACCATTGAAAGTTTGAAAAAGTTATACCCGCACCACTATCTTTAACAGGTTGCTACACAACCCGCTGCACAACACACTCAGAAGTCACGGGTCCCACACTCTGCACAACACACTCAGAAGTCACGGGTCCCACACTTAAGTGCATGGGCCCCACATCCCAGCTCCTCTTTCCTCATTGGCATATTACTAAAACCTTAAATGCTCTCTAGTGATTTATGTATTTTACCCAAAAAGAAATAGAAAATCAGGGGTGATTTGGAAAGGAAAAAGTGGCAGATAACGAATTCTTGCTAAGGAATGTAAGCGATGGGTTGATTGCAGTTTTAGAAGTCAAAGGGCAAAAGCATGGGATAACCTAAATAAATCATAAAAGGCACTATTGTTAGTTGATTTGAAGAAGTGAAATATAGTTTGGTGTTTCCTGTTTTGATTAAATAGTAAATTATGCTTATACATAACGCGGAAACTAGAAATGCACCTTGCCCCAGTTCTTTTGGAGTGATTGATGAGCATCACGGAGATTGTAGCTTGGTATCCTTGGCGAAACATGATGTGGAATATGCACATTAATATCATGGCATAGGATCTCTATGCTGCGAGAAATAATCAGAGAATTTTAGTTTATAGCAATTTTGGGCAGCAACACACAGCCAAAGAGAATTGCCGAACTCTTTCCAAGATATATATTAACAATATCTTTTCTCCCTCTATATATCTGATTAAATAGACAAGCTATTAAGTAGCTACTATTTTCATGTGTTATGGTTTGTAATTATAGTAAGTTGCAATTTCAGAATGTCCGGTTTCTTTAATCTTGTTGTTGTTCACATCAACTCCCGCCATGGAACAGCTTGAACCTTCGACTCTCTTTCATGTGTGTGAAGGAAGAGGCTGTAGCCTTTTCTATACCCAGGCTTTCTCACTGAATAACAAAAGATGGCATGCTTATGTCTATACAAGATTTTTTTTTTTTTAAATCAAAATATCTACACAGCTTTTGCCTAGAGTTTGTCAACTTGCTAAAATTTTGGATAGGCAAGCTCCTTAACCTACATTAAATCGATTTTAGTCATTAGTATAATCACCATCAAAGTGAAATTGTATATATGTTTTAGCTGATAAGTATCAATCAGTTAATAAAGATACTACAAAACTAGAACTAGAACTCTTTTTTACGTGCTCGCTTTTTGTGGGAATAAAATACATTTCAAATGTGGAACCTAAAAGTAAAAGAAAATTAATCTTTTTATAGTAAAATATAGTGTCTGACTTGAACTAAGTTCCATTCACCTGCTGGCTGTTTCAAATGTTGAACGCCGCTGCTGGATATTCATGCATGCAGTTTAATAGCGCCCTGTTTTAGGTCATTTTTTTAGTTCAGGTTATCAGGCATGGTTGAGTTGCGTTTAGCAGCTTATATCTTTTCGATCTTTAAAATTATGTCGTAAGCACACTTCTATCATGAAATTGTGATTATGTTGGACGGCTATTGGATACGCTTCTTTGATACTTGGTAGACATGTGTCAGACACTTGTCAAACATGACTTAAATCTTATAATTATGGTGAACTCTTCACAGAAAGATGTTCTACATTTTGCAATTTCAACAATACTTGAAATGCACAACACTTTAAGAAATTTATTTACATTTATTTATATAGCGGACCTATAATTCAATGGAGAAAGGAAATCAAATTATCGTCCTATATAACTGTCAAAGGTTTTGATATATCAACATGTAATGTGATATAAAGTTGCAGATTCAAAACTTCAGTAAGAAAGAAACATCACCACCCGTTCCCTTTTATTATTATAATTCCTCGTGTTTGGAACCCAATCTAGTATGCGGTATGCAAATTGGTTCAAGAGAAGGGAATCCTTTCGGCATAGAAGATATGATGCTAACAGAACCGGCCTTCTTTTGGGTATCTAGACGTTACTTTATGCCTCTAGGTATCATATGACAAAACTTTATGAGGATGACTTATATTTGGTCCAATGTGTTGAAATCTTTCCCGCATCTACTTAACAAAAAGTCTCCTGTTCTGCTTTCCATCTAACTTTCAATTACTCATAAAATCTATTAAATTTAATTTCCAGATCTTGAAAACATATATTTGCTATTTAAGCAACTATACAATCCAATCTACAACATGAAGCTCAATTCAAGTGTATGAGGCACTTTTACCAAAATATGATGAACTGCATATGACAATAAAAGCATACCAACGAGGATAATTGCAATGAACGGTCCCACCAAGTTGGGCTTGTGCAGCATTCCAGTCATCAGAACTTTTGAAAGGAATATGAGGCGCGGTGTGATGAACCATTGTGAAAGTACTCATCTACAAAATTAAGAGTCATATGGAGTTGGTAAATAATGAACATAAACCAGCAATGATTAAAAAATTCCAAATTAATGACTAATATCTATGTAGAAATAAATATTACACTCAAAAAGAAAGGAAATTCAAACGATACCCAGAAGTGATAGCCCATCCACGGCATGAACCAATAATTGAACCATCCGATAATCCCAGCTTTATAGATGATCAAAGGCCATCCAACTGCCATAAATGCAAATACACAAGCCAAGCTTATCTTGACCCTTCCAATTTCAGCAGGTCTGAACTTTCTTAGATCGAAGTGGCATCCCAACCTAATAAGAAACTTGATAATAATGAGAGGAATGGATATCAAATGATAAAATGTGAAACATTTATATAAAAAAGAAAATGTTGGCGCTTTGCAAATACCAGTGAGCTATAGACATCCAAGGCCTAAAAGGACCGTAGCCAAAGATAATGGCTTTTCTAAGAAGAGGGGATGAGTCGAATTCTTGTTTGCAAACAGGTTGCCATGCTGTATCTTCTATCAACCTGAATAATTTAGGGAGAGAGAAGTTACATTAAAATTACCAAAATAGCCTTCAATATTCAAAATCATGTATTTTCTTTTATTGTTTATCTATTATTTTTTTGAGAAATCTGGATAAAGTTGATATGGCTCTAGCCAAATAAAATATTTCCTTTGAAAATACGAAATAAGAAGAGTTACCGGATAGAAAATACAAGCTAAAGATATACAATAAGCATCTTCTAAAAAAAGAATTCAACCATGAAAACAGGAGAAATGTGGATATCAATGGCACATGAGAGAGTTTATCTCCTATATTGGTCAAGAAGGCAACTTTCTAGTTCCACCGCTTTTTGGACGACCGGTATCGTCCATCTTGATAGTCATGGCCTAAAACATATACAAACCAATTTCCATGTGATTTTGATAATCTTTGACCATTGATTTGGCATGGAATTTTTTTTAATAAGTTTAATTTTGCGACCCTTTGATGCAAGCGCAAGAAGTATCGAAATCACTTTTTTTTTTTGTTGATGTGCATGCATTTGACTATGTAGATCAAAATGAACGGTGCTAGTCATTATAAGAGTTGATAGATTGCTGACTATTTGACCGACTAGGAGAGTTTTTTCTCCAATGCCTTTGACCACCACATTCCTCGAAAATTAGAGAAATATTTTTCCACTTCAAATAGCTTACACAAAATTCCAGCAAGGCATTGATTTTATGAGGGGAATTCAAAGAAGAAGAATGTTTAGCATGGAAGACTCTGACATTTCCTTCAAACCAAATTTATTTATTTTCTTAATAGGGAAGGAGCAAGAGGTGAGAGTTATTTTTGACCTTAGCTTGGAGGGGAGCTTGATTGCTTAGCCTAGTTCATTGGCCATGATTAGAATGCAAAAGATATGTTCTTGGTTATGTTTACCTCATGCTTATACTTCTAAGAACATTTAACATCGCTATAAATTCTAGCAAAACTATGTTGAAGTTTGTTGAAAATTTTGGCAACCTCATTTTGTATTTCAAATGTTGTATGATATAATACACACATACACAAATTTCAGTACTTGATCTGACCAATTGGTTTGCTACTTTGTGTGTGACTATGTTGGTTGGTTTTAAGTTTTAAATATCACAACATTAGAACTTTGTGCGCGTGCATGTCTCTATAAGGCAGACACCCTATGAAGCACGGACACTTCTACTTGCTTGCTATGTCCGTGCCCGACATGTATCAGACGCTTGGACACTCGGACACTCCGCCCGACACGTGTCCGACACACCTCGTCCGTGTCCATCCATATTGGACGTGTCCGACACTTATGGATTGTATTTTTATGTGTTTAGCTTTTAGTTTTAAATACGTATTTGTTTGTGCTTAAAAGAACTCATGGTTTTGAATGAAATTTATAACATTGTTTTTGTTTTTATTGTGCTTTTAATGATAAACTAGTACATGTTTCCTCCCGTAGTGCATTATATTTTGTCTAATATATATAATTTTATATATTGAAAAATAATATAGCTGTGTCCCCGTGTCTACCTTTTAATAAATTTGCTGTATCCCGTGTCTGTGTCCATGCTTCATAGCAGACACCATATCTCTATAGTTCTGATATCACAATTTTATAATTATTGCACGTATTGTACACATAGATCGATGTCGAGACAGACTCAACACTTTGTGATTATATATCTCAACCAACACAAGGATTATATACCAGAGAAGAAAGAAAGATCATGCAAGAGAACAGCTACATTGAAATCAGCTAAAGAAATGCTTAAGGAAATAATAAGCAACAATAAGGAAAATATTCGATAAACTTGAATGAGAGAAATGAATATAAGAGAGAGTTATTTATACAAACATGTTTGTTTTGGCATGATGTCTGTCATGCTTAAGCCGCCATGGCTCGTAAGGATATATCAGAGGCAAAAAGGCGAGCGTCCCAACAATATCTTCAACCAACTTATTCTTTGAAAATGACTTGTGAGCACAGTCATGGCCTATCACAAAAAACTTTTGCAGGAAAATTTAAATAAAAAGTAGGAAACAATATCATCCAAATGAGGAAAAAACGGAGGGAGTGAAAATATTTCTCCGATCAAACTCACCCCTGTAACTGCTGTACCAGTCCACGCCCATGCTAGAGGGAGAAAATACCATGGAGCTTTTGAAATCATTAATATTCCCAATGCATAAGAAGTTACAGATATCAAAACTGACCTCCAAGCTTTCATGCCATCAATTTCAAAAACCTTCCAAGGATTATTGAAATATGTTAGGAATCCTAGGGTATGTAAAATAAACGCATTGCACAAAACCTCCTTCACTTTTGCTTCTTTGTGCTATTTTTCGCAAACATTGCATATCAAATATTTTTTAAAGAATATTTTGGAGATAGAAATTGCACAAGCTGGAAAAAACAATTGGTTCATTGGTTGTTTATGGTGGTATCCTGCTATACGGGCAAAAAGGACGGGGTTTCCTGGAATATAGCCTAAGTTAAACTGCGCAAATAACATAAACCAGAAACCTTTTTGGGAAGAGTATCCATGACATCTTTCAGAGTAATATTATCTGGAAGTGGTTCCCCAATTTGTGTAAAGCCATAATTTTCACACATCTGTTGTCTTTGTTCTTCGTTATCTATCAACGACGTTGAAATAGAGAGTGTGGAGGCCTGAACAACATCTGATGGTCTCTTGTAGGATAAGTATCGATGAGAGTTTGATCCTGTCTGTTGAAGATGTCCCCATTTCAAACAGTATATGCCTGACGAAAACAAAATTTATGTAATGTTATATATATATATATATATATATATATATATATATATATATATATAATGATCAAACTATAATTTTTAGGGTAAATTTAACCACCATTTACGTAGAAAAATATTTAGGGGAAATTTCACTAAAGTACATTTAGCTGCCCTTGTTTTTCACTAAACCACCATAAAGTGTCCATATTGCAATAAACTCCCAAAACCTTAGTTTTAAGAGAACTTTTATGAGATACCCTCCAATGTAGCACTTCAAGGGAGATAGTGAAAAAATTATGATATTTAAGAGCATTTCAGTGAAATTTACCCTAATATTTGTATGCTAATATCTTGGTTAGGGACAAAAAATTAACAAAACCATCATTTTCCATGACAGTGAGAGTGTGATAAGGCAGCCTCTAGTGCACTATACTGCTACGCTAACACTTGAATAATAAAATTGCAGATCTCATATTGTAATTTCCAAGCTAAAACAGAAAGAAAGGCGGGTTTATTTATTTGTTCAAGTTATCATTTTTCAATAATTCCATAATGGTCAGACCCTAAATATGCTTTTACAAGAGAGAGTTGTTTTGAATGGAAGAAAGAATATAGGGAGAAATTTTTCATTTTTTCTTTTTAGCTTTTCCTATTTCATTTTCTTAGGTCAAACCCTTATTTATATTCGATAGAGTTAGCTGCATTAGTGGTGTATGCGGAGTTAATTGTGAAATTATTCTATGATTTTTGGGGGTTTCGCCTTTAGTTAAGTACAAACATGGCATAGTGAAACAAAATCAATTTTTTGTTAATTGATTGATCTTGACTATCTGGATCCAAACTTCGGGTTGAAGCAGTAAAGCACAACACTCGATTGAAAGAAATTCCACAAGAAATGTGATTGCAAACAAAATTAATCAACCCAAATACAGTCATTACTCTAACAAAACTCAATTAGAGCTCGAAGCCCACAACCTGTTTGAATAAATTCCCAAGAGAATAATTTTGAACAAAATTACCAGATTGAGTCTTCAATCTTTTGCTGCAAATAGTCCTTCGAGGGGGTGCCTGCAATCGAGGCAAAACCCATAAAAAAATTCATCAAAAATAAGTAAAAATATTCAAGATTAAATCTTTTTTAGGGAAAAAACCGATTTGGATTCTGAGATTTTGGAATAAATTACCGAGAGATGGAAAATTGAATCTGCGAGCTTGCACGCCATCTCTCTCTCTCTCTCTCTGTCTCTCTAAAATCTAAGAATGTGAAAATATGAGAGAGAGAGAGAGCCGTTGGATTTAGATAAGGAGGAACTCGTGAAATGCATGCGGGAGCCTCAATAGATTTGTTTTTTTGCGTACCTCATGTATGTGAAATTGTGAATTGTGTGGTTTAAATTTATAATCCCCATCAATTCACCTTTTTCTTGATTTCCTTCTGATTTCTTCCCATGGTTGGCAAAAAGACTTGCAAAGCATAAAAAGCTAAGTTGAATTTTTCATATTGGATTCCATCTCTTGTCTTGTTTTAAATTAGCATGTGCACATATATGTGTGGTCTTAGTCACCAATTTTATTTACATTATTTCCCACAATCAATGAGTCATGTGATAAACCAAGAATCACCGTTCATGCAAAATGGCAGAAGCAATTTATCCATCGTAAAGACGGTTAAAATCTTATTAAAAAGAAGATATTGACCTCAAAAATAGTAGTTTCTTGAAAAATTACATGCTCTGTAATGAAATATAATGGAGTTTCCGTCTTTCATTTTAAAAACCGCTGCTAAAAATTCCAATAGATTCGATTTGTTTCTATGCTCTTTGCAAAGACGCAACCAGATGAAGTTTTCTGACCGATTATTGCTTTATGTTGGACTATATTATATATATCTAACCAACTTCATCCATTTTTAAAGTTTTCAATTGGTGCATGTTGGGGATTCCCATCCCTCACGGCACAAAGCGCATCAAGCAACAAGATAACATAATTTTACCAGAGAGTCCTGTGGCGGATCCAGGAATCTTGGTCAGTGGGGACACAGAAATTTTTAAGATACATTGAGAATTCCAAATAAATAATATATAAAAAAAAAACATGAGAAAACAGAATCTCGAATGGCACATGAGGGAATTTCCTTCAATGGCGTCGAAGAAAGTCCAACCTGCATCATTTTTTCGACGATCGGCATCCATCATGTTCACCCTCATCATGCAAGATGTGGATATATCAATTTGATGTGAATCCGATATCTTTTCACCGTCGATGTAGTGGGTGCAAAATTAACGGTTTTCCGATAGTATAACATTTTCAGTATTTTTACCTCACAAAATCAACGGTGAAAGTGTATTGGATTCACAATAAATTTGGTGTATCCATATCTTACATGATAAAGATGAAGATGGTAAATGACTTTAGGTTCCGTTTTCTAAAAAAACATATATAGTACGAACTTAAAAGGAAATAGTAGAATTTTCCACAAATTCAATCATAAAACTTAAAAATCATTTTGTTTGCTGAAATATTGGATGCTTTATGTCCAGATATAAGAATAAAATACAGAGTTAAGAAAACACTTTGGAAGTATGAGAAAGAGAAAGGGAAATTAAGAAGTGAACAATGAATAGTTGAAACCAAAAAAGTCCTAATTAAATTATGTTGTTTCGCACCTTCATTGCCAAATCCAAGCTTATTAGCATCTTAATATGGGATTTGTATAAAAGTTACAAGTAGCTAGGCCTACATTTTTTTGGGTAGAAGCTCCGCAGACTTCTACCTATGTCCGTCCTTACCTGAGTCCATAAACTCGTATGTTTATATTCAGAGGCACATGCGAGAATTTTGGTCAGTGAGGACAGAACGAAGACAATTATGTTCTATTGATAAGTCCAACTGAATAATATATGATAAAGACATTATACAATTTAGGAAGCAGAGAGCTTTAAATTAATTTAAATATTGACGGTGGAAATTTTATATATCATAAAGATGCTTTGGAACCCGGACAACTAAAATAAAGGATAAAAAAAATATTGTGAGTATCAAAATTGGCCGGTATCTTAATCAATGAAATACACTGGTTTACCATCTTGGCTAGACTCTGCTATTGAATCTTTATATCATACATATGTATAATATATCATGAAAATGCAACACTTATTTACAATCGATATTAATCTTCAGTAGTTATTGCTGGTCAAAAAAAAAAATTGGAAAACAGGAGGGTAGGACCCATATGCGGCGGGGTCCACCACCTATTTCTAAGTTTTTAGCCGTGGCTCTATTTTAAGCTATATGATAACCTATTGGTTTCTTGGATAGGCCTGAAGTTTGTATTTGTGTCCCACTGAAAATACGAATTGGATTTAGATTTGGGTATTATCATAATTTATATTTTTATTTAAATCTACTTAGGATCTAAATGTTCATGGCAAATATGAACTAAGAGAATCACATGTTTTTTTTACCTACTCTATGATATTTTCCTTGGGGCCGTTCGATTGGAACAAAGACTTAGAGCTGGAACATACTGGGACAATATATTAGTCAGTGTTAGTCAATTAGAACTGAAACAAATTGGGACAATATATTAGTCAGTGTTAGTCATAAATAGAACTGGAACTAGAACTAAAATAAATAAAAAATACTCCAGTTAGAGCATTCATATATATATAATGAGTGTTTCGTCCTTAAAAATTATCTCTTAAAAATTATCTCATCTGTTTGAATGGAACAAAAATAAAAAATCAGAACTACAAACCAATATGCAAGAGCGAAACAGAACCAATTCCCAATCATCTTGTAGTTACATGAATATGAATTAGATTAAAATTACACGCTTAAACTTTCTATGGGATCATAAATCGCAATCCACTAATTAATGATATTATTATCTGTTTTCCCATTGTTAATTTCACTTATGAAATTGAAGCAATATCATTTAACATATTATTCACGTATAGTAAAAGAAAACTAATGAATTGAGATAAATAAATTACCTTCTTTTTAACATGACATCTTGGAGCCAATGCACACCTAAAATAAGCTCGAGGAGATGGATTATCTTTTGTAACCTTTTGCCCATACTTTTTCCATTGATACCCATCCTTGACAATCTATAATCATATATATCAAGGGAAATATTATAATTATAGCAACATAAGATTAGAAATTCATACTAATTAATAATTATAATTAGTTGACATCTGCAGATCATATCAAAATCATATCGGATCAGCTTTTACTATATCGCATGCATATATACGGCCGATATATATTTGTTTAATTTATCGTATCGTGAGATTTCTCGATACGATATTTAATTCAACATAAACCAATTAAAATTTCTAAACTTACCAAGCTTGGATTAGCCTCATTAGTCCTCACTAAAATGCGACGAGTGTTGGGCTTGAGAGGATCTATTTGTTGAGCTCCCTTAATGATCAATTCTTGACTTGAGGAGCTATCCATTTCTTGCTTTATCTTCAACACAAAAGCTTGAAGGTTGTTGTACTTGATACTCATTGCCTCAAGCAATTGGTGTAGCTCTTTATTTTCTTGTGACAAACGTTTTAATTCTTCACCAAGCAATTGCACCTACGTATACATGTACAATGCATGCACGTCACAATCAAGCAAAATATTACGTTTGAAACGATTTTCTGGTTGCATAATATAGTAAAAGTGAAGCACCAAATGGTACGACAATTAATGAAACCTAAGTTCCATTTAGTACTGTTTTCGCGAGAAACCGAGCTCTCCGTTTCGATCAAAGATGGGTTTTCTGTTAATACTAGGGCATCCGGAAATTATAAAGTTTTAGTTACAAAACAAAACATAAGTTAGAAATCAGTTCTCGAAAGAGGCGATTAGGCTTAAGCCGACCGCATTGCGAGAAGGAAAAATGCCAGAAAATTGTATTTTCATCAATGTCCAGAAGAAGCATGTGAGATCTATTCAACTACAAGATGATGATCTCAATTTATTTTAAATTCTATTTATTTCCCAAAAAAATACCAAAAAGGAAAAAGAAAAATTAGACCCCTAAGAAACATAAATATTGCTAATATGGAAGAGTACTATAGGGATATTTTGAAAATGCAAGGTATGTATATGATTAAACCACAAATTAATTAACACCATAAAATTAAATTTTAACTCGCCTTTTCTTCATCAGAGGCAATGCTTTGGATCTCCATTCTCTCTCTCTCTCTCTCTCTCTCTCTCGATCTCTCTCTTAACACAAATGAGAGAATATATGAGTCTATGGCTATGGAGGAAAAAAGAGTTGTTGAGGAGATTCATGCACCTAAATATTATGCGAAGGCATTTGAATTTCAAGTAGCAAAGTTGAAGGCAAGCATGTTAATTAATTAATCAGCAGCCACCGAAGTGTTGTGTGGGGGCAACATGCAAGAACGCCAAGAACCTCCAAAATAAATTGGTCAACTTTCCCTCATTTTGTCCCCCAAAATCTAATGGATTAATCAACTTCTAATTATATGTGAAAGAGGTCATAACCACCACATTTGTTCCCTTCCCTTCCCTTCCCTTTCTCCCTTCTTTAACCTTTTCCCCCCGTTTTTTTGGTAGGAACAAGTAAAACAGTCCAGTCCGGATAACAGAAAGACCATTCATCATCTGCCATATGATAGACCGTCCATGATGTGTTTCATATATCCAATACTTAATTAGAAATGAAAATATTCAGTACATGCAACTATGTGAGATGCCGATATGATATCCTATCACTAAATAGAACTATTGCCCGTTAGCTATCTACGACATGGATAGATACTTTAATTTACTGGTATGCCTAATAGTTATCATACTATTGGAAGGAAAATAGAGAAACACTCTCAATTTTAATAATATATATATATAAGAAAATGGAAACATCAATATCCTTTCATTCGTCTTTCTTTTTAGAGGGGAAATGTTAACATTTGAAGTGCTTTTTAATCCAATCACAAAATTGAATATTTGCTTCGCTTTCATTTTCATTGGATGAACAAAATCAATTTTGTTAGCTTATGAATTTCAGGTCAAGAGGAGAAGGGGAGAATATCTTATGTCACCATCTCCAAATGAAAAATAATTCCACATCAAGCTCAAATAAGTTAATTTCATTTCAATGGAAAGTTGAAGAAAGCTGTTTTCCTCATTTTACAAAAAGGAAAGAAGGAAAGAAATCAAGCTTTTGTACAATCTAGTTTTTAAATAATACCCATGTGTCCCACTTTAATATTAGTTTTAGTATTTATCAGGTTTATTAAAATATTAAATTATGACTCGGATCAATTTACCACAATACACTTAATTAAAATAACCTTAATTACGAAAACCAAAGCGCAACAAGCCACATGCATGAGATTTTAATGAAGGGTAAATTCAGTAATCAATTGATAAAATAAGCTCAATTACATAAAACGACTAGAATTGTGGGACAAAAAAAAGTCTCTAAAACGGCTATTAAAGCAGGACGGAAAGAGTAAGTTCTATTAAATTAAACTTGATTATTTTAACCTCTCTCTCCCCGATATATTAACCAAAAAAGTCAATTTTCCCCTACTATTTTTTATTTTTATGACCGTCACCGTTCATCTTTATCTTTTATGATCGAAAGTATATACACACCATGTTCTATGTGATTTGATTCTATTTTAGGCCATTGATCTGTTAACCGAAAATGATCTGTAATCGGTTAAAGTCAAATGTGCAACTTTTCGATACAAGTGCAATAAGTTATCGAAATCACATAAATTTTGTGTGTGTAAATATTAGAATATGTTGATCAAGATAAATGACGTTGATCATTAGATTATGTTGTAAAAAGTCGAATTTTTGTCCGCTTGTACATTTTTCATGAATGAAAGAGAACCTAAGGATAAGAAAGACAAGGGCGCCGTTCTATGTGATTTGGTGGTCTAAGAGAACTATATTTTTGCTTTTATTTCAAAGCTGTGTGCTCACGTACATGTTTTCATTTATGTAATCGCTATCATTTTAATGTATAATTAACATACTATTTTAAAGAAAACTCACATGATAACATACTACTCTTACAAAGAAAACTCACGTGATATGTTACCGAAACATGATTCATGAACAAAAACAAGATTCATGAAAACGTTACATTATACGTTACAATACAAGCCAAGCAGCTTCAAATACCAGCTGCATAAAACTCAAACCCTAGATTAAATAACTAAACATTCAAAAACAAGAAAAGCACAAAGTTTTGCTTAGATTACGAATTTACTACCGGTCCTCTATTTTGAAAGCCTCCCCGATTTACTGCAGCGCCCTGGAAAGTCTCGCATGTCACCCCACGAGGCAAGTGGTATTGCTCTGTGGTGGCAGACTAGGATTAAACTCTGAGCCTCAACTTGCAGAAATCATCGTCCGCCTGCCAAATACCGGCACAGTCGTTTGTGGACGAAGAGAAAATCGATCCGAAGATGGATCATGGTAGAAGATATATCACAATGTTCCGTACTGCGCCTTTATATAGATAACATATTTGCTAATTTTGCAATTTGGGAATCCTTTCAAATTTCCAACATTTATGAAATTACTTGATGACAATACCCAAAATAGTTTAATTGCAATAAATACAAAATATCATACAACCTTATATGCATGCACACTTGGAGCATAAAAATATATCAAAATCAATTATTCAGAGAAGATTGGGCAAGGAATGTGATGAGAGATTGAATTTACTCAATAAATATTCCTTAATTTTCTAAGCATGGTCATATTAATAGATACTAATTAATTAATTAATTAATGTACGAATGATTAAGAGATGCCAATGGTTTTGCCAAGCATCCACATAACAAGAGAGAACTCAATCATGAACAATGCATGAAGCCATGTCCTGTCCACCACAAACCCAAACACTGTGATCCCTGCTTTGTTGTACTCCAAATATGTCACTGCATCAAAATTCAACACAAACACACACAAAAAAATTTAAAAAAATATTGAGTTAATGATCAAATTTCTATAGAAATATTGGCTAGCTAAGCATGGAACTGTTCATTCTCTCTTGATTGATGATCAATGCTCAAGATTCTTTGGATTGAATATCTTGATACTCATTAAAGATTTATATCATGATTTCAAATCGCCAAGATTGTTTATGTTAGTTAATAGATCACCCAATAAGAGGAGGTGTTTTGCTGCCTTGCAATAAATAATTTACTCATGTATGAAGGCTAATAGGATGGTACCCATGTAAAAAGAATTGATTGCCCGTCGATTATATATCATTTAGCATTTATAACCTCTCAGCCGGTTTATTAACATTCGACACTTTTGGATTAGTCGGCCACAACGAAGAGCCAGCTCAAGACGGGACAAAACATTTTTCAGGAAATGGGTATCAATTGTTTCTTCCTCAAGAAATTGGTAATAATTGTTTGAACGCAACCTTTAACATTTTTTTTAAGGAGTTAGAATTGGATCCTATAATAGGATTTGAATGTAATGCGATGTGTGCTATCAATCATGTAATTATTCTTTATATAACATTGTATATTTGCATAGTTTTCTAACTATTTTTATACATAACATACCGAAACTTCCAAATTCAGGCGACCATTAAAGTTTGCCCTATATTGAACCCTTCCCTTAATTACTAGCCAACATTTTAAGTGCTAATAAACCAGTTGAGACTGATAAATGTTACAAGCGCCGCTTGCAATCAACCCTTTACAATATTCATCTAAATAACTAGCAGAATGATTACCAACAAATTTGAAGCAGGCTAGTAAGAAATGGAGCTAAATTGCTCACCTAGTGACTGCCTCTTTTGAAAAGAAATGGTGTTGATTTGGGTTGGAACAAGCTTGGTATCATCCAACTCATCATCATCTTCGCTGTCGCCGTCTTCGTCTTCATCCCCGGATTCAGTATTAGGGAACACACTAGAGTATCTCTGCTCGCTGGAGGGCATCTCAAGGTCTTCATCAAAGGAGTCGATGGTCGCGCAAACATGCCATAGGGCTGCATGGCTGGTGATTGCTTGGGCCTTGTGTGTGATCTTAGCGGCACTTCGTAGGCAAATGAGAAGCCCTGTCACCAACCCAACGGAGCACATCTGCATGGCAAAGTTCAAGAAGCTAGAGATATATATATATATCTATAATATGCGACACGAGTTTAGATTGTGTAGTTGGAACCATATGAGATCTAGTTTCATCCAACAAAAAACCTCGCTAAGAATTCAATGAAGTCCAAAAAAACTCGGGAATTATATCACAAGGCAAGCTGAGAGATCATGCATGCTGTAGGAAGTAACGTAAAGAAAATGGAAAAAAGAACATACAGCAAGATCTCCAGCATTGGACCAATTCACTAGCCCGCTTGGCCTGGTAGTCAAGAACAGCACCACAAACTGACTCCCCGTAACAAGCACAAGTATGTTCACAATAAACGACCGGTACCGATGGCTTATAATCTTGAGCTGTTTTCTGATCCTCAGATGCTCTCTTAGTACCGCCCCCACGTCTGGCGCTTGCTGAAACGTCGCCGCAAAATCGTCGAGTCTCAGTATTTGGAGGAAACAGATGAGCCTGAAGAGAACACAGACAAGGAGGAAGATGGCGGTTCTGTATATCCATGACGCGAGCTCAAGAGAGCAGATGAGGATCTCGGTTAGGGCCGGGCTCCCAAAGAAGAAAACGGAATCTGGCGGTACCTGTTGAAAGAGAGATTACGCTAGGGTTCATTATATTTATTTCGTTGATTGGTTTCGGCCGATATGTTATATGGCTGAGATTATTTTCTGTTTATGGATTAAAAGATATGTCATCTTCATGGTGCATGTAGAAAACTTATATTTTATGTGGGAGGCAAAACTTGATGGATTATAAATCTTAGCAATAAGACGAAAGAGACGGTTAGAATCATGTTTCGGTTTCTGGCCTTTTCGCATGGTCCAAAGGCCCGTTTAAGAAAATAGGTTCGATGTTAAACCGGATTAAATATTAGAATAACGGGGTTTCTCGACAATACCCTCTCATTCCCGGAGAAATATAAGAAGAGCTTGTAGCCACCCTCCGCGACAAAACAAGGCATAACAAAAATAGACAATATATGAAACGACCGATTCAGCTGCGTAGTATAATTCTGCCGAACACGCTCGCTCTCCCCGACAAGCTTATCGAGGAACAAAAACCGCCTAAGCCCGTACCGGTGCACAAAATTCGACAAACAGATAAACGAGAGGGTGGAGACCGACGTTAGAGACAGCTGTACGACTAGATCATAGGCCCTGCGTGTGGGGTCCGAAAAGGACATGAAGAAATGGGACGCGATAGGGACCACCACCGACAAGAGGAGGAAGAGGGACCACGAGAAGACCGTCCGCCATGTGTCGGACTGGTCGACGCACATCCAACGGAGGCAGGAACGGAAGCTCTTGAGCTCATCTTGGGCGTGAGAGAGGCATCGTGTATATGAGCCTTTCCTTGGTGTTGATGGAGATGATATTAGAGGTTCTTTTGTTGTTGCCATTGTTAATTTGATGATGATATCTCTCTCTATGGTTAAGTTCCTCTTCCTTCCGATTGTTGTGTTAGGTTGTATTGGTTTATGAATGAGGTGAAGAAAAGAAAACGGAGGTTCGTAAAGAGAAAACAGAAAGTTTATATATTTAGCAAACAAAACTTTAACTGGCTGCATTTGCAAAATTCCTTTTAAGGGTGTTAATTTGCCTAACAATGTAAACAGTTAGTGGATGCTAAATATAGAGATCTAGCTTGCATGTAAACTGACTGAAAATATAAGAACCAGAAGATCAACTTATTGAAACAAAGGGCATTAAGACCAATTAAATCAACAACCTAAATGAAATAATAATTTGTTAATAAAATGAGACCTTTTGTTTTGTAATATGTAATTTAAGCCTCATTTTTCCATACTAAAACTGGTTGGCATGTTGTTTTATACTTGACTTTACTCCACAAATTCACTCCTAAAGATTTCATAAGCTGAGTTCAAATTTAAGTGAAAGAAAATGGATATTGGTTAAATAAATGATAAGTTAGTGTAACTCGAGAAAATATAGCGAACGGTTTAAAGAAAAAACTTTTAGAATATATTTAGCGAGAAATAAAGATCAGGCTCCGCAACAATTTGGAAAAGCATTTTCAATTCACCTTTTGCAAAATAGTTATAAAAAATATCGTTGCTTAATTATCAAGTTCTAAACAAGATCGATGCAAAGAAGTTCCAAAACAATTTTATATACTTCTAGACGTCATAAACAACTATAAAGAGTTTAGATGGGTATATATAAATATTAAGATATTTATGGGTTACATAAAAAAAAAACACTTCGTTCTATGTGTCGTAGATGTTGAACTTGTGTACTTGTCAATGCTGCGTGATGCATAGGGTGGTGTGTGTGTGTGAGAGAGAGAGTCCTCAGTTGGTTGAGCTCAAAAGCACTGCAAAGTGGCACATACACATCTTTCTTCACATGTAGGGCTATAGTATTTAGTACGTGAAATGCATGTTTATATATTTAGACAAAGATTTGAGATTTTTTCAAAGAATTAGTTAAAATATATTTTAAAAAGTCTTAATTATCTTAAACTAAAACTATTTAAGATATTTCTCGAAAAAAAAATTAAAGTGATTAAAACTAAATAATCATTAGATTTTTTAATTTTTTATATCTTAATAATTTAATTATATGTACTGCACGTACCATAATAAATTGACACGTCGTCGTTGCTTAGGTGGCAGCGAATTAGAAGATTTCTTTTGCACGTGGTTGTTTGTCCCATCTTATATCGTATACCCATGTGTCTCTAATAGTATTTCCAATGTGGGGCTATGTTATCCACGTATCTCAGCACAAGTCATTTACATTAATCCATATATACAATTATTCTTTCTCACTATTTCTAAGAAAATAATCAGATGACTTAAATATAAAACAGCCCCCTTGTCAAAACTACCATGATACGCAATAAGCTCTAACAAATGAATCTACAAAAGGCACATGTGCATACTTATTTCAAAGCCTACGTGTTACATTAAGACGGGAAGTTCATTATGGCAATCTATTTTATATGATCATAATATACATTTCTGCCTATTGCGTATTTTTACGTTCACTGTAGATTTTATTTTCCCCCCCTCCCTTTTCCCCATCCGGCTGTGTAGTCGACAACTTTGAATCAAGCAAAGCTGACATGATTATGAAACACAAAATTGGGATTACAGAATAAAATTAACCCATGGCTTGAAGGCTTGATTCAAAGTAATCTACAGAATTGGATCGTTTCTGATAAAATTCTACATCATCCCCGTGATTGTCTTACAACGATCTACTCGAAATATTAGATTGAAAATCTACGAACCTGCCGGAGGCTTACCAGGACGAAATGCCCCTTGATAGTAGGAAAACCTCAAATTCCATATTTTGGCACACACTTTATCACATAAGTGTGTAATCCGATACCTAAATCTAACAGAAATTTAAACCGACTTGACGAAAGTGGTAACTGACGAGTGTCGGATCTCGTCAAGATGTTACCTTACGTAGATCTGCTGCAAGCGACGATGGACAGCTGAGATTGAGTTGGAGGTTGCCTCCTGAAGCGTGTGTGATGGAGGTCCTTTTCAGATCTCCCTCAGATGTTGTCTTCCGTCGATCTCCCGGTAGATTCTGGAGGAGATCCCCCGTTGTGTGTAGATCTCAATGGATTTTGAGAAGATTTGATGATTGGAGGAGTTTGACGCCCAGTACCAGCAAAGAAGTTCTGGGGTGGTTTGATTCCACCGAGGACCCTTCGACGATCAAGTTAGTACTAGATCCGAGCAGCGTAATGGCTAAGGGGAGTAAAAATAGCTTACTTGACCCTTCTGTGATGGGGGTTTATATAGTGGTGAAGGCATGCAGCAGCAGACGCGAGAATCTCGCCGGCAGTTACGCTCCCGACGTCACGCCCGTGTAGAGAGCGGATCGCCCATGAATGGGGATCGTAAAGGCGTGGAACGTGAGATGTTGCTGGCAGAGAATCCGCGCATGGCGAGATTCGCGGAGCTGCGGTTGCGCCTGTGACCGGTGGAACTGGTCGGATGTCCGAAGAAGACGGCCTCGGCAAGGAGCTCGGGGACGAGCGAGTAGGCCGAGGAGAGTTGGTCTTGTGGCAGTTCGGGGCGAGCTGAAGGGCCGAGGAGGCCAATCTGCGGGGAGCCCCGAGGGGGGATAGCTCGCGCTGGCCAGTCGGGTACAGGATGGCATGGTCGGCCTTTGTGGGCCCTCTCTCCTGAGTTCTAGGATGTGACGTCCGCCACGTGTCTCGATCTTAAGGGTTTCCAATATTGAGAATTATCATTAACCCTCCACTCTTGTACCGACCAGTCAGCGGGTCGGGTCAGGAATGGACCGTCGGGCCGCCCGGGGTGAGCTCCCTCCTAAGGTTTCGTCGGGACGCGTCCCAGGGCCGCGAGCTGTCTTTTCTGCCAGCGAATCAGGGCGAGATTTCCGCATTTAAGGAGGGTGCGCCGGTTCGTGTATCTTGCTTTTGAAGTGATGGCCCACGTGTCGAGCGTCGATTGGCTGACGCGACGTGTGCAGACTTGCGACGTCTGAAAGGGTGCGGTCCAGTGTGGGGACGACAAGTGGAGCAATCGGGGCCGTTAGATGCGAGGAGGCGTCTTGGCGGGAGATGAAGGGCACCGTCGGATGAGATCACTTGTGGCGATAAAATAGGGGTGGGGCCCGTTCCGGGGTCCCTACTCCTTCATATTTCCCGTTCCAAGTCTCGGTTGCTCGGCGCTCGTCTTCTTCCTTCCATTTTCGTTCTCCGAGGATCATTCTTCCCAAGATTAGATGTCTTCTCTTGTTGAGTCGGTAGATATCGTTGGGGTAGGTTCTAGGAACCCTTTAGGTGAGCCTGAGTCCTCCAGGGGGGCAGGGGTTGGCCCCTCTTCCCGGGATCATGTGGCGGGAGCAGCCCCTAGGGAGGAGGCGGTAAATGCTGCCCCTAGTGCCTTGTGTTGGATAAGGCATGGGGATGAGCTTGCCAACGCGCGGGCTCGCTTCCACATCCCCTCACGCTATACGCTCCGCCTGGCCAAGGAGGGAGAGAGGACAGACCAAGTACGGGACAGGGAGATCGTCATGTATTTGGAAACGTTTTGGGTTGGAATGCGTCTGCCCTTCTCTCGTGAGGTCGTTGATGCATTGAACTTCTTTGGGTTAGCCCCCGGTCAGTTGGTGCCAAACTCATGGAGGATTCTTCTCGGGTTCCTGGTCCGCCTGAAATTACAGGCGATCCCCTTCAGCCTTTCCCTCCTTGATTCTTCCCTCGTCTTCAAAAATCACCCCGGTGGTCGAGCGGGCGACCCGAGGTGGGTTTATCTCTTTCAGAAAGCGACCAGGGGGTGCCGCCAGGACAGGAGTCGTGGCCCCGCCTTCTTCCATTCACGACTGGAAGAAAAAGTTCTTCGTTTCCCCTCCCGAGGGTGAGGACTGGCCGGTGCCTACAGAGTAGTCGAGAGAGAAGCACTTGCCGGAGAATCAGTCCAGTGACCCCGTTGCTGTGAGAGTGGCGTCGTGAGAGCCCATCCCCCGTTTCGACGTGCTGTTGTCTGAGAGGGTTCTGAGTTGGGCCGGGCTCAGCCCCGTTGAGTTCGTCGGTAAGTTTAGGTTTTCTTTTTTGGTTCGTATATTACCCATGTCGCTGACTCCCTCTATACTTGGTTCTGTGCAGGACTCATGGACATAGACTCGCTCCGGGCTTCAATACCCCAGCCGAGGCCGGTTGCGAAGGTTGGGGGCGCCGTCTCTTCCCGTTCACGGCCTGCCCCGTCTCCTTCTCCCCCAGCGGTAGTGCCCCGCGAGCGCTCGGAAGCGAATCTCGCCCTGGGGCCCAGCAGAACGTCGGGTCGGAGGTGGGCTCGGATTCTGGAGGACCCGGCCTCGGAGGAGGAGATCGGCTCTCCCTCGAGGCCGCTCAAGAGGAGGTCTACCCGGGGACCGTCTTCGCCGATCACGGTGGAGGAAGGCGGTCTCCAGTTTGCCGTGCCCTCGGGGCTATCCGTCGCAGATAGCCTGCTGCACGAGATAGAAGCATCGGCCAGGAGTAGAGTCCCCGGAGGGACCTTCAGGGCTCAGCTGGCGTCCATCGCCCAGGAGTCCGTGCAGGTAAGCGCTTGTCTTTCATTATTATTATTCTTTGAGCTTCGGTTCCTCTCTCATCTTCCTGATCTCTCTTCTGCCTTTCAGGTCCTTCAGCACGTCGCCCTCGCCTTGCGCATGGAGGCCGAGGTGGTAGCCCCGGCGATAAAAGCTGCGGGCCAGCTCGCTTCGCTGGAAGAGAGCTCCAAACGGGAGCTGGAGGCGATGAAGGCGAGGGTCGCCGCCCTGGAGGGTGAGATGGAGGCTGGAAAGCGGGAGGTTGCCCGGCACCGCGAGGCCGCCGCGGTCTCTGAGGCCAAGCTTGAGGAAGCTCAGGTGCTGGCCGGCAACCTGAAGAAGACAGTGAAAACCCTCCGGAAGGAGCTGGGGGCGGCGGCCGAGTGGGCGAAGTCGGCCGACCTGAGGGCGGCCAAGTTGGCCGACCTCTCGGCGGCGAAGGCGGTGGAGGGCTACAAGAAGTCGAAAGACTTCTATGATGACTTGGCCATCGCTACGACCCTCATCTGGCACGAGGCCCTCGACGCTGTTAAGGCCCGAGTGCCGGGGTTCGCCGATGAAGAGCTCCTCGCCCAGTACCCTCTCACGGACACCAGCGGGCAGGGGCAGGAGATTAATGACGAGGAAGTCGCTGAGGACCCAGCTCGCCTCGCGGTGGATGTCGAGGGCCCCGAGGTCGCTCCTGGCCCCGAGGCCTAAAGCCCCCGTCTTCCTCCTCTTTTTATTTTGCTGGGTCTGGAACTTTGTATGCTTCCGGACATTTTGTTAGGCTGGGGGGCCAAAAATACCCTCTGTAAAGACCGCCTTTTAGTAATAAAACTCTTTCTTTCTTTGGTTTCCTTGATTTGCGCTTTTGTCTTTTGTTCATGAAGAATGCTTGTAAAAATTTTCTTCTTGCGCTGTTGGGGAGAAGGCATCTCCATGCGTCTCCATGGCCCCGAAGTCGAGAGGAGGTCGCTCGAGACTTGGATAAACCTGATGCCCCTGGTTGACAGCTCGGGCTGTCTGCGTGTGGTGGGCGGAGGGCTGTCCGCCTTATTTGGACCGGGCAGGGTAGCTGCCTGGTTACCTCTTGCGAGGGCTTTTGATCCTTCAGGACGGGGACCGAGCAGGGTTACTGCCCAGTACCTCTTGGCGAGGACTTTGATCCCTGTCGGTTGTGGTAGGAAGCTACCAGCCGGGGATAGCCGAGCAAGGACTTGACTGCCTCTGGAAGGACTTTGGTCCTTGGCGCGGGAGAGGCTGTAGAAGCCTACCAAGGACCCTTGGCCGGGCAGGGTTACTGCCTGGTGCCTCTTGGCGAGGGCTTTTGTCCTGAAGGATAGCCAAGCGAGGGATTCTCGGGCTCGACTGCCTCTGGGAAGGCTTTCTGATCCTTAGCGTTGAGGTAGGGGAGCTACCCACCGGGGATGACAGAGCAGGGCAGCTGCTAGGTTGCCTCTTGGTGAGGGCTTTGGTCCGTGGCGTTGCGGCAGGGAGGCTACCCGCCAGGGATAACTGAGCAGGGCAGCTGCTGGGCTGCCTCTTGGTGAGGGCTTTGATCCCTGGCGTTGCGGTAGGGGAGCTATCCGCCGGGGATGACCGAGCAGGGCAGCTGCTAGGTTGCCTCTGGGAGGACTTTCCGATCCCTGGCGTTGCGGTAGGGAAGCTACCCGCCAGGGATAACCGAGCTGGGCGGTTGCTGGGTTGCCTCTTTAGTGAGGGCTTTGATCCCTGGCGTTGCGGTAGGGGAGCTACCCGACGGGGATGACCGAGCAGGGCAGCTGCTAGGTTGCCTCTTGGCGAGGGCTTTGGTCCCTGGCGTTGCGGCAAGGAGGCTACCCGCCAAGGGTGAACGAGCAGGTCAGCTGCTAGGTTGCCTCTGTGAGGACTTTCCGATCCCTAGCGTTGCGGTAGGGAAGCTATCCGCCAGGGATAACCGAGCAGGACGGCTGCTGGGTTGCCTCTTGGTGAGGGCTTTGACCCTTAGCGCTAGGGGGGGTCCGAGGAGGCTTGATGATCGCCGCGTGGCGGCGATTCCTTGGACGAGAGTGGGTGACCGTTGAGTTCCTCTGGGGGCGCAGCGGGCTATATAAGGCTGAAGGAGTACTAGAACCTCTTTCCCTTGCAAACAGAGTGTTGAGAATACAGGACTTCCCCTTTACCATCCCCGACATCATCAATTTCGAAGATGTGTACCTGTATGACCAGAACTGCACCGAGGACACGGTGCAGTTGGTGTACGGGAGCATCGAGGACCACTTCGGCCGGTTGCTCCCCCGACGTTCTTCCCAGCTGCAGCTGCTGATTTACTCCATCTGGAGGGCGTCGCCGGGGCTTTACAACCCGCTATCCGAGCAGCTTTACGACGAGACCGTGGCAAGCTGCGGTCTTTGAGGCTCTTCGGCCTCATCTCCGCGAACCGGCTGGCTCGCTCGGAGGCGCTCGTCCGCGAGTGCTATGAGTTGAGGCTCGGGATCAACGCGCGCGGGGGGACCGAGGGGAGAGGTTGGATCTCGCGAAGCCTCGGCTGGCTGAGATCCTCACCGAGTATCACGAGCAGTGCTCTCTGCACCCCCTTCCCCCGTTGTTGTAAAAATAATTTTTTCTTTTTGTATGTACGGCTGAGGAGCTCATAATACCCCTTTTTTGAATAAATAAGAACTTTTCTACTTTCTTCGCAATGTTCTGCAGATCTTTATTAAATTGACAATAGGCCTTAGGGAGAGTTTACATTGCCCCAAAAGAAAAGTACAGGATAATAGATGGCCCTATCAGCTTGGCCCGAGCTTCCTAGAGGCTTGCTGGTCTCCGTGCCTGGCGCCGGGTACAGGGCGCTCCGGGTGCCGGACTGGTCCTCCGCGGAAGCAAGCATGATCTGGCCGATGGTCAGCTCGGCGGGAGGAGGACGCTGCTCCAGCTCGCGGTCGGCCTGTCGTTTATCCCTTAAGTAGGCGGCGAGGTGCCCCGACCGGATGAGCTCCTCGATGTAGTCTCGGAGTTGCTTGCAATCCTCGATGGCGTGGCCCAGCGTCCGGTGGAAGGCGCAGTAAGGGCCCCGGGTCCGCTTTGAGGCCTGACGCGGGATTGGAGGGAACTTGAAGAACCCCTCGCCTTGGGCCTCCTCTAGTAACACTGCGAGGGAGACGTTGAGCGGGGTGTACTCCTGGAACTTCGGGTGGTAGGGCTGCTGACGCTTCCGCCTCTCCTCCCGAGCCCTTTTCTTCTGGTCGGATCATTCTGCCCGGGGGAGGTTCGCGTTCACCTCGGACTCTAGCTGAACCACGCGCTCGGTCTATGCCTTGAACCCGGCCATGGTCTTAGACTGTGCCAACGCAAAGGAGCGCAACCACTGTTTGTGCCTCAGGCCAGATCTGAGCGCCGTGATGACGGTCTCGTCCCGGTGCTAATGAACCTCGAGGAGGGCGTTGTAAAAGCGAGTGATGTAAGCCTTGAACGTCTCCTTGTCTCCACTCTTAATTGTGAAGAGGTAGTCGACCGTGCGCTTCTGCCGACGGTTTCCAACGAAGTGGCCGAGGAACTGAGTAGCCAGCTCGTCGAAGGTCGAGATCGAGCGAGGCTCGAGTCCTCGAAACCAGTCCCGACCAGAACGGATGAGGGTAGCAGGGAAGGCCCTGCACTGGGCGGCATCGGAATGGTCCTGAAAGCTCATTCCTGCGGTGAAAGCATCCAAATGGTCTTTGGGGTCGGCTTTCCCGTCGAACAGAGAGAACTTCGGGGGTTTGTTGCGCGAGGAGACGTGGACAGCGAGCAGTTCCTCGGTGAACGGTTTGGTGAGCGAGTCGGCGGCGTACTCGGCCCCGTCGGCCGAGAGGTGACCTTCCCGACGCATGCCCTCGATCTTCTTCTCGAGGGCATCGAGTCGGCCGTGGTACCCCGAGGACTCGGCGTCTCGGGATCCCTGGCCTCTGCTGTGGGAGACCTGCGTTTGGGCACGGCTCCGGTTCCTCTCGATGAGGTTCCTAAGATCCCCGGGCGCAGTGGCCCTCGAGCCGTCAAGGCGAGCCCCTCTGTGCGACCCCGTCGGGGGAGTGGGTGACGGTCATGCCTGTGGGCAGGCGAGGTGACCGACATCTCCTTAGGGGGCAAGGGTCGTGAGGAGGTCCGAGGCGTAGTGCTCCATCGGCAGGCCTTGGGGTGGAGCCGCGAGGCGCCCAACAGGCCTCAGGGAGTATCGGTCCGTGAGTTCCGTGGTCGGGAGTCGCAGCCTGCTAGTGATCGAACGTGCCGACGGGGACAGAGCATTCCGGAGGCGGAGGGGCGGCGATCTGTGGCCCAGGCCCGGCTGTTTAGGCATGGACGAGCGCCTCCACAAGGGACTGTAGCCGATCTATTCGGCTGGCGAGGGCGTGGATGATGGTCACCGAAGGGGGTTCATTCGCGCCTCCGGTGAGGGGGAGGTGGCGGCTGGTACCCGAATCTTCAGGATGGTCGAGATCGAAAGGCCAACTTTGTTTTTGTGGAGTTTGCGTTTTCCACAGACGGCGCCAACTGATGGAGGTCCTTTTCAGATCTCCTTCAGATGTTGTCTTTCGTCGATCTCCCGGTAGATTCTGGAGGGGATCCTATGTTGTGTGTGGATCTCAATGGGTTTTGAGGAGATTTGGTGATTGGAGGAGTTTGACGCCCAGTACCTGCAAAGAAGTCCTGGGGTGGTTTGATTCCACCGAGGACCCTCCGACGATCAAGTTAGTACTAGATCCGAGCAGCGTAATGGCTAAGGGGAGTAAAAATGGCTTACTTGACCCTTCTGTGATGGGGGTTTATATAGTGGTGGAGGCATGCAGCAGCAGACACGAGAATCTCGCCGGTAGTTACGCTCCCGACGCCATGCCCGCGTAGAGAGCGGATCGCCCATGAATGGGGATCGTGAAGGCGTGGAACGTGGGATGTTGCTGGCGGAGAATCCGCGCATGGCGAGATTCGCGGAGCTGCGGTTGCGCCTGTGACCGGCGGAACTGGTCGGATGTCCGAAGAAGACGGCCTCGGCAAAGAGCTCGGGGACGAGCGAGTAGGCCGAGGAGACTTGGTCTTGTGGCAGCTCGGGACTAGCTAAGAGGCCGAGGAGGCCAATCTGTGGGGAGCCCCGAGGGGGGCTAGCTCGCGCTGGCCAGTCGGGTACAGGGGTGGCATGGTCGGCTTTTGTGGGCCTTCTCTCCTGAGTTCTGTGACGTGCCGTCCGCCACATGTCTCGATCTTAAGGGTTGCCAATATTGAGCATTATCAGTGTGGATCTCAATGGGTTTGAGGTTGTTGTGGCCGAGCTACAAGCAATGAAGTCCCAGGGTGGTTGTGCCACCGAGGACCCTCCGACGATCAAGTTAGACCGGATATTTGAGCAGAGTAACGGTCTAGTGAGGAAAGAATCACTTACTTGAGTAGCCTGAAAAAGGAGTTTATATACCCAGCAGCCAATGGCAGACGGGTGCGAGAATCACGGGGGCCGTTACGCCTCCGGCGTCACACCCGTGTGATAGGCGGGATCCCGCATTAATGACGAGACAGGCTCGTTAATGGGGGATCATGATGGCGTGGAACACGGGATCGTGGACGGCGGATATCTCGCGCATGGCGAGATTCGCGGAGCCGTGGCGGAGGTATCTGCGACTGGTACTGCTGGTCGGTCGATGGGACCGAGAAAGATGAGCTCGGCTGGTGGCTCGGGAACGAGCGGGAGGCCAAGACATCTTGGTTCTGCGGTAGCCCGGAGACGAGCTGAGAGGGCCGAGGAGGCCAATTGTGCAAGGGGGATCGGAGGCGAGCCGACGGTTGTTCGTAAGGCGGGCATTGGAGTGGTGTGGATAGTACCAGAAGATCGGCTACGTCCATGGGCCACAGACCAGGGGTATTCTTCCGACGTACCGTTCTTGGTCCTTTCTTGCAAGCTTCGGGATAAGTCATCTGCCACGTGTCATGATCTGGGAGATCACCGATATCGAGCATCATCATTAGCCCCCCACTCTCGTCCCGACCGCTCACGGGTGAGGTCGAGAGTGGTCTGCCGGGTCACCCGAGATGAGCTCCTTTTCATAGATATCGTAAACGTGCATTCCCGAGCAATCGGCTGTATTTTCTTGATGACGTCAGCGGATCAGGGGCCAGATCTTGCATTAAAGAGGATGTGACGGATCGTGCGTACGCTCACCAAAACGACAGCCCACGTGTCTGGCGCTGGTTGGCTGACGCGACGGGCCGCAGATTTCCGGCGTCCGATGGGGTGCGATCAATGCGCATGCGACAGGTGGAGCGATGGTGGCCGTCGAATGCAATGAGTCGTTTCGGCGAGAGATGACTGTCGCCGTTAGATGTGTATGCCGATAGCTATAAATAGAGGTGGGGTCCCCATCAGGGCCCATACCTCTTCATAATTTTCTCGTCCAGAGTCTCGTTAGCTCGGCGATCTCCTTTTTAGGTCGGATCTCTGCGTTTCTCTTCCGAGAACTCATTCTTTCCATCAGGTTAGATGTCTTCTTGTGAAAAGTCTGTAGAAATAGATCGGGTAGAGTCTAGAGAGCCCCCCGTAGATTCTTCTTCTTCTGCTTCTTCTTCTGCTTCTTCTTAGTCCTCCCAGGAAGTTAGGGTCAGATCCTCTGCCCGGGGTCGCGCGACGGGGGCGGTTCCCAGAGCGGAGGCCGCGGATGCCCCTGGTGTGTCATCTACGGTGAGGTATGAGGATGAGCTCGCCACCGCTCAGGCTCGTTTCCACATTCCTCCCGGCTATACGCTACGTTTGGCCGAGGAAGGGGAGAGGACAGATCAGGTACGAAATAAGGAGATTGCCCTGTACCTGGAAGCCTTTTGGGCCGGAATGCGCTTGCCATTCTCTCCCGAGGTTGTTAGAGCGCTGAATCATTTTGGGCTAGCCCCGGGTCAGCAAGTGCCGAACTCCTGGAGGATTCTTCTTGAGTTCCTGGTCTATTTGAAGTTGCACATGATCCTCTTCAGGCTGAGCACCCTTGCCTCTTCTCTCTGTTACAAAAGTCATCCCGACACTCGCGCGGACGAGCCGAGGTGGGTATACATTTCCTTTAGAAAACAACGGGGAAGTGCTGTCGGGTTGGGGGTCGTCGTAGTTGTAGCGTTTTGAAAATCGTTTCGGTGAAATTTCGGAAAATCGGTAAAATAAGGGGGTTTTCTGTAAAAAGTCAAAATGCAAATATCTTATTATAAAAATTAAATATACATATTCTAGCTATGTAATGGCTAGTATTTGGTGTTTATTGAGCCACTGGTGAAATTTCAAATTTTCTGAAATTTTTTTTATTTTATTATTATTTTAAGCCGTCACTAATACATTTAATTAGGAAAAATTACAAATTGGAATGAGTTGAAACAAATTTTGTGCATCATGACACATTAAATAAAATTTTATCATGTGGTTTTTTAAATGAAATCGTTTGCCAAAACGGTTTAGAAAATATCGAAGAAAATGGCTTTTTTCGGTGAAATTAGTGTTAATGGAAGTGGGGTACAACATTTATCTTTTTTTCTCACCCAAACAAAACCCACACCCCCTCCCCTATAGCTCTGGCCGGCCCCTTTACAGCCCACCATTCTTGGGCCTCTCATCTCACAAAAAAAAAACAAAGAAAAGAGAACAAAGGAATGAAAGAAATTGGGCAAAAGGAGTTTGGGCTTTGACTTTTGGGTATTGCCTTGACTTTTTCCCCACCTCCCTCTCTCTCTCCCCTCCCCATTCAACCGACCCTCTCTCTCTCCTTCCCACAACAGCAGCCCCTCTCTCTTTTCCTCTCATTTCTCATCAAAATTTCATCACAAAATGCCCAAAAATCAACACAAAAATCCCACAAAATAAAAATCCAATCCCTACCCATTTTCCCTTATCTCTTTTAGCATGGATCTTGATGCAAAGATTTCAATTTGGAGGCCATGTTCTATGTATGTTCCATTGTTCTTGAGGTATAATAAATCTTGGCTTTTTGTTAAATTGTTTGATTATTTCTTCAATTAAGTTAATGAGTGGTTTAAATTAAGTTTTGAATTGCTAGTTAGAATTTTAAAGTTAGGGTTTGGAAATTCTAGAATTGGGTTTTTAAAATCAAGTGAGGGTTTTTAACATTGTTTATGATTGTATAGTGTAGTTATCAGGCTAAGTCATGCAAAGTGTAATCTAAGTGCCAAATTTGCTAATTTCTACATCTAAATTATCATAATTAAGCTAATTGCAAACTAGTTTTTTTAGATCTATTATAATTAGTGAGTTTAAAATTTAGTTTGGGTTTGGGTGACTTAATTAAGTTACTTAGTGGGCATTTTAGCCACTAGAATTGTTAAAATAGTTAAAGTTGATTAAAACACCAAGTTTTGAGCTAAAATGGAAAATTGTGCTAGTTTTGTTAACTAGGTTTTGTAAATATATATATTTTGATGAGAATAAATTATTGTAATGGTTTATATGACTTGGTTATGATATTGAGTGGATATTGCGGCTGTTAGATTTGTTTAAACGTCGATTTTTGTACTAAAACGGTAAATTTTTGCTTGCTAGATTTTCGGAAAAATGGCTTTTAAAGTGAGTTTGAGTTTTTTTTGAATTTTAACCTATTTTATATTATAATTAGGGCATGTGATTGTGCAAATGAGTGTGTTTGGGTTTTCTCGATGGTTTGGCGTTTGTACGCCGACATCGAGGGTTTTGGGGTTGATTTATAAAGGCAACCATAGATTTTGACCTATGTGGGATTCGTGAGTCGTTTTGGTCATGAGTCGGATTTTAATGCAATACGGTGTATTATGATATGTAGGTACCCCATGCAGACTTCGAGACGACAAGCAAGCGCGTGGCGACGTCGGCACCGGCGAGCGAGGACCAGGTGAGTAGATTTATATCTACGGGGAGAAGTCGGGTGGATGGCGTATAGCACCCCCGCAGTTCGTGGTGATGTATACGAATACGTATACACACATATTTTTTGATTATATATATTAGGTTGATATGTGACTTGATGATAAAGGTGGATTCTAGGTGTTCATGGATTAGTTTAGTGTTAGTTGCGAAAGCCTAGAGTAGTTGTTACACCCACACACACACGCACACACATGCATACATCTATGTTATTACCTGTGCGTATATGGGGAGAGGTGGTTATGTGTTCACCTGGGTATGGGACTAGGTGTTCACATACTGGATTTGCGGATGATACTTGGGTTTGAGATGAGTCAATGAGATTTGAGTTGAGGCCGTGAGATCGGTGATATGGCAGGATTCGTACTTGAGATACGTCCTGATATTATAGCGGATCTTTGGATGACAATGCCACGTGAATAGTGATATTAGTAGTGTACTATACGTAGGTCAGTACCCCAGATGATGATCTTGATAAAGAGGATACCAGATGAACAGTGTGATGAGTATGATATTGACCCGTATCCAGATTTGGGGATGCCGTACGACGGATTTACGTACGAGCTATATCTTGATGATTGATCCACACTCTTGACTTGGGATGTCTGATTATAGATATGGTATCGGATATGATATTATTGAGGCGGGATCACCGACTAATATATATACAGGTATGTATATGGATCGACTCAGATGTTAGGCGGTTTCCTTACCTGTAGTCCAGCTTGGTAGCTTAGCCCTTTAGTTTAGTTTAGTTGTTAGATTAGATTCGATTCTTACCTATTTTAAAAACTAACGAATCGTGGGTATTTTAAAAGACAGCCCAAGGGATCCTACGGATATTTCAAAAGACGTATCTTTTCATAAAAACACCGTAGCCCCTATTTTCAAAACCCCATGATTCGTGTTATTTCAAAAGGCACCATTTGTAGGACTTATATTAGATTAATGCAGATTAGTTATAGTTGCGTCTAGTATTCAGCTCTCGCTCACTATTGTTGTTCGCTCCGCATCACATGCTTATATTATGCTTCATATTCTACTGTTGATATCTTGTGGTTAGGACACCAGCACTATTACCGATGATGCGTATGTACCACGTACACTTACTTGCCGGCTCACACACATCTTCATCGGTAATTGCCATGTCACGAACACTTTAGAAATACTATTTCATTGATATAGGTTGTTAGCTAATAGTTTAGACATTGTAGTTATTGCCTGCTGTTTCATGCATGTTATTATTCACTGTTGTGCCGCATTCATGGATTTTCATGCCTATATTCACTGTTTACATGCTATTGATGATTTGGATTCGGATTTCATGAGATTTCTTGGATTAGGAGGAAAACCGCAAAAACATAAATAAACCTTTTGTCTCTCTTTTTAAATAAAAAGTGCGGTTTTCCCATGATGTATGAGTCGTCCACCATGAGTTTGCTGATGGATTTCGAGACCCGATTCGAGAAGACGGATGAACCGTTTCGGGTACATGGTGGGCCCGGTAAGGTACCCCGGGGCAAGAAGCGCGTGATGATGACGATGTGAGCCTGGCAGGGGAGACTACCTACCGGTGATATTACCCGACGCGTCGGATATCCGGAGGATACCGTCGTGGTCTTGAGATGGATGGTAGGGGCCGGTCTGGACTGACGGCGCCCTAGATATTGAGATTGAGACATTGAGATTTCGAGATATTGAGGTACTGAGATTTGATGATACAGGCCAGTCCGGATAGCCGGAGCCTGAGGTTTTGAGACATTGAGATTTATGTTTTGTGTCGATGCTAGACACTGTTGATGCTGAGTTCATTTATGATACCTCATTTTAAAAATACAAAGGAAATCTCACTAATTTATGAAAACAGTTTCTTCATTTACATGTATTCTGTTTTCATGCATTCATACCTCATTCATATGATATATTGCTACCTGAGGCACTGACACGGGCACATGAGATCACACTCGGGTTAGATATTACCCTAGCCATTGTTATAGGCTGCATGTTATACATATATTTGAGGATATATATTATGATCATTGACCTAGGTTGCGTTATTTATGCTATTTCTGTGCGTAGATGTTTTTCTATTCACGAGTTGGCAACTCACCCCCGTTGTGCCCCAGTTTCTTGCAGGTTTGCCGTACAGGTTTCATTACGGCTTGCGGGCATAGTTTCCTTCGGGTGATTTGCTAGTAGGTGGGTTTACTTGTATCGTACCCCATTATATATCTTGTATATTATTATTCTGTTGTATCTAGAAGTTCCATCAACCAAACATGTATTTATTTGAGATAGAGACCAGTGATGTTTATTCTTTCGACCTTAGAGTCGCGCGTTATATTTCTGTGGTTTTCTTGTGGTTTTGAGTTTCCTTTTGAGTTTTGATCCTCGCCGTTGGCGTTGTATATTTTATTGCTTGTGTGGTTGTGACCGTCGATTGACGAAGAGCTAGCTCCCGCTTGGGGATGCCTTTTTATTGATTTCGTATACTATTCATGTTGTATCCCGTTTGGGGGCCAGTATTTACAAAGGAGACTCTACCGAAATTTTCAGGAAATTTTTGATGTTTTTAGAAACCCGCATAATTCGGCTTATGCTATTAAAACTACTTATTTAAATTGGTTTTCCTTCACTCTACTACTTTTCTTGGTTTACATTTCTGGGTTTTCGGCTTACATGGATTACGTACGCCTCGAGACGTTTCGTAGTTTAAGTGCCGGTCATGTTCCGTACTTTCGGGACGTGACAGTAGTACCTTCTTCCATCCATGATTGGAAGAAAGAAGTTTTTCTTTGTTGGGCCGTCCGAGGGTGAGAACTGGCCCGTGCCCACCCAGTGGTCTAGGAGTAGTTGCCGGCAGGAGAGTCGGTCGAATGATTCCGACGCGGCGAAAGTGGTGGAGTGGGAGCCTATTCCCCGGGCTGATGTGCTGCTTTCTGAACAGGCCCTTAGTTGGGCTGGGCTCAGCCCCGCCCAGTTCGCGGGTAGTTGGGAGTTTACAGGCGATCTGTTAGACTTGCGTTTATTTTTATTTTTACTTGCATTGCTGACGCTATTGCACCTTGTCTTGTGCAGAACCCATGGACATGAGCAAATTCCGAGCGGCCATGCACGAGCAGAAGGGATCGAGGGCTGGAGGTGCCAGATCCTCCCGTCCGACGTCGGCCCCGGCTTCCCCGACAGCCGCTTCACCTAGGTGTTCGAGTGTGGCCCGTGCCCTGGAGTCCAGCCAGGCGTCGAGCCGAAAGCGGGTTCGGGAACAAGAGGCCCGGGCTTCGAAGATAGAGACTGGCTCCCCGGCGTCGTTCCTCAAGAAGTTTCACCGGACGGTTCCGCGCACCGCGGCCTCCCCGATCTTGGTGGACGAGAGGGACCTCCGCTTTGAGGTGCCCTCAGGACTCTCCGTTGCTGACAGCCTGCTGACAGAGATGGAGAGGTCGGCCGGGGGCAAAATCTCTCGGGGGACTCTAAGGACACAAATGGCGGCCATCGCCCAAGAGGCCGTGCAGGTTAGTGCTCGCACCCCACTTGGGTTTTCATTCAGCATCTTATTTATTCGTGAGATTGGGTGCATCCCCTTCCTTTTTAACCCCCTTTTGATTTCTTCAGGTCCTCCAGCACGTCGCCCTCGTCGTCCAAATGGAGGACGAGGAAATTGCCCCGGCGATGTGGACCGCGGGTGAGCTCTCCTCGCTGGAGGAAAGCTCAAAGTTGGAGCTGGAGGCGGCGATGGCAAGGGTCGCCGCCCTTGAGGACGAGGTGGCGGCCGGGAAGCAGGAGGTTGCCAGGTGCCGTGAGGCCGTCCGGGCCGCAGAGACCAAGCTTCAGGACTCCAAGGTGCTCGTCGGCACCCTGAAGAAGTCGGCGAGCTCCCTCTGTAAGGAGTGCGAGGCTGCGATGGAGGGGATGAAGCGAGCCGAGCTCAGAGCGTCGAAGGCGGTGGAGAACTATAAGAAGTCGGACCATTTTTACACCGACCTAGCTGCAGCATCTACCCTCATCTGGCACGATGCCCTCGACGTCGTCAAGGCTCGGATGCCGGAGTTCCCTGATGAAGAGCTCCCGGACGAATATCCTCGTGGGGATGACGCGCAGGGGAATGCCCCTAGAAGCGCAGCCGGGGAAGATGCCCCCGATGAGGGCGGCGCCGAAGCTCCTGCGATGGGCGCAGATCCTCAAGACGAAGCCCCGGTCGTGGTGGACACGGAGCTCCTCGGGGTTGCGCCCGACCCTGAGGCCTGAAACCCCTCGTCTTCTTATATCTTTTTTTGTTGCTTCGGGAATCTTGTAAGCCTCCGGGCGTTTTTGTAAGGCCGGGGGCCAATAATACCTTTGTAAAGACTTTCGAATAAAGCATTTTTTGCGGTGTTTAGCGTAGTTTTTCCTTTTGCTTGTTGTTAAATCTATGTTTGCACGGTGCTGAGCTTAGAGAAGAATTTCACTTGGCGACCGCACGTCGAGTTGAATTTAACCATTTTGCCAATTGCCGAAGTGTGCAAAGGCTTAGAGAAGAATTTTACTTAGCGACCACACGTCGAGTTGAATTTAACCATTTTGCCAATTGCCGAAGTGTGCAAAGACCGGTACGAGGTCGGTGTCTTAGTGGCCCCAAAGTCGACGTGGGGGGTCGCGTAGTGAATATTCGTTGGGGTTCTAAGAATGGACCGAGCAGTGAAGCTGCTCGATTGCCTCTTGGTGAGGGCTTAGATACCTGGCTTCATGGGGTAGTGAATGACCAGCCAGCATAACCAAGCAGGGTAGCTGCTCGGTTGCCTCTTGGTGAGGGCTTCGATCCTTAGCACAGGAGGGGCCATAAGAGTCCTGCTATGGATGGACCGAGCAGTGAAGCTACTCAGTTGCCTCTTGGCGAGAGCTTAAATCTCTGGCGATGTGGGGTAGGGAACTACCAGCCAGGGATAACCGAGCAAGGGCGAGCCCGGTTGCCTCTTGGTGAGGGCTTTGATCCTTAGCGCGGGAGGGGCCGTAAGAGGCCTGCTAAAGGCCGACCGAGCAGTGAGGCTGCTCAGTTGCCTCTTGGCGAGGGCTTAGATCTCTGGCGATGTGGGGTAGGGAACTATCAACCAGGGATAACCGAGCAAGGACGAGCCCGATTATCTCTTGCTGAGCGCTTTGATCCTTAGCGCAGAAGGGGCCGTAAGAGGCCTGCTAAGGACAGACCGAGCAGGGTTGCTTTCCGGTTGTCTCTTGTTGAGGGCTTGGATCCTTAAGGACGGGCCGAGCAGGGTTACTGCCAGGTGCCTCTTGGAAAGGGCTTTGTCCTTAGCGCGGGGGGGGGGGGGGGGGGGGGGCGTAAGAGGCCTGCTAAGGATGGGCCGAGCAGGGTTGTTGCCCGATGCCACTTGGCGAGGGCTTGGATCCTTAAGGATGGGCCGAGCAGGGTTGCTGCCCGGTTGCCTCTTGGCGAGGGCTTAGATCCCTGGTGTCATGGGGCCGTGAACTACCATCCATGGATAGCCGAGCAGGGTAGCCATTCGGCTGCCTCTTGGTGAGTGCTTCGATCACTGGCATTGCGGGGTAGGGAACTACCAGCCAAGGATAACCGAGCAAAGGCGATCCCGGTTGCCTCTTGGTGAGGGCTTGGATCTTTAGCGCGGGAGGGGCCGCAAAAGGCCTGCGAAGGATGGACCGAGCAGGGTTGCTGCCTGATTGCCTCTTGGCAAGGGCTTTAGATCTCTGGCGTCGTGGGGCAGTGAACTACCAGCCAGGGATAGCCGAGCAGGGTAACCTCTCGGCTGCCTCTTGGTGAGGGCTTCGATCCCTGGCGTTGCGGTAGTGAACTACCAGCCCGGGATAGCCGAGCAGGGTAGCCGCTCGGTCAATTCGTGAGGTTCTGTCCAACCTTCCCGGTGTGAGTATGGGGAATAGGGACAGTCGTGGGCGACACGTGTAATGAACGCGTGGGGGAGGTGAAGCGTCGGAGCAGCGTCGTTTCGATTTCACCGAGAATGGCTCGATGTCTGCCGCGTGGCGGTACAGTTGTGGGTGAAACGAGCGACTGTTGGACTCGTGGGGCGTTGTGGGCTATAAAACGGAGTGAGAGTTGATCACTCCTTCCTTCACATCTGAAACGTAAGAATGAAGGACTTCCCTTTTACCATCCCGACATCGTAAACTTCGAGGATGTGTACCTCTACGATCAGTACTGCACCGAAGATACGATGCAGTTAGTCATAGGCCGCATTGAGGATCATTTCGGTCGACTGCATCCCCGGCGCTCCTCCTGCTCCAGCTGTTGATGTACTCCATCTGGAGGGCGTCACCGGGGCTCTACAACCCCTTATCCGAACAGCTAAAGGACGAGACGGTTGGTAAGCTAAGGTCTTTGCAGCGCTTCGGCCTGATCTCCGCGGGTCGGCGGGATCGCTCGGCGGCGCTCATCCTTGAGTGCTACCAATTGAGGCACGATGCCAACGTTCGCGGGCGGCATCAGAGGCAGAGGTCTGAGGCCGCGAGGGCTCGGCTGGCGGAAATATCCTCGGAGTACCACGAGCAATGTTCTCTGCACCCCCTTCCCCCGCTATTGTAATTTTTCTTTTTCGATGTCTGGCTGAGGAGCCTATAGTACCCTTTTGAATAAACAAAACTCTTCTTTTCGCAATGTTTTATTGATCCCTTCTTATTATATAAACAGAAAGATCTGGAGAAAAGTTTACATTGCCTTAGTAAAAGAAGTACACGCTAGTAAATGTTCTTTTTATTGGTACGGTTTAAGCTTCTTGGTGGTGTAAGGCTGTCAAAAACGATCGGCTCGGTTTCCCTGGCCTTCATCCTCGGATGGCTGTTGGCCTCCACGACCGGCGTGGGGTGTCGAGCCACGTAGGTACTCGACGTACCCCCCGCCGACATGACCATAATTTGGCCGATTGTCAACTTACCGGGAGGGGGACGCTGCTCCTGCTCGCGGTCAGCTTGCCGCTTGTCCCGCAAGTACGCTGTCAAGTGTCCCGAACGGATGAGCTCCTCGATGTATAGTCTCGGAGCTGTTTACAGCTCTCTGTGGAGTGGTCTTGCGACCTGTGGAAACCGCAGTAGCGGCCCCGGGTGCGCTTTGCCGCCAAGCGCGAAATCGGGTGGAACTTAAAGAACCCATCGCCCTTAACCTCCTCAAGCAGTACCACCTGGGAGACGTTGAGCGGGATGTACTCCTGAAACTTCGAGGAGTAGGGCTTTGGCCGCTCAAGTCTCTTTCTCTCTTCCCTCGCCCTTTTCTTTTGGTCAGTTAGCTCTGCCCGGGGAGATTTGCGTTCACCGCGGACTCGAGCTGGATCTCATGCTCGGTTCAGGCCTTTATCTCGACCATGGTCTTAGGTTATGCTAATGCAAAGGAGCATAACCACTCCTTGTGCCTAAGACCAGACCTAAGTGTTGTAATGACCGTCTCGTCCCGATGTTCTAGGACCTCGAGAAGGGCGTTGTAGAAGCGGGTGACGTACCCTTTGAATGTTTCTTTGTCCCTGCTCTTGATTGTGAAGAGATGGTCGACGGTCCGTTTATGCCGTATGTTCCTGACAAAGTGGCCGAGGAATTGGGTGGCCAGCTTGTCGAAGGTTGAGATCGAGCGTGGCGCGAGCCCTCGGAACCAGTCTCGTCCGGAGCGGATGAGAGTGGCCGGAAAAGATCGGCATTGGGCGGCGTCAGAGTTGTCTTGGAAGCTCATTCCTGCAGTGAATGCGTCTAAATGGTCCTTCGGGTCAGACTTACCGTCGAAGAGAGAGACCTTTGGGGGCTTGTTCTGGGAGGAGACATGGACGGTGAGCAGCTCCTCGGTGAAGGGTTTTGTGAGCGAGTCGGCGGCGTACTTAACCCCGTCGCTCGAATGATGACCTTCCCGATGCATACCCTCGATCTTCTTTTCGAGGGCGTCAAGTCGGCCGTGGTATCCCGACGATTCGGTACATTCTGATCTTTGGCCTCTGCTGTTGGAGACCTGTGTCTGGCCACGGCTCCGGTTCCTTTCAATGAGGTTTCTTAGATCCCCTGGCGAGATAGTCTTCGAGCTGCCGTGACGAGTCCCGTCCGTGCGACCCCGTCGAGGGAGGTGGTGTCGGTCATGCCTGGGCGCAGGTGAGCTGACCGACACCTCCTCGAGAGGGGCAGGGGCGCGATGAGGCTCGGGGCGAGGCGTTCTGGCGATGGACCTCGGTGTTGAACTGTGGGGCGTCCAGCGGATCATAGAATATGTTGTCTCGGGAGATCTGCGGCCGTGGGAGGCAGCGAGGCGGTTGTCGGCAGTACCGACGCGAGCAGAGTCTTCTCTCCCTCTGTAGGGGTCCCGGTCCCGAGGTGGGGGAGCGGCGACCTGGGGAGCTTGCCCCACCGTTTGGACACGGACGAGCGCATCCACGACGGACGCGAGTCGATCTATCCGGACGGCTAGGACGGTGATGGCGTTCGGGGGAGGAGATTCATCCGCGCCTCCGTTGTGGGGGAGGCGGCGGCTAGCGCTTGGATCGTCGCGGTGATCGCTCGCCATTGAGTTGAGATCGGAAGGTGAACTTTGTTCAGTGGAATCAAGATGTTCCCACAGACGGCGCCAGCTGACGGGTGTCGGATCTCGTCAAGATGTTACCTTCCGTAGATCTGCTGCAAGCGACGATGGACGGCTGAGATTGAGTTGGAGGTTGCCTCCTGAAGCGTGTGGATCTCAATAGGTTTGAGGTTGTTGTGGCCGAGCTACCTGCAAGGAAGTCCCGAGATGGTTGTGTCACCGAGGACCCTCCGACGATCAAGTTAGACCGGATATTTGAGCAGGGCAACGGCCTAGTGAGGAAAGAATCACTTACTTGAGTCGCCTGAAAGAGGGGTTTATATACCCAGCAGCCAATGGCAGGCAGGTGCGAGAATCACGCCGGCCGTTACGCCCCCGACGTCACGCCCGCGTGATAGACGGGATTCCACATTAATGACGAGACAGGCTCGTTAATGGGGGATCGTGATGGCGTGGAACGCGAGATCATAGGCGGCGGATATCTCGCGCATGGCGAGATTCGCGGAGCCGTGGCAGAGGTATCTACGATTGGTACTGCTGGTCGGTCGATGGGACCGAGGAAGATGAGCTCGGCGGGTGGCTCGGGAACGGGGGGATGGCCGAGGCATCTTGGTTCTGCAGTAGCCCGGAGACGAGCTGAGAGGGCCGAGGAGGCCAATTGTGCAGGGGGGTCGGAGGCGAGCCGACGGCTGTCGTAAGGCGGGCATAGGGGTGGTGTGGACGGTCGCAGAAGGTCGGCTACGTTCATGGGCCGCAGACCCGGGGTATACTTCCGACGTACCGTTCTTGATCCTTTCTTGCAAGTTTCGGGACACGTCATCTGCCATGTGTCACGATCCGAGAGATCACCGATATCGAGTATCATCAGTAACTTTTACATTTTCTTTTTGGTAATAGCAACTAAACAACACACACAATGTCATCGATTTCCATTGGGTCACGGAATCGTAGAATCCAAAAATCGAACCTGAGCAATGCATTAGCATCGAGAGGGGATTTGAGTTCAAAACCTAGCATTGTCGTCATCAATCCCCAGACAAAAAATCACAATAATGAAAACTGATGATTGAGAGAGAGATAGATGAGATGAGATGATACCTTGGATTTGAAGTTGGAAGGATTCAACTTGGAAAACGAGAGATGAGGGCGAATAATCATGGGGGCAAAACCCTAAGCATGAAATTAAATATTGTTAGGGGAAAGCTAATGGCAAAACTCAACTTCATCTCTTTCTTCTCTTGAACCCTTGCAGGATTTCAGTGGGCCAGCTGTACGTGCCCCGAGAGAGTGAAAAATAAGGATATGAATCTCACCGGTGGTTCGCGGTAATTCTCCATGTTTTGCTTTCTGTGTCTCCCCATTTGTTTGAAATTCTCCATCTGCTTTTTGCATTGCACGGTCAATAATTTTCATAATTGGCTTTTCATCTTCTTTTCTTTCTTCCTTTTATTTGATAATTTTTATTTTTTATTTTTAGGTGCCAAATGCCGACCTCTTGGTTTGAAGATGAGATTCTTATGGTATAGGCCGTGTCCAGTTGATTTGAACGATATACGAAAATATTGTTTATAATCCAAAATTTTAAATATTTAAAATTGGATAAAATGAATACACGGCACATACATTCAAAAACGAGTATGTAACAATATGAAAATTGGTTTGATAACACATACAATTTTAAGAAATTGGCTAAAGTTAACCTTTAGGATCTTGAGGGAGCATTACCTTTTATTTTCTTTTGGATGGGATTTCTTTGGAAAGACAACCTCTCATTTACGAGAGGCAAATATTACCACACCGGTGATGTCAAATTAGTTTATTATATATTATGTGTTTTCGGAACCTACAAGAAGTCGGCCCGTGTTTCAAGGACTTCGAAACATAGAAGATGGCCTCTTGAATATTGGAGTTTACGCATAACCCTTCTATGTTTTGAACTCTTAAATATTATTACCATATGTTTTCTAAAAGACTTAGGAGCCATTGGGGACTGATGATGCTCGATATCGGTGACTCCCCAGATCATGACACGTGGCAGATGACGTATTTCAGAGCTTACAAGAAAGGATCAAAAACGGTACGTTGGAAGCATGCCCGGGACTGCGACCCGAGGATGTTACCGACCTTCGGTGGCCTTCCAGACCACCCTCAGCTCGCCTCCGAGCTATCACAGAACCAAGATGCATCGGCCACCCGATCGTTCCCGAGCCTCCCGCCGAGCTTATCTTCCTCGGTCTCACCGACCGACCCACGGCACCGATCACAGGCGCTTCCGCCACGGCTCCGCGAATCTCGTCAGGCACGAGATATCCGCCGTCCATGATCCCGCATTCCACGCCATCACGATCCTCCATTAACGAGCATATCTCGTCATTAATGGGGGAATCCCGCCTATCACGCGTGCGTCACGCCAGGGACGTAACGGCCAGCGTGAATCTCGCGCCCGCCTGCCCATTGCTGCCGCTATATAAACCCCTCTCCCAGACGACTTAGATAAGCCAATTTGACCCCAATAGGCCGTTACTCTGCCAAAATACCCCGTCTAACTTGATCGTCGAAGGGTCCTCGGTGGCACAACCACCCTGGGACTTCCTTGCAGGTGCCTCTGCCTCAACCACATAAAACCCATTGAGATCCACACGCTTCAGGAGGCAACCCTCCAACTCAATCTCAGCCATCCATCAGCGCTCGCTGCAGATCAATGGAAGGTAACTTCTGAAGAAGATCCAGAGATCCATCGGTTAGCGCTGTCTGTGGGAACGCTAGTTCCACTCAACTAAAATTCACCTTCCAATCTCAACTTCATGGCGAGCGGTCACCGCGACGATCTAAGCACCAGCCGTCGCCCTCCCCGAAGTGGAGACGAGCGAGAATCCCCTCCTCCCCTGAACGCCATCCACTTCCTATCCGCTCGGATAGATGTAACATTTCAGAAAATATAAAATATTATTTTTGGAATTTAATATTAAAATAATATATTTCCCGAAAACTGCCCGATTTGCTAAATTGGGGTTTTCGAAAAAGAGTTTAAATATATACCAATAATTATGAAATAAATGGAAATTAAAATGATTTATTCATTTAAAAATATATTTAAAGGATTTGGCATTTTTAAGATTTATTATATGCAGTTTAAATGAAAACCCAATTAGCGCACTGCTAATCGCGATTAGGCCAAATCCGTGTTTTTACAGTTTTCCGTGGCTAGTGCACCATGTCATGTTGCATTTGGTTACATGTTGTCGCATTTGTGTTGTTTTGTGTGTATTATTGTGATTTGGTTTTAAAAGAGAAAAGAAAAGAAGAGAGTGGCAAAAGGGTAATTTAGTGGGAGTGGGTGAGAATAAAGTGAGAGAGAGGGGGGGCTGCCACCATAACCCTTCCCCATTATTTTCTTATCTCCTTCTTCTTCAAGTTCTCCATCCACCTTCACCCCAAGAAACCATCTCCAAATCTCCCTCAAAACCCTAAGCCCCTTTCATTAAAAGTGTTCCCCTCCTTCTCCTCTACACAATGGGCCAAGAAAAGAGGGATTTTGACAACTTGGGCAAACTAGGGTTTTCTTGGGTTGCCCAAATAAGGTAATTTCGGCACCCATTTGTATTGTATTCCATTTACCTTAGCACCTATACATGTTTAGCATCGATATAGTGTTGTTTAGTGAGCTTTGGGAATTTGTAGTTAGGGTTTTGTGGTTTGAGTTGTGTTGGAAAATTGAGCTTAGTAGAGGCCACACAAACCCCCTAGTGCTAGAATTCAGACCCAAACCTGAGACTTAACCCCGGAACACGAACTTTGAAATTCTTCCGATATTGAAATTGTGGGAATTGTGATAGGAAAATGAAATCTACTAACACCCGGAACCTCTGAAAATTTATTTGCGAAGACAAAGAGATAAGCAGGCCACCTAGATGCAAACCCCAAGACCTGAGACCCCAACTCCCTTACGAGGCCGCAATTAAATTCTTTTTGGCCGCAATTTGCGGCCGGATCAGTGAGGATCTGTCTCGTTCTTGTTCTGTAGCTCCATTGTTTGAAAACTAGACCCCTCCCATATGCAGAATTGACTAATTTCTATTAGGGTAAAATCTGGGACCATTTCCATGAGTTGATGCATTGTTTTACGACTTCGTTTTGACTTGATTTTGGTATTTGGTATTGTGTTTCTATCGTGTGGCGTTTGAACGTCAACGACTAGGATTATCGGTCGTGTTTTGCATGCTAGGCTATAGGTTTTAACCTATGAGCGAAACGTGTGCCGTTTAGCTTTTTCCGCTTTGATTTTAATACGCATTGCGATTGTTTATTATTGTAGCTATCTTCACGTGGATTTCGAGGCGACGGAGCGTAGCGTCATCGACTTCGACAAGCAAGAAGCAAGGTGAGTGGATCTATATCCACGGGGGAAGTCGGGTGGATGGCGTATAGCACCCCCGCAAAGTTTTGGTGGAAACCGATTGTAGCATATGGTTAAGAAAACCTAGATTAGGAAACTAGGGTTAGAGTTAAAAGATTGATTAGTGAAACCATATTAGAAACTAAGGATAGTTAGAATTGATATGATACGGCTAATATGTGATGACGGAACTTGAGGATGATATTTGACGATATTGCCGTTTAGGGTACTATAGGACTAGATAGTCGACGTAGATGTGTCATCCGAACCATACTTATTTCCAAACTGAAGAATCGTATGCATCTTTAAACAGATACCTTGAAGGACGTTACGGACTTTCAAATGATATCTTTTCTTTAAAAACACAGTAACCTCTATTTTCAAACTACGATTCGCATCTTTCAAAAACTGTTTGTATGGTTCGGGTGTGTATGTTAGATTAGATACCTATACTTATAGTAAAGGTAGAATGCATTGTAAAAATGACTTGATGAGGGATATAAACACGATGAAAAGGATATATGACGTGATATGATGATTTGGTGATATATTGGTATACGGATGCGAGTCGATTGAGATGATTGATATCTTGCCGGTCCCCTGATATAAGATTGTTATGGATGTGACCATGGACATAGGTATATAAATAAATTTACATACGTTGTGAATCGTGATTGATAGCCGTATGAGACGTTAGTTCCGTACCCTCCTCGTCTTATAAGATGATAGGATCCCTGATAGCCTAATGCCGCCGTACGATAATTTTCCGTACGTGATGTGTTTGACTTGAGGTTTGATCCATACCCTTGACTAGAGGTCGTCGTACAATAGATTATACCGTACGTGATGCTGTGAGGCTAGATGCCGATGGATAGATTCACCGACTCAGACATATGATAGTTACGTATACCCTATAACTTTTAGCTGGTGATTTACCTTATGCTGCATTCATGATATTATCATTGCATTGCATATACCTGTGTTAGTACACTTACACCATTATCGATGATACGTATGTTACGCGTACACAGATTTGCCGGCTCACACACTTCATCATCGATAATTGCTATGTCACTACACAGTAGGATTGCTGCATCATGATATGACTCTTTACATAATTTACTTGCTATAGTTACCGGTGCACTTATATACGATATTGCGTTTGACTTTGGAGATATTGGGAACCGCAAGACATATTTTCAAAACTGGAATCATTTAAAAAAGCGGTTTTTCCTTAATATGATACATCACTGTTCCATGTTGCATGATATACGGATATGCTTACATTTCCATCATATGTCGCATACATCATACTTTATGATTTTACGCATTGAGATATGCTGTTTTCATGAGATTTCTGGATTTGAGAACCGTGGTCATTTTAAAAGAAAGTATATATTGTTTTAAACCCCGGTTTCTCTTGATATGATATTTCAGTGCGTCCACCATGCGTTTTCTCGGTTCTGAGACACGTGACATGTGAAACCCGATTCGAGGAGGTGAATGATTCTGTTTACGGGTACATGATAGACCCGGTATGGTACCCCGGGGCAAGAGAGAGATTTCGTGTGGATGACGATGAGCCTAGCAGAGGGACTACTACCTACCAGTGATTGTATTTGGGCTCGGCGGATATCCGGAGGATACCGACCAGAGTCGAGAGATGATATAGGCCGATCCGGACTGACGGAGCCCGTAGGTCGATCCGGACTGACGGAGCCCGTGGGCCGATCCGGACTGACGGAGCCCGAGATATGAGGATTTACGTGTCGATGCTGGACACAGGTTTCATGATGTTTTCGGGTGTCGATGTTGGATACCCAGGTTCCATGATTTTGATATGTCGCGAGGGACACCGTTGATTTATACTCTCATACTTTCATGCACACTCTTTTATGATATTTACGTGCATACAGACATTGATTTTATAGTTGGACGGGATCCACATGCATACCTACATTGATTATATGGTTGGACGAGATCCACAAGCATACAGACATGAGTTATATTGTTGGATTATATCTGCATGCATATTGAGATTGATATTAGTGTTGGCACATATACAGACCCGGTTATCCTAGATATCATAGTATTCCCTTTATGATATAGTTGACCTAGGAGTCGTTGTTTGTTCGATTTCTATCGGTTGATATTTTTCTACTCACGAGTTGGCAACTCACCCCCGTTGTGCCACAGTTCTTGCAGGTTGACCGCTTGGATCAGTAGTGGCTTCGCTGGCACACAGTTGCATTCGGGTGTTTTGCATTGGTAGGTAGGACATTTGTATCGTACCCACCCTTGTATCTATATTTCATATTGTATCTAGTTAACTCCATCAATCAAAATTAGTAATTTGTATAAGTAATGAGACTTAGTGAGATTGTGGTTGCGAGACTTAGCGCGAGGGGTTTCCCGCTACTTGTGGTTTTGATGTCTTGCTTTTCTTTCATTCTTTTGTGGTGAACTTCGCCATTGGGCGTCGTATACTTATGTATACTGTCTTGCACGGTTGTGATCCATCGTTTGGCGAAGAGCTAGCTCCCGCTTGGGGATGCCCTTATCATTATCATGTATTTATGGTTTTGGATCAAAATATACGAAGGAGGCGCTGCCCAAATTTTTAAAAGACGAAACATGTTTTCAAACTAGTAAATTTCACTTGCATCATTCATGTCCCTTTTCTATGCATTAAGAAATCTTGATTTCATTATACCTTTATTTCAAAACTCCACCTCCTTTATTTTTCTTAAAAGGTTTAGATTTCTGGGTTTCAGCTTACTTGAATTATGATACGCTTTTAGACGTTGCGTGATTTAAGTGCTGGTCACGAGCTAATATTTTGGGTCGTGACAAAATTGGTATCAGAGCGTTAGGTTTAACCTTGGTTCGAGTCTATGCTTGACTATGCGGAGTCTAGGGCGGGTAAGTATTTCGGAACCTAGGCTTGACCTTACGGAACTTAGACTTAAACGGGAGGGTATTAGACCCGAACTTTCATTTCATAGGATGACCCTGATTGATGGAGTATGTAGCTTGAGTAGAATGACGTACCGTACGTATGTTCCGCGGCATATTTACGATACGATGCTCCACTTAAGAAACCTTAGGATGTACATATTTTTGAGACTTATGATTCTCTTCATACCCATGATTATACATCCATTTGAGATCCTTGATTCTATTCGTTTTCATGATCATACTCTCATTGATGTTGTTCCTTCTTATGATCATGTATCCATTCTGGATCTGTCGTTTCCTCTCATGCCCTTGATCTGCTTTCGTCGATACTCGATTGAGGTTCCTGTCACCATAGTTTGAGCGCAGATTGAGCTGCTGCTAATGTTGCGGTCAGGGCGAGCTCGTCTGGTACGAGGGCCAACCATTGTGTTTTCTGGTGACATGGGAACGTCTCGATGTAGTGTTATGTTGTGGCCTATTGTGAAGGCGAGTGCTTGGTTTTACACCGAAGGATCGGGCCACTATTAGAGCTGCCAGTTGCGAGAGGACTGTTGATGTACATCATACCTCAAAGATTGTGATGTCACCTACCGTGCAGACAGATGACCAGCTGTTACTGAGATAGATAGGATGTCGCTTTCAGAGCTTACGAGCTGAGATCGCCGGAGCTTCCAGGCAGAGATGCGACAGACGATAGCTAGTCTACCCCGAGTTGAGAGACGAAGGTAATTCGTCAGATTGATGCGCCGACGCAGGCCCAGTTGAGTTGAAGATTTTCAGTGTGGAGAGAATCTTACTCAGACCTAGACCAGACCGATCCAGAGATCTGGGCCCTTCGGGTGTCCCTATTTTGGCCGAGTTATCGTCTTTCCTGGAGGATTCAGGCATTGTTTAGCGTGCGGATGGAGGGTATTCGCATGTCGGCTATGCGAAGTTAAAAAGTTCGAACGAGTGTCAGAAACCCATTTTTCCCAAGTTTAAAGTGTTCGGAGGAACATGCAGGTAATTCTGTGGACCCTCTAGAAGAATGAAACCCTAACTAGATATGATGACCATGGAACCGCTTTGAACCTTAGGTTTTGCGGCAGTTTAGCGGTGCCATCAGTGAGGCTTAGGTTTACCCTTCTACGGCTGGTCCAGAGGTACTGTGGTATGTACCAGATATTTTTAGACTGTGCTCAGGTGTTGAGCCTTTGGGAAATTTTGGAACCTTGATGACTCGATCGAAAAGTTTGACGTCGTCCGGATATCATGTGATAAGAGATCGGCAAGCTGACCAGCTTCGGATAGAGGACCTCACCCAGATGCGTTGGGAGTTGATTGGGACGAGTTCCCGAGGACATGTTCGGACAGATATCTTCTACAGAGTGATGAAGATACAGAATACGCGATTTCGAGTCCGTGTGAGAGACTTCGGATTGACTGTAGCCGAGAAACAGTTGCAGTGCGCAGTGCGCAGGAAATGTGTGCGGAATACGCAGATATCCAGAAAACGAGAAAAGATTAGGTAAGAGTACCGGCCTCCGTACAGTTCGGCATAGGCGAGATCGGAAGAGACCTTGAGCAGGATTCCTTCTAGGACACTGCTGCAATGAGACTTGCACCCAGGATCAGTGGTGTCACGTGAATTCAGAGAGCCAGAGGCCGACGCCAGTGACCGGCTGCCTTACGAATGGTCGTGATGATTGATCGAGAGATGACCAGAGATGTGCCAGAACGGAATCGTCTCCGTTAGCACACCTGATAGGGCCGATGAGCCGATGGATTGCGGGATTGGTGAATCTGTAGAGAAGATAAGGACCCAGAGACTGAGGACGCCAGACCATGAGCAGGAGACAAGCAGATGTTCTTGTCCTGCCGGTTTTAGGCGCACCGATTTGTTTTTCGATATTGTAGAGGGTGTACCTCAATGTCATTTGTTGCGATTTGAGTTTGTGATCCGAGTATCACGCTTATATCGCTTGGATTGAATTTTGATGATTGAGTTTCATGATATTGTTTTCGTGCACCATGGCTGCACTTGCTGGATATTTACATTTTGCGCACAGTTATCGCCCTTGATATATATATTTTATACACCGTCGTGTTGATTTGAGATTTGTGCATATCCATTGCATTTGATGTCGATTTTGTACCTTCGTAGCATGTGTTTATGATTTCGTGGATTTCATACGGACGATGTGATATTTGCACTCGGTATAGCTTATATGTGCTTGCAGTGCATTGATATGTGTTTTGTGCACGTAGTTGCACACGTCTATGATTTTATACACCCTGGTACACTCGATGTTGCTTTTATACGCATTTGAGTTATGTATTTGTATTTCGTGCACTGGATGCACTGTATTCGTATTTCCTGCACTGGATGCACTGTATTTGTATTTCGTGCACTGGATGTGCCAGATTTGTACTTCGTGCATTTGTTGCACTAGGTTTCCATTTCGTGCAATTGTCGCACCAGATTCGTATTTCGCACATTAATTGCACTAGATTTGCATTTCTTGCATTTGTTGCACAGGACGGGTATTTATGCGTTTTTCGCACTGGATTTATACTCCGTACCTTGGTTGCACCCGATTTATGTCTTTGAGCATTCGTTTTACCAGATTTGTATTTTCGTGTGCGTTGGCACTTGCCGTTTGTTTTCGTGCATGCTACTGCACTTTATGCTTTTACGGACCCGACGCACTTTGGTTGGATTTTTGCGCATATTAGGCGCTTGAATATTGGATTTTTGTGCACACCGGATGCACTCAATTGGAATTTTCATTCGTGCATGTTAATTGCACCGGATGCACTCTAGATGCACCAGATATTGTTGTCGTGCACACCCGTTGTATTGGACATATGTTTTCGTGCACACCTATTGCACGTAGTTTTGCTTTTGTGCATATTGTGACACCTGTATTTGGATTTGATTTCCATGCGCACCAGACACACGCAATTATTGGATACGCCTTTTGAGGCTGATTTTACTTTTGAGCACTTTACTTTCGTATTAGGCACTATATTGTGTAGTAGTCAAACATGACTGATTTGAGAACAGTACCTGAGTACTTTGCATGTATTAAAAGATTACCAAAAGGGTTTTCAAAAGGAGCTATAGTCTCGCTAATTCCTACGTGTCCGTGGGCGACACGAACGTTTATAAAAGAAAACCTTTTGGGATATTTTGGAAACGGCGGAACGTGTATTTAGAAAAACATATATGGACATATATTATTATTTTAAAATGAGCGTCCATCAGTTATGCCGTGAGTTACGCATTCACGCGGCAATTTAGAAAAGATTTTGCATGAATTTTATTCAGATTTTGGAGTTTTCCAAAGATGCGTACTATACACGTATTATAGTATTTGACTAGTGTATATTGGATTTCAGTAGTGGATTTCGAGATCTGTATCTCTATTGTAACTCCGAGAATATGCGTGCAAATAAGATGAATTGCGTGACGCTTGACGGAGTTCGATTTTGAGTTTTGTACTCGTTTTCATGCGCATTTGACGCGCTGTGTTATTTCTGCGTTTTCCATGATTTCGGAGCCCCATTGATTTGAGCTGATTATTGAAATGATTTAGATTTTGGGGGTTTAAATTTAAATTCGGGGACCGAATTTATTTAAGGGGGGAAGATTGTAACATTTCAGAAAATATAAAATATTATTTTTGGAATTTAATATTAAAATAATATATTTCCCGAAAACTGCCCGATTTGCGAAATGAGGTTTTCGAAAAATGGTATAAATATATACCAATAATTGTGAAATAAATGAAAATTAAAATAATTTATTCATTTAAAAATATATTTAAAGGATTTGGTATTTTTAAGATTTATTATATGCGGTTTAAATGAAACCCCGATTAGCGCACTGCTAATCGCGATTAGGCCAAATCCGTGTTTTTACAGTTTTCCGTGGCTAGTGCACCATGTCATGTTGCAATTGATTACATATTATTGCATTTGTGTTGTTTTGTGTGTATTATTGTGATTTGGTTTTAAAAGAGAAAAGGAAAGAAGAGAGGAGTGGCAAAAGGGTAATTTAGTGGGAGTGGGTGAGAATAAAGTGAGAGAGAGAGGGGGCTGCCACCATAACCCTTCCCCATTATTTTCTTATCTCCTTCTTCCTCAAGTTCTCCCTCCACTTTCACCCCAAGAAACCATCTCCAAATCTCCCTCAAAACCCTAAGCCCCTTTCATTAAAAGTATTCCCCTCCTTCTCCTCTACACAATGGGCCAAGAAAAGAGGGATTTTGACAACTTGGGCAAACTAGGGTTTTCTTGGGTTATCCAAATAAGATAATTTCTACACCCATTTGTATTATATTCCATTTACCTTAGCACCTATACATGTTTAGCATCGATATAATGTTGTTTAGTGAGCTTTGGGAATTTGTAGTTAGGGTTTTGTGGAATTCTTGAGTTGTGTTGGGAAATTGAGCTTAGTAGAGGCCACACAAACCCCCTAGTGCTAGAATTCAGACCCAAACCTGAGACTTAACCCCGGAACACGAACTTTGAAATTCTGCCGATATTGAAATTGTGGGAATTATGATAGGAAAATGAAATCTGCTAACACCTGAAGCCTCTGAAAATTTATTTGCGAAGACAGAGAGATAAGCAGGCCACCTAGATGCAAACCCCAAGACCTGAGACCCCAACTCCCTTACGAGGCCGCAATTAAATTCTTTCTGGCCGCAATTTGCGGCCGGATCAGTGAGGATCTGTCTCGTTCTTGTTCTGTAGTTCCATTGTCTGAAAACTAGACCCCTCCCATATGCAGAATTGACTAATTTCTATTAGGGTAAAATCTGGGACCATTTCCATGAGTTGATGCATTATTTTACGACTTCGTTTTGACTTGATTTTGGTATTTGGTATTGTGTTTCCATCGTGTGGCGTTTGAACGTCAACGACTAGGATTATCGGTCGTGTTTTGCACGCTAGGATATAGGTTTTAACCTATGAGCGAAAAGTGTGCCGTTTAGCTTTTTCCGCCTTGATTTTAATACGCATTGCGATTGTTTATTATTGTAGGTACCTTCACGTGGATTTCGAGACGACGGAGCGTGGCGTCATCGACTTCGTCAAAAAAGAAGCAAGGTGAGTGGATCTATATCCACAGGGGAAGTCGGGTGGATGGCGTATAGCACCCCCGCAAAGTTTTGGTGGAAACCGATTGTAGCATATGGTTAAGAAAACCTAGATTAGGAAACTAGGGTTAGAGTTAAAAGATTGATTAGTGAAACCATATTAGAAACTAAGGATAGTTAGAAGTGATATGATACGGCTAATATGTGATGACGGAACTTGAGGATGGTATTTGATGATATTGCCGTTTAGGGTACTATAGGACTAGATAGTCGACGTAGATGTGTCATCCGAACCATACCTATTTCCAAACTGAAGAATCGTATGCATCTTTAAACAGATACCTTGAGGGGCGTTACGGACTTTCAAATGATATCTTTTCTTTAAAAACACCGTAACCCCTATTTTCAAACTATGATTCGCGTCTTTCAAAAACTGTTTGTATGGTTCGGGTGTGTATGTTAGATTAGATACCTATACTTATAGTAAAGGTAGAATGCATTGTAAAAGTGACTTGATGAGGGATATAAACGCGATGAAAAGGATATATGACGCGATATGATGATTTGGTGATATGTTGGTATACGGTTGCGAGTCGATTGAGATGATTGATATCTTGCTGGTCCCCTGATATGAGATTGTTATGGATGTGACTTGGGACATAGGTATATAAATAAATTTATATACGTTGTGAATCGTGATTGATAGCCGTATGAGACGTTAGTTCCGTACCCTCCTCGTCTTATAGGATGATAGGATCCCTGATAGCCTAATGTCACCGTAAGATAATTTTCCGTACGTGATGAGTTTGACTTGGGGTTTGTGTTAGTGTATATGCCCTAGAGGCCATTACTGTATCATACTAGTTTGTATATTACTTGATGGAAGCTTGGGATATTCACCTTGTATAAACAATCTTGCTCAATATAGTAGTATGCTACTTGGTTTGTTTCTACTTCAATGTGTACATGTGTTTATTTTGCGATATCACCTATACGCATTAGTGGAGCCCTTAGGATCTTTGCTTGATTACCAGCGTTGTGATGGCAGTCACACTAGTGGGGGCTGGGTAATCTGTAAGCACATCCTTATACAGGTCCCTAGTCGCAGGACTATCGAGACAGGGCATCGATACTCCGGAGTAGACTAGCGTATGCGCTTCTCATCCCAGTATGGGAGATGGTCTGTCCCACAGCCATCAGTACGTCGTACTGGAGATAGTATACGGGTGCTCGTTAGGTTACGAGTACACTGGACAGGACTCGTCGGGAACTGACAGGTTGGTATTATACCTATCGTCAGTTATCAGTTCCCAGGTGACATGAGTACAGCTTAGTACGCTGACTTGACACTGGCACTTCGCCTCGAGTGTGTTCCCACTGCACTTTGATCACTACCCTACCACGGCTCAAAGGAGTCGTGCAAACAGGTGGAGGTTGGGTGCAGTCCCGAAGCACTTGGAGGCAGTGACGGTTAGACAGGATTCGTCTCTCCCGGTATTGGGGGTTGACATCGCGCTGTGTCTAGGAGAGCCATTACACGAGTAGTCCCTGGCCAGGGCAAGCGAGATATACTGGTAGGTTCCAGTGTTATCTCAGGGTGTTTTGGGCTTCACTCCGACACGACTTGTACCGCTATTGGGGGACTGAAGTTTTACCGCCCCCTAGGCCCGACATGCGATGTATCAGACGAACAGACCGGACTGTACGGAGACTGTCACATTCAGACTCAATAGGAGTACAGATGGGGTTTCACCTCGTCAGCCTTCTTGTCGACATCTACCTGGGGACCGTTACGCACAGCTAGTGCCGCTTGCGGTCTGTGGTTAAACCCACTGCCAGCGTAGTGTCGAGTCTTTAGAGTCCCACACAGAGGGTATTCGCCTCTGGGCAAAACAGAGTAGAGGTCGCATGGTTTTGCGACAGGGTTCGTTCTCATCCGCGCACTTGTGCACGTTTGGAGTCCGGACGGATATTGCCAGCGGGCTCTGGTTTGAGCCGGATACTGGTATTTGTTTTGGGGTTGCTTTTATCTCTCAGTATTCATGTTCCTCGGAACAAGGATGCAGGTGTGTATGCACAGTTATTTGAGGAAGAGGAAGAGGACTTTCATTAGGGTTTCGGAACGGGTGCGTATGCACAGTTGACAGTCGTCTTTTTCCAAACCCTAATGGATTTTTGTTTTATCAATTAATAATATATAATAAAATGAAATTGTGTCATGGTTGGTTTTTATGTTGACTTGTTGACCATGGTTGACTTGTTGACCATGGTTGAAGTTTTGACCATCATCATTACAAAAGAAAGATGCTCTTTGATTCTAGCAAATTCATTTAATGTTTGAAATGATAATGGTCATTCCTAAACTTTCCATCAACCTTTTCATTTTCATTATTATTATTATTAATTTAGATAATTCTTTTTTTTTTGGCATTATGGTTGCAAGAAAGAAAAAGAGAGCTCATTATCTCATTTAGCTTCTCTCTCCTCACTTCATCTTCTTCTTCCTCTAAAAAAAAGAGAACCCTTCTCATGTGTTGAGAATCCCTCTCTTTAAAAAGAAAAGCACCCCTTAGACACTCTCTACTCACTCTAGGATCAAGGGTTTAGCAAGCCGGAGATTCTAGTTCACTCCAAGTTCGAGAAAGAGCCCAAAGGTTGAACCCTCGAGGTGGATCCATCTTCGACGGAAGAAGGCGACAAGAAGAGAACCATCAACCTCTACAAAAGTTTGAAGAAGAAGGAGTTCAAGTTTAGGTATAACCATCTTCATCCGAGTAGCTAACTCTCTTTAGCAAGTTTGCTAGTTTTAGTTTAGGAAAAGATCCCGACTTTGTTTAGTCCATGTTGCCCCTTGCGCTAAAAATTTGATTTTTATACCGTTTCCGCCTCCCCGTAAGAACCGGGGGTCGCAACGTGGACTTACAGTGGTATCAGAGCCTAACTAAACTTAAACTAGCTTGGTAGCGAATTGTATGGAAGTTCGAAACCGAAAAATCGCAAAACCGGAAAAACTAAAACCCTAAGTTTCTGTTGAAATTTTTTCTGCTCTAAATGAAAAACTTTATACTTCTAAATTCGGCTCAGGGTTTTGTGTGAACACCCATGAAAAACGATCCACTGATTCATCTAAACCGCCGCGGTTCCGCGGCATGAGGTAGGCATTTGCCGCGGAACCGCCGCCGTTTGTTGTCCTCTCTGCATCGTTTTTCTTGCAGTGTGTCTCTGTGTTGGTTTTGGGATTTTTAAGATATATTATATATGCCCAGATTTTCCAGAACAGAAATTTACTTTTGGGGTCCTATAATTCCGTATTTTTTTCGAACTTCGCTACACTTTGGCTATGTTGGTTATATCTGTGATGTTTGCATGTATTGAACGTCGGCTAATCGCTATAAGCCGATTAGTCGGGGTTATACATGATCTGTGTTTGATATTGGATTGTGTATATGAATGTGTTGGACTGTCGCGGGTGAATAGCCGGGGTGGATGTGAGATGAGCTTTTGTTTTTCTTTCATTCATTGTAAATGTAAATTGATGTAATAATATTATTTGTTTGGCCGCACAACCGGATCGGGGTTGTAGCCGTCATTGTATAATTCTTTTTACTGTTTTTGCTCCTAGGATAGACCCATGGAGGGGGTGCACAAACTGCCGAGTACTTGGCGGGTAGTTTGCCGCACCCGTAGGGGTCTTGGGTGGGGTATTTGGCTATTCACCGCGACCGTGTAATCCGCTTTTCGTTGCAGGCTCGAAAGGATTGCGGATTGCTAGTATATCCAATGCATTCATCTGTGATCTGTAATGTCTATCATTGCTTTTTATTTAGGCGTTGCTTATGTTTTACAGCCGCGCTAGCCCAGCCCCCGCTCTGTCGTTAGTTAAGTAACCTAACGAGTGATGACGGGACCCCGTGGCGAATGCGAATGGCATAAGCGTACGTCATATTTTGGTTGTTTTCTGCAATGGTAGGATTAAATGATGGGACGCATTAAAAGAACTAATGCAAGAATATCACGCATTAAAAGAACTAATGCAAGATAATAAACCAAGTTAAAGTCGTTGGAACACTTTTGAAAAACCACTCGGTTCTTTTCAAAACTGACTTTTAAATGCGGAGCTTGAGCCACTCCTTCTAAAAGCTATCTCGTTCCATCGATTATATCAAGTTCACTACGTTCACGGTTTTACCAAAACCATTCATAGCCCTCCGTCGTTTCGCATGAATAGGCAATAGTATTCAAGCTGTGTATTTTGGCCAAAGTCAAGGCACAGTGATTGGTAGCTATTGGGTGTTCATGTGTAGCATAGATAGATGCGTTGGTTTGGGACAGTCGTGCTGCCATTTTGGCCAAAGTCAAGGGTATGTACGGATGGATCCAAATTAACCTGGAAAGTGACGGGTAGAACTTGACATGTGACTTATGATATTTTGGCCAAAGTCAAGGTCATAAGAGCATGGGGCAAAAATCCACATCGGGAGTTTCATAAGTACTGAAACTTGCTAGATTTGCATACCATTTGGAGTGTGATGATTATGGTAGGATTCCTTCATTTTCGTCACGCGATGATATTTGGATCCCGATCCTACTGTGAGTATATGCTACTCCTCGGGAAATTTCTCACTAAACGATCAATGCTATAAACCTAGTAGGTGCCTAGAAAGGTGTTAGCGGGGCTACGCCCCCAGGGAAAAGAGGTTCTTAAATTAAGGAACTTCGCGAAAGCGTTGGAAAACCTCCCTCGAAGTACCGACACTGGCCTGGCTGAACGGTTAAGCAAGTATTGTGCGGTGGGATTGATCCCGGCTAATTCTTCCTTTGTGGTTTGAGGAGGGATTCGAGAGACAGTGGGAGCCATCCTGTTTAGACAAATTAAAAACCATTCTAAACTTGCAAGAGCATCGTGCTAAAGTGTTTCTTTCTCCCCCCTGCAGCAACCAAATTCGAAATGACTGGACTTAAGTTACTTCTAGATAAAAACATACTGACAGGGCCAAACTACAAAGATTGGCTCAGGAATGTCAAATTGGCAATCGCTTATGACAAGCTGGGGTATCTTCTTACCACCAAAGCTCCCCCCGTCCCAGGTCCCACCTCCAGCGTCGCGGATAAGGAAATCCGTAAGACTTGGGAGATTGATTGCGCGAAGGCCAGGTGCCTCGTGCTTGCCTCTATGGACAACGAACATCAGAGGAGGCATGAGAATATGGACCTCGAGTCCATATTTCTCCATACAAAAGAACTGTATGGAGAGCAGTCTCGTATCGCAAGATACGAAGTGTCGAAGAAGTTATTTTCGACAAAGTTGGCCGTCGGATCATCGGTAGCGGACCACGTGCTTAAGATGATTGGCTACACTGAGGAGCTCGCGGAACTTGGGACCACGTTGGACAGTGAACTCTATACAGATTTAATTCTCCAGTCCCTTCCATCCACTTACGCCCAGTTCATACTGAACTTCAACTTACAAGAAAAGGAAGTTGAACTTTCAGAACTCCTCAACCTGCTGAGGAGCGCAGAGGGCACCCTACAGAAGGGTAGGGAAACACCCGCTTTGTTTGTAGGAGGATCTTCTTCCTCTAGGTCCAAGGCGAAAGCCAAGGGAAAGAGGAAGAAAGCCCCCGCCAAACCAAGAGGCGGTGTTACTAAAGTGGGTACGAAGGGAAAGGAAAAGGCAACAAAGATTGCGGGAAAGCTTGTTGGAAAGGAAGAATGCTTCTATTGTCATAAGAATGGACACTGGAAAAAGGATTGCAGGGCTTGGAAGGCCAGGACACAGGAACTGAAGCAGGTTGCGGCTTCAGCTTCAGGTGTGTATGTTATTGAAAACTGTCTTTCTATAAACTCTACTTCCTGGGTATTGGATACCGATCAGGATCTCATATCTGTAATTCTTTGCAGGCGTTGAGAAACCGTAGGGTTTTGAAGGCAGGTGACATGACCCTCAGAGTTGCGAACGGAGCTAGCATGGATGCTAAAGCCGTGGGGGACTATCATCTGGGAATGTCAGATGGGCATGTTTTGGTTTTGCGTAATTGCTTTTTTGTACCCAACGCAACTTGTAATATCATTTCTGTATCTTTGGTTTCTAAAGAAGGTTATGAATTTGCGTTTGTAAGTAATGTTGTAAACATTCACCTTAATCAAGTTCTGATTGGGTCAGGTACACTGAGCAATGGTATATACGTATTAAACCAACCACAGATTTTCAATGTCCAGAATACACACAAAAGAAAGTCTCCAGATATCAATCAGACTTTCTTATGGCATTGTAGACTGGGTCACATCAATGAAAGAAGGTTGACTAAGTTACATACAGAAGGATATTTGGATCCGTTCGAATATCAATCGTATGCCACTTGTCAATCCTGTCTCAAAGGAAAGATGACAAAGACTCCGTTCACTGGACACGGAGTAAGAGCGAGCGAGCTCTTGGGACTCGTACACAGCGACGTGTGCGGTCCAATGTCTACACATGCGTGAAGCGGTTATTCTTACTTCATTACTTTTACGGATGATTTTTCAAGATACGGTTATGTCTTCTTAATGAAACATAAGTCCGAAGCTTTTGAAAAATTCCAGGAATATAAGAATGAAGTAGAAAAACAAACCGGCAAAAGTATCAAGATTCTAAGATCGGATCGAGGTGGAGAATACTTAAGTGCCGAGTTCCTGAATTATTTAAAAGAGAACGGGATTCTCTCTCAGCTTACTCCTCCATACACTCCGCAACACAACGGTGTATCGGAAAGACGGAACTGAACCCTATTGGATATGGTACGGTCCATGATGAGTAACGCTGAGTTACCGCGATCATTCTGGGGGTATGCACTAGAATCAGCTGCGTACCTTTTGAACCGAGTTCCTACTAAGACTGTGCCTACTACACCATATGAGATGTGGTGTGGGAAGAGACCCCATCTCAGTCACATTAAGACTTGGGGAAGTCCAGCTTTTGTTAAAAAGCAGCATGCGGACAAGCTCGAGGCGCGCTCAGTACTGTGTAAGTTTGTGGGATATCCAAAGAATTCCAAGGGATATCTCTTCTACTACGAAGAGGAACAAAAAGTTCTTGTTTCTCGTCATGCCCACTTTCTAGAACACTAGTTCTTAGAAAAAGAATTAAGTGGGAGCGCAGTAGAACTGGAAGAAATTCCAGAACTACAGACTATTACTGAAAGCTTAGTGGAACCAGAGGGTTCAAATGAACAGGACATTCCTACGCCGCTCCGCAGGAGTAGTAGGCAGTCTCATCCGCCCGAGAGATACTACGGTTTTCTCATAGACGGGGATAGAGAGGATTGCATCATAGATTATGATGAGCCTACTAGCTTCCAGCAGGCCGTTCAGAGCGTTGACTCGGTAAAATAGCTGGATGCAATGCGGACCGAAATGGAGTCCATGTACACCAACAAAGTATGGACGTTGGACATTGCTCCAGACGGGGTAAAACCCGTAGGATGCAAGTGGATCTTCAAAAGGAAGATTGGTGTAGATGGACAGGTTGAGACCTATAAAGCTAGACTTGTAGCAAAGGGTTTCCGTCAAAGACCTGGCTTGGACTATGACGAAACCTTTTCTCCAGTGGCTATGCTGAAATCCATTCGGATCCTTCTTGCCATTGCTGCCTTCCACGATTATGAGATTTGGCAGATGGACGTAAAGACCGCTTTTCTAAATGGAAATTTAGAGGAGTGTGTCTATATGGATTAGCCAGAGGGTTTCATTCAGAGTGGGAGCAGCGGAAAGGTGTGCAAGTTGCTTAAGTCCATCTATGGACTAAAGCAGGCATCGCGGAGTTGGAACATCTGTTTTGATGAGACGGTCAAGGAATTTGACTTTATCAAAAATCCAGATGAACCATGCATCTATAGTAGATTTGTAGCGAGAACTGTAGTATTCCTCGTTTTATACGTGGATGACATTCTCTTAATAGGAAATGACATTCCTATGCTACAATCTGTCAAGGGGTTCTTGTCGCACAGGTTCTCCATGAAAGACCTGGATGATGCCTCTTACATCCTGGGGATCCGGATCCATCGTGATAGATCCAAGAGGATATTAGGACTTTCACAGTCCAGGTACATCGACACCGTACTGAAAAGATTCAGTATGGAAGATTCCAAGCGCGGTAATCTACCGGCTTGTCACGGGATCATCCTCTCTAAAGAGATGTCTCCCAAGACTGATTTGGAGAGGGATCGCATGTCTATTATACCCTACGCTTCTGCGGTAGGCTCTATAATGTATGCGATGTTGTGTACCAGACCGGATGTAGCTTATGCACTGAGTGTAGTAAGCCGGTATCAGTCAAACCCTGGGGAGAAACACTGGATAGCAGTAAAGAACATTCTCAAGTACCTGAGGAGGACTAAGGAGATGTTCTTGGTGTATGGCGGAAAAGACCTCCAGATCGAGGCCTTTGCTGACTCCAGCTTCCAGAGTGACAAGGATGATTCCAAGTCCATGTCGGGTTTTGTCTTTAGCCTCAATGGAGGGGCGGTGTGTTGGAAGAGTTCCAAACAGGAAACCGTTGCAGACTCGACTATGGAAGCGGAATACATCGCTGCATCTGATGCCGCAAAAGAAGCTGTCTGGATGAGGAAGTTCTTGAAAGAACTTCAGGTGGTTCCGTCCATTGTTGACCCAATACCTCTGTATTGCGACAACAACGGGGCTATAGCTTTAGCAAAGGAACCCAGGTCCCATCAGAGATCCAGGCACATCTTGAGGCGGTATCACCTGATCAGGGAGATCGTGGATCGCAAGGAGATCGAGGTTCGGAGGGTTGCTACAGAAGAGAACACTGCAGATCCATTCACCAAGGCCTTACCCCAGACTCAGTTCGAGCGGCTGATCGAGATGATAGGTCTTCGGTACGCCAGTTCATGGCCTTAGTGCAAGTGGGAGATTGTTAGTGTATATGCCCTAGAGGCCATTACTGTATCATACTAGTTTGTATATTACTTGATGGAAGCTTGGGATATTCACCTTGTATAAACAATCTTGCTCAATATAGTAGTATGCTACTTGGTTTGTTTCTACTTCAATGTGTACATGTGTTTATTTTGCGATATCACCTATACGCATTAGTGGAGCCCTTAGGATCTTTGCTTGATTACCAGCGTTGTGATGGCAGTCACACTAGTGGGGGCTGGGTAATCTGTAAGCACATCCTTATACAGGTCCCTAGTCGCAGGACTATCGAGACAGGGCATCGATACTCCGGAGTAGACTAGCGTATGCACTTCTCATCCCAGTATGGGAGATGGTCTGTCCCACAGCCATCAGTACGTCGTACTGGAGATAGTATACGGGTGCTCGTTAGGTTACGAGTACACTGGACAGGACTCGTCGGGAACTGACAGGTTGGTATTATACCTATCGTCAGTTATCAGTTCCCAGGTGACATGAGTACAGCTTAGTCCGCTGACTTGACACTGGCACTTCGCCTCGAGTGTGTTCCCACTGCACTTTGATCACTACCCTACCACGGCTCAAAGGAGTCGTGCAAACAGGTGGTGGTTGGGTGCAGTCCCGAAGCACTTGGAGGCAGTGACGGTTAGACAGGATTCGTCTCTTCCGGTATTGGGGGTTGACATCGCGCTGTGTCTAGGAGAGCCATTACACGAGTAGTCCCTGGCCAGGACAAGCGAGATATACTGGTAGGTTCCAGTGTTATCTCAGGGTGTTTTGGGCTTCACTCCGACACGACTTGTACCGCTATTGGGGGACTGACGTTTTACCGCCCCCTAGGCCCGACATGCGATGTATCAGACGAACAGACCGGACTGTACGGAGACTGTCACATTCAGACTCAGTAGGAGTACAGATGGGGTTTCACCTCGTCAGCCTTCTTGTCGACATCTACCTGGGGACCGTTACGCACAGCTAGTGTCGCTTGCGGTCTGTGGTTAAACCCACTGCCAGCGTAGTGTCGAGTCTTTAGAGTCCCACACAGAGGGTATTCGCCTCTGGGCAAAATAGAGTAGAGGTCGCATGGTTTTGCGACAGGGTTCGTTCTCATCCGCGCACTTGTGCACGTTTGGAGTCCGGACGGATATTGCCAGCGGGCTCTGGTTTGAGCCGGATACTGGTATTTGTTTTGGGGTTGCTTTTATCTCTCAGTATTCATGTTCCTCGGAACAAGGATGCAGGTGTGTATGCACAGTTATTTGAGGAAGAGAAAGAGGACTTTCATTAGGGTTTCGGAACGGGTGCGTATGCACAGTTGACAGTCGTCTTTTTCCAAACCCTAATGGATTTTTGTTTTATCAATTAATAATATATAATAAAATGAAATTGTGTCATGGTTGGTTTTTATGTTGACTTGTTGACCATGGTTGACTTGTTGACCATGGTTGAAGTTTTGACCATCATCATTACAAAAGAAAGATGCTCTTTGATTCTAGCAAATTCATTTAATGTTTGAAATGATAATGGTCATTCCTAAACTTTCCATCAACCTTTTCATTTTCATTATTATTATTATTAATTTAGATAATTCTTTTTCTTTTGGCATTATGGTTGCAAGAAAGAAAAAGAGAGCTCATTATCTCATTTAGCTTCTCTCTCCTCACTTCATCTTCTTCTTCCTCTAAAAAAAAGAGAACCCTTCTCATGTGTTGAGAATCCCTCTCTTTAAAAAGAAAAGCACCCCTTAGACACTCTCTACTCACTCTAGGATCAAGGGTTTAGCAAGCCGGAGATTCTAGTTCACTCCAAGTTCGAGAAAGAGCCCAAAGGTTGAACCCTCGAGGTGGATCCATCTTCGACGGAAGAAGGCGACAAGAAGAGAACCATCAACCTCTACAAAAGTTTGAAGAAGAAGGAGTTCAAGTTTAGGTATAACCATCTTCATCCGAGTAGCTAACTCTCTTTAGCAAGTTTGCTAGTTTTAGTTTAGGAAAAGATCCCGACTTTGTTTAGTCCATGTTGCCCCTTGCGCTAAAAATTTGATTTTTATACCGTTTCCGCCTCCCCGTAAGAACCGGGGGTCGCAACGTGGACTTACAGTTTGATCCATACCCTTGACTAGAGGTTGCCGTAGGATGGATTATACCGTACGAGATGCTGTGAGGCTAGATGCCGATGGATAGATTCACCGACTCAGACATATGTCAGTTACGTATACCCTATAGCTTTTAACTGGTGATTTACCTTATGCTGCATTTATGATATTATCATTGCATTGCATATACCTGTGTTAGTACACTTACACCATTATCGATGATACGTATGTTACGCGTACACAGGTTTTCCGGCTCACACACTTCATTATCGATAATTGCTATGTCACTACACAGTAGAATTGCTGCATCATGATATGACTCTTTGCATAATTTACTTGCTATAGTTACCTGTGCACTTATATACGATATTGCGTTTGACTTTGGAGATATTGGGAACCGCAAGACATATTTTCAAAACTGGAATCATTTAAAAGTGCAGTTTTTCCTTAATATGATACATCACTGTTCCATGTTGCATGATATACGGATATGCTTACATTTCCATCATATGTCGCATACATCATGCTTTATGATTTTACGCATTGAGATATGTCGTTTTCATGATATTTCTGGATTTGAGAACCGTGATCATTTTAAAAGAAAGTATGTATTGTTTTAAAACCCGGTTTCTTTTGATATGATATTTCAGTGCGTCCACTATGCGTTTTCTCGGTTCTGAGACGTGTGACATGTGAAACCCGAATCGAGGAGGCGGATGATTCCGTTTACGGGTACATGGTGGACCCGGTATGGTACCCCGGGGCGAAAGAGATTTCGTGTGGATGACGATGAGCCTGGCAGAGGGACTACTACCTACCGGTGATTGTATTTGGGCTCGATGGATATCCGGAGGATACCGACTGTAGTCGAGAGATGATATGGGCCGACCCGGACTGACGGAGCCCGTGGGCCGATCCGGACTGACGGAGTCTGAGATATGAGGATTTACGTGTCGATGCGGGACACGGGTTTCATGATGTTTTCGGGTGTCGATGTTGGATACCCAGGTTCCATGATTTTGATGTGTCGCGAGGGACACCGTTGATTTATACCCTCATACTTTCATGCACACTCTTTTATGATATTTACATGCATACAGACATTGATTTTATAGTTGGACGGGATCCACATGCATACCTACATTGATTATATGGTTGGATGGGATCCACATGCATACAGACATGAGTTATATTGTTGGATTATATCCGCATGCATATTGAGATTGATATTAGTGTTGGCACGTATACAGACCCGGTCATCCTAGATATCATAGTATTCCCTTTATGTTATAGTTGACCTAGGAGTCGTTGTTTGTTCGATTTCTATCTGTTGATATTTTTCTACTCACGAGTTGGCAACTCACCCCCATTGTGCCACAGTTCTTGCAGGTTGACTGCTTGGATCAGTAGCGGCTTCGCTGGTACACAATTGCATTCGGGTGTTTTGCATTTGTAGGTGGGACATTTGTATCGTACCCACTCTTGTATCTATATTTCATATTGTATCTAGTTAACTCCATCAATCAAAATTAGTAATTTGTATAAGTAATGAGACTTAGTGAGATTGTGATTGCGAGACTTAGTGCGAGGGGTTTCCCGCTACTTGTGGTTTTGATGTCTTGCTTTTCTTTTATTCTTTTGTGGTGAACTTCGCCGTTGGGCGTCGTATACTTATATATACTGTCTTGCGTGGTTGTGATCCGCCGTTTGGCGAAGAGCTAGCTCCCTCTTGGGTATGCCATTATCATTATTATGTATTTGTGGTTTTGGATCAAAATATACGAAGGAGGCGCTGCCCAAATTTTTAAAAGACGAAACATGTTTTCAAACTAGTAAATTTCACTTGCATCAATCATGTCCATTTTCTATGCATTAAGAAAACTTGATTTCATTATACCTTTATTTTAAAACTTCACCTCCTTTATTTTTCTTAAAAGGTTTAGATTTTTGGGTTTCAGCTTACTTGAATTACGATGCGCCTTTATACGTTGCGTGATTTAAGTGCTGGTCACGAGCTAATATTTCGGGTCGTGACAATAGATTGGCTCGCGTCCGTCGTGGATGCACTCGTCCGTGTCCAAACGGCCGGACAAGCTCCCCAGGTTGCCGCTCCCCCACCTCGGGACCGGGACCCCTACAGAGGGAGAGAAGACTCTGCCCACGTCGGCACGACCGGACACCACCTCGCTACCTCCAGCGGCCGCGGATCCCTCGGGCCAACGTATTCAATGACCCGCTGGGCAACGCACAGCTCAACACCGAGATCTTTCACCAGAGCGCCTCGCCCCGAGGCCTATCGCCCCCATGTCCCTCCCGAGGAGGTGTCGGTCAGCTTGCCTGCGCCAAGGCATGACCGGCACCCCCTCCCTCGATGGGGTCGCGCGGACGGCACTCGCCATGGCAGCTCGAAGACGACCTTGCCAGGGGACCTAAGGAACCTCATCGAATGAAACCGGGCCGGGACCAGGCGCAGTTATCCGGTAGCAGAGGCCAAAAATCAGAATGTGTCAAATCATCGGGATACCACGGCCGACTCGACGCCCTCGAAAAGAAGATCAAAGGCATGCATCGGGAAAATCGTCCTTCGAGCGACGAGGCTAAATATGCCGCTGACTCGGTCACGAAGCCCTTCACCAAAGAGCTACTCGCCGTCCACGTCTCCTCCCGGAACAAGCCCCCAAAAGTCTCACTCTTCGACGGGAAGTCCGACCCAAAGGACCATTTGGACGCGTTCACGGCCGGGATGAGTTTCCAAGGCTGTTCCGACGCCGCTCAATGCCGCGCTTTCCCCCCCACTCTCATTTGCTCCGGACGAGACTGGATCTGAGGACTCGTGCCATGCTCAATCTCTACCTTCGATGAGCTTGTTCCCGCCAAAAATTTCTGCACAAAGGGCCTAAGGTATCAAATGGCAGCGATACGCTTAAGAAAATGCGAACCAGTATTTTCCAGGCTGTATTCTGACAAACTTCCGAATGAGAAATAGCTAAATTCTGATGTTATCGAAAACGTCTCGAAAAATCCTTCGATTTGATATATTATGGGCCTCATAGTTCATCCGGGATCAAAAGTTATGAGGCATCACGTGCCCACATGTGACCGGGCATCACGTCCCCACAAGTGGCCATTTACAGGCAAAGCCTGTAGGCACTGGATAAAATAAATAATTAAATGGGGTCACGTGCCATCACGTGATGGGCCTTTAAACCCACTGAAAGGAATTAAAAAAAATATTATAAAACAGCAAGGAATACCCCAATGGAGCATCACGTGCCCACACGTGACCAAAGGTCACGTGCAGACACGTGATGGATTCCTAAGCTCTTTGAATTAATAGAATTAAATTCTAATTAAATAATTAATCAGTGGGGTCACGTGCTAACACCTGATGGGCTCTTAGACCCTCTAAAATAATAAGAATTAAATTCCAACAATGGGGTCACGTGTCAACACGTGATAGGCCTTTAAACTCACTGAAAAGAATTAAAAGTATAATAAAATAACAAGGAAAAACCCTAATGGGGTATCACGTGCTCACACGTGACAAAGGGTCACATGCTGACACGTGATAATTCCTGAGTTCTTTAAAACAAAAGAATTAAATACTTAATCGAAGGGGTCACGTGTCAATACGTGATGGGATCCTAAAATCTCTGAAATAATAGAATTAAATTGTAATTAAGGGAAATCAAAAACCCTCACTGGAAAAATATTTCTTTAAATCTTTCCAAACAAAGAAGATGGTGCTCTGTAAAATGGAGCACCGTTGGATTAAAAATCTAATGGTGATTAAAAATCACCAATTTATGGAAAGATTCTATACAAGAAAAGATTTCCCTGAAATTTGAATAACAGATAAAAGATCTTTTGGATTAAAAATCCAATGGTGAATAAAATTCACTGAGTGATCTAAAAGATCATGTTGGTTACAAAATCAATTAAAATCTTTCAATGAAAGATTCACAAAACAAATTAATTCTTTTCTTTCTCCTATAAATAGGAGCCAAGAAGAGAAGAGAAGGATCTACTTTTTTAGGAGATAACAACAACAGAGAGAGAAAAGAGAGGAGAATTTAATTCTCAAGAAAGAAAACCCTAGGTGAGAAAAGAAAGGGGATCAAAACTTCAAACAGAGAATTTAATTCTCAAATCCAAGAGTTTAACTCTTCTGCACAAAAGAACTTAGTTCTTTCTCTGGTTGAAAATCTGGAAAGAGCATATCTCCCCATAAGTTGAGAATTTAATTCTCATCGGGTTGAGATCCTGCCATACAGATCCAAAACTTAGAGGGGGAATTGAGTTTAGAGAATTTAATTCTCCCAAAACAAAATTAGGATTTAACCCTATATGAGAATTTAATTCTCCCAAAACAAAATTAGGGTTTAACCCTATATGAGAATTTAATTCTCCCAAAACAAAATTAGGGTTTAACCCTATATGAGAATTTAATTCTCCTACAATTATAGGAATTTAATTCCTTCAAGATGGACAAAAATTAGGGTTTAACCCTGTTTGAGAATTTAATTCTCCCAAATTTATAGGAATTTAATTCCTCCAAGACAGAACTAGGATTTCACCCTGTACAAGAATTTAATTCTTTTACATATATGGGAATTTAATTCCTCTAAAAGAAAATTAGGGTTTAACCCTACATAAGAATTTAATTCTTTTATAATAGGAATTTAATTCCTCCAAAATCATGATTAGGGTTTAACCCTACAGAGAATTTAATTCGTAAAATAAAGAGACTTGAAAGATCTCCATACACATAAAGAACATTGGTCACGTGATGACACGTGACCCCAATCTGCAGTGATCAGAAAAGAAGGAATAAAACTAGGTCACGTGTCCCCACGTGACCCCTAAAAAGATCCCAAAAATAAAAAGGAAACAGCTTTGAGGCAATGCCTCACGTGCTCCACGTGACCTCCAAAACACAGAAAGAAAAAGTAAAAGAAATAAAGGCCTTAGGCGCTCTTACGTGCTCCCACATGACCCCTTGGCGGACGCTTTAATGATCAGTGCATGAATCATCCTCACGTGCCAGCACGTGATGCTCCAAAATAAAATATAAAAAGTGTTTAATACTTAATTGCAGAACGAAGAAAAGGAATCTGGTCCCACCTTTGGGCGCCCTCACGTGTCCACACGTGACCCCTTTTTTTAGTGTTTAACACTAATTCGATAGCTTTATTCCCAGTGTTTAACACTGATTATCTTTTAGTGTTTAACACTAATTTGAAAATCTTATTTCCAGTGTTTAACACTGTTATTTTCTAGTGTTTAACACTAATTTGGGATTCTATATTTCCAGTGTTTAACACTGATTGTCTTTTAGTGTTTAACACTAATTTGAGGGATCTATTTCCAGTGTTTAACGCTGTTTTCTCTAGTGTTTAACACTAATTTTAGCCAAATTGGCTAATTTTCCAGAGGCAAAAATCCCTCCTCCAAATGAATCTCAATACTGAGAATATCAAAGATGAAAATGTTTAGCATTACTAAATAATGTGGGTTTGAACCCAGACAAATGTTTAATGGTCCAACAAGAGCCAATATTTCTAACTTAATTGGACTTAGCCCAAATTGGCCATAAGTCCTCAATTCAGACTCAACTGAGCCAATGTGCTCATAACCTAATTAATTGATCTTAGTTTCCAAATTGGGCTACAGATCACTTAATCCACATGGGTTCAAGGGTACATATCTGAACTCCTCTGATATTTGTCGTTGTAATCCTTCAACGTCTTCAGAGAGGTGATGGGTCTCGACAGCCATATATTCCACAGATTGTAATGGACCACCATGTCCCTAAACTGGCAATGGACCACTATGTCCCTAAACTGGAACAATAGAGCCCAAATGCTCTTTTGTCGGATCTAAACGATCCAGTTAAGTTGATCTTAGTCTCAAATTGGACTAACGTATCCTTAACAAACGTTTAAGTTGATCTTAGGCTCAAATATGGCTAACGTATCCTTAAACCAAAACCCCAAACCCAAATCTAAGAAAATATGGATTTGGACTAATCCACGTCCTACGGGCGACGACATAAATTAGTCTCCGTATACAATCCACGGGCAACCACAAACAAAACAAACACCCACGACACGAAGTGAAATTCTGGAGAAGGAGAAAGTTGTTACCGCGATGCGGTAGCGTAATTAACTGCAGGGGCTTGCGCCTGCAGGGAAGAGCGTCCCCAAAATAAAAAAAACCCTCAAGCGAGGGGGAATCTGACGAAGTCTGCTACATCGGCCGCATCCGTCTAAACCTCCGATACACGGTGCCATAAATCAATTTGGCATCTTCGGAGAGGTGGACGGATAAAACCAAATAGCATCTGCCCCGAATCTCAGGCAGGATGCCCATGTCTTGGCCGCCGTTCGGAGGGGAACAGAGCTGGCCACCCAATTCCTCGGCCACTTCGTCGGGAACAGACGGCAGAAGCAGACCGTTGACCATCTCTTCACCATAAAGAGCAGGGACAAGGAATCCTTTAAAGGATACGTCACCCGCTTCTACAACGCCCTCCTTGAAGTCCTAGAACACCGGGACGAGACGGTCATTACGGCCCTTAGGTCGGGTCTTAGGCACAAGTAGTGGCTACGCTTCTTTGCATTAGCGCAACCTAAGACCATGGCTGAGGTAAAGGCCTGGACCGAATGTGAGATCCAGCTCGAGTCCGAGGTGAACGCAAATCTCCCCCGGACAGAGCAAACCAATCAGAAGAAAAGGGTCAGGGAGTAGAAGAAGAAGATTGGGCGGCCAAAGCCGTACTCCCCAAAGTTTCATGAGTACACCCCACTCAACGTCTCCCAGACAGTACTGTTGGAGGAGGCTAAGGGTAAGAGGTTCTTCAAACTCCCCCCAGTCTCGAATAGGGCTGCAAAGCACACCCGGGGTCCCTACTGCGGTTTCTACAGGTCGTAGGGCCACTCCACCGAGAACTGCAAACAGCTCCGAGACTACATCAAGGAGTTAATCCGCTCAGGGCACCTGGCAGCGTAGTTGCGAGACAAGCGGCAGGTCGACCGTGAGCAAGAGCACTATCCCCCTCCCGGTGAGTTGACAATCGGTCAAATCATGGTCTTGTCAGCAGGAGGTACGACGGGAACCGATGAGACTCAGCGTCCCTCACCGATCGGGGTGACTGGCGACCACCCGAGGAAGAAGGCCAAAGCAGCAGAGCCGATCGTTTTTATCGATGAGGACCTCCACGGTATATCCCTGCCTCACAACGACCCGCTGGTGATCACAGCTCGGGTCCACCGCTACGAAGTGCAGAGGATACTGGTCGATTCGGGAAGCTCGGCGGACATTCTCTTTTATGACTGCTTTCTACGTATGGGACTCACCCAGTCGGACCTAAGGCCGACCGCCCACGTCCTGTCAGGGTTCACTAACCACTCCATCCCGGCAGAAGGAGTGATCACTCTCCAATTTAACATTGGGGAGGCGGGTCGTACGCACACCGTGCCTGTGGAGTTTATCGTCGCGAGAATCCCATCGGCCTACAACGTCCTCCTCGGTCGCCCGACCGTGAACTCCCTTCGGGCCCAGATATCGACCTACCACCTAGCGATGAAATTCCCGCTCGACCAAGGTGGGATAGGTCGGGCCTACGGGGACCAACAAACCGCAAAGGTTTGCTTCACCGCAACATCAACGTCTGAGCGGCTAAACAATGACGTTGAGGGTGAGGGTGATATCAAGGGTTCTCTGGACACTCGAGATGAGCAAAACGTGGTCCGAGGGAGCCCGGTGGAGCCACTAACAGAGGTCCCCCTCGTAGAAGGGGACGACGAACGAACCGTTCAGATCGGGTCGCTTTTGATGGGGACTCAGCGAAACGACTTGGTTCACTTCCTTAGAAACAACTCTGACGTGTTCGCATGGGCGTCTGCCAACATGCCTGGGATTGACCCCAAAACCATATCTCACAAGCTCGGGGTGGACCCTACGGTCCGACCCGTCCGGCAGAAAAAATGAAGTTTCACCCCGATCAAGCAAAAGGCGATCGAGGACGAGGTAGACAGGCTCCTCGCCGCCAACTTCATTCAGAATGTGCCTTACTCGGAATGGTTGGCGAACGTAGTCATGGTTAAAAAGTCAAGCGGGAAGTGGCGCATGTGCGTCGACTTCACCGACCTCAACAAGGCCTGCCCGAAAGAAAACCATCCCCTCTCTCGGATAGATCAGCTTGTCGACAGCTCGGCAGGCCACGAGCTGCTTAGCTTCATGGATGCCTTCTCCGGCTACAACCAGATCCGTATGAATCCGGCAAATGAGGATCTCACCGCATTCACAACGGACCGAGGGGTATACTGCTACAAGGCGATGCCTTTCGGTCTCAAAAACGCCGGAGTTACGCACCAACGCTTGGTTAATCGAATGTATATTTCTTCTTTAAAAAAGCGATGTAAATCTTTCTTGGGTTCTTTTTATTTAACAATAAGAAGGAAACAATAGAGCATCACAAAAAGAAAAATCTTATTTATTCAAAGATATTGTGGGCTCCTCAGCCTTACATCAAAAAGGAAAAAGAAAAAGAAAAATTTACAATATAGGGGGAATGAGATCGAGGAAGTACTCCTGGTGATATTCAGAGTAGATTTCCACCAACCGGGCCTAAGCCTCTGCAGCCCGTTCCCGCCGATGCTGTGCGCGAACTCGGGACGCCACGGAAACACCCGGCGCTCCGCCCTCCGCGCCCTAGCTCACGGTGTATGTATTTTGGAAGCACTCCAAAATGAGGGCCAAGGATCGGTCGTGCCTGGCCTTCGAGATGAGGCCAAGCATATAGATCGAGCGCACCTTGCCGAGCGCCTCGTCCGGAAACTTCTCGGAGAGGGGGTTGTACAACCCCGGCGACCTCCTCCAAATTGCGTACATAAGCAGCTGTAGGAGGGGCGACCGGCGAGGGAGAAGACGGCCGACATGACCCTCGAGGCGCTGAACCACATCCCGGTGCCTAACCCTACCCCAGGGTCGGGTCATACATGAAGATGTCGTCGAAGGTGATGATCTCTTCGATCGAATACATGGGACCAATCATCTCAAAATCGGCGCTGAAGAGTTGTCGTCTCCTTCTATATTTATAACCCCAAACAGCATCTCTAAGGACTTAAATTCGTGCGCGCATGGGCGCGAATCCTGGGATTCACCCAAATTACGCTAATACCGCATCGCCACGTGGCGGAACTGACGCGGCTCTTCGAAACGCTTCGCCTTCCCCGTGCATTCCTGAAACGTGTCGCCCGCGATGGTCACTCTTCCCGATATTCTCACACCTAGGAAGGTTAGACCGAACCGTGCAAAACCGAGCGGCAACCCCACTCGGTCCATCCTTAGCAGGCCACCCCATGCTCTCCCGCGCTAAGTGTAACGTTTTAAAAATAAATAAATAAATAAAACATTTAAGTGAAATTTCCGATAATCGGTAATATAAATCATATTTTCCGTAAAACCAAGATATAATAATTTTTCATAATAGACTTAAATACACCCATTTTAACTATGTAATTGCTAGTATTTGGTATTTAATTAGTCACTTATAAATTATTGGTTTACTTAAATATTTTTCCTTGATTAATTATTTCAAATATTATTATAAGCTTTTACTTATACATTTAATTAGTGGTAATTACAAATAGGAATGGGTTAAATATACAAATGTGAACCATGACAACTTAGAATCAAGTTTGTAACATGCTCATTCTTTCTACACTTGTCTCCATAATTCTAGATAATTCTAGGGTTGTTTTGAAAAATAAAATAAAACAAATAATTAAAGAAATAAGTGATTAAGTGTAATAATTAAGGATGTTTCTACACACACCCACACATCTCTCTCTCTCTCTCTTTCTCTCTCTCTCTCTCTTTCCTCCCAACTTGGCCGAGCCCTGCTTGTGGCAGCCGTAATTTTTCCCCACTTCATTTTGACTTCAAAAATCTCATAAATTCCATCAAAAATCAATACAAAATCTCACTAATTTCCCATTCAACCTTTACCCAATATTTTTTGGCCCAAGCTAGCATGAATTAAGGAGTAAGATGGCATTTTGGAGGCTAAGTTTTGCAAGTGTGGATCTCATTCCAAACTATTTTGAGGTATAACCTTACTCTAATTGTTACTTGTTCTAATCTAATTTTTAATTAAGAGTTAATTAGGTTTTAATTGCAAGTTGGAAATTCAAGAATAGGGTTTGAATTCAATTAGGGTTTTTATCACTTGTTTAAAGTTACAATGTGTAGTTTAACCTCTTAAGACTTAGAAAACCTAATCTAGTTGCTAAATTGCTAAATTGTTACATTTAAAATTGTCCAAATTATATAAATTGCAAACTATATTTTTATAATTAATGCTAATAGGTGAGATAAAATTTTAGTTAAGCTTTGTGTGGCTTAATTAAGATATTAAGTGAATATTGTGGCCACTAGATTTATTAAAACATTAAGATTTGAACTAAAATGGAAATCGATGCTTACTAGGTTTTCAAAATAAATCGATTTGAAATAAAGTTGAGATTTTGATGTTATACAACCTATTTCATATAATATCTAGTGTGTTGTAAATGCGTGATTAGTACGATTAGGTTTTAGACATGGTTGTGGTCATGTATAGCGACCCTAGTCGTGGGTTATGGCGTTGTCGCGGGCGTATTTTGTGCACCAAGCGTGTGTGCGTGTAGTTAATGTGCGTTGGTTGTGTTGTAACGTTCATGTCCGCGATTATTTATATTTATCTTCTGATTTACCTGTGTGCGATTCTAGGATCGGGTGCAGAGACGTCGGACGTGGCGCGGAAAAGTCATAGCTGAGATCGAATCAGATTAGCCGAGGCGTCCCGGTGAGTAGATGTATACATCTATGGGGGGATCGTCTGGATGGCGCGAGGCGCCTGATGGTTTAGTATTATTGTAGTACTTGCATTATATGCGTAGTTTTCTAGTTATGCATCTCATTGTATGGCATCATCTTGTGTGTGTGTGTGTGTGTGACATCATCATAGGACACTCGCACCATTACCATTGGTTTATGCCACACGTGCACTATTTATGCGAACACACACGCCATTGGTAAATGCTATGTCACGAACACTATAGCACTTGCTTAGAATTGGTATTGCTACATTTGCATCATATATGATCCGTAGATTATACTCGCATATTCATTTCACTAAGATGGATACGCAGGATTTTGTTAGTTATATATACATACCTCATTGCATCATGATTCATGCATAGTTTCTGGTCGTATTTCGCATGGTATATACTATCGTATCATAGATTTCCATCATCACCGGCATATTTATATATGGTGATTCTTCTCAAGGATTTTAGTATTTATGAGATTTCTGGATTTTTGGGAAAACCGCAAGAATTTTATAAACCTATTATCAATTTTTTAAAAATAGAAATTGCGGTTTTCTCGTAATGTGATGTGTGTGGCGTCCACCATGGGTTTTCTCAGTTCTTGAGCAGTATCATATACCCGATTCAAGAAGTGGGGTGCATCATCTGCGGGTACATGGTGGACCCGGTATGGTATCCCGGGGCGAGATAGTTTTCGTGGGGATGACGATGAGCCCAGCAGGGGAGCACTACCTACCGGTTATTTGTGACGCGGCGGATATCCGGAGGATACCGACCGTAGTTGTGTGATTTGATGATATGGGCCGATCCGGACTGACGGAGCCCAAGATATTGAGATACAGAAATATTGAAATATTGTGGCATTGAGATGTTGAGACATTGAGATATTGAGGCATTGAGATATACATATTTAGTGTCGATGCTTGACACAGATTTCAGTTGATTTCATTGATGATACTTCAGTTATTTCACAAAAGTTTTACTAAGATAAGAATACAGATTTTCTCATACCAAACATACTCAGGTTTCATGTGATTATGCATTCATGTTGCACACATACTAGTGCATTGCATCATATCAATATATGTAGGCTGTGACGCATTGCATGCATGCTTACGATAGCCTTATTAGATGTTACTTACTACTCACGAGTTGGTAACTCACCCCCGTTGTGCCATGGTATCTTGCAGGTCCGACCCGTTAGCATAGTAGCGGCGGGCGTACTTCTTCCTTTGCTTCGTTTGCTTGGACTTTCGGCTTGCTCATAGGTGGGTTGCGAGGATATCTTGTTTTCATTTTGTATATTACTTTGTATCCAGTACACTCCATCTACCCTTGTATATTAGATTAGACGGTGAGACTTGTGAGACTTGTATTGTGGTTTTTGGTCTCGATGCTCACTTGAGCCGATGGGATGTCTTCTTACTTTCGTGCTTTTATTTGATTATTCCGCACTCAATGATATATATTGCATGTGGTTGTGATTCCGCCATTGGCGAAGAGCTAGCTCCCGCTTGGGGATGCCTTTATTCTTGATTATATGTATTTTCTCGTGTTGTACCCGTTTGGGGGCCAGTATTTACAAAGGAGACTCTGCCGAAATTTTCGGGAAATTTGATGTATTTAAATGTTTTAAGGTGACTCTTACTTTACAAAAATTATCTTTTAAATTAAGGTTTTTCTTCACTCTATTTCTTTAATTGGTTTAGATTTCTGGGCTTTGGCTTACTTAGATTACATTACGTCTTGAGACGTTTCGTAATTTTAGTGCCAGTCACGTTCCGTACCTTCGGGTCGTACCTTCGGGTCGTGACAAAGTTGGTATCAGAGCCATAAGTTTTACCTTTCCGAGTGTAGGATGACCCTTAGTAGATGGAGTAGGTGACTTGAGCAGAGTGACGTAGCGTGTGTATGTTCCGTGGCATACTACGATACAGTACTCTGCCTAAGTGACCTTAGAATATAAATATTTACTTGTATTCCTTCCTTGATTCCGGAAATCCTTTGATTCGATTGCAATATTCCTATCGAGTCGTTCTTTCTCCAGCCACTATGCCGCCAGAGACTACGAGGGCCAGAGGGTTGCCGCCGGGGATGAGATTAGAGCAGGCTTGTTTGAGACAAGGACCGATCAGGACGGTATGCCTACCCCTCAGGGACAGAGTGGTCCACCTTTTCTAGGATGGCTAGGCTGGAGTCGAGTATTCAGGACATGCGACAGCTGGTTGGATCGTTAGTTGAGGCTTACCGAGCTCCAAGAGCCGATGATGTCCCTCCTATTGCGGGAACTGTGACTATACCTGCTGCACAGGCAGTTGTTTCTGTTGTTACCGAAATCATTTCTGTATCCTTACAGGAGTATTTAAGGCTGAAGCCTCCAGTTTTTACCAGCACAGATACAGCAGAGGATCTGTAGACAATCCTCGACAGGATGGTTAGGATTCGTCGTTTATAGAGATGTTCTGACGAGACATGGGTTGAGCTTTTGATGTTTTTGTCTAGAAGGCCTTGCTCAGACATGGTGCAAGTCGGTTGAGAGAAGCCGAGTTGCAGGTCTACTTCTTATGACTTGGGATAAATTTACAGCAGTATTCTTGCTCGTTTCCTTCCGAAGAACGTTCGAGATGTCGAGCTCGTAGTTTCGAGTCTTTGCGTAAGACTTCAAGGATGACAGTGTCCATGTACAATAATTAGTTTGCTCAGCGGTCCGATATGTTCCTTACCCGGTGGACATTGAAGAGAAACGGATAAAGAGGTTCGTGTGGAGATTGGACATGCAATTATTTCTTACTATTGGTGCCCAACCTTTTGACACTTACGTCGCTACTATGAACGCAACCTTACTGTTGGAGGAGCGCATTTCAGAGACTTCAGTCGTTTTTGGACCGAAGCGGATTCGTAACGGTAGGTCAGCTCAAAGGCGGTTAGATAGACGTCGTTGGGACAGGTATTCGTTCGGTATTGTCTTCCGATGCGTACTTCTTTCTGGTGTCATTTGAAATGGTATCCACATATTTTGTATCGAGATCTAGCTGATAGTAGTCCTTGCTAAATCAGCCGCTTGTTGTGATTTCATCAGCAGGCAAACCTTTTGTTGCTCGATATATTTTTCATCCGTGTTTGTTTTGTTCGTATCAGAGATAGGGATTCTTTGGTCAATTCGATTTTTTCTCGATAAATTTGACTTCGAAGTTTTTTTGAGCATGGATTGGTTAGCCACGTGTTATGCATCCGTGGACTGCCGTGAGGAGGCAGTCGGATTTAGTTTTCCGGGTAAGCCAGTTCTTGTTTTCGGGGAGACCGTAGCATCGCCTTTCCCAGTTTGAGTTCTTTTTCGCGCTAGTCAGCTTTTGAGAAAAAGGGATGTCAGGAATTCTTGGAATATGTTTGCGATGTTGGAGCCGTAGCGGTCCTGTTGGACCAGGTCCCGTTTATGAGGGAGTTTCCAGATGTCTTTCCTGACAAGTTGCTTGGTTCGTCGCCAGAGCGCGATATTGGGTTCTGCTTTGATTCGATTCCCGGCACGGAGCCTTTTTCTATACCGCCATATTGGATGGACCCGGTTAAGGAACTGAAGGATCAGTTGCAAGATTTATTGGATAAGGGCTTGTTCGTCCGAGTGCGTTACCTTGGAGAGCTCATGTCCTGTTCATCAGAAAGACGGCAGTTGTATTTGTGCATCGTTTTTCGTCAGTTGAATTGGGCTACTGTGCGGAACAGATATCCCTTACTTCGTACAGAAGATTTGTTCAATCATCTCTTGGATGCGGGACATTTCTCGAAGATTGACTTGCGATCAGGTTACCATTAGTTGCGGTTTCGAGAGGATGATATTCCGAAGACTGCTTTTCACACGTTACGGGCGTTACGAGTCTTGATGATGTCGTTCGAGCTCATCAATGCCCTAGCAGCGTTTATGGATTGATGAACCGTATATGCAGGCCGTTTCTTGATTCGTCTATCATCGAGTTCGTTGAGGACATCCTAATATATATTTGGATCCGAGTGGAGCCTGGACAGTAAAAGAGGATTTCGTTGCAAACTTTGAGGAAGCACCAGCTATTCGCTAATATATCTAAGTGAATTTTCTGGTTGGATAGTGTTGACTCCTTGAGTCATGTAGTTAAGAGAGATAGTATATGTATAGAACCGAATGAGATCGAGGCCGTTCAGCATTGGCGCAGACCTGTATCAGTGACGGAGGTTCTAAGCATTTTGGGTTTGGACGGATACTGCTAATATTTCTTACAGGATTTTCGCATTTAGCTGCAACGTTGACCAGGTTGACCCGGAATGTAGTTTCTTTTCTTTGGACCGAGGTATGCGAGTAGAGCTTTCTGTAGTTGAAGACTCGTTTGGCTACGGCGCCAATATTATTTTTTCCTTCAGGATCGGACGGTTTCGTTGGTTATTGCGATACTTCCCGGCAGTTGAAGAAGCATGAGTAGAACTATTCTACGCATGATTTAGAGATGGCTGCAGTGATTTTTACACTTAAGATTTGGGGATGAGTCGTGCCAGATATTTACGGATCACAATAAGCTTAAGGTATATCTTTCAGCAGCGATATTTAATTTTAAGACAGCACCGATGGGTGGAGCTAGTGAAGACTATGACTATGAGATTCTTTATCGTCTGGGAAAGACGAATGTTCTGGCGGATGCTTTGAGTTGGAGGCCCGGAGGTTTCTTTTGTTGTTTGAGTACAGTTTAGAGACAGACGACGGCAGAATGGCAGATTCTATGTGACAGCCGAGTACAGTTCGAGTCTACTTCGACGGGGGACAACTTGTCCGTGTCCGTGCATATCCACAATGATTTGATCGTATTCGTGAGGCACGGTCCAATGACGTTCGTGTTAGTGTATATGCCCTAGGGGCCATTATTGTATCATACTAGCTTGTATATTACTTAATGGAAGCTTGGGATATTCACAGTTATATTAACAGTCTTGCTAAACATGGTAGTATGCTACTTGGTTTATTTCTATCTTAATATGTGTATATGTTAGCATATCGAGAATACATATTGATAGAGCCCATAGGATCTTGCTTGACTACCAGCGTTGTGATGGTAGTCACACTAGTGAGGGATGGGTAGTTTACAAGCACATCCTTTTTCAGGTCCCTAGTCGTAGGATTATCGAGACAGGGCATCGATACTCCGGAGTAGACTAGTGTGTACGCTTCTCATCCCAGTTGGGGAGATGGTCTGTCCCACAGCCATCGGTACGTTGTACTGGAGATAGTATACAGGTGCTCGTTGGGTTACGGGTACACCGGACAGGACTCGCAAGGAACTGTTGGTTGGTAATATACCCATCGTCAGTTAACAGTTCCCAGGTGACACGAGTACAGCATAGTCCGCAGACTTGACACTGCTGCTTCGCCTCGAGTGTGTTCCCACTGTTCTTAGATTGCTACCCTACCACGGCTCAAAGGAGTCGTGCAAACAGGTAGCAGTTGGGTGCAGTCCCGAAGCACTTGGAGGCAGTGGCGGTTAGATAGGATTCGTCTCTCCCGGTATTGGGAGTTGATATCGCGCTGTGTTTGGAGAGCCATTACGCAAAGTCCCTGACCAAGGCAAGCGAGATTTACTGGTAGGATTTCCAGTAGCTTCTCAAGGTGTAATGGGCTTCACTTCGACACGACTTATACCGCTTATAGGGGACTGACGCTTGCCGCCCCCTAGGCCCGATATGCGATAGTCTTAGACGAACAGACCGGACTGTACGGAGATTATCACATCAGGCTCAGTAGGAGTTCGGATGGGTTTTCTCATCGGCCTTCTTATCGACATCTACCTAGGGACCGTTACGTACAGTTAGTGCCGCTTGCGGCCTGTGGTTAAACCCACTGCCAGCGTAGTGTCGAGTCTTTAGAGTCCCACACAGAGAGTTTCCCTGCTTCGGGCGAAACGATATAGAGGTCGTATGGTTTTACGACAGGGTTCGGACACATACGTGTTTTTACGCACGTACGATATTCGGACAGTTTATACTAGCAGGCTTTAGTTTAAGCCAGATTCTAGTATTGGATTATTGGATTTATACAGTCTCAGTATTTCCGTGTTTTCACGGATGGGAGGGGTATTCTCGTAATTTGTCGAGAAACTTCTAGAAGATTGATGAGTTGGAGGCTTAGGTGTCATTTGCATTAAATGCTTAATGACTCATGAGATGATTCATTGTATGTATTTAATGAAGCATGGTTGTTAATATCAAATAATGATTTATTTGATATTCTTTATGCTTCATTATATATAACAAAAGAGACATAATTCATATCATTCTCACTCTCACCTTCTCTCTCCTCAGGCTCTCTCTCTTCAAAGAACTAATCCTAACCTCTCATGTGTTGAGATCCAAGGGTTAGCAAGACTAATAGATCCCTAATCCTATTCTATATCGTCTAGGTTACTTTGATTAGCACTCTGAGCAACCTAGTTGCCTCAAGTGAGAGGTTAAGCTTGGAGAAGTAGCTCTTGGGTGGATCTTCTATCACGACGAGGAGGCCGACGAGGAGGTGGTCTACGAGAACAAGAAGGGCTTGATTCATTAGGTATAATCATATTTCATAGTAGCTAATCTATTCTATGATGTTGTTAGTTAGGGTTTAGCAAAGATCCGTAAAGTTAGTCGATGTTAGTTTAAACAAACTGATTGTTTTACCTATTCCGCCTCCCCGCATCATGTGGGGTGTCTAACGTCGACTTACAGTGGTATCAGAGCCTCGCTAAATCATAACTAACTTGTTAGCAAAGTCGTTAGAAATTCGATCGCAAAACGAACCCGAAAAAACATCATTTTGACCAAGTTTCTGCCGTTTTTAAAACATGGTCTAAAAATTTTTCAGGGACCCTTAAAAATACAAGCAGGGAATTATAAGATTGCTGGAGAAATTTGGGATCGTAACTCGGCCAAACCGCCGTGGAACCGCGGCCGATCTAAGCGATCCGCTACGGATCCGTGGCCGAGTTGAAGCCGAGTCAGCCCAAATTTGCCCAGTAACTCTTCTGTGTTGATTTTGTTTTTTCTGGAATGTTTTGTTTCTGCTCAGGTTTCAGGTGCACAGAGAATCATTTGGAGTAGAATCATTTGTGTTTACTTGATCGAAATTCTAAGATGTTTGGCTAACTTGATTATATCTGTGATGTGTTTAATGTGTTCATAAACCTCCCCTAAATGCTAGTATGTCGGTTAGCAGGGGGTTGCGTATTTCTGTAATGGTTTTTACTGGTTTGTGTTTGTGGACTTGTTGGATTGTCGTCAATGGATAGCCGGGGATGTGAGACGAGTGTTTCTTTCATTCAAATGTAATTTGTAAATTGTTGTAATATTCTTTTGCGGGGCACATCCGGGCTGAGATTGTAGCCACCGTTGTATTATTTCATTTACTGTTTTCTGCTCCTAGGATAGACCCAAGATGGGGTGCACAAACTACCGGGTACTTTGAAGTGTTTAGTGGCCTACTCACGTTGTTGAGGGAGACCGCTTCACTTCGGGTACTTGGCGGGTAGTTTGCCGTACCCATAGGGGTCTAGGGTGGGGTTTTGGCTATTCATCGTGACTGTGTAATCCGTCTTTCTTTGCAGGCTCAAAAGGAATGCGGATTCGTAGAAAATCAAATATGGTCATCTATCATCTGGAATGCCTATTATTGTGTCTGACGAATGTACAATATCTATATATGATAGTTATTAGGCGTCACTTATGTATTACACCCGCGCTAGCCCAGCCCTCGCTCTGTCGTTTATTAAGTAACCTAACGGGTGAATGACGGGACCCAGTGGCGAATGCGGATGGCATAAGAGGACGTTGTATTTTCGTTGTTTTCTGCAATGATAGGTTAATTGATGGGACGCATTATATTAATGCAAAGAAAATAAACCAAAGTTGAATCGTTAGAACAGTTTAAAAGAAATCACTCGGTTATTTTAAAACAGAAGATATTTTTTAAATTGCGGAGCTTAAGCCACTCCTTTTAAAAAGCTATCAGGTTCCTTCGATCATATCAAGTTCACTACGTTCACGGTTTCGCCAAAACCATTCGTAGCCCTCCGTCATTTCATTTGGGTATTCAGTAGTATTCAAGCTATGCATTTTGACCAACGCCAAGGCATAGTGTTTAGTAGCTGCTGGGTATTCATTTGTTGCATAGATAGATGAGTTAGTTTGGGGCAGTCGTATTATCATTTGGCCAACGTCAGAGGTATGTACGGATGGGTTCAAATTAACAAGATAATGATGGGTAGAACTTGACAACTTATGACATTTTGACCAACGCCAAGGTCATAAGAGCATGGGGCAGAAATTTATATCGGGAGTTTCTAAAGAAACTGAAATTTGCAAAGAGTTGCATACCATTTGGAGTATGATAATTTTGGTAGGATTCCTTCAGCTTTATCACACGATGATACTTGGATCCCGATCCTACTGTGAGTATCCGCTACTCATCAGGAGATTCGTCACTTAACGATCTATGCTATAAACCAAGTAGGTGTCGAGAAAGGTGTCAGCGGGGCTACGCCCGCAGAGAAAAGAGGTTATTTAATTAAGGAACTTCGCGAAAGCGTCGTAAAACCTCCCTCGAAGTACCGACACCGGCCTGGCTGAACGGTTAAGCAAGTATTGTACGGTGAGAATAGTCCTGACTAGTTCTTCCCTTTTGGTTTGAGGAGGGATTTGAGAAATAGTGGGAGCTATCCTGTTTAGATAAACTAAAAACCACTCTAAACTTGCAAGAGCATCATGCTAAATTGTTCCCTCTCTCTCTTATTGCAGCGACCCAGAACATGACAGGCCTTAAGTTACTATTAGAAAAAAATATTTTGACAGGGCCAAACTATAAAGATTGGTTCCGGAATGTTAAGATGGCTTTGACTTATGACAAATTGGGGTATGTCCTTACTGCTAAGGCACCTGCAGTCCCTGGTCCAGAATCCAGTATTGCGGATAAGGAAATCCATAAGACCTGGGAGTTAGATTGCGCGAAAGCCAAATAATCGTACTTGCCTCTATGAATAATGAACATCAGAGGAGGCACGAGGATATGGATCTTGAATCCATATTTCTCCACACAAAGGATCTGTATGGAGAGCAATCTCGTATAGCTAGATACAAGATCTCGAAGAACTTGTTTCAGTCGAGGCTGGCCGTTGGATCATCTATAGGAGAACATGTCCTAAAGATGATTGACTATATAGAAGAGCTCGCGGACCTCAGGACGACTTTAGAGAACGAGCTCTACACAGACTTGGTTCTTCAGTCCCTTCCTTCCACCTACGCCCAGTTTATTCTGAATTTCAACATTCAAGGAAAAGAAGTTGAACTTCCAGAACTTCTTAACATGTTGAGGAGTGCAGAGGGCACCTTGCAGAAAGCAAGGGAAACACCCACTATGTTTGTTCACGGTGTTTCCTCTTCCAGGTCCAAGGCAAGGGCCAAAGGAAGGAAGAAGAAGACCGCTACCAAACCGAGAGGTGGTGTTGGTAAGCTGGGAGTTAAGGGAAAGACAAAGGTTGTGGTGCCAGTAGTGGCAAAGGACGAGTGCTTCCACTGTCGTAGGAAAGGCCATTGGAAGAAAGATTGCAAAGCTTGGATTGCCAAGAACCAGGACCCGAAGCAAGCTGTGGTTTCGACTTCAGGTATGTTTGTAATTGAAAATTGTCTGTCAATCAACTCTACTTCCTGGGTATTGGATACCGGATCAGGATCTCATATATGCAATTCATTGCAGGCACTGAGAAACCGTAGAGAGCTGAAGGTTGGTGATATGATCCTCCAGGTTGCTAACGGAGCTAGCATGGGTGCTGTGTCCATAGGGGATTATCACCTAGGATTGACGAGTGGACATATTTTGGTTTTGCGCAACTGTTTTTGTGTACCTAGTTTAACGTGTAATATCATATCAGTATCGTTGTTATCAAAAGAAGGTTATGATTTCACGTTTGTAAGCGATGTTGTTAACATCCACCTTAATCATGGTTTGATTGGGTCTGGTACACTAGATAATGGTATATACGTGCTAAACCAATTACAGATTTTCAATGTCCAGAACACACTAAAAGAAAGTCTCCAGATTTAAATCAGGCTTTCTTATGGCATTATAGACTGGGTCACATCAATGAGACAAGGTTAACTAAGTTATATAGAGAAGGATATTTGGATCCGTTCGAATATCAATCCTATGCAACTTGTCAATCATGTCTCAAAGGAAAGATGACAAAGACTCTATTCACTGGACATGGAGTAAGAGCGAGTGAGCTCTTAGGACTATACACAGCGATGTATGTGGTCCAATGTCTACACATGCAAGAGGTGGTTTTTCATATTTCATTACTTTTACGGACGATTACTCTAGGTATGGATTCATTTTCTTAATGAAACATAAATCCGAGGCCTTTGAGAAATTCCAAGAATATAAGAATGAAGTAGAAAACCAAACCGGCAAAAGTATCAAGACACTGAGATCTGATCGAGGTGGTGAATACTTAAGTGCCGAGTTCCTGGGTTACCTAAAAGAGAAATGAATTCTCTCTCAGCTTACTCCTCCATACACTCCACAGCATAATGGTGTATCGAAAAGATGGAACCGAACCCTATTGGATATGGTACGTTTCATGATGAGTAATGCTGAGTTACCGCGATCTTTCTGGGGTTATGCACTAGAATCAGCAGCATATCTTTTGAACAGGGCTCCTACCAAGACTGTGCCTACCACGCCATATCAGATGTGGAGTGGGAAGAAATCCTATCTTCAGTATCTAAAGATATGGGGATGTCCAGCTTTTGTTAAAAAGCAGCATGCGGACAAACTCGAGGCACGATCAGTACAGTGTAAGTTTGTGGGATATCCAAAGAACTCCAAGAGGTATTTCTTCTATTACGCAGAGGAACAAAAGGTTTTTGTTTCTCGTAATGCCTGTTTTCTAAAACAGCAGTTTTTAGAAAAGGAAACAAGTGGGAGCGCAATAGAACTGGAAGAAATTCTAGAACCACAAACTACTACTGAAAGTTTGGTAGAACCAGTAGTTCAAGAAGAACAGGACATTCCCGCACCCCTCCGCAGGAGTAGTAGGCCGTCTCATCCGCCTGAGAGATACTACAGTTTTCTCATAAATGGGGATAGTGAGGATTGCGTCATTGATAATGATGAACCTACTAGCTTCCAGCAGGCCATCCAGAGCGGCGACTCGGTACGATGGCTGGATGCAAAGCGGACCGAGATGGAGTCAATGTACACCAACAAAGTATGGACTTTGGACTTTGCTCCAGATGGGGTAAAACCCATAGGATGCAAATGGATCTTCAAGAAAAAGATTGGTGTAGATGGACAGGTGGAAACCTATAAATCTAGACTTGTTGCAAAGGGTTTTCGTCAAAGACCTGCTTTGGACTATGACGAAACTTTTTCTCTAGTAGCTATGCTCAAATCCATTCGGATCCTTCTTGCCATTGCCGCCTTCCATGATTATGAGATCTGGCAGATGGACGTAAAGACGGCTTTTTTAAATGGTAATTTAGAAGAGTGCGTCTATATGGATCAGCCAGAAGGTTTCAATCAGAGTGGGAGCAGCGGGAAAGTGTGTAAGTTGTTTAAGTCCATTTATGGACTAAAGCAGGCATCGCGGAGTTGGAACATCTGTTTTGATGAAACGGTCAAAGAATACGACTTTATCAAAAATCCAGATGAACCATGTATATAGTAAAATTGTAGCACGAACTGTTGTATTCCTCGTCTTGTACGTGGATGACATTCTATTAATAGGAAATGACATTCCTATGCTACAATCTGTCAAAGGATTCTTGTCACACAGGTTCTCCATGAAAGACCTGGGTGATGCCTCTTACATTCTGGGGATCCAGATCTATCGTGATAGATCTAAGAGGATGTTGGGACTTTCGCAGTCCAGGTATATCAACACTATACTGAAAAGATTCAGTATGGATGATTCTAAGCGCGGTAATTTACCGGCTTGTCACGGAATCACCCTATCCAAAGAGATGTCTCGCAAGACTGATTTGGAAAGGGATCGCATGTCAGTTATACCCTACGCTTCTGCGGTAGGCTCTATAATGTATGCGATGTTGTGCACCAGACCAGATGTAGCTTACGCACTGAGCGTGGTAAGCAGGTATCAGTCAGACCCAGGGGAGAAGCACTGGATAGCAGTAAAGAACATACTCAAGTACCTGAGAAGGACTAAGGATATGTTCTTGGTGTACGGCGGAAAAGACCTCCAGATCGAGGTTTTTGCCGACTCCAGCTTCCAGAGTGACAAGGATGACTCCAAGTCCATGTCAGGTTATGTCTTTATGCTCAATGGAGGGGCGGTGTGCTGGAAGAGTTCCAAGCAGGACACCGTTGCTGATTCGACGATGGAAGCGGAGTATATCGCTTCTTGCGATGCCGCAAAAGAAGCAGTCTGGATAAAGAAGTTCCTAACAGAACTTCAGGTGGTTCCTACCATTGCTGATCCAATACCGCTGTATTGTGACAACAACGGAGTTATAGCTTTAGCGAAGGAACCCAGGTCCCATCAGAAGTCCAGACACATCTTCAGGCGGTATCACCTGATCAGGGAGATCATAAATCGACAGGAGATCGAGGTCCGGAGAGTTCTTACAGAGGAGAACACTGCAGATCCATTCACTAAGGCCTTACCTCAGATTCAGTTCGAGAGGCTACTCGAGATGATAGGTCTTCGATACGCCAGTATATGGCCCTAGTGCAAGTGGGAGATTATTAGTGTATATGCCCTAGGGGCCATTATTGTATCATACTAGCTTGTATATTACTTAATGGAAGTTTGGGATATTCACAGTTATATTAACAGTCTTGCTAAACATGGTAGTATGCTACTTGGTTTATTTCTATCATAATATGTGTATATGTTAGCATATCGAGAATACATATTGATAGAGCCCTTAGGATCTTGCTTGACTACCAGCGTTGTGATGGCAGTCACACTAGTGGGGGCTGGGTAGTCTACAAGCACATCCTTTTTCAGGTCCCTAGTCGTAGGATTATCGAGACAGGGCATCGATACTCTGGAGTAGACTAGTGTGTACGCTTCTCATCCCAGTTGGGGAGATGGTCTGTCCCACAGCCATCGGTACGTTGTACTGGAGATAGTAAACATGTGCTCGTTGGGTTACGGGTACACCGGACAGGACTCGCAGGGAACTGTTGGTTGGTATTATACCCGTCGTCAGTTAACAGTTCCCAGGTGACATGAGTACAGCATAGTCCGCAGACTTGACACTGCCGCTTTGTCTCGAGTGTGTTCCCACTATTCTTAGATTGCTACCCTACCACGGCTCAAAGGAGTCGTGCAAACAGGTAGCAGTTGGGTCCAGTCCCGAAGCACTTAGAGGCAGTGGCGGTTAGATAGGATTCGTCTCTCCCGGTATTGGGAGTTGATATCGCGCTGTGTTTGGAGAGCCATTACGTAAAGTCCCTGGCCAGGGCAAGCGAGATTTACTGGTAGGATTTCCAGTAGCTTCTCAAGGTGTAATGGGCTTCACTTCGACACGACTTATACCGCTTATAGGGGACTGACGCTTGCCGCCCCCTAGGCCCGATATGCGATAGTCTTAGACGAACAGACCGGACTATACGGAGATTGTCACATCAGGCTCAGTAGGAGTTCGGATGGGTTTCCTCATCGGCCTTCTTATTGACATCTACCTGGGGACTGTTACGTACAGCTAGTGCCGCTTGCGGTCTGTGGTTAAACCCACTGCCAGCATAGTGTCGAGTCTTTAGAGTCCCACACAGAGAGTTTCCCTGCTTCGGGCGAAACGATATAGAGGTCGTATGGTTTTACGACAGGGTTCGAACACATACGTGTTTTTACGCACGTACGATATTCGGACAGTTTATACTAGCAGGTTTTGGTTTAAGCCAGATTCTAGTATTGGATTATTGGATTTACACAGTCTCAGTATTTCCGTGTTTTCACGGATGGGAGGGGCATTCTCGTAATTTGTCGAGAAGCTTCTAGAAGATTGATGAGTTGGGAGCTTAGGTGTCATTTGCATTAAAAGCTTAATGACTCATGAGATGATTTATTGTATGTATTTAATGAAGCATGGTTGTTAATATCAAATAATGATTTATTTGATATTCTTTATGCTTCATTATATATAACAAAAGAGACATAATTCATATCATTCTCACTCTCACCTTCTCTCTCCTCAAGCTCCCTCTCTTCAAAGAATTAATCTTAACCTCTCATGCATTGAGATCCAAGGGTTAGCAAGACTAATAGATCCCTAATCCTATTCTATATCCTCTAGATTACTTTGATTAGCACTCTTAGCAACCTAGTTACCTCAAGTGAGAGGTTAAGCTTGGAGAAGTAGCTCTCAGGTGGATCTTCTATCACAACGAGGAGGCCGACGAGGAGGTGGTCTATGAGAACAAGAAGGACTTGATTCATTAGGTATAATCATCTTTCATAGTAGCTAATCTCTTCTATGATGTTGTTAGTTAGGGTTTAGCAAAGATCCGTAAATTTAGTCAATGTTAGTTTAAACAAACTGATTGTTTTACCTATTCCGCCTCCCCGCATCATGTGGGCTGTCTAACATCGACTTACAGTTCGTTTGTCAAAGATCATGGGATATGTTCGACGGGGCAGAGATCAGAGTTCGTGATTGATGACCAGGGGGTATGACGGTTTGGGACTCGAATGTGTGTACTAGATTCCGAGGAACAAAGACGCGAGATCTTATAAGAGACACATCAGTCAGCATATAGAGTTCATCCGGTTTCCACCAAGATGTATTATGACTTAAAATAAGTCTAATAGTGTGAAGGGATGAAGAGAGATGTCACAGATTTTGTTTCGGGATGCTGACTTGTCAGCAAGTCAAGGCTGTGCTTCAGAGGCCCGCAGGAGAATTACAACCTTTGCCCATACCGAAGCAGAAATGGGGGTAGATCTCTATGGATTCTATCGTGGATCTACCTAGGACCAGTCAAGGGTATGACTATATTCAGAGGATAGTAGACCGATTAACGAAAGCAACTAACTTTCTGTCATTAAGATTACTTTTGGATTCGTTCAGTATGCTCAGATGTATGTTGATAAGATGGTGCGACTACATAGAGTTCCGACTTGTTTTTGTTGGGTTTACCTAGCACCACACAAGGGTTTGTCTTGCATCAAACATGCTACAATTAAAAATTTTAGGGTGCTGAGCAAACTAACCTAGGATCAAACTAAAAGTTTAGGGTAACAAGATAGTATCACATACTATAACTAGTGTCTAACACTAAGTGGAGAAGAATACAACCTTTGTAGACCTCTTTACTAGACTCCTTGGAACAACTAGAGTTTGAATCGGCTCGCTAGAATCCTTCGTTGTCCACGACGATCCACCCGGGGCCCCTTCTCTCATGCTCCTAGCTTCACTTTGTCAAGAATGAAGATGAAGCAAACACTCTAATCTAGTAGGCTAAACTAAAATAGAATGGTGATGTGGTTTGTATACTCACTAAAAAAACCTTTCTTTTTGTGTTCCTCACTCAATAGAAAGGTCAAGAGAGCAAGGAAGAAGAAGGAGATGGAAATGCTTGAGCTCTATCTGTGATTATTATAAATAAAATGAGAAAAAGAAAATATATAAAGTGAGTCACACTCACTTTAAACTATGGTTAATAAATATCTTAGATATTTTGCATTGAGTTAAAAGACAAATGGAGAATTAAATTATGGCTATAAGTTAGGTGAATTTATTCAAGTGTAGAATAGTGTAGAAACATTTAACCATGAATTAATCCCATTTTCATTTTCTCAAAATACAAATATATAGATATTTATATACCATATGAATCTTGCATTGCCATCTCCAATGTATCAACAACTATGATACACATGCATGTCACATCAGCATGTGCACATACTCTCATTCATGCATACATCCATATAAAGAAAAGGTTTCAAGTGAAAAACCTAATGGTCACAAATTATTAAATCAACAATTGATTTAATAAACCGGTCATATCACATACGACTCGACCAATAGAAACCGCTAGATTACAATACGGTATCATATACACGCATTTAATCAGGCACCCGCGCATATCCCCATATGCACCCCACATCGTTTCGCCTGAGCCAGGTAACCTAATTGTGGGACTCTAAGACTCGTCAATATGCTAGCAGTAGGCAGTGATCATATCACATACCCACAAACCATCAGCAGTACCAGCAGTACGTAACGGCTCCCATGTATTGAGCGATCAGAAGAAAAACAAGCGAACCTGTAAAAACTCCTGTCGAACCAACCGGTAACACTTTCCATACAGTCCGGTCTCTTCGTCAGATATGCTACATATCGAATCTAGGGATGGCATCGTCGACCCCAATAACTCAATAAGTCATGTCGATGTATGGCCTATAACAGATCGAGAAACTACTGATAACACTTATCAGTAAATCTCATCAGCCCTGGACAGGGACTTGCCGATATAGCTAATCGAGCACAGCACAACATTAACCCCCAATACCGGAAGAGACGAAACCCCTCCTATCGCTCATTGCTTCCATTTGTCTCGGGATTGTACCCAAAAACCACCTGTTTGCACGACCCAGTAGAGTCGCGGTAGGGTGGAAATCAAAGCACAGTGGGAGAACACACAAGACTCTATGACTATCTCGGGTCTACAGACTAACCTGTACCAGTGTCACCTGAGAACTGCTATCCGACGATAGATATAATATCACATAGAAGTTCTCAGTGAGTCCGTCCAGTGTACCCAGTCTCCACTGAGCACCCACATACGATCTTGATGTCAAACATCAATGGATATGGGATCATCCATCGCCCATCACATGGGTCTAGTATCGTATACGCTAGTCTACTCTGGAATATCGATGCCCCGTCTCAATACACCCTCGACTAGGGGCATTTCAGGATATGCTTATAAACTACTAATGTCCCACTAGTATGATATGCATCATAATCACATCAGTCAAGCAAATATCCTCGGGGCTTTATCAACATGTACAAATGAATAAAAGTATGATCAAGTGAACATGTCAGATAAAGAGTAACCAGATAGCATACTATCATGTCGAGCAAGAATGTCCTCTGAATATATATACATGTATAAATACATTCACTATCAAATAAAGGCCTCTAGGGGGTATGTGTGTGTGTGTGTGTGTGTGTGTATCCAACAATCTCCCACTTGCACTAAGGCCAGTTATTGGCGTATCTCATACCCAACATCTCAAAAAGTCGCTCATGCTGCAGCTGGGGAAGGGCCTTGGTGAGTGGATCCGCAGTGTTATTCTTTGTTCGTATCTACTCTTCGTATCTCGATCTCGCGGCGATCAACTATCTCCTAGATCAGATGATATCGCCTCAGGATATGTCTGGATCGCTGATGGGACCTGGGCTCCTTGGCTAAGCTATAGCCCCAATATTATCACAATACAATGGTATTGGATCAATAATGGTTGGAACTACTCCTACCTTCGAGATGAACTTTCTTATCCAGATGGCTTTCTTGGTGGCATCATTTGCAGCAATGTACTCAGCTTCTATCGTAGAGTCTGCAACGGTATCCCGTTTGGAAATCTTCCAACACAGCGCCCCTCCATTGAAGGTAAATACAAACCCAGAGATAGATTTGTTGTCGTCCTTATCACCCTGGAAGCTCGAATCGGTAAAGGCTTCCATTTGGAGATCTCCATTACCATACATCAAGAACAATTCTTTAGTCCTTCGCAAGTACTTAAGAATGTTCTTCACAGCTGTCCAGTGATTCTCCCCTGGGTTGGACTGATACCTGCTTACTACACCTAGTGCATAAGCTACATCAGGGCGTGTACACAACATCGCATACATTATAGATCCTACGGCTAAAGCGAGGGAATAATGCTCATGTGAGCTCTCTCTTCATCAGTCTTTGGGCAAAAGTCCTTGGAGAGAGTGACTCCATGGTAAACGGGTAAGGCACCCCGCTTGAAGTCTTCCATACTAAACCTCTTTAGGATAGTGTTGATATACCTGGTTTGGGACAATCCCAATAACCTTTTGGATCTATCCCTACAGATCCGAATGCCCAATATGTACGTGGCATCACCTAGGTCCTTCATGGAGAACCTTTGTGATAAGAATGATTTGACCGACTGTAGCATAGGAATATCATTTCCTATCAGAAGAATGTCATCCATGTACAATACAAGGAATATGACAGTTCTCCCTACAGTTTTCTTATAAATATAAGGTTCATCTGGATTTTTGATGAAATCAAACTCTTTGATAACATCATCAAAACAGATGTTCTAACTCTGTGATGCCTGCTTTAATCCATAAATGTATTTAAGCAATTTACATGCTTTCCCGCTGCTCCTACTATCAACGAAGCCCTCTGGCTGATCCATATAAACGCATTCTTCTAAATCACCATTTAGAAATGCAGTTTTAACGTCCATCTGCCAGATTTCATAGTCGTAGTGAGCAGTAATAGCAAGTAGGATCCGAATGGATTTAAGCATGGCTACGAGAGAAAAAGTTTTGTTATAGTCCAGACCTGGTCTTTGACGAAATCCTATCACCACAAGTCTTGCCTTATAGGTCTTCACCTGCCCATTTACACCAATCTTTCTTTTAAAGATCCATTTGCACCCTACAGGTTTTACCCCAGAGGGTACAACGTCCAAAGTCCATACTTTGTTGGTGTACATAGACTCCATTTTAGATCTCATGACATCCAGCCACTTCACAGAGTCACCACTCGTGATAGCTTGCTGAAAACTGGTAGGGTCATTATCATCCATGCTGCAATCTTCTCTATCACCATCAATGAGAAAACCATAGTATCTCTCCGGTGGGAGAGAAGTCCTACCAGATCTATGGAGTGGCTGAGGTTCATCAGTTTCTGTTGCAACATTAGGCTCAACCAAGTCGTCATTTGTAACTTGTGTCTCTAGAACCTCTTCTAGATCTACCGCATTGCCATCAGTTTCATTTGTAAAAAATTCTTTTTCTAAAAATGTGGCATGCCGAGAAACAAACACCTTTTGTTCCTCCTTGTAGTAGAATAGATATCCATATGAATTCTTTGGATATCCCACAAATTTACATATGACTGATCGTGTCTCGAGTTTGTCTGGATTCTGCTTTTTGACATAGGCCGGACAACCCCAAATCTTAACTCGTTTAAGAGATGGTCTCTTCCCATACCATATCTTATATGGTGTGGTAAGCACGGTTTTGGTTGGAACCCTGTTCAATAGAAACGCTGCAGTCTCCAATTCAAGCCCCCAAAATGAGACAGGTAATTCAGCATCACTCATCATAGATCGTACCATTTCTAATAGGGCCCGATTCCGACGTTCTGACACACCGTTGTGCTGTGGTGTGTACGGAGGAGTGAGCTGAGAGAGAATCTCATTCTCTTTTAGATAGTCTGCAAACTCTGTACTGAGGTACTCTCCACCTCGATCCGATCGAAGCATCTTGATACTCAATCCGGTTTGTTTTTCTACTTCAAGTTTGTACTCAGTGAATTTCTCGAAAGCTTCAGACTTATGCTTTAATAAAAACACATGACCGAATCTTGAGAAATCATCAGTAAAAGTTATGAAGTAAGAAAACCCGCCTCTAGCCTGTGTATACATTAGCCCGCAGACATCACTATGTATGAGGCCTAAGAGCTCAGTAGCTCTTTCTCCGTGTCATGTAAACGGAGTTTTGGTCATTTTTACCTTGATACAAGACTGGCAAGTCGCATAAGATCTATATTCAAAGGGATTCAAATATCCATCTTTATATAGCTTGTTTAGTCTTGTTTCGTTAATATGACCAAGTCTACAGTGCCAAAGAAAAGCTTCATTTATATCAGAAAATTTTCTTTTATTAGTGTGTCGTATGCTTAAAACTGTGTGTTGATTTAGGATATATATCCCGTTATTAAGTGTACCATACCTAACCAACATTTGATTCAAGTTAATATTCATAACATTATTCTGCAATACAAAATTATATCATTCATTGTCTAACAAAGAAATGGATATTATATTACAAAGCATACTAGGTACATAATAACATGGGATCAAAACCAATATACACCCTGATGGCAACCCCAGGTGATACTCTCCCACTGAAACCGCATGTACATTGGAACCATTTCCAACTCGGAGAGTATGGTCACCTGTCTTCAAAACTCTGCTATTTCTCAGCCCCTGCATAGAATTGCAGATGTGAGAACCTGAACGGTATCTAAAACCCAGGAAGTAGAGTTTATAGAAAAACAGTTTTCTGTCACAAACACACCTGAAGCGGAAGCATCACCATGCTTCTTCTTCTTCTTGAGATCTAGGTACTCAGCACAGTTGCGCTTCCAATGTCCTGTTTTGTGGAAGTAATAACATTTCCTTTTCCCCGATTCCCCAGCCGTGGACTTGTCTTTCCCCTTAGCCTTTTTAACTCCACCTCTAGGTTTGGTGGGTTTCTTCTTCATCTTTCCCTTGGCCTTGGCCTTTGGGCGAGAAGAGGAAGATGGCCCAGCAATCAAAGCAGAAGTCTTCACTGCTTTGAGCGTGCTCTCTGCACTTCTCAACATATTGAGAAGTTCAGGTAGTGACTTCTCCATATTGTGCATGTTGAAGTTTACTACAAATTGAGCAAAGGCAGGGGGAGAGACTGTAGAATAATATCGACATATTGTTCATTCTCCATTGTCCATCCGAGGTCCTCAAGCTCTTCAATAAGAGCTATCATCTTCAAAACATGGTCACCTACTGGTGTGCCAGGGGCCATCCGCATCTGAAACAACTTTCGCGATGTTTCGTATCTCAGGGTCCGAGATTGCTCTCCATACAACTCTTTTGTATGGAGAAAGATGGATTGAATATCCATCTGCCCGTGCTGCTTTTGATGTGTGTTATCCATCGATGTAAGCACGAGACATTTGGCCGTGGCACAGTTAATTTACCATGTCTTGCGGATCTCCTTGTCCGCAACTGAAGATTTAGGACCTGGGTTGGGTGGGGCTGGAGCTGTGAGGACATATGATACCTTATCATAAGTTAGGGCAATATTAATGTTCCTCGGCCAGTCTTTATAATTGGTCCCATTCAGTTTATTTTTCTCTAGTAGAAGCTTAAGTCCTGTCATTGGTATCTGCCATTAAAAGAGAGAAAAGAATACACTCAACGAAAGCTCTTACAAAGATCAGATTGGTTATTATCTTATCTAATCGATATCTCCCACCGCTTTTATCAAATTTTCCTTCAAACCTTAAAAAGAAAACTAGCCAGGATTAATTATATTTTACAACTTCGCTAACCGTTCAGCCAGGCCAGTGTCGGTACTTGAGGGAGGTTCCCCGTGCTTTCGCATGGACCTAATTAAAGTAAACCTCATTTTACCATAGGCATAGCCCCGTTGACACCTTTCTAGACACCTAATGGGTTAGCTAATTGTAAAGTACAAAACTCTCCTGGGAGCAACTCTTGCTCACAGTGGGATCGGGATCCAACCATCACATGGAAGGTATGCAATCTCATTGCAAATTTCAACTCTTGAAACTCCCGATATTGTTTTTACCCCTGGTACTCATGACCTTGACTATGATCAACAAATCATAAGCACTAGTCAAGTTCTACCCGTCATTTCATGATTAATTAGACCCACCCATATGATCCTTGACTATGATCAACAAAGTTACATGAATGTCCTAATTAATTGCATCATATGTTGTGTAGGAAGACATCACTTTGCTACCGTACACTACGCCTTGACTATGATCAACAAACGTAGCACGAATGCTAAGTACTCTATTTCCTAAAATGACGGAGGCTTGCGGATGGTTTTTAAGAAAATCTTTAACGCTTTGAATTTGATATCGTTGTAGAATCAAATGGTTTTCAAAAGGAGTGGCTTAAACTCCGCAATTTTGAAATGTATCTTTTTCGTAAAAAGACGAGTGGGTTTCAAATTCGATTTTACAACATCTTTTAGGTTTATTTTCCTTTACATTAATCATCTTAATGTAGTCCCATCATTTAAGTTCTTAAGCCATTATAGAAAAGAAACGAAAATAGAACGTACGCTTTTGCCATTCGCATTCGCCACGGTGTCCTGTTATGCACCGTTAGATTACTTAACTAACGGCATAGCGGGATAGGACTAGCGCGGATGTAAAACATAAGCAACGCTTATTATATATCGTATATATAATAATACCATTCGTCTCATCATATAAAGTGATCTCATCACAGAATATCAACAGCAGAAGCACATAAATTAATATATAGGATATACTAGGAATTTCGTATTTTATATTTAGCCAACGATAGAAAATACGGGTTCCACGGTCACGATGAATAACCAATCCCACACCCTAGACCCCTACGAGAGCGGCAAGCGACCCTACTAATTCTAGAATTAGGAGACCCGGTCTTGACTCCTCGAAATGGCCTCCCACTGGACTCTAGAACCCTGTCACTTATGCTCCCCATCTTGGGTCTATCCTAATGCGAAAAAGTAAATAATATACATCATAGGTAACATCATCCTCAATCCGGATGTGCCCAATAAAAGAATATTACATACAATGAATTTTACATGAATGAAAAAGAAAACTCTCATCTCACATAAAACCCCCAGCCATTCATTCACGACGATCCTATACATCATGTCACAGCAACACATAACATCACATGTCATCAACGTAAGCAAGTATGCGTACCCCAATTGTCGTTGACATATAGCAACGAAACCGTCGATACTCCACATACTACGCTTACGGTCGCAGAAATAAGTATCATATACAGCTAGACGATGTTAAACCCTTTGATCGAATCAACAAACACCCACAAATTATCTCGAGAGAGCTCGACACTTGAGCAAAGGTAAAATACCCAAAAACGTGCCACAGTGTCTATGGACCAGCCATAGAAGGGTCAACCCTTGCCTCACTTATGGCGCCACAGGACTACGGCAAACCCTAAGGTTTATCCGCGGTTCCATGGTCATAAAATCGAGTTAGGGTTTTGTTCGTCTAGAGAGTCCATAAGGATACTTGCATGATTATTCGAATATTTTTAACTTGGAAAATTCTAGCACTTGGAAAATTTCAGCGAGAGTAATGAGGTGGTGTGTGATATTCGTTTGAACAGTTAAACGTCGTCCAAGTTACCAATACAATGTTAAAACATACGACTGCAAAACACTCCGAATAAGCCCCTAAGCAAAATTAGCATCACATGAAATTTTGGCCTAAACAAACAATACCTGAAAACCCAAAATTTACAGACCAGACCACAGTGGAAATACGAGGCAAAAAGGAGCAAAGGAGGCCGAGCTCGCCGGCCATACAGGTGTTCTGCTCGAGTCAAAATCGAGGGATTTGTCTCATTTTTACACTGTGTTCTCACTGCATCACATGCAAGCTTCTGCAGTTGCTAAAATAATTTTTAAACGACTTTTTAAAAAATCAACAGAGAGTAATTTAGGGTTCAAGATATCGTATTTTTCGGAGTTGTTTTCGTTTTCGTAATAGTTATAACATCGTGGCTAAATTTCTAGCTTGTCTCTGATACCACTGTTGGATTTACCTAGCACCACACAAGGGTTTGTCTTGCATCAAACATGCTACAATTAAAAAATTTAGGGTGCTGAGCAAACTAACCTAGGATCAAACTAAAAGTTTAGGGTAACAAGATAGTATCACATACTATAACTAGTGTCTAACACTAAGTGGAGAAGAATACAACCTTTGTAGACCTCTTTACATGACTCCTTGGAACAACTAGAGTTTGAATCGGCTCGCTAGAATCCTTTGTTGTCCACGACGATCCACCCGGGGCCCCTTCTCTCATGCTCCTAGCTTCACTTTGTCAAGAATGAAGATGAAGCAAACACTCTAATCTAGTAGGCTAAACTAAAATAGAATGGTGATGTGGTTTGTATACTCACTAAAAAAACCTTTCTTTTTGTGTTCCTCACTCAATAGAAAGGTCAAGAGAGCAAGGAAGAAGAAGGAGATGGAAATGCTTGAGCTCTATCTGTGATTATTATAAATAAAATGAGAAAAAGAAAATATATAAAGTGAGTCACACTCACTTTAAACTATAGTTAATAAATATCTTAGATATTTTGCATTGAGTTAAAAGACAAATGGAGAATTAAATTATGGTTATAAGTTAGGTGAAGTTTAGTCAAGTGTAGAATAGTGTAGAAACATTTAACCATGAACTAATCCCATTTTTCATTTTCTCAAAATACAAATAAATAGATATTTATATACCATGTGAGTCTTGCATTGCCATCTCCAATGTATCAACAACCATGATACACATGCATGCATGTATGTGTGCATTCACATCAACTTATGCACATACACTCATTCAAGCATACATCCATATAAAGAAAAGGTTTCAAGTGAAAAATCTAATGGTCACAAATTATTAAATCAACAATTGATTTAATAAACCGGTCATATCACATACGACCCGACCAATAGAAACCGTTAGATTACAATGCGGTATCATATACACGCATTTAATTAGACACCCGCGCATATCCCCATATGCACCCCACATCGTTTCGCCTGAGCCAGCTAACCCTTTTGTAGGACTCTAAGACTCGTCAATACGCTAGCAGTAGGCAGTGATCATATCACATACCCACAAACTGTCAGCGGTACCATCAGTACGTAACGACTCCCATGTATTGAGCGATCAAAAGAAAAACAAGCGAACCTGTAAAAACTCCTGTCGAGCCAGCCGGTAACACTTTCCGTACAGTCCGGTCTCTTCGTCAGATATGCTGCATATCGAGTCTAGAGATGGCATCGTCGACCCCAATAACTCAATAAGTCATACCGATGTATGGCCTGTAACGGATCGAGAAATTACGGATAACACTTATCAGTAAATCTCATCAGCCCGGGCCAGGTGTATGGTGTTTTTCATCACCCTATTGAGATAGGAATACGCGGGCGCTTGTCAGGCGTACTACAGATTCCCCCTGCCTTGGGTAGGCTGGGGTTTATTGATTGTGGGGCTCTGAATCTCCGGCAGCCGTGGGCTAAGCTGTCGTTAATTACCCCTCGCCTTTGGAGCGAGAGAACCTCCGATTGATGGGTTAAACTAGTCATGCGAACTCAATGTGCAGCGTGCGTGTGTTGTGTTTTGAAAGGGGGTTATGGATATATCGGGAGCCACGCAGAGTTTTTACGGGGGTCCCGCTACCCGGATAGCGGGCTGGAGGTCAAGAGGGCTAGCAGCCCCCTTGTGGGGTGCGGGGCAGCGCCCTGGCCAAAATTTTTTTTGGGAGGGACAGTCGTGTAGAGTATGTGTTTGTGTGTGTATATATACATATATATATATAAAAGAAAGGGAAAGGGCATCCAAAGGATGCGTGGGAAAAAGCGCCAGCGCTCCACGAGTCAGCACGCTGGCGCTCGGGCGCTAGCGCTTTGGGTGCTCGGGCGCTAGCGCTCTGGGCGCTAGCGCTCTGAGCGCTAGCGCTCCATGTGTCAGCACGTGGGCGCTAGTGCTCTGGGCGCTAGCGCTCTGAGCGCAAGAGCGCTAGCGCTTTGAGCGCTAGCGCCCCACGTGTCAGCACGTGGGCGCTCGGACGCTAGCACTCTGAGCGCAAGAGTGCTAGCACTCCACGTGTCAGCACGTGGGCGCTCGTGCGCTAAAAGGGACTTGGTCCCTGCAATGGGAGTTGTACTCCCAGAAAGGAGCACTTATTATTTTGTATGTATGTATGTGTATATATATATATATATATATATATATATATATATATATATATGAGAAGTTAAACTCCTAGGATGTTTTGAAGCTGATGATAGGCTTCTCCCCTTGAGCCCTAGTTCTTCCCTAATGTGGGGTTTCTGGAGATGGGTCTCCTTCTTCTTCCTTTATTGGCCGGATTTTGAAGATCAAGAAATATGAGATTTTAAAAATCTCTCCTTTCTGAGATCTGATGGCAGATCTGAGTTCCCCTTTGTGGGTTTTATGGTGAAAAACTATTTAGTTTTGGAAAAAGAAAAGTAAAACTCTTGATTTAATTTACAAGAAAAGAAGAAGGTTTATAACCTTCAGAAAGGGGAAAGAGGTACAAACCCTAGGTTTTTTGAGAGAATGAAAAGTGTATGCTTTATTTATCATCATGTTGTCTTATATAGGCTTACACATTTACATATAGTCCCTTGGGTTTTGCAAAATGGCATTTTGCCCATCCCATGGCTCATGTGCCATTTCCTTTTTTGCACATAAGCCATGAGCGTACAAAAATTTGGCTTTATGCCCATTTTGTTTGCATTCATGCATAAAAAATTACATAAAAATTATTTATTACATAATCTATATGTTGGCATGGAGGAGGCTGGCCGCGGGCTCGACTTGGGCATGGGCCCGCTTGACCTGGGCTTAGGCCCACCTGGCTTGGGGTTGACCTTGACTTTGACTCGGTCAACCGAGGTGCAAATTTTGACCCCAACAAAGTGCCCCCCATCAATGAATGCACACCGCACATTTGAGTTGTGTGCATGAAATTGATAGATCTTGAAGCTGGACTTCGAGGTGGAACATCATTCCGGGGCGGAGCATCATCCCCGGGAGCATGATTCCTGGGAATCGGAGCATCATTCTGATTCGCGGAGCATAATTCCAAGGTCGGAGCATCATTCCGATTCGCGGAGCATAATTCCAGGGATCGGAGCATCATTCCGAAGGGTGGAGCATGATTCTAGGGGATCGGAGCATCATTCCGAAGAGCGGAGCATGATTCCAGGGGATCGGAGCATCATTCCGATGAGCGGAGCATGATTCCAGGGGATCGGAGCATCATTCCGATGAGCGGAGCATGATTCCAGGGGATCGGAGCATCATTCCGATGAGCGGAGCATGATTCCAGGGATCGGAGCATCATTCCGAAGGGCGGAGCATGATTCCAGAGATCGGAGCATCATTCCGACGGGAGGAGCATGATTCCAGTGATCGGAGCATCATTCCGAAAAGTGGAGCATGATTCTAGAGATCGGAGCATCATTCCGAAGGGAGGAGCATGATTCCAGGGATCGGAGCATCATTCCGAAAAGCGGATCATGATTCCAAGGATCGGAGCATCATTCCGATTTGCAGAGCATAATTCCAAGGATCGGAGCATCATTCCGAAGAGCGGAGCATGATTCCAGAGATCGGAGCATCATTCTGAAGAGCGGAGCATGATTCCAGGGATCGGAGCATCATTCCGAAAAGCGGAGCATGATTCCAGAGATCGGAGCATCATTCCGAAGGGAGGAGCATGATTCCAGGGATCGGAGCATCATTCCGAAAAGCGGAGCATGATTCCAAGGATCGGAGCATTATTCCGATTTGCGGAGCATAATTCCAAGGATCGGAGCATCATTCCGAAGAGCAGAGCATGATTCCAGAGATCGGAGCATCATTCCGAAGGGCGGAGCATGATTCCAAGGAGCGGAGCATCATTCCGAAAAGCGGAGCATGATTCCAAGGATCGGAGCATCATTCCGAAGGGCGGAGCATGATTCCAGAGGATCGGAGCATCATTCCGAAAAGCGGAGCATGATTCCAGAGATCGGAGCATCATTCCGAAGGGCGGAGCATGATTCCAGGGATCGGAGCATCATTCCGAAAAGCGGAGCATGATTCCAGAGATCGGAGCATCATTCCGAAGGGCGGCGTACATTCTGACCGAAGCATAATTTCGATGCAGAGGTTGATTCCCAGGTGAAGCATAATTCCAATGGGGGAAGCAGATAATCCGAGGCGAAGCTTGATTTTGACACGAGGTGCACATTCTGAGATGAAGCATGATTCCGATGCAGAGCTGGCTGGTTGACTTGATTCCGTGGCGGAGCATAATTCCGACGAGGAGGTCGTTGGTTGATTCCGCGCCGAAGCATAATTCCGACAGGGAAGGCAGCGAAGCTTGATTTCGACGTGGGGTACACTCTGAGACGGAGCATGACTCCAACGCAGAGCTGGTGGGTTGATTTGATTCTGAGGCAGAGCATAATTCCGACGAGGAGGTCGTTGGTTGATTCTGAGCCGAAGTATAATTCCGACATGGAAGGCAGATACACCGAGGCGAAGCATGATTTCGATGCGGGGTACACTCTGAGACGAGGTATGGTTCCGACGCAGAGCTGGTTGGTTGATTTGATTCCGAGGCGGAGCATAATTCCGGCAGGGAAGGTAGATATCCCGAGGCGAAGTATGATTCCGATACGGGGTACATTCTGAGACAAAGCATGATTTCGACGCAGAGGTTGTTGGTTTGATTTGATTTGGGTTGACATCAGCATCGCTATACTGGAATATGGTACCAGAAGCGAATCATTATTTGTTATGAGAGGATTTGGGAATCGGTTTTTGCTTGGCATCAGTATCGCTACGTTGGAATATGGTACCAGGAGCGAATCATCATTTGCGCTTGCTTATCAGGAAGCGATGGCTTAGGAGACAGGTTTTAGGTCCCTATCACCTAAGACTTTTCAATTTTGTGAGCCGTAGGGGTCTCACAAAGCATTTTCTCCCTACGGGTCGTAAGGATCCCGTAGGTGTATTTTCTCCTTAGGAGTCATGGGGACTCCTAAGTGTGTTGCTCCATTGTGAGTCGTAAGGATCTCGCGCGGGAATTCTCACAAAGTCGAGAGGACTTTGTGAGTGCATTTCATCTCTTTTTCATGAGTTTGCGCCCTTTCGGGTTTTCACAAACTCGCCGGCAGTCCTGCTGTCTTTACTCACGGAGCCCTTTCGGGTTTTCATCCGTGCCCATTTTGCTTATGGACATACCCTTTTTTATTTTTATTTTTATTTTATTATTTTTGGTGGGACTTTGAATGTGGTCTCACCGGTAGGACTTGGGAGAGATTGGGGTTGTTTTACGCCCGTGGATTGTATACGGTTTTGCAGGATGTATGATCCAGACCGTAGGACCGAAAAAATTTCGAGACTTTGTCGGCGTCTGCATCGCTGCACTGGAATATGGTACCAGGAGTATGGGATTTGGAACTTGGTTGGCGTCTGCATCGCTGCACTGGAATATGGTACCAGGAGCGACTCATCATTCACCGCTTGGGATTTAGGGAGCGATGGCTTAGGAGACAGGTTTAGATCCCTATCGCCTAAGGCTTTTCAATTTTATGGGCCGTGAGGGTCCCATAAAAGCATTTTCTCCCTACGAGTCGTAAGGATCCCGCAGGTGTATTTTCTCCTTAGGAGTCGTGAGGACTCCTAAGTGTGTTTTTCCTTTATGAGTCGTAAGGATCCCACAAAGGTTTGTTCTCCTCATGTATCGTGAGGACACATGAGTGGGTCTTCTCAATGGAGCATAATTCCAAAGGCGGAGACCAGCCGCGTAACTGGTGATTGCGGTGGGATATGGGTATGATGAGAATTATTTGAGCCCATGGATTGTATACGGTAGTCAATTTGGGGACTGGCCGTAGGGCTGGAAGAATTTTGGAAATTTGAATTTTTCTTGGTGTCTGCATCGCTGCACTGGAATATGGTACCAGGAGCGACTCATCATTCGCCTTTGTTTTGTTGGTTGTTTGTTTTTTTTTTTTTTTTTACCGCAATTGCTCTATCATTTCAGCTTTTCTTATCGCGAAGGTCGCGATTGCCCTATCATTTCGGCTATTTATTCGCGGTTGCCCCATCATTTCGGCTTTATTTTCATTTTTATTTTTACTCGCTGATTTTTATTGCGAGTTGCCCCATCATTTCGGCTTTTCTTTATTTTACTTTTATTTACACAATTTTTTTGTTTATTTACATATATATATATATATATATTTTTTTTTTTTACATTCCCAGTTTAACGACTTAGAGGTCGACTGTTCCCAGTTTAATGACATGGTGGTCAACTGTTTTCAGAGAAAGGCAGATGTCTGAGAGAATTAGTTTCACGAAGAACTTCAGTCTCCGTTTGTATGAAATTGATGGTCGCAGCTGGACTGTTTGTTAACACACCTTTAGACAGTTCTATCTCTCCTGCCTTGTCTTGCTTTTCGACCCAATCTTTGAAGACGAAGCAGTCCTCAATGGCATGACCTATCACTCTGTGATAGGGGCAGTATTTGGGGTCATCGGTCATATTCGCTTCCTGCGATCTTTTTGACTCTGGCAGTTGTAGACCGTTCCTCAGGGCGTCTTTGAATATTTTACGGATTTTGTCTCTTCTGAAGGAATAGACCTTATCTAGCTTCTCTTTTAGTGGAGATTCTCCTCCCTCTCCGAACACTGGCTTCCGAGGCTGGTTGGCATTGGGCCCGCTCCTCCCTTGCTTGTTTAGGTTAGCCGAGGCATTGAAAGATTCAGTATCGTCGGAATTTCCGCCTTTGCGATTTTCGACCTTCCGGTTTCTCCAGGACTTATTGTTATTTTAGGAGTCAGAGGAGAACTCCTGCTTTGAGCATTCCAACATCTGGACTTTCTTGGTCAGCTCTTGGAATGTTTTGAGACCCGCGGTGTATAGAAACGGGGCCATCCAATTGTTGAGATTTCCGACGAGGAGACTGACAGATTAGTCCTGCTCTATCGGCGGTTCACATTTGACGGAGAAATTGTGCCATCGGGTTATAAAATCCGTGCTGCTTTCGTTGTTCTTGGGGTTGGTCCTTATGAGCTCGGCAATGGTGATCGTATCGCTGACGCTCATGAACCTTTGTCGAAACAAAGATTTCATTTGGACGAAAGTAGTAACGGAGCCATCCGGTATGCTCGCGTACCAGTCGAAAGCAATATCGGTCAAGCTATTAACGAACTGGCGGAGGAGAAGCGCATCGTTTCCCCCAGTGTTCCCGCATGAGGCTTTGAAGTGGGCGATGTGCTGATTCGCATTTCCCGTCCCATCGAATCTTCCGAATTTGGGGATGACATAGCCGCTAGGAAATTCTACTAGATCATACTGAGCAGGATATGGTCTCTCACTATTGCTGATATCTTTTTGCGCTTCGGTTTCGGCCACCAATATTTTGACTTTGCCGACAACCAAATCCATGATTTGATCTTGAGTTAGCGGGCTACTGTCATCGGTAGCCAAGACATCTCCCGAGATAGGATGCGACTGATTTTCATGCGTTTCGCCCACTTTTGGATTTGGGGGAATAGGCGTCGGCTGCTTTGGGGCACCATTTCCCGGTTCACGAGTAAAGCCTTGCGCTTGATTGGGCGGCTGAGAGGCAAGTTGGGCCGTGAGCTGTAAGACGACGTTTGTCAAGTCGTCAATTTTTGAGTAAAGCTTGGCCATCTCCTTGTCTTTATTTCTGAGCTGCTTTCGGAGCTCTTGGAGAAGTTGCTGCTCTGCGTTCTTGGGACGGAAGATTGGCTCATCTTCGCTTTCCGAGCCCGACTCCTCATGAACTGAGAGCTCTCTCTGCTTATCAGCCTCACTGGGAGGGTCTTCATTACCTTCCAGAGGAGGCTGGCCTTGGAATGTGGCAGCCATATTCACGCCAGATTGGATTTGGGATGTGGTGGCCCCGTCCTTGCTCTTGCTGCGTGTGCCCACCATGTAGACAGTGTGGATAACACATTCAGCCATCCCCTCATCTTTGGTGGGGTAACCCTGTTCCTCGAACCTCATGAGGTTCAGCCTAGCAGGAGCCCTAGCCCTTTCGTTGGCTCTGTATATGAGCCTTTTCTGCCTTAGCTTCTCAATTTTAAGGGCTTGGCGGGCATCTGTTTCCTGGGAAGCCACCGTGAGTCGATAAGCGGGAAGCTTAGAGAAGACACCCGATCGAGCAGTTGTCAAGGGCACCGCCGGAGCTTGCTCGGGATGCCTTGTTGCTTTGCTGGTGTTGATGGCCTTTCCCCCAGCTGGGGCCAAGGAAAGTCGTTCAAACACCGACTTGCGTTTGAGTTGGGTCATCTTCAAGACCACCACATTTGGCCTCTTGCCTTTTGACACCGGCTTGTCTGTCACCGGGCCTTGAGGTGCAGGGATGGCATTAGCCGAGACAAACAGAATAGACCCAAATTGTAGCAGCGGTTCTTCCCACCATCGTCCGAGACTTGCCGGGAGGACCGTCCTGGAGTCCATCTTCATCGTGTATGAGACGGGAGCTGAGTTCATCTTCGGAGACATCGTTGAAAGGTGATTGCTTGAAAATCCTGCATGAAAGAGCATTATTTTAGTATAAATATAGATATGTATATTGATTGAGTTCGCATGAACGTTTAACCCGAAATATGGGAGGAGAGATTGGTCCCACCGGGCGTGCCAGAATCTGTAGGGTGTTTTTCGTCACCCGATTGAGATGGGAATACGCGCGCGCTTATCAGGCGTACTACAGATTCCTCCTGCCTTGGGTAGGCCGGGGTTTATTGATTGTGGGGCTCCGAATCTCCGGCAGCCGCGGGCTAAGCTGCCGTTAATTACCCCTCGCCTTTGGAGAGAGAGAACCTCTGATTGACGGGTTAAACTGGTCATGCGAGCTCAATGTGCAGCGTACGTGTGTTGTGTTTTGAAAGGGGGTTATGGATATATCGGGAGCCACGCAGAGTTTTTACGGGGGTCCCGCTACCCGGATAGCGGGCTAGGGGTTAAGGGGGCTAGCAGCCCCCTTGTAGGGTGTGGGGCAGCGCCCCGGCCCAAATTTTTTTTGGGAGGGACAGTGGTGTAAAGTATGTGTGTGTGTGTGTATACATATATATATATATATATATATATATATATATATATATAAAAGAAAGGGAAAGGGCATCCAAAGAATGCGTAGGAAAAAGCGCCAGCGCTCCACGTGTCAGCACGTGGGCGCTCGGGCGCTAGCGCTTTGGACGCTAGCGCTATGAGCGTAAGAGCGCTAGCGCCCTACGTGTCAGCACGTAGGGCGCTCGGACGCTAGCACTTTGGGGGCTAGCGCTCTGAGCGCAAGAGCGCTAGCGCTCCACGTGTCAGCACGTGGGCGCTCGCGCGCTAAAAGGGACTTGGTCCCTGCAATGGGAGTTGTACTCCCAGAAAGGAGCACTTATTATTTTGTGTGTGTGTGTGTGTGTGTGTGTGTGTGTGTGAAGTTAAACTCCTAGGATGTTTTGAAGCTGATGATAGGCTTCTCCCCTTGAGCCCTAGTTCTTCCCCAAAGTGGGGTTTCTGGAGATGGGTCTCCTTCTTCTTCCTTTATTGGCCGGATTTTGAAGATCAAGAAATATGAGATTTTAAAAGTCTCTCCTTTCTGAGATTTGATGGCAGATCTGAGTTCCCCTTTGTGGGTTTTATGGTGAAAACTATTTAGTTTTGGAAAAGGAAGAGTAAAACTCTTGATTTAATTTCCAAGGAAAGAAGAAGGTTTAGAACCTTCAGAAAGGGGAAAGAGGCACAAACCCTAGGTTTTTTGAGAGAATGAAAAGTGTATGCTTTATTCATCATCATGTTGCCTTATATAGGCTTACACATTTACATATAGCCCATTGGGCTTTGCAAAATGGTATTTTGCCCATCCCATGGCTCATGTGCCATTTCCTTTTTTGCACATAAGCCATAGGCTTACAAAAATTTGGCTTTATGCCCATTTTGTTTACATTCATGCATAAAAAATTACATAAAAATTATTTATTACATGATCTATATTTTGGCATGGAGGAGGCTGGCCGCGGGCTCGACTTGGGCATGGGCCCGCTTGACCTGGGCTTGGGCCCACCTGGCTTGGGGTTGACCTTGACTTTGACTCAGTCAACCGGAGTGCAAATTTTGATCCCAACATCAGAGACTTGCTGATATAGCCAATCGAGTACAGCGCAACATCAACCCCCAATACCGGGAGAGACGAAACCCCTCCTATCGCTTATTGCCTCCATGTGTCTCGGGACTGTACCCAAAAGCCACATGTTTGCACGACTCAGTAGAGCCGTGGTAGAGTGGAAATCAAAGCATAGTGGGAGAACACACAAGACTCTATGACGATCTCGGGTCTACAGACTAACCTGTACCAGTGTCACCTAAAAACTGCTATCCGACGATAGATATAATACCACATAGGAGTTCTCGGTGAGTCCGTCCAGTGTACCCAGTCTCCACTGAGCACCCGCATACGATCTTGATGTCAAACATTAATGGATATGGGATCATCCATCGCCCATCACATGGATCTAGTATCGTATACGCTAGTCTACTATGGAATATCGATGCCCCATCTCGATACACTCTCGATTAGGGACATTTCAGGATTTGCTTATAAACTACTAATATCCCACTAGTATGATATGCATCATAATCACAGCAGTCAAGCAAATATCCTCAGGGCTTTATCAACATGTACAAATGAATAAAAGCATGATCAAGTGAACATGTCAGATAAAGAGTAACCAGATAGCATACTATCATGTCGAGCAAGAATGTCCTCTGAATATATATACATGTATAAATACATCTACTATCAAATAATGGCCTCTAGGGCATACATATATCCAACAGTTTTATGTCCGACAGAGGCACCCAGTTCACCAGCCGACTATGGCAGAAACTTCAGGAGGATTTGAACACCAATTGAGTTCAGTATAGCTTTCTATCCGCAGACCAACGGTTAATCAGACAAGACCATTTAGATTATTGAGGACATGCTCCAGGCTTGTGTTCTAGTGGCAGTTGGGATCACCACTTGCCCTTGATAGAGTTTTCCAATAATAACAGCTTCCAGGAGAAGATTCAGACGGCACCCTTCAAGGTATTATATAGGAGGAAACGTCGATCGCCCGTAAATTGAGTAGTATGTTGGACAGAGCTCAGTGAGAGCAGTATTTTGGGGCAACAGATGGTATAAGAAATGACCAAAAGGATTCAGTGATTCAGGATAGGTTAAGAGCGGCCCAGAGCGGGCAGAAATCTTATGTAGACCGACGTCGGCATAGACTTAAGTTTACTGTTGGCGATCATGTTTTTCCTAAAGGGTTCTCCGATGAAAGGCGTGTTGAGATTCAGGAGGGAAGGAAAGCTTAGTTTTAGATATGTGGGTCCCTTAGAGATTCTCAAGCGTGTCGGCGCAGTTGCGTATCGTTTGACTCTTCCACCTATCTTTTCAGATGTTCACCCCGTGTTTCATGTACCAATGCTCCGCAAGTACCTTCATGACCCCTCTTATGCGATACATCATCGTACGATCCAGCTGGAGCACAATTTTTCTTTCGCAAGAGCAGCCGATAGTCATTCCAGATCGGCAGGTGAAGAAACCGAGGTCCGAGGACATACCGTCCGTAAATGTTATTTGGCGTGGTCCGAGCGGCGAAGAGGACACGTAGGAAGCCGAGGTCGAGATGCGGGAGAAATACTTCCATCTCTTCGAGGGTACGCGTAGTTAGATTTTAAATTCGGGGACCGAATTTTCTTAAGGGGGGAAGATTGTAACGTTTTAAAAATAAATAAATAAATCATTTAGGTGAAATTTCCGATAACCGGTAATATAAATCATATTTTCCGTAAAACCAAGATATAATAATTTTTCAACATAGATTTAAATACACCCAATTTAACTATATAATTGCTAGTATTTGGTATTTAATTAGTCACTTATAAATTATTGGTTTACTTAAATATTTTTTCTTAATTAATTATTTCAAATATTATTATAAGCGTTTACTTATACATTTAATTAGTGGTAATTACAAATGAGAATGGGTTAAATATACAAATGTGAACCATGACAACTTAGAATCAAGTTTGTAACATGCTCGTTCTTTCTACACTTGTCTCCATAATTCTAGATGATTCTATGTTTGTTTTGAAAAATAAAATAAAACAAATAATTAAATAAATAAGTGATTAAGTGTAATAATTAAGGATGTTTCTACGCACACCCACACAGTTCTTTCTCTTTCTCTCTCTCTTTCCTCCCAACTTGGCCGAGCCCTCCTTGTGGCAGCCCCAAATTTTCCCCACTTCATTTTGACTTCAAAAATCTTATAAATTCCATCAAAATCAATACAAAATCTCACCAATTCCCCCATTCAACCTTTACCCAATATTCTTTGGCCCAAACTAGCATGAATCAAGGAGCAAGATGGCATTTTGGAGGCTAAGTTTTGCAAGTGTGGATCTCATTCCAAACTATTTTGAGGTATAACCTTACTCTAATTGTTACTTGTTCTAATCTAATTTTTAATTAAGAGTTAATTAGGTTTTAATTGCAAGTTGGAAATTCAAGAATAGGGTTTGAATTCAATTAGGATTTTTATCACTTGTTTAAGCTTACAATGTGTAGTTTAATCTCTTAAGACTTTGAAAACCTAATCTAGTTGCTAAATTTCTAAATTGTTACATTTAAAATTGTCCAAATTATATAAATTGCAAACTAGATTTTTATAATTAATGCTAATAGATGAGATAAAATTTTAGTTAAGGTTTGTGTGGCTTGATTAAGATATTAAATAAATATTGTGGCCACTAGATTTGTTAAAATATCAAGATTTGAACTAAAATGGAAATTGATACTTACTAGGTTTTCGGAATAAATCGATTTGAAATAAAGTTGAGATTTTGATGTTATACAACCTATTTCATATAAGATCTAGTGTGTTGTAAATGCACGATTAGTACGATTAGGTTTTATACATGGTTGTGGTCATGTATAGCGACCATGGTCATGGGTTATGGTGTTGTCGCGGGCGCGTTTTGTGCACCAAGCATGTGTGCGTCTAGTTAATGCGCGTTGGTTGTGTTGTAACGTTCGTGTCTGCGATTATTTATATTTATCTTCTGATTTACCTGTGTGCGATTCTAGGATCGGGTGCAGAGACGTCAGACGTGGCGCGGAAAAGTCATAGCTGAGATCGGATCAGATTAGCCGAGGCGTCCCGGTGAGTAGATGTATATATCTATGGGGGGATCGTTTGGATGGCGCGAAGCGCCTGATGGTTTAGTATTATTGTAGTACTTGCATTATATACATAGTTTTTTAGTTATGCATCTCATTGTATGGCATTATCTTTTGTGTGTGTGTGTGTGTGTGTGTGTGTGTGTGTGTGTGACATCATCATAGGACACTCGCACCATTACCATTGGTTTATACCGCACGTGCACTATTTATGCGAACACACACGCCATTGGTAAATGCTATGTCACGAACACTATAGCACTTGCTTAGAATTGATATTGGTACATTTGCATCATATATGATCCGTAGACTTATACTCGCATATTCATTTTATTAAGATGGATACGTAAGATTTTATTAGTTATATATACATACCTTATTGCATCATGATTCATGTATAGTTTCTGGCCGTATTTCGTATGGTATATACTACCGTATCATAGATTTCTATCATCACCGGCATATTTATATATGGTGATTCTTCTCGAGGATTTTAGTATTTATGAGATTTCTGGATTTTTGGGAAAACCGCAAGAATTTTATAAACCTATTATCATTTTTAAAAAAATAGAAATTGTGGTTTTCTCGTGATGTGATGTGTGTGGCGTCCACCATGGGTTTTCCCGGTTCTTGAGAAGTATCATATACCCGATTCGAGGAGGGGGATGCACCGTCTGCGGGTACATGATGGACCTGATATGGTACCCCGGGGCGAGATAGTTTTCGTAGGGATGACAATGAGCCCGGCAGAGGAGCACTACCTACCGGTTATTTGTGACGCGGCGGATATCCGGAGGATACCGACCGTAGTCGTGTGATTTGATGATATGGGCCGATCCGAACTGACGGAGCCCGAGATATTGAGATATTGAGATTTAAGATACAGAGATATTGAGATATTGTGACATTGAGATGTCGAGACATTGAGATATTGAGGCATTGAGATATACATATTTAGTGTCGATGCTTGACACGGATTTCAGTTGATTTCATTGATGATACTTCAGTTATTTCACAAAAGTTTTACTAAGATAAGAATACAGATTTTCTCGTACCAAATATATTCAGGTTTCATGTGATTATGCATTCATGTTGCACACATACCAGTGCGTTGCATCATATCGGTATATGTAGGCTGTGACGCATTGCGTGTATACTTACGATTGCCTTATTAGATATTACTTACTACTCACGAGTTGGCAACTCACCCCCGTTGTGCCACGGTATCTTGCAGGTCCGACCCGTTAGCATAGTACCAGCGGGCATACTTCTTCCTTTGCTTCGTTTGCTTGGACTTGCTGCTTGCTCATAGGTGGGTTGCAAGGATATCTTGTTTTCACTTTGTATATTACTTTGTATCCAGTACACTCCATCTACCCTTGTATATTGGATTAGACGGTGAGACTTGCGAGACTTGTATTGTGGTTTTTGGTGTCGATACTCACTTGAGCCAACGGGATGCCTTCTTACTTTCGTGCTTTTATTTGCTTATTCCGCACTCGATGATATATATTGCATGTGGTTATGATTCCGCCATTGGCGAAGAGCTAGCTCCCACTTGGGGATGCCTTTATTCTTGATTATATGTATTTTTTCGTGTTGTACCCGTTTGGGGGCCAGTATTTACAAAGGAGACTCTTCCGAAATTTTTGGGAAATTTGATATATTTAAATGTTTTAAGGTGACTCTTACTTTACAAAAATCATCTTTTAAATCAAGGTTTTTCTTCACTCTATTTCTTTAACTGGTTTAGATTTCTGGGCTTTGGCTTACTTAGATTACGTTACGCCTTGAGACGTTTCGTAATTTTAGTGCCAGTCACATTCCGTACTTTCGGGTCGTGACACTAAGGATCAAAGCCCTCATCAAGAGGCCACCGAGCAGCTTCCCTGCTCGGTCCATCCTTAGTTGGTAATCTCTTACCCAATGACGCCAAGGATCAAAGCCCTCATCAAGAGGCCACCGAGCAGCTTCCCTGCTCGGTCCATCCTTGGCTGGTAATTTCTTACCCAACGACGTCAAGGATCAAAGCCCTCACCAAGAGGCCACCGGGTAGAAACCCTGCTCGGTCCATATATGGCTGGTAGTTCACTACCCACTGACGCCAAGGATCAAAGACCTCACCAAGAGGCCACCGGGCAGCAACCCTGCTCGGTCCATCCATGGCCGGTAGTTCACTACACACTGACGCCAAGGACCAAAGCCCTCGCCAAGAGTCCACCGAGCAGCTACCCTGCTCGGCCCAGCCTTGGCTGGTAATCTCTTACCCCACGACGCCAAGGATTAAAGCCCTCATCAAGAGGCCACCGAGCAGCTACCCTGCTTGGTCCATATATGGCTGGTAGTTCACTACCCACTGACGCCAAGGATCAAAGACCTCACCAAGAGGCCACCGGGCAGCAACCCTGCTCGGTCCATCCATGGCCGGTAGTTCACTACACACTGACGCCAAGGACCAAAGCCCTCGCCAAGAGTCCACCGAGCAGCTACCCTGCTCGGTCCATCCTTGGCTGGTAATCTCTTACCCCACGACGCTAAGGATTAAAGCCCTCATCAAGAGGCCACCGAGCAGCTACCCTGCTTGGTCCATCCTTAGCAGTCCTCTCAATCCCATCCCGCGCTAAGGATCAAAGCCCTTACCAAGAGGCCACCGGGCAGCGACCCTGCTCGGTTTATCCATGGCTGGTAGTTCACTACCCACCGACGCTAAGGATCAAAGCCCTCACCAAGAGGCCACCGGGCAGCAACCCTGCTCGGTTCATCCATGGCTGGTAGTTCACTACCCACCGACGCCAAGGATCAAAGCCCTTGCCAAGATGCCATAGGGCAGCAACCCTGCTCGGTCCATCCATGGCTGATAGTTCACTACCCACCGACGCCAAGGATCAAAGCCCTCACCAAGAGCCACCGGGCAGCAACCCTGCTCGGTCCATCCATGGCTGGTAGTTCACTACCCACCGACGCCAAGGATCAAAGCCCTCATCAAGAGGCCACCGAGCAGCTACCCTACTCGGTCCGTCCTTGGCTGGTAATCTCTTACCCCACGACGCCAAGGATCAAAGCCCTCATCAAGAGGCCACCGAGCAGCTACCCTGCTCAACTTTCTACACGTCTTTACTAAGCGATCTCCACATCGACTTCGGGTCCATGGAAATGTCGACCTTTCACCGGTCTTTGCACACTTGGCAAATGGTCGAATTCAACTCGACGTGCGATCGCTAGATGAAAAACCAACCTAACATGAAAGCAGTACCGCATAAATAAAAATGTTTACCACAAACAAAGGGAAAATGTGCACGCAAAGAACACTGCAAAAAGATTTTTATCCATAAAATCGGAAGTCTTTACAGAGGTATTATGGGCTCTCCAGCCTTACAAAAACGCCCGGAGGCTTACAAAATTTCTGCGCAAAAAGAAAATAAGGGGGCGAGGAGGTTCAGGCCTCGGGGCCGGGAAGAGCCTCGATGAGCCCCGCTTCCACCACGACAACCGAGATGGCATCTTGAAGGTCGGAGCCCACCGCAGGAGCCTCGGCGCCGGTGGCCGGGGCGACTGACTTCTCCCCGACGCTCCCACTAGGGGCCTCTCCCCCTGCAGCGCTTCCGGGGGCATTCCCCTGCGCCTCATCCCCGAGGGAGTACTCACTCCGGAGCTCGCTGTCAGGAAACTCTGGCATCAGGGCCTTGACGGCGTCAAGGGCGTCGTGCCAAACGATGACAGCGGCTCCAGCGAGATTGGTGTAGTACTGGTCCGACTTCTTGTAGCTCTCCACCGCCTTCGACACCCGGAGCTCGGCACGCCTCGTTCCCTCCTTCGCCGCCTCGTTCTCCCTTCGGAGGGTGTTTGTCGTCTTCTTCACGGTGGCGACAAGCACCCTATAATCTTCCAACTTAGCCTCGGCGGCTCAGGCGGCCTCTCGGCACTTGGCGATCTCCCGATCCCCGACCGCCTCCTGGTCTTTGAGGGCGGCGACCCTCTCCATCGCCGCATGCAGCTCCAACCTTGAGCTCTCCTCCTGCGAGAACTCCCCCGTATGGCCGGGGCGATTTCCTCGTCCTCCATGTTGACGACGAGGGCGACGTGCTGGAGGACCTGAAGAAAACAAAGGATGGTCAAAAAGAAAAGGGCGACACCCAATCTCGCGAACAAAAATACTAAATGAAGACCCGAGTGGGGTGCGAATACTAACCTGCACGGCCTCTTGAGCTATAGCCGCCATTTGGGCCCGGAGGGTCCTTAGAGGGATTTTGCCCCAGGCCGACCTTTCCATCTCCGAGAGCAGGCTGTCGGCGACGGAAAGCCCCGAGGGCACCTTGAAGCGAAGCTCCCCATCGTCCACGATGATCGGGGAAGCCGAGGAGCGGGGCGCCGTCCTATGGAACCTCTTGAGGAGAGACGTAGGGGAACCAGTCTCACCTCCTACCTCCGGAGCCCGAGGCTTTTGCTCCCGAGCACTTTTTCAGCTCGGCGCATGACTGGACTCTGGGGCTCGGGGCGCGCTTACGCGCCTGGATGGAACGGCCGCCGGTGGAGCTGGAGCCGACGACGGGCGAGAAGGGCCAGCACCTCCGGCCTTCTTCCCCTTCTTCTGTTCGACCAGGGCTGCTCGAAATTTGCCTAGTCTATGGGTTCTGCATAAGACAAAAGTACAAAGGAGTCAGCAATGCCAGAAAAAGTGAAAGAATACACAAGTCTAAACAGGTCGCCTGAAAACTCCTAACTTACCCGCGAACTGGGCGGGGCTGAGCCCGGCCCAACTGAGAGCCCGCTCAGACAGCAACACATCAGCCCGGGGGAGGGGCTCCCACTCCGACACTGCCACCGTGTAGGGATCATTCAACCGCCTCACCCACGGGCAGTTAGCCCTGTGCCACTGGATGGGCACATGCCAATCCTCACCCTCGGGCGGCCTAACAAACAAAAACTTCTTCTTCCATTCGTGGATGGAAGAAGGTACTACGACGACCCCCGACCCGGCAGTATCTCTTCGGTGTTTTCTAAAAGAGATGTATACCCAGCTCGGCTCGCCCCTGCGAGTGCCGGGGTGGTTTTTGTAGCAAAGAGAAGAAACGAGAAGGCTCCGGCTGAAAGGGATCAGACGTAATTTCAACCGGACCAGGAACCCAAGGAGAATCCTCCAAGAGTTCGGCACTAACTGGCTCGGGGCTAACTCAAAACAATTCAACGCCGCACTCACGTCGGGGGAGAAGGGCAGGTGCATCCTGGCCCAAAAGGCTTCCAAGTACAAGGCAATCTCCTTGCCCCGTACCTGGTCTGCCCTCTCCCCCTTCTCGGCCAGACGAAGCGAGTACCCGGGAGGAATGCGGAAACGAGTCCGGATGGTGGCGAACTCATCTGCATGCCTCAACATAGATGACGCGCCAAGAGCGTCCATGACCTGCGCTCTGGCGACCGCCCCGGTCGCGTGACCCCGGGAAGCATGACTAACCCTAACTTCCTGGGGGGACTCCGACTCAGACGAGGAAAAGAAAGAAGCAGAAGAGGAAGAAGAAGAAGAGGAAGCTACAGAGGACTCGCTAGACTCTTCCCGGACTATTTCTATAGACTCCTCGGTAGAAGACATCTAATCTGATCAAAGGGATGGATCCTCGGAAGAGAAAACGCAAGGAATCCGACCTGAGGAGAAGAGCGCCGAGCTAACACGAGTAGGGACAAGGAGATTATGATGAGGTATGGACCCTGATAGGGATCCTACCTCTATTTATAGCTGCCGGCGTACACATCCTACGGCTCCGATCGTCTCCCGCCAAGACAGCGCTTCGCAACCAACGGCTGATAGCATTCCACCTGTCGCACTCACATTGGGCATGTCCCACCGGGCGCAGGAACGCCTGCGGCCCGTCTCGTCAGCCAACCAGCGCCAAACACGTGGGCTGGTGCTTCGACGAACATACGCACAAACCGGCGCTTCCTCTTTAATGCGAGATCTCTCCTGATCCGCTGACGTCATCAAGAAAATACGACTAATTGTCCGGGAATACGCATCGACGATATCTTCAAATAAGAGCTCACCCTGGATGACCGGTCAGACCACTCTCGACCCGACCCAAGAACGGGTCGAGACGAGAGTGGAAGGGTAATGATGATGCTCGATATCGGTGACTCCCCAGATCATGACACGTGGCAGATGATGTGTCCCAGAGCTTACAAGAAAGGATCAAGAATGGTACGTTGGAAGCATGCCTGGGCCTACGACCCGAGGATGTTACCGACCTTCGGTGACCTTCCAGACCACCACCAGCTCGCTTCCGAGCTATCACAGAATCAAGATGCCTCGGCCTCCCGCTCGTTCCTAAGCCTCCCGCCGAGCTTATCTTCCTCGGTCTCACCGACCGACCCACAGCACCGATCACAGGAGCCTCTGCCATGGCTCCGCGAATCTCGCCAGGCATGAGATATCTGCCGCCCATGATCCCGCGTTCCACGCGATCACGATCCCCCATTAACGAGCATATCTTGTCATTAATGGGGAATCCCGCCTATCACGCGGGCGTAACGCCAGGGGCGTAACGGCCGGCGTGGATTTCGCGCCCGCCTGTCCATTGCTGCCACTATATAAACCCTTTTCCCAGACGCTCAGGTAAGTCAATTTGACCCCAATAGGCCGTTACTCTGCCAAAATACCCCGTCTAACTTGATTGTCGGAAGGTCTTCGGTGGCACAACCACCCCGGGACTTCCTTGCAGGTGCCTCGGCCTCAACCACATAAAACCCATTGAGATCCACATGCTTCAGGAGGCACCTCTCCAACTCAATCTCAGTCATCCATCAGCGCTCGCTGCAGATCAACAGAAAGTAACATCTGAAGGAGATCCAGAGATCCATCAGGGACAGGGCACTCCTCAATTAAAATAAAGGTCTCACCCTCCTTGTTCAAGGCTGATGAACACAGCTACCGTGCTGCGGGTGACTGCAGCCCTATAGAACTTTTTCTAAATTGTTTCAAAGCCAAAGGTCTTCATGATTCTTTTATCTACGGGACTTATCAAATATGGGCTCACATAATTAATATATATATATATATATATATATATATATATATATATATATTTTATCTTGAAAAATCTTCATATTATGTATGGCAAAGGAACTATCTTCTATCATAACCACTCAAAAAATACGAATTGGTTTAAAAGGGCATTTTATCTTTAAACAACTCAGATCTAAGCTTATAATCTAGAATAGTATTTGAATGTTTGTCGATGAACAAAGGATCAAGGATGCGTACAAAAGGAGTTGACCATATGTGGTTGGTAATGAGACGGTACTAAGGGCATGTTTGTTTGGTTGCAAGATTGTATTGGGTTTGTCACTATTTGGATTAGCAAATCTAAGAATTCAATGATTTTGTGTTTGGTTGAGTAAGAATTGAGGAGTTTGGATTTGCTTGTCTTTTGTGAGGGGCCCGCTAAAAATAAGGATCCATGAATTATCTAAAATTTTTAGAATTTATAAGGATTTGCATTATTCATGGTGCTTTAACCGCGCTTTAACTTATTTAATAATCATCTCTCTATCTCTCTTTAAAATTCTCAAATCCAAATCTCATTTTCTATTCATCAACTAAACAAGAATTATAAGGATCTACAAATCCAATACCGCGCCTCCAATATCAACCAAACACAAAATTAGTTAATCCATAAATTTTCAATTGTAGTATTTGAGAATCCAAACTTCACCATTTCGGAGCCAAACAGCCCCTAAATGACGAGCTGAAATTTACCTGGTTGCAAATTGATGCGAAAGAGCGGCGGTTAAGATGCAATTTTCAACTTCCTAAATTTTGCAAAAGGAACCCAAAAAAGCGAGTTCCAAGAACAACAGCAGCCTCACCTCTCCATTCCCCTTTCCCCCAAATCGACGTGGTCTCTTTCCACCCATTGAATTCCCCATTAAAAGTCTCCCCCAAATGTCTCAAACCCTAAAATTCCCTTCAAACTCCACATCCACAGTGGCGACGACGGAGGCCATGGGCGACGCATCAGCAGGTGCTCTCGTGCCGTCGGTGACGAAGCCGGATCCGCATCGGCCGTCGGCGGCGGTCTCTTCGTCGGAGATGACAGACGCCGCGGCCGCGCCGCTGGAGATGGAGCCGCCGGAGACGGAGGAGGAGGTCAGGGCGGTCGATAGGGATCTATTGTGTCCGATCTGTATGGGTTTTATCAAGGATGCGTTCCTCACTTCTTGTGGCCATAGCTTTTGTTACATGTGTATTGTCACTCATCTTCAGAACAAGAGCGACTGCCCTTGCTGTGCTCATTATCTCACGAAAAATCATCTCTTTCCCAATTTTCTCCTCAATAAGGTATGTTTTTTGGTTAATCCCCCCCTAATTTTTGCAATATTTGGCTTTATTCACTGATAAAACATGAGAATTAGCTCAAATGCAACATTTTGTTATGCTACAACTGATGCTTCTAGACACGACAACTGAAAATGCTAGGTACTATTAAATTTTGAGTTTATATTAGGAGGTAGTATAAAGTTAGCATTTTTGGAGTTTAGAACATGATAGTGTAGTAGGAAAGGAGAAGTCTTGGAAACAACATACGTCGATGGATAAGAAAATTGTGTTGGCTGCTATATCTTATTAGCTACATTCTACCTAATATAATCTCTTTACATTTAACGAAATCATGGCGAGCGAGTGGTTGTTCATAGTATCATGCTTTTTGCATATCAAATAGGTCCCAGATTCTTTATGGAAACTCATGATTCTTTTTGGAAAAGACCCCTTGTATGAACAAAATGAGAGTGAGCATGTGGTGGAACCGTAGAATCTTGAAGATGTTTTTTTGGGAGCCTCCACAATTTTTTCTCCTAATCATTCTTCGTGTATAACGTTCTTCATACTCTCTCATTTTCTTTTCTTCTGTACAAGCTGGTCTATTTATTTGAAGGTTTTGACCTGATGATTATTATGTCGGGCAAACGCCGCAAACCGATTTGCATGTACACTTGTTTGCCTCGACATAAAATGTAAAAGGATCTATCTAACCTCGGAGCTTGAACAAACAGGCTTTGGGTTACTCTCTGGTACCAATCAGCAGAGTCTGCTCTAATTAATTTCAAGAACAGATCATATACACTTTAAGTGATGCACGGTTTGTATTACATACAAATTGAGTTCTTCATTATTGAGGTTCATGTGTTTTCTCATCTAGCCAGGAACTCTGCATAACACTTCCTGTTGATTTGTACTGTTTTACTTGCTTTGTTTCTTAAAGTATTCTTAAGATGATTCTTGAATAACATCAACAATCATATTGTAGGAGAACTTAAGTCAATTTTTTTTTGGCCAACATCATGCAGCTCTTGAAAAAGACATCTGCCCATCAAATTGCAAAAACTGCATCACCTATAGAGCATCTCCGTTTGGCATTGCAGCAGGTCAGTGTTTCTTTTGAAAGTAAATACAACCTGAAACCCTTCTTTCTTTGAGGCCTATTCACAGTTATGTTTGTTTAATTCTCTTTTCTTATGTGTATCAAAACATCTTTTATAAGTTAAATTTCGTCTGAAAGAAACCCTTATATGGTCGTCAACATTATCTCACATGTCTTGGGTACATCAATTTCCATATGTTGATATAATTGTACTTTATTAGTATGAATAACGGTTTTGTGAAATTGTGTTTTATAATATGATAATGATTCCAATTCCCCCCCCCCTCCCCCAGTTCCTCAGCTAGAATTATTTGGTCAGGGTAATAATGTGTGACTTCTGCCTAACAATGTCTTTTTAAAAGTGCTCCTGCATGATTTTATGCAGACTTATATTATCTTTCATGTAGACAGGGATGTGAAATGTCAACTAAGGACCTAGATAATCTGATTTCTCTTTTGGCGGAGAAAAAAAGAAAAATGGAGCAACACGAGGCTGAGACAAATATGCAAATTTTGCTGCAATTTCTACACTGCCTTAGGAAGCAGAAGCTTGACGAGTTGAATGAGGTTGGTTCACAAGCATTATTAATCAGCTTGCTCCTCATTTCATTATTTTGCTAGTTTCACTTCATTAAAATGGAGTTAATTCATGCTGTATTTCTTTTGTTCTCCTTGGTGTTTAATTTTTTTAGAACATGTTATGTGTTTTATTTGTGCATTGCAAGGTTTTTTTAGTAACTTTCTTTCTTCTTATTGCCATTTATTGTCAGTTCAAGCAAGCCAGGAGATTTTCTGAAGCAAATGTATTAATGCTCACTGAGCTTATCAATTAATGTTTGAATATTTGTAGGTTCAAACTGATCTACAATATATTAAAGAAGATATAAATGCTGTAGAGAGACACAGAATAGAATTATACCGAGCAAGAGAGAGGTACTCAGTTAAACTGCGCATGCTTTTGGATGATCCAGGTGCATCAGAATTGCGTTCTTCCACAGTTGACAAGCATAATAATATCCTCATCTCAAGTTCTCGTGGCTCTCATGGTGGGACATGTTCAGGAAATTTTCCGCACAAGAGATCTGATCTGAAGATTCAAGGGAATTATCCAGGGCATCAGAAGAAAGATACTCTTAGTGGTTCAGAACCACAACAATCTCTGACACAAGCAGGATCAGCTGTAGCTAGAAAGAGACGAGTACATGCACAGGTTAGTGTTGGTAATTATGCATTTCACTGGGATTTGCTAACATGGAATAGTGCGTGCGTGTGTGTGTATTGTGTGCGCGCGCGCGCACACACACATTGTATAATATAACAGATCAATTTAAAGAAACACTGAAACTGCCCGTTTTTCACATTCATAATTTCTTTGAATTATATTTCTATCCCTAACTGATGGACGGCTATTGCTATGCCAAGTTCATACACCTTTTTTTCTCATCAGAACATAATGGTTATGAATGATTATTTGTATCTAAACTGCTATTATATCCAATCTTTTTAACCTGACTGTCAAAAATCTAAATATTAATATGTACAAGGGTGCTTTTGAATGCTCAAATTCAACATCATTGATTATCAAGTGATTTTATGAAGAACTGATTGTTGATATGAAACAGATTATTTACACAGTTTCTATTACTCCTATAATACCTGAAGATATTCAATGTGGATGCTTAGCTCTAATTTCTTCGTTTATGGTGATTTATCATGTTCAATTCCAGAGATCCAATTTTAGTACAAAACACAAATAACCAGTTGAATTATGAGTGAAGGCGTTTCTCTCAACAAACAAATAGTTAGTTTACAGTCCATGGGACCATGGTGTGACCTACCACTGAATCCATTTGTTCCATCATGGTTCACCTGATGTTTGGTCCATCTGTGTCTTAATGCCTTGTTAAATATCAATCCAGTATTACGGTGCCATTCTGACATCAATGCTAAACCATTTCCTTAATCCTTAATGATGGCTTGTGATAGATAACTAGTTTTTTTTAACCGAATCATTATGCATTTCTTATCTGTATATATTTTCTAATGTTTTGTTTATTAATCAGAACATGCAATTATTTTCATTATTGTGTCAACTTTTCTTATGTAGCACACGCATCTGCGGTTGCTTTGAGTCAAGTGTTTCGGATTGTAAATTTAATCCAAATTAGAATTTGAACAGTTGTTTGGCTTTTACTTGTCAGAATAAGAAATGAAAGATATGCATCATACTATTCACATGTAAGTCACCACACAAATAATGTCTTCTTTTCCTCCAAAAGAAGCAGTATTTTTTATCCTTTCCAATTCTAATAAAACCAAACATAACCTTGCATTTGGCCTGTATGAATTATGGTAAAATTCCCAGCTTGCTAGCTGGTCTTCCAGGTTCTAACCGGAGGCAATTCTGTTACCAATTTTAATTGCTGTTAATCCCTTATAATAGAGCAAGTTTGCCTCCTGGTTCCTTAGTTTATTTTCTTACAGATTGATAAATAAGCTAGACCACAACACTGGAATCTTATTTTTAGCTGAAATTACATGTTTCCATTCATTGTTATTCTTTTACTATTTGAGAAAGAGCTGGACCCAAATGAGTTTGTCTCATATAAATATATTAAGGTTACTGTAGCATTAAAAGGTTCAGAAACAGAGTAACACCAGAAAAACTCATGCTGTACACTCTCAGCTAAAAAGACAAGAAAATGAAAGAGTGGAATAATAAGAGGTAATAGAGGTGTTCTTTGGTTCAACTCCAGCGCTGACACTCCAATATTGAGATTCCAATATTGAGATTCATCACAGCCTTGAAGAGTAAAAAACTGCAGTTTCTATCCAAGTAAGCTCAACAGAAAAAACTCAAGTAATTGTATGTACAAGCTGTCCTGAAAAGCATCATTCAAACCACTGTTTTATAACTGCAGAAACACGATGCTCGGCTGTAGAAAAAAAACAATGGATCAAACTTTCAAAATAATATGTACAGAATTCAGAGGGAAAAAGGACCAACAGAAGAACTAAGAAAAGAACAAATCAAACCAAGAATATGGATTTTAGCTAAAAGATTTTCACTTAGAGGGATGCAGAAATGATTATAAATGAAAACAACCAAATTGATTCTTCCGTTATAAGTATCAATACATCAGTGCATACTTATGACAAATGTTACCTCATTTTATTATCTTTATGCTCCCATTGTTTGCATGTGGTAGAAAATAGAAATACTGATTTTGAGGTCCCTTGGTTTCAGAACATATTCTTTGGTAAGTTAAAGAAGAATTGACCTTACTGATTCTACATTAGAAAGTTTTACTCCTCTGAAGTTTGAAACAGCTCATTGATCTGCATTATGTGAACTCCTTTTTAGTTCTGATACAGTTTAATGAGCTACAAGAATGTTACCTGCAAAAGAGGCGTCAAGGGGCTAACCAACTGCATAAGCAAGATGATAGAGATTCAAATACTCTTAACAGAGAAGGATACCATGCTGGCCTTGAGGATTTTCAGTCTGTACTGACCACATTTACGCGATACAGGTTCACTATTACCAATATCCCTTTAAAAACTTGTTGTTCATTATTTTCTTCCTCGTATTCATTTTTCCCATCTTACTCATTTCCTCTATGCTGACCTTTTGTTGGCGTAATTTTATCCATCGAACTAGTCGCTTGCGTGTAATTGCGGAGCTTAGACATGGTGACCTCTTTCACTTGGCTAATATTGTATCCAGGTTAGTATTTGATGTTACTTCAACTATTTTATACTGTATTATATGGCTCATCTACCAATGTGTAGGGCATATTGGATTTTTGCAATTTGTTGTTTTCTCTGCAACTCTGCAGTATGCACAGTTTACTTTCTAGAATTCACGGAAACTGGCACCCTCGCCCAATTGATAATTACCTAATATGGTTATTGGCATTTCTTGCATAGCTGCAGGGCGCATATTCATCGTTTGATATTCATGTTCAAATCGGCGTCATTTGGTAGCCATCTGATACTTGTTTGTATCATTATTTTGCTAATGTGTCTGTTCATGTAGTTTGTATCATATGGTAATGAAAGTTTAACTTTATATTCCTCCTTTAGGCAGCAACCTGCTGTTGATTGATGATTGTCAAATATTTTTAAGTTTTTTTTAAAGATGCTGATGCTGCTCGAATAAACTATAAATAAACTACTTTGCTACCATTCTTCTCCAAGTTGCTCTTTGTACTTTTCAATTATAATGCTTTGACTGTTTTGGATTATCCTAATTCCATCTTTCTTCATCGGAAGCTTACTACTTGACAGAAGTGAAGATTCCAATTGATATATTTTTCTGCAAACTTTGTAATCCGTATGTAAAGCGATGTTGCTATCAACTGCTACAATCCTTCTTTTATTAACTTCCCTTTATTTTTGTTATATTTCTTCGTCCAAGGACAAATTCTGATGGTTACCCCATCATTGTCTTCTTTACAGTATAGAATTTGATCGGGATGATGAACTATTTGCTACAGCAGGAGTCTCTAAACGAATTAAAGTTTTCGAATTTTCAACAGTAAGATATTTTTAATCTCTTGTATATGTTATGCATTCCACCATAAAAACCAAATTGTTCACATTTATTCTATTCAGGTCGTAAACGAACCGGCTGATGTACACTGTCCAATTGTAGAAATGCCGACCCGTTCTAAACTTAGTTGCTTGAGTTGGAACAAGTACTCGAAAAATATCATCGCAAGCAGTGACTATGAAGGGATAGTAACAGTTTGGGATGTGAACACTCGCCAGGTAGTAATATTTTTATTTTATTTTATTGAAAAAATGTCATATTACGACCTGATCTTATTTGCAAGGAAATTTCTTTCTCCTTGTTGTTTATAAATAAACTGTAGAGTGTGATGGAATATGAAGAGCATGAAAAGAGAGCATGGAGTGTCGACTTTTCACGGACAGAACCATCCATGCTGGTTTCTGGCAGTGACGATTGCACGGTAGGTTTGATATTATAATATTTTAATTTATATGATAATTGGTGTAAGGTGGCATTAATACTCTTCTTTTCCTTCTTTTATTCGTAATAGTTCTTGAAGCATGATGCACTTGGGGTTTTCCTTTAAGATTAGCTCGTTGACTGGAATCTATGACAAAGACCACGAATGAAATTGCTTCCATTTAGCATTTGATAAAAATAGAATATAATACAACATTAACTTTCTGACAAATCTGTTACATTTTCTACCGCTATGTTGACTTGTATCCACTAAAAGTTACTGATTCAGTTAAGATAAAAAAAGGGAAATTTTGAAATGTTTTGTTATTTACAATTAGAAATTAGGAAATATTGAACAAACATGTTATTCTTGACACCGCCCTGTGTTGTGCACTTCTGAACGCAATTGGGTCCGGTTGCCTTTAATTGTATGATCTGGTGGAGTATACGGAATCCATTGGTGCCTTATTCCCTTCATCCCAGCTGCAAATTATTGTACTGTTTTCTTCTTCTGCTCTCTGTTGTTCGTGCCCATGCCCATGAGGATCATAATTTTAGTTGATGCATTGTCCTCTAAGGACCTTTAGATAAAAGTTTTTTTTATCATGACACCGTCCACGCCACACATTCAGAAATCAGTTTGCTAAACACTGTAGTTAATTCATTACACATCCAGACATCAGTTTGCTAAACATTATAGTTAATTCATTTTCCTAGTGATATATAGTCGATTATAAACCTGTCAAGTCTTTCATGCAGCTGCTTCATAGCCCATTATAATGGGATTATGGGAGAACACGATGTACCTAGATGCTTAGGTCATCCTCTGGGTAGGAAACTTAAACAAGATCAAGTATATTTATTGAGTTGTAGTATGACAGTTGCATAAGCCTTTGAGGTCATCATCTCAAAGGAGAAAGTAAACTGCATGCTTGAAATATATCAACTATTATATTTGAAGTTTTTATTTTTATTTTTTGATTTGTGGTTTTTTTGGGGGGGGGGGTTCCTTTGCCTTCTGTTTTCATAGGTAATTTTTTTTAAACATTTGCTTTGGATTCTGTTGTGATCTACCTCCAGTCTTTTGAAGCACAACTATTTAAATCCGTGAATAAGATCACATATTTTGTAGAATATATTATTTGTAAGAGTGTGTTTGAGCATAAGAAGTTTGTAATTTGATTTGCATTTGATCTTCATGCATAAGTGCAGCATGTGGTTTGTTGTATTGAAGTTATTTCTATCAACAGAATGGTTTTTCGTCTTTCATTTTGACATTATGCATTATCCCATATAGGTCAAAGTGTGGTGCACTAAACAAGAAGCAAGTGTCATGAATATTGACATGAAAGCAAATATATGCTGTGTGAAATATAATCCTGGATCTAGTGTTCATGTTGCGGTATGATTCTTCCCTTATTTCACTTTATAATTTTGTCCTCGAGTAATTTCATTCAAGAGAGTACATGTTCTCCAGGTTGGTTCCGCTGATCATCACATTCACTACTTTGATTTGAGAAACACAAGCGCTCCACTTCATGTTTTCAAGGGCCATAGAAAAGCAGTTTCTTATGTAAAATTCTTATCTTCCAATGAGCTTGCATCTGCATCTACAGATAGCACATTACGCTTGTGGGATGTGAAGGAAAACTGCCAGGCATGTTTTTAGCTAAATCTTCGCTCTTGACAAGTAGTTGCATTTTTCTTAGATGCACAACCCTTTCCTATAAGTCATTCACAAGGTTTTTTATTAAGCCAAACAAAATATATAATTTGGACTGCAATTATACATGGGACATAATTTATTTAGTAGAGCGGAGTGGAGAAAAGGATTCATGTGGCAGGCATGCCATAAAAGTTAGAATGGACCTATTGGTTTTTTTTTGTTTGTGTGGTTGATGCTTTAATATGTGGGTTACACTGAAATAGCCTAAATTATCATGTTTTTCACCAACATACCTTAAAGTTCCTGTATTACAATAAAAAACCTTAAGTGCTACTTTTGAGGGTATTTTAGTGAAAAAATTCCATTAAAAACCATGGTTTAAGGTATTTTTATGTAATAAAATAATTAAGGCATTTTAGTGAAAAACCGTGATAGTTAAGGGTATTTTAGCGTAATTTACCCTTAATATGTATTTGAAATCCCCCCACTGCAATTGACCCTACTAACTTAGTAAATATTCCCTGCTCTGCATGAACCGGAGAAAATAAGAAATCCATCGTTGTAGCCGTCTCTTCTTCGTCAGAACTTTCAATTTCACTCTTGCCGAGTTATTTCATGTCTCTGACATTCTAAATCACACCAAAATTTCCAATGCCGTTAAAGTTTAGTTGATGGTGGAAATTTTGCAAATATGATGTGCAAAAATTGGATCTCTCTCTCGTATGTCACCCAATGAAACTTTGCTTTTATCTATGTAGCAACTCCTAGATTTGGTATTTCCATACATCACCATGAGAACATCAGGTTGTTATCAACTTGATTTTACGGCTCAATTAATTTCAGCCAGTTCAGTTGCCTAAATCTATTTTGTAAAACCAAGATCCTTGGGCATCTTTCTGCATTCTGCTTCTCCGGTAGATGAAGCTACAAATTGGGAAATGTCGACAGTTAGAAGGGCAAAATGGTCATTTACCATTTATTATTGTACAGCTGTTGTGGGATATGCTCTAGAGTCCAGGAACCAGACTGATGGTCTTACTATTTACTGAATTTCTCAGGTGAGGACCTTCAAAGGCCACACAAATGAAAAGAACTTCGTCGGTCTTACAGTAAATAATGAGTATATTGCTTGCGGGAGCGAAACAAATGAAGTTTATGTGTACCATAAGGTAAGCCGATTCCTTTAGTAACAAGTTGTCTCTTGTGCTTGGATGCTAAAAGTTTTAAGCCATATTTTTGCAGGATATATCTAAGCCTGCAGCTTGGCATAGATTTAGTTCTTCAGAAATGGATGATACCGACCAGGATTCGGGATCGAATTTCATCAGTTCTGTATGCTGGAAGAGCGATAGCCCTACAATGCTGACAGCTAACAGTCAGGGAACTATTAAAGTTCTCGTACTTGCAGCTTGATTTTGAATCCCTGCAACGGAGGATATTACCACATGGTCCTTGTACATCAAATTTGTATCTGTAATTAAATTATGATGGTATTGACTTTTGTCCGTTAGAGTTAGGGTTATGAATACGAGAACTTCATGCCACCCCCCTCAATTGTTGTTGTGCATATGCCCGTACGAGTAACGTTTTGTACTTATGACCCTTTCAAGGAAATGATTTATGACGGCAACATTTGAAGACTTGCCAAAGTGCCATTATGTGGTGCCAAGTGACAGGATTAACAATATTTGATCTAGCTTTTGGCCTTGAGGAAATGTTTCAGTAGTACTGTGTCATCTGCTAGGAACACTTTTGCTTGAGTTATGAACATGGTTCTGCCTGATCTCTTCGGACAAATGTCTATAAAACAAGACATTCAAACAGGAGTCAAGATCACATGAAACAACAAATTGACAAAAAGTGAAACCAACTGTTCTCTGCTAGTGATAATGAGGATCAATTGCCGTTGTCATCACATAGCACATATACATCTTATTTTTAATTACATATGTTATTGATATTATCAAGGAAATATAGTCATGTTGCAGCATGCATAAAGTCTTGTATAGAACAACTGCTCTCATAATCATCAGCATACCCCGCTCCTCCGCATCTTTACCTCGATCTGCCTTTTCTTTCTTTCATGATATTGTCATCTTCTTAATTTCTTCTTTCATATGGGTTTCTAAAGCTCTTCAACAGCTCAGGGATGTCGTACCCTAGCATATCATCCACAGCCTGTACCAATTTTGGCTTCAGTTTCTCAAATTTGTCGGTGCTGTAACCACTCAACACCTCTTTGAAGCTTTCAACATTGGGGAAATCTCCTGCAGGAAGATGGTACTCTCTCTGCACCTGTTTGAAAAGTTTTAGCGTTAGATTGCTTGAAGGATTGATTATTTGATTCATAATTCCAAGGCCAACTTAGTTTAGGACATTTTTAGAAAGAAATCTCTAATAATGCCATGAAACTTTCAAAATAATGGAAAATGAAAAAGGTTGCACAAAATGTTTTCTTACCCCCTGAGGTTTGTTCCTTGCAGGTTTTTTGGATATGTTAATATGAATGGCTCCTACAACTATGTTTCATGAATGGTTCATTATCCAGTAGTTGAGTGTAACCTCTTGTATTGCACCACTATGGATTGTAATTTTAAACCTTACAGGCTTTTGGATGTGTGTCAGTGTGTGCATACGCATGTGTGAGAATACTGGCATATGAGAAACTTTCCGTTCCTTAGACAGTGCAAAATCGACTTCCCACTCCTTTATTGGACGATCAACATGATGACATCCATGGTCTATTCCTGTGATTTTATATTCTATGACCTTTCATAGTCTAATTGTAAAATTAATAGAGTATATATAAAACAATCTTTGCCATTAAGTAATAGGGATTCGTCTTAAAGGCTGCTGATTTTTTTGACCTCGTCATCAGTTACTACTAAACTCACCATTGGCTTCGTTTTCCAACAGATCTTTTCCTTTTTGTTTTGATCGGGTCTCTTTTATTGATATCTTACATTTGCATACTCCAATATGGAAGCTCTCATAACTACGAACTACGAAAACTACAAAGTAATCACTCTTTATTTTGATCATACTGAAAATAGCGGGGTTGACAAGTACGAAGGGAGAAAAATGCATACACGGCGATCACAAGCTTTCTTTCGTATGTCTTTCAGATCAGAAAGAAGGCCGTCTTCTTCTTTCTCGAACAGCTCTTTTCCAATGGGACCAACAGCAGCTTCACTTACTGGCTTGTCATTAAATGAACTGTAGATTTTAATTGGTAAGGTCAGAACATAAAATGCATTATATTCTAGCGAGCAAAAGAAATTCAATATCTTTGGCAAAAAGAAAAAGATAAAGAGATTCAATATATAATATAGAGAACCAGAAAATTCAAGAAATCTAGTCTGAGAAATGAACGGAGTACATGGTTCTATAATATGAGAAAATCAGGTTTTTCTCAGATGTCACCCTCAAAACTATATTTTCATATAGCACCGCCAGAACTTAATATATTCACGTATCACGTTCAACACCTTTCCATTATTTAAATAACCCCCATGTTACTTGTTACATGTAATCAATTTAACTTATGCCATGACTAAACTAATTATGATTAGTAGCTTGAATCTACATCCTTTAAGGAAAATCAAGACCCGCAGATGTCAATCCGCTCTTAGTTCTGTTTGGGTAGAGGAACTTACAAATGATCAAATTTTGAAGAATTAAAAGGAAAAATGCTCATTTAAGATTATCCCATCCATTTTTGTTGGCTACAGTACAGCATTTGCATGATATTATTAAACATTCCCATTTGCAAAACTGGAGGGAGGAATTCCAATAACTAATAGATTTTTGGGGTGATATATGAAAATATGAAGAGGTTTGTAAATCCCCAGTTTCCGTATATAAATTTTCCGTATTTTTCCAGATTTTTATTCCATTTTTTTCATATATATATATATATATATATATATATATATTATATTTAAATTATTCCTAAACCTAAATTCTACACCCAAAATCCTAACCTCACCCGCCCGACCTGCTCGCCCTACACTTCTTCTTCTCCCTCGCTCGTTCTTTTCCCGTCCATTTCCTCAACGGCTTCCTCGCGCTTGCCGCGACGATCGCGCCCACGTCCAATTCCCCCCGTGTCCCGCTCGTGTCCCCCCCAACGACTCTTCCCCCCACGGCTCCCCTCTTTTCGCGCCATCATCGCGAGACCCGTTTCCCCCACGTCCCCGCTTCTCCAACGGCCACGACGGCCACGTCTCCACTCGTCCAAAACCCCCGACGATCCTTCATTCCTTCTCTACTTCACCCCCCCGTTCTCCCTATACTTCTCTCTTGTTCCCACTCCCCCATTCACTCCACCATCCCCAACTCGAACCCTGAGCTCCACATCGCCGGCGACCACCTCAGGCGACCACCGACGCCTTCGAGCCCCCAAGACAACCCATTCCATCCTCGGAGCTCCCCCTTTTGCAGCCGACAACCCCCCAGCTCCTCCTCCTTCAACTCGAGTGCGACCATCCCGGCGTCCACCATCGTCGGAGCTTCCCAACTCACCATCTCCGGAGTGGGGCTGAAGACGATACGAATCCGCAGTGACTCTGTCCTGGTCGTAGGACAAGTGACCGGCCGTTTCGAGGCACGGGAACCTCTGATGGTGAAATATTTAGCCGAGGTGAGAAGGCTACGGAAGGACTTCGACGAAGTTCAAGTGGAGTAGATCTCTCGGCACCTGAACGTCCAGGCCGACGCCCTGAGCAAGCTAGCTTCCTCCTACACAGCCAACAACAAGCGAAATATCCTCTTCGAGGTCCTGCCATGGCCTAGCGTGGAAGACATAGCAACACCACTCCAAGTTTACACGGTCCGGGAAGAAGTCCGGGATTGGAGGAAGCCTCTCGTGGAATTCCTGAAGGAGGGTACGCTCCTAGAAAATCGAGGAGAAGCCCGCCGCCTCCGAGCCAAAGCCCGCCATTTCGTTTGGAGCAAAGGGAACTGATTGATGTGAAAAAAGTGTGTAGTAACCATAATCAATAACGGTGTCACGTGTAGCTAGACCGAGATAAGTACGGGTTGTCCTCAGGGAAACGTTGAATCATTTAATCTTATTTTAGGCGTGTTGATTAGGAAAAGAGGAAGAATAAAGAATGGTGAAGAATGGTTATAGATTCTAAATCCACGTCAAACACGGATGCAGGATATAAATCTAGATTAACTACGGACGTAGGTTTTATATTAGAAAGGGGCTTGTAGGGTTCGTTAAGATTTAATAGTCATGGATGATTAATTAAAGATTACTCATTTTATCCTTTAATAGATTTAAAACTAGATCGACAGTGATACATGTAGATTAATGTTTCTGGAGGGAAAAGAGTTCCCACTCTTAACCCCTACCTTGACATGGATCTCCGTTCATGTGTAGCCTTTACCAAAACAATCGTTAATCTAATCTCTAATCGCGGCCGTGGCTCCCAATGAATTGGTAGCGCACCCGATTTGGATGTTAATGATTCTTTTGGTTAAGTTCATAAACTTTATAGGATGTAAAAAAAGTTTAAGGTCATCCATTAATCTACTCTAATCCTACGAACCATAACAAGCGGAGAATTACTCGCGCATGTTGGGAAAAAAAAGATAGAAATCATGAAGAAAATAAAATGCAATAGAATAAAATGATGTAAGGAAACAACTACCTTTATTAATCAACAAGATCAAGTACATTTTGTTCGTTTAGAAAATGATTACAAAACCTTAGTTTGCTTCTCGATCTCTTCTTAAGGAGGTAGATGAACTGTCGATGATCAACCAGGATCCTTGAGCCGTCGTGGACTTCGTGATCGCGTTGGTTTGATAATTTTTCCGAGAGTCTCTCGGTCCTTATTTATAGTCACAGAGCCAGAACCCTAGTTTCCTAATATGGTAACTAGTTGTTAGGATCCCAACCAAAAAATTCAGAGCCCTAACTCCTCAATATTGCGGCGGAACCGCGGCCATTTGGTGGGTTTGGCCGCGGATCCGCGGTGGGTTAGGGGGTTCGTTGCTTCAAAAATCTTGTGGCCTCTTCTGATGACACATGTAGACTATTTTGATATCTGGAATCTGAAAATCTTCTCTAAGTCTCTGCCAGAATTGATTTCTTCGATTTACTTTAAGATTTCGGCAGATTTGATCTTGATAACTCGGATTTCCTTGATTCCAGTCCTGATATAATTTCTGCACAATTATCTCAATAAATAATGTTAGTAGAATTTATTTTTATTGAGATATTAACCATTCGACATGATATTATAGTTTTAAGAGAATTGGTCAAAAATATTTAATAAGGTAAGCATATTTAAATGGACCAAATATTACATACATATTATATGCTTAAATTTTCCTTCATAATATTAATTATAATATATAAACACTTGAAAATAGTATTTTTACGGATAAGCCCTCATATGTGTCATATTTATAATAAATACCTTTTATTATATAAATATAGTAAGGAAAATGTCATATCAAATGCACAATATTTTCGACTGAACAAATACCCCTAAACTTAATGTTCATCGTCCCGAGCAAACTAGTTATTCAAGAGAAGGAGAAAAAGAAAAAGAAAAACCTAAGTAGCACACTTTCGTAGGCAACACGATTGCACTGAGCACGTGCAACAAGCCGTTAAACCTCTAGGTGTTCCTAGTAGGAGGAGTGTTGTCTCCTGAGGGTTTTCAGCGGATTACACCCACAAAATCCTATAATAAAAGAAAGATGGTGAAAGTTACATACAAAAATAAAAATTATGCAAGAAAGAACTTGAAAATAAGAGTTTTCAACTACACCAGTTTTTCAGTTGCTATGAACCCTATCTCAATGATCATGAAAAAATGTTAGAAATCATATAATCTCTTAATAAAACATAGCCTTTAGTCTTCCTCTCTATCTTTCTTCCAAACGTTGATCATATACCCCTACGTGTGTGCAAAAGATATCCCTACACTTAGAGAATTCAATTCAAACTATCATACTCCTGTCTATCTTCAAAAGTACATTTTAGTCGGTGAATTTTTTTATGAAATTGCTCACACATCCTTCATGGACCGTTAATATTTCTTGAGGTACTAACCGACCGATTACAAAATGTGCTTGCGTATTAAGGTGTAATTCCTCGTCTTGCAACACCTAAGACTTAGCAGTGGCTCCCAAACCAGTTGGTCTAAGACACTAGGTGATAAAGCACCCTCGCAATATTTTTTTATGCTGCCTTGATAATTACAAAACCAGTGCTCATTTTTTTTTCTTCACCTCTTATATTTTATTATATTCTCCTTCATACTAAGGCTTTTATACAAGAGCATTTCAAGGTATCCTTTATTATCCCAAGTTTCAAGATGTGTGTAAGTGCGTATAGTAGGGTATCAACGTTCAAATGTTTAGCCTCAAGAATATGGACTATTTTTCAGACTTATTTTTATCCTCAGATTAGCAATTTCCTTCATCTTAATAACCCTTGGGACAACAGCTCATAACTACTTATTACTAGTTTCGTTTAAGAAAATATCTAATTTTCTTGCTTTTCTCAAACTATTCATATCTTTCATATGTAAATTTTCACCTTCAAACTTTCATCATTTAAATTTTTTGTGCATATATATATATAGTATAATGCAAAATAATGCGTGAATAAGCACAAACCTCCCCCAAATATGTTTTCAGCAGTGTCCTCACTGATATCATCTGTTGAGCTTAAAAAACTGTAGATTTGGGAGGAAAAGTTAGAAACGGGGACAGGAAATAATGAAAGTGAAATCCTCCCCCAAATTTATTTTTGGCTTACAATTTTGTAAAAATTTTCTTTTTCAAGAGCCAAAATATATCCCTCCCCCCAAACTTGAGTAAAATCGTATTAAACATTTAAAATTATTGGGGGGGGGTTTAAAGTTATTGGTCAAAATAAAGCCTTACAAAGACCAAAAGTCAATACCAATCATTCAAAAATTTTATCGATGAAGCACCAAGGTTGGTGGAAGAATATGTCGCCTATTGACGTGAAGAAGTGGGGAGGAGATAAGAGGTGTAATGGAAAAGGTTTACGTCTTGGTTTGTAGAAACGAAACAATGATGATGGATTACTCGCATTCTCATTCTTGATAAGAATAAGATGTGGCGGTTCAACTTCTTTGGGTTGGGGTTGATTCATCACAACGCCTATGTCTTCTAAGAATGCGAGTTCTTCAGCGAAAGATTTCTTCAAAACTTTCATCGATATACCGAATAATAATCTCATCGGAAAGAACGGGATGATACTCGTACTCCATAAAATGTTTACATTTAGCGTTAGATGTTAACCCGGGCAACAACGTCATAGCGGAGTCGAGATCAGTATCGTGAAGCTGTTCAAATTCGCTACTGTCGGAATCCATCCTTTCGACAGAACATACTTGAGCATAAGGTTCGGAGGGTTCACTTCCCAACTTGTAAATTGTAACAACCCTAATTTTTCTATACATTTTTTTAAAAAAATCCATAAAGGAGTATTTTAACCTGAGCACAATATATAAGTAATTATTTTATTTTTAAATAACTCCATTTTTAGTGTACATAAAATTGTTTTAAAATTAAAGTATACTTCGGGTATTTAATGTTGCTGTTACCACTTTAAGTAATTATTTCACACCATAATTACAAGAAGGAACTTGTAGCTCATTGGTAACACCTTACACTGCTGAACCAAACCACCAGAGTTTAAATCCGCTGCCCCACATTATTTTTGTATTTATTTTGTTTAAAATTCTTTGGAAGCCCAACAGTCAACACACCATAACTTTCAAAACTCCCATTACACATAGAAAACTGAAAGTACCAGTGAGCACCCCAGGAGACCCCCCACCCCTTGGCTGTAGGGTTCCTAGGCACACTAGTGAGGTCTCCCAAGCCATCTACCATGGCAATTTCAAAAATTATGGTGCCTACAAACCCTAAACTACGGATCGTTTGCTAGATGTCTAGGCGAACAACTAACTAGTTAACACTTAACTAAAAGTTTAACGGAAATACAACCTTTGTAGATCCGGTGCTCCACCTCCAAAGCTCCGCAACGAGGTCCTCTCCGCTGTCCAAGTCAAATCCGGGCTCTAGGATCGGCTTCGTCGGAGAATGGGCAAGCTAGGTCGTCGATGTCCATGCCGAAGATGATCTACGTCGAGGCATCGCTAGATCAAGCTCACAACTTCACCAAGTCATGAAACTTGTGAAGTAAACACACTCTACTACTTGGCAAGAGGTAGAGGATGAAGAAATAGGAGTTGGGTTAACTTTAGAATCGGATTTCTCACTCATTTCCATCACTTGCCATTGATGGGGCAAGCTTTCTTCACTTGAAGAAATGGAGGAAGAAGAAGAATGTTATGATAAGTCTTGAATTTAAAAATAAAACAAAAACAATACTTATCATACTTTTAACTCTAGTTAAGTGTAGAGAATTAACTTAGGTTAGTTAAATTGGTTAGGGTTAAGAATATGATAAGAATGAAGACTTAGTCAAAGTTTCAAGAAACTTCAACTAAATCCAAAAAATGCCACCATTTATCTTTCTTTTCCTTTTTCCAAAAAAAAGAATAAATAAGAAAGATAAATGAATAAATAAAAATCAAAACCCTAACCCATTCATTACCATGGTTCATTCTTTACACTTAACCAAGTTTGGCATGCATCATCAAACATGATACAAGCATGTGCACATAAACATATCGCATATACAATGCGCACACTCGAGCGAGAAAATCCATCTTAAGTAAACCGATACTAGTTGATGCAAAGTAATATATCAAATATATAAATATGCATTAAATCATTAAATCAACACTTGATTCAATGATCCGGTTATGTCGCACACAACCGACTAGTATACAATATATCGGCTTATCGAATCAACGCTTGAATCGATAACTAGGTTATATCGCATACAACCATTCGATACATTTATCGCGAGAATAGAATACGGTATCACATACACGCATTATTCTCGGTCCCGCACATATCTCATATGCGCTCCTATTTCGTTTCGCTTGAGCCAGGAAACCTCTGTGTAGGACTCTAAAGACTCGTCAATACGCCGGCAGCGGATAATGATCATATCAAACATCCACAAGCCGCAAGCGGTCTGCTAAACGTAACGGCCACCCGGGTATTGAGCGATCTGAAGATCGACGAGCAAGCCCGCTCACACTCCAGTGAATCCGACCAGTAACACTACCGTACAGTCCGGTCTGATCGTCTGATATGTCGCATATCTCGCCTAGGGGTGGTAGACGTCAGACCCCAATAGCTCAATAAGTCGTGTCGATATGAGGTCTATAACTGTTCGAGAAACTACTGGTAACACTTACCAGTAAATCTCAGCAACCCTGGCCAGGGATTTCCTGTTATAGCCAATCGAACACAGCGCAACATCAACTCCCTATACCGGGAGAGACGAATCCCCTCCTATCGCTCATTGCCTCCATGTGACTCGGGACTGTACCCAAAAACCACCGTTTTGCACGCCCTCTTGGACGTGGTAAGATGGAAATCAAAGCACAGTGGGAACCACACAAGACTCTATGACGATCTCGGGTCAACAGACTACTCTGTACCAGTGTCACCAGAGAACTGCCATCTGACGTGAGGTATAATACCATCTGGGAGTTCTCGGCGAGTCCGTCCAGTGTACCCAGTCTCTACTGAGCACCCGTATATCATCTCTGATGTCAAATACCGATGGATATGGGATCATCCATCGCCCATCTGTATGGGTCGAGAAGGTATACGCTAGTCTACTCTGGTATATCGATGCCCCGTCTCGATACACCCTCGACTAGGGACTTTGAAGGATGTACTTATGGACTACCATGTCCCCACTAGTATGATCCGCATCATAGTCCAGGTAGTCAAGTACAGATCCTAAGGGCTTTACCAACATGTAACAGAGAGACAATCAGCATACACGTTAAGGTAAAGTTCAACCAGATAGCATACTATCATGTCGAGCAAGAAAGTCCTCCCTATATATGTCCCAGCATCCACTACAATATACATCCTATGTACAGTAATGGCCTCTAGGGCATACATATAACTAACAATCTCCCACTTGCACTAGGGCCATCTGTAGCAGTGGTTGCAGTATCTCATACTCAACCATCCCATAAAAGTCTCTCTCTGGGAACAGGCCTTTGTGAGTGGATCCGCTGTGTTGTCCTCTGAGTCTACTCTCCTAACCTCGATCACTCTGGAGATCAACCATCTCCATGATCAAGTGATACTGCCTTAGAATATGTCTGGATTACTGATGGGACCGGCGTTCCTTGGCATAAGCCACAACTCCATTGTCACACAATGGGAGGAACTAAGTTCATCTCATGAACCATTATACACCCAAACAGCCTCTTTGGTAGCATCTTAAGTAGCGATGTATCCTGCCTTTATCGTCTAGTATGTCACGGTATCTAGTTTGGAACTCTTCCAACATACCGTCCCTCCACTGAGGGTTAAGACAATGCCTGTGACTGACACTCAGTCGTCTTTATCACCCTGGAACACTTACAGTGATTCTCCCTAGGATCGATTGATACCATCTCACTACATCTAGTGAGAATTCTAACATCCATTTAGATCTATCTCATAGATCCAAAATCCAGGATTTAGTAGGTATCACTTTGATCCTAAGTGGAGAATCATTGTGATAAGCGGAGATTGATCGAGCGTAGCATAGGAAACTCCTTCCCTATCAAGAGTATGTCATCCACGTACTCTACGAGGATCGTCACCATACTCCCTACTATCTTTTTGTTTATACAAGGTTCATCTACCATTTTGATGATGTCAAACTCTTTGACTAATTCATCAAAACAGATGTTCCAACTCCGCGATGCCTGCTTTATCCTATAAAGCATCTTGCACACGTTTCCGCTGCTCCCACTGTCTACGAAGCCCTCTGGCTGTGTACTTATAGACGCTCTCTTCTAAATCATCATTTAGAAAAGCAGTCAAGACACCCAACCACCAGAAATCGTAGTCATGGTATGTAGCCGTGGTAAGTAGGATCTGGATGGACTTAAGCATAGCTACTTGAAAAGGTTTCATCATGATCCATACCTGGTCGATGATGAAAAGCTTTAACTAGTCTAGCTTTGAAAGTCTCAACTTTTCCATCTACACCAAGTAATCTTCTCAAGATATACTTGCTCCTGATGGGGATTTAACCCTTCAGATATAGCAACCAAAGTCCATACTTTGTTGGTGTATAAGGATTCCATCTCAGATCGCTAAGCATCCAGCCATTCTTACAGAGTCTTACTCCTGATGGCCTGCTCGAAACTAGTTGGGTCATCATCTCATGATGCAATCCTCGTTCCCACTTTCATAGAGAAAACGAAGTATCTCTCAAGTGGGTGAGGAACCCTACTAGATCGGCGGAGAGGCTGAGGTTCGTTGGTATCTACTGAATCCCTTGGTTCTATCAAATCATCATTTGCAGTTTGTATAGCTGGAACATTTCCAGTTCTACATTACAGTCTTTGCCTCGAGCTTGTCCGGATTTTGCTTTTAGACATAGGCCGGACAACCCCAAATCTTAACTAGCTTAAGACATGGGCTCTTCCCTTACCATATCATATATGAGGTGGTAGGCATTGATTTGATTCGAACCCTATTCAATAGGTATGCAGCTTCTCAAGTGCATAACTTCCAAAAGTAATTAGGTGACTCAGTAGTACTCATCATAGAGCACACCATATCAAATAGGGTGTATCTGCTCCGCCCCGATATACCATCGTGCTATGGTGTATGCGGAGGAGTAATGCTGAGAGAGAATCTCATTCTCCTTTAGAAAAGTCCAGGATTTCCGTGCTCAAGTATTCTCCTCCTTGATCACATCAAAGGACATAATACTTATACCCGTATTTTGGTTCTCTACTTCTAACTTATATTCTGTGAATATCTCAAAAGGTTCGGACTTGTGTTTCAGCAAAAACATATGTCTGAATCTAAAGAGATCATCAGAGAACGTAATGAAGTATAAAGAACCAGTCCTGGCATGTGTAGACAGGGGACCTTACATACATCAACATGTATCATCCCAAGAGTTCACTAACTCTTTCTCTGTTTCCAATAAACAGAGCTTGTGTCATTATATCTTTGTGACATGACTAGCGAGTTTCACAAGATGTAAATTCAAACTGATATAAATATGCATCTACATGTAACTACAGCCAGTCGGGTCGCATAGATATGACCTAGTCTACAATACCTCAAGAAGGATTCGTTCATTTCTGAACTCTTCCTCTTGTGTGTGTTCCGTATATTAAGAACTGTAGTTTGATTTAGAACATTAATGCTTTTAGATAACGTGCCTGAACCGATCAACTTTTGATATAGGAAATGTTCAAAACATTATCCAACAATACAAAATTATATCCTTTCTTTACTAATAAAGAGACTGATATGATTTTGTATATCAGGTTCGGTATCTAACAACATTCGTTCAGAATCAATGTATCGGTAATACAGGGTGACAGTGACCAACAGACTTGGCTGCAACATTTGCCCCGTTTTCTGCCTCATGAAACTTATCACCCGTTCTCAGTTCTCTACCTATTTGTAGCCCTATGTAACAGATTACATATCTGGGATCCTGATCCGGTATCATATACCCAGGACGTAAAGGATACTGAGAAACAGTTCTGTATAATGAACACACCCGAAGATGATGCATCAGCATGTACTCTCTTCGTTTGGGTGGCACGGGAATTCTAGTAATCCCCAATTTCCTGCTCTGTCTTATAACAATTATAAGTTGGAGTGGGACCAACGTTCCCCAGCTCAGTATAACAAGCGGGTTCGGTCAATATTCCGTATTATTATCTTGATTAAGGCGTGATATGGTCGCTACCTGGAGAGAGAGAGAAGAAAACACTCAGCGTGCGCTCTGTCAAGAATAGATTGGTTATTATTTTATCTAATCAGGATGGCTCCCACTGCTTTTTATCAAATCTTCCTTCAAACCCTAAAAGGAAAGACTAGCCGGGATTAATTACACACTACAAGTTCGCCAATCTTTCAGCCAGGCCAGTGTCGGTACTTTGAGGGAGGTCCCCCGTGCTTTCGCACGAACCTAATTAATGTAAACCTCGTTTTCCCAGAGGCGTAACCCCGTTGACACCTTTCTAGACACCTACTTGATCGGCTAATTGTAATGTATAAAACTCTCCCAGGAGTAACACTTACTCGCAGCGGGTATCGGGATCCAACTATCTCATAGAAGGTATGCAATCTCATTGCAAATCTCAACACTTGAAATTCCCGATAATATTTTGCCCCTAGCGTCCTATGACCTTGACGCAGGCCAACAAACCATAGTCCGCTAGTCAAGTTCAACCCGTCATTTCCTGATTGAATTAAACCCACCCGCACGACCCTTGACGCAGGCCAACAAAGTCGCACGACTACCCTAATCCAATCACATCATATGCTTATGCAGATAAGCACCAGTTAGCTACCGCACACTACGCCTTGACGCAGGCCAACAAACGTAGCACGAATACTAACTACTACTTATCTGAAATGACGGAGGGCTACGACAGGTTTTTCTGAAAACCTATTGCGTAATGAACTTGATATCGTTGTAGGATCGAATGAATTTTGAAATGGAGTGTTTTTGAGGCTTTTCTAGTTTTGCTAAAGGAGTCACTCCCGGTGAAGGGATCGTCGGTCCTTTCCTCGTCGAATGAGGTGCGGGATATATCATATATATCACTGTGCAAAGCAAAAACTCTTAAAAGCAATCAAAAGACAAACCGAGTGTGTAGCATCTGCCAGTTATTGCTAAAGGAGTCACTCCCGGTGAAGGGATCTCGGTCCTTTCCTCATCGAATAAGGTGCAGGATATATCACATATACCTCTGTGCAAAGCAAGAACTGTAGCTACCTGTTTTAATTTGAAATTCGATTCTACAACATCTTAGGTTTCTTTTATTTCATTAATCACATTAATGAAGTCCCATCATTTAAGTACCTAAACATCACAGATAAATACGACGTACACTTATGCCATCCGCATTCGCCTCGATGTCCCCTCGTGCACCGTTAGGTTAGGTAACTAACGACAGAGCTGGGCAGGGCTAGCGCGGGTGTAAAACATAAGTAACGTCTATATAATATATCATATATACTATATACTGTATCCATCACAGAAACATCACATGATCACATCACAGATATCGCAGCAGAAGAATCATATGAAATATTGGATATACTAGGACGTCCGTGTTTTCAATACGAGCCAGTATAAAACACGGATTCCACGGTCGTGATGAATAGCCAAACCCACACCTCTAGACCCCTACGAGAGCGGCAAGCAACCCTACCAATTCTGGAGTTAGGAGACCCGGACTCGACTCCTCGAGTTGGTCTCCCACTGGACTCCAGAACCCGGTTACTTGTGCCCTCCTCCTAGGGTCTATCTTAGTGCGGAAAAGTAAATAATATACAACAGGTGATAACTCCCGCAACCTGGAAGCGCCCCAAATAAAAGAATATTACATACAAGTTTTTACATGAATGAAAATGAAAAACACTCATCTCACATAAAAACCCCCGGCTATTCAAACACGACGATCCAATATAACATATCCAGCAACACATAACATCACATGTCATCAACGTAAGTAAATATGCGCATCCCAATTGTCGTTGACATATAGCAACGAAACCGGCGATATCACATATTACACTTACGGTCACAGAAAAGAAAGTGTAAAACTACAACAGTTGGAATCCGCAATCTGCATAGACATCGCATGCCTAATCAAATGAATACCTTAGACATCACATGCCTAACAATTATAAACCCCGCATTTTAGTCTCAAAATCGAAAACACTTTTCAATACCAAGTCGGGCAATTCAACAAGATTCCCGACAGTCTGATCGAATGGTTGTCGCAAACTTCAGTAGACGGCTGCACCCCCGATACCGTCGACGAAGTGCACCAAGGCGGAACACCGCTACCGCGAGCACCCGAACGGATGCTTTCGGCGACGGGGTTCTCCTACAGTCACTTGGTCGGGGTTATGGAGTGAAGCTGTCTATTAAGTTTACCCGGCGAGTATCCGCGTACGCTACGTGATTGCGACGGACTTTTGATCACATCAAAACTCCATGGCAACCGATCAAGTGAGACTAAACTGCTATGTTTATAACATTCATTCAGTTATCTCATAACTATTGTGAATTCCAATTATTGTATCCCATTCCAGATAAATAGAAAATGTTAAACTTTTCGATCGAACATTCTAACACCCAAGTTTTCCCGATACAGATCAACACATGAAACTAGTCTAACAATATTCAGTTCGTACCTCAGTACCAACGGTCCAGCCGTAGAAGGGTCAAGCCAACGCCTCACATGTGGCACGCCGTACTGCCCCAAACCCGAAGGTTCAAAGGGCAGTTCAAGACGGTCACATAATCGAGTTAAGGTTTGTGTCTTCTAGAGGGACCATCGCGTTACTTGCACTACTTAGAACGTTGTTAAACTACGGAAAAATCCAACACTTGGAAATTTCCCGACAGGGGAAAAATTGGGTATTTATATCCGGTCGAACTTTTTAACATATTCTAAAATTTATCCGGAAAGCCACACAGACAAAATTTGATACTCCGATCAAAATACCGAATCCCCAAATCAACCCAGAACATTCAACTCTGGAATAAATATTAAAAATTCCCAGAAAATCCAGAATTAATAATTATGAGATACTGTGTAAAAATTATTGAATAAAGTGGCCGTACCGCCGCGCAACCGCCGCACGAGCCTTGCTCGTGCCGCGGAAGCGCGGCAGTATAAAGGAGTCAGGGGCACGAATTTCACAGTACCTCATATATTCACCTGCTGATTTTTCTGAACATTTTTAATGTGGAAAAAGACCAGATTTTAAAAATTGGACAGAGAGCAATTTTCCGGGTAGGGTTTCGGTTCGATCGGACTTCAAATCGCGTCTGGACTTCGCCTAAGGCTCTAGCTAGGCTCTGATACCACTGTAGGGTTCCTAGGCACACTAGTGAGGTCTCCCAAGCCATCTACCATGGCAATTTCAAAAATTATGGTGCCTACAAACCCTAAACTACGGATCGTTTGCTAGATGTCTAGGCGAACAACTAACTAGTTAACACTTAACTAAAAGTTTAACGGAAATACAACCTTTGTAGATCCGGTGCTCCACCTCCAAAGCTCCGCAACGAGGTCCTCTCCGCTGTCCAAGTCAAATCCGGGCTCTAGGATCGGCTTCGTCGGAGAATGGGCAAGCTAGGTCGTCGATGTCCATGCCGAAGATGATCTACGTCGAGGCATCGCTAGATCAAGCTCACAACTTCACCAAGTCATGAAACTTGTGAAGTAAACACACTCTACTACTTGGCAAGAGGTAGAGGATGAAGAAATAGGAGTTGGGTTAACTTTAGAATCGGATTTCTCACTCATTTCCATCACTTGCCATTGATGGGGCAAGCTTTCTTCACTTGAAGAAATGGAGGAAGAAGAAGAATGTTATGATAAGTCTTGAATTTAAAAATAAAACAAAAACAATACTTATCATACTTTTAACTCTAGTTAAGTGTAGAGAATTAACTTAGGTTAGTTAAATTGGTTAGGGTTAAGAATATGATAAGAATGAAGACTTAGTCAAAGTTTCAAGAAACTTCAACTAAATCCAAAAAATGCCACCATTTATCTTTCTTTTCCTTTTTCCAAAAAAAAGAATAAATAAGAAAGATAAATGAATAAATAAAAATCAAAACCCTAACCCATTCATTACCATGGTTCATTCTTTACACTTAACCAAGTTTGGCATGCATCATCAAACATGATACAAGCATGTGCACATAAACATATCGCATATACAATGCGCACACTCGAGCGAGAAAATCCATCTTAAGTAAACCGATACTAGTTGATGCAAAGTAATATATCAAATATATAAATATGCATTAAATCATTAAATCAACACTTGATTCAATGATCCGGTTATGTCGCACACAACCGACTAGTATACAATATATCGGCTTATCGAATCAACGCTTGAATCGATAACTAGGTTATATCGCATACAACCATTCGATACATTTATCGCGAGAATAGAATACGGTATCACATACATGCATTATTCTCGGTCCCGCACATATCTCATATGCGCTCCTATTTCGTTTCGCTTGAGCCAGGAAACCTCTGTGTAGGACTCTAAAGACTCGTCAATACGCCGGCAGCGGATAATGATCATATCAAACATCCACAAGCCGCAAGCGGTCTGCTAAACGTAACGGCCACCCGGGTATTGAGCGATCTGAAGATCGACGAGCAAGCCCGCTCACACTCCAGTGAATCCGACCAGTAACACTACCGTACAGTCCGGTCTGATCGTTTGATATGTCGCATATCTCGCCTAGGGGTGGTAGACGTCAGACCCCAATAGCTCAATAAGTCGTGTCGATATGAGGTCTATAACTGTTCGAGAAACTACTGGTAACACTTACCAGTAAATCTCAGCAACCCTGGCCAGGGATTTCCTGTTATAGCCAATCGAACACAGCGCAACATCAACTCCCTATACCGGGAGAGACGAATCCCCTCCTATCGCTCATTGCCTCCATGTGACTCGGGACTGTACCCAAAAACCACCGTTTTGCACGCCCTCTTGGACGTGGTAAGATGGAAATCAAAGCACAGTGGGAACCACACAAGACTCTATGACGATCTCGGGTCAACAGACTACTCTGTACCAGTGTCACCAGAGAACTGCCATCTGACGTGAGGTATAATACCATCTGGGAGTTCTCGGCGAGTCCGTCCAGTGTACCCAGTCTCTACTGAGCACCCGTATATCATCTCTGATGTCAAACACCGATGGATATGGGATCATCCATCGCCCATCTGTATGGGTCGAGAAGGTATACGCTAGTCTACTCTGGTATATCGTTGCCCCGTCTCGATACACCCTCGACTAGGGACTTTGAAGGATGTACTTATGGACTACCATGTCCCCACTAGTATGATCCGCATCATAGTCCAGGTAATCAAGTACAGATCCTAAGGGCTTTACCAACATGTAACAGAGAGACAATCAGCATACACGTTAAGGTAAAGTTCAACCAGATAGCATACTATCATGTCGAGCAAGAAAGTCCTCCCTATATATGTCCCAGCATCCACTACAATATACATCCTATGTACAGTAATGGCCTCTAGGGCATACATATAACTAACATTGGCATCCCGACTCGGCCGAGTCGGCCGGCGGACCTGCCGGCGCCGCCTGCCGGACTCGGCCGGACGGCCGAGTCGTCAACACAAAAAATGTGACCCTTAGTCTTGTGACCTCCCCTGCATACTTTAATTCTGCAGATCGTTTCCAGAAAGCACAATAAACACCAATTACTCCAATTTTTAATGATTTTTATAATTATTTTTACATTTTTTAAAATTAAAACCTTTCATCTACCCTACCCTAGCCTACCCTATAAATACACCCCCTACCTTCTACCCTCTCATCCCAAAACCCTAAGCTTACTCTCTCAAAATCTTCTCAAGAGTTGTGTACCTTGAAAACAAGTGCGCGGCGAAGCTCCGACGAAATTCCGGCGGAAATTCCGGCGACGTTTTTAGGAACAACCGGCGACGAAGCAACGCCTCGGCAACCCCTCTAGTCCCCCCTTCACTCTTTTACTTAATCGAAACCCGTAAGTCCTATTCTATCCCTCTTTCTCATTCTCTAAAATACGAAATTACAAAACCCGACAGAATCGGAACAAATCCGATTTCTGATTCGGTTTTCTATAAAATTTCACTTCTCACCAATACATTCATGCTTAAACATTTTGATGTTGACTATTAAATATTTAACAAACAATTTGAACAAGTTTCATCACATGAAATGATAGCCTTTCCAATTTATCGTATTTTTCACTTTAATACCACAATGTTTCGATTTCACATTTAGCCCCTTAAATTTGCTATACATTTAAAGTAGAGCACGAGGTAACAACCTACCTCCACACACACGCAAATACAACCCTAAACGATAACATCAAAAACTTAGAATACGATAAAACAATACTTTCATTTAAATACCATATTCTTAATAAAATCATTTCTAGAAGTTTAAGCTTTGAAACACTTTTAAATAAATACCTCTTATTAGGAAAACACGATAAGTTGTGGACATCGATCGTTTATCTAAACCTGACTTTGTGGTGTCTAGGCTAGGCAAGTGAGCAAAGGTAACTTTAAAAGGCCCGTCTCACGATTCGTGAACGGATCCCTCCTTCCTCATTTGTACTTACCTGGTCACAATTAGCGGTGAAGAGGCGATTTGAGGCTTCTAACGACTTGTCGTTTAGACCATTTAGAAATAGGCTAGTTGGCTTAGGAAACCCTAGAATCTAAAATACGGAAAATTACACTTTGTAAATAAATACCTTTTACTTTATAAAACCGTTTTCTAAAGGATTAGTATTTTACAATCTTTGCAAAGCGCCGCTACAACCTATTTTTGGAGAACCCGTTCGGGATTGTGCGATTTATCACGCACCCTCGGGCTTAGTAGTGCGAGATTCAGATCTCCGCAAGGAGCATTCGGTCTCGAAGGTTTAAAATACGACATCTTAAGAAAATGAGATTTTTGGAATATAAAATATTTATTAAAATTATTTTTGTATAAACATATGTATATTTATCATTTAAATATCTATTTTATTATAATATAAATTTTCCACCTTTTTCTAAAAAATCACAAGAATAAATTTTACACTAAAATACCATGAAATTCAAATAATCAATATTACAGATAAATACCTTTATTTATAAAACTAGGATATTTTCACTAGAAATGTCACAACATAAAATCCACCCTCATTACAATTCTAAAGACGAACAATAAATACTTGAGGTATGTTTTGAAAAGCATATAAAAGTATTTTACATAAAACCACCTCAAGTTTTATAAATTACCCTAAAGACCCTAGCAATTATAAGACTTCGATTCACATTTCTGATTGTCTGACTCGGGTTTGAGTCTAATTATATCTGACTTGAATATGATTCAAGTCAATCTATAACCTACAATATTCCAACTCAATATGAACACATGAATCCGGTTATCAATTTATACAATTTGACTGAACCGAACCATGGATATACATTCCACTTACATGGTTCTCCAGTTATTCCATTTACATGATTATGCAGTTACATCCGTTTACTGATATCATGGTTTTGGTCAGTCATCCAATTACACAATTCAATTTACAAGACAATACAATGCAATACAGTACTAACAATAACATAACTACACGGGGTATTGGGGTAGTTCATTCGTGAATCCAATATAATCTCAAGAGTCCCCCTAAATCATGAATCCATGTCTACTAACACAAGCAAGCAATCATGAGGGCCCGTGTTTCCATGCTCCTGGACTGTGGCCTGTTGAGTTTGGAATACTTCAACACTAAGTTGAAGTCCCGTTACTAACATTTGATTCGGGCCCGTGGTTCCCTACCCCTGGACTGTGGCCTGTTGGGTTTGAGAACACTCTTGAGATTAGTTGACATTCACCCTTGAACTTACGATAACAACAGCTTAACGCTAAAATAATATAATACAACTGTAAAAACTACTCTCTCTATCTTACTCTCTGTCTATTCTCGTCTTACCTTTGGGACTTACCGATCGACCTATCCGCTGACGGCATTTTATTTCTTTCTTCTTTGAATGTCGTCAGGTGATTTGGACCCGGCAGAGATCGAGCCATCTCAAGAAGACTTGGAGCAGTTTGCCGAAGACCCTGCACTTTAGTTTCATTGTACACTTTTCCTTTCTGTACTTTTCATTTCCTGTTATGCCACTGTCTAGGCATCTTTTTATTTCAGTTGTATTTCCTTTTCATACATTGTACAAAGAATGTTAATAAATAAAAGTTGTCGTTCTTTTTATATCTTGTCTCTTGTGTATTTATTTTATATTGCTTAGATACGCTTAGCGTATGTACTTCTGAGTATATACGTAGCGGGCCTCGTCGCGTCCCCTTCACCGTACACTAGAAAGCGGGGCGTGACATAAATGTTAAGCTCAATTGACATTTTCCTGAAGGACAGCGTCATAGAGCCATTTCGACAATTGATTATTGTGTTGGAAGTCGCAAGAAAAGGTCGACCTAAAATCACCGGAATTTGGTTTTGTGGGTTCGCTACAGGTTGTGTATCTATAACGATAAAGTCCACAGGAAATATAAATTCCCCGACTTTGATTAACACATCCTCTAGCTCACCCATAGGTTGGGTGATGGATCGATCGGCCATCTGAAGAGTGCAATGCGCCGGTTTTAACTCTCCGATCCCTAATTGCTCATAAACAGAATACGGAAGCAAGTTTACACTAGCACCTAAATCGAGTAGAGCACGATTGATATTTTTACCCCCAATAGAAATAGAAATTGTAGGATTGCCGGGGTCCTTTCGTTTCTTGGGTAGTTGTTGTGTAAAAGCAGTGCTCACATTACTCGCAAGGAAAATTTTTTTAGGTACTTGAATTTTTCTCTTCCTAATGCACAAGTCCTTTAGGATTTTCGCATAATACGAAACTTGTTGAATAGCATCTAGGAGAGTAATGTTTATGTTAACTTGCTTAAAAATTTTCACAATTTTCTCCATTTGTGGACTTGGTCTGTTACTCCTTAACCTGTTTGGATAAGGTGCTTTATCAATAAGGGTTGGGTCCAACATTAGAGAGGATTGTGGGGATGGAATGGATCCCAGAATTGGAATGGGGATCGTTTGAGATAGATTTGTGGAAGTGGGCTAAGGGTTCGAGCCTTGTGGAACACGGAGAATAGGCTCGGAAGAAGGTGGGAGACTAGACGAATTAGGGGAAGAAGTAGAAGCCGGGGTTTCAATTGATTCCTCATCATCAATCTGTTCACCCATTTGATTATCTAGCACTCTTCCCGATCTCAATGTGATAACGACACTCACATTATAACTTTGTGAGTGGCCAGGGTTAGGTATAGGTTGAGATGAAAGTTTCCCTTTCTCTCTCGCACTCACCGCGAAATTTATTTGTGCAAGTTGTGCTTCTATTGATTTAATACTCTCACCGTGGGAGGCGGAGTCTTTCTTTATGGTATCAATAGAAGACCTCATATCAGCCGACATTTGGATAGAATGTTTCATAAACAAACCCAAAGTTTGTGCGAGTGAGGAGGAGTTATCGGTACCGGTCCTTTGGAAAGAATTATTAGAAGGTACAGAATTGTTGACCGGATTTTGAAAATTTTGTGACTGAAAGGGGTGCTGAGTCTGTTGTGGTGGTTGCTGTTGCTGTGGAGGAGGTCTTTGGTAATTGCTTTGGAACTGGTTTTGATTTTGGTTTTGGTTTTGGTTCCAAGCAAAGTTAGGATGATTCCTCCATCCCTGATTGTACGTGGAAGAATAAGGATCGTTTCTAGGTCACTGCTGAAAAGCAGCATTAGTTTTCTCGTGACCTTGAAACGGTGCATTCATAGGACATTCTTCCGTCAAGTGTGATGGATCGGAACAGCAACCACACATGGTCTTGGGGAGCGTTACCTGGTTTAGGGAGACAGATGAGAATTTGTTCTCAATAGCGTCGTGTTTCTTTTGCATCGTTGCCATTTCGGCTTTTACTGCGATGGAAATATCGAGCTGATGAATACCTCCCCTCGATGAAGGTGGTCTAACGCTTTCCTGTTAGTTATATGTATGCCCTAGAGGCCATTACTGTACATTGGATGTATATTGTAGTGGATGCTTGGACATATATAGGGAGGACTTTCTTGTTCGACATGATAGTATGCTATATGGTTGCTCTTTACCTTAACGTGTACACTGATTGTCTCTCTGTTACATGTTGGTAAAGCCCTTAGGATGTGTACTTGACTACCTGGACTATGATGCGGATCATACTAGTGGGGACATGGTAGTCCATAAGTACATCCTTCAAGGTCCCTAGTCGTGGGTGTATCGAGACGGGGCATCGATATACCAGAGTAGACTAGTGTATACCTTCTCGACCCATACAGATGGGCGATGGATGATCCCATATCCATTGGTGTTTGACATCAGAGATGATATACGGGTGCTCAGTGGAGACTGGGTACACTGGACGGACTTGCCGAGAACTCCCAGATGGTATTATACCTCACGTCAGATGGCAGTTCTCTGGTGACATTGGTACAGAGTAGTCTGTTGACCTGAGATCGTCATAGAGTCTTGTGTGATTCCCACTGTGCTTTGATTTCCACCTTACCACGTCCAAGAGGGCGTGCAAAACGGTGGTTTTTGGGTACAGTCTCGAATCACATGGAGGCAATGAGCGATAGGAGGGGATTTGTCTCTCCCGGTATAGGGAGTTAATGTTGCGCTGTGTTCGATTGGCTATAACCGGAAATCCCTGGCCAGGGTTGCTGAGATTTACTGGTAAGTGTTACCAGTAGTTTCTCGAACTGTTATAGACCTCATATCGACACGACTTATCGAGCTACTGGGATCTGACGTTTACCACCCCTAGGCAAGATATGCGACATATCAGACGACGAGACCGGACTGTACGGTAAGTGTTGCTGGTTGGATTCACAGGAGTGTGAGCGGGCTTGCTCGTTGATCTTCTGATCGCTCAATACCCGGGTGGCCGTTACGTTTAGCAGACCGCTTGCGGCTTGTGGGTGTTTGATATGATCATCACCTGCTGCCGGCGTATTGACGAATCTTTAGAGTCCTACACAGAGGTTTCCTGGCTTAAGCGAAACGAAATAGGAGCGCATATCAGATATGTGCGGGACCGAGAATAATGCGTGTATGTGATACCGTATTCTATTCTCGCGATGAATGTATCGATTGGTTGTATGTGATATAACCTAGTTATCGAATCGAGAATTGATTCGATAAGTCGATACATTGGATATTAGTCGGTCATATGCGATATGACCGGATCGTTAAATCAAGTGTTGATTTAATGATTTAATTTATAATTATATATTTGATATATTACTTTACATTAACTAGTATTGGTTCACTTAAGATTGATTATCTCACTTGAATGTGCACATTGTATATATGATATATGTTTGTGCACTAGTTTGTATCATGTTTGATGATACATGCAAACTTGGGTGTGTGTTTATTTTAAACTATGATTAGGTTAATGGTTAGGGTTTGATTTATTTATTTATTTACTTTATTCATTTTGGCAAAGAATAAAATGGAGGCATGCTTTGTTTTATCCATGAAGCTTCATGAAGCTTTGAAAGTCTTTGCCATTTTGTCTTTTGCCTTAACGTAACCATTAAACCTAAACCTTAGTTTATTCTCTACACAAGTTAACTCACCCATGGTTGCTAAATGATAAGATTCACTTGAATTGATTTAATTGATAATTCTTTTTCTTTCTTCTTCTTGATCTTCTTCAAGAGGTGAAGAAAGCTTACTTGAAAATTACAAGTGATGAATCCAAGTGAGGAATCCAAGTGAGAAATACAAATCCAAAGCGAACCCACTTCCTATTTCTTCATCCTCTACCACTTGCCATTTAGTATAGGGTGTTTTCTTCACAAGTTTCATGACTTGGTGAAGTTGGAGCTCGAGTTAGAGTCGCCTCGACGTAGATCATCTTCGGCATCGAAGTCATCGACCTAGCCCGATCATTTCTTCGATGAAACCACCGCGAGAGTCCAGGATTCCGATGGTTGCAGTGGAGGGACATCATCACGGAGCTAAAGGAGTGGTGGACCAGATCTATAAAGGTTGTATTTCCATCCACTTAGTAGCAAAGTTGTTTGCTTGCTTCTCTTTTTCGCCTAATCTCTAGTTAACGATCTAGTATTAGGGTTTCTCGGCATATAATTTTTGAATTTGGCATGGTTGATGCCTTATGGAACCTCTTGAGTGTGCCTAGGAACCCTACAGTGGTATCAGAGCCTAGCTAGAGTTTTAGGCAAAGTGTAGACGAAGCTAGAAGTCCGATCGAACCCGATATCCCCCGATTTCACCCCTCTCTGTACAAATTTTAAAACAGTGGATTTTTCCAAATTAAAAATTCTCAAAAATATCAGCAGGCAACTTCAAGGGTTACTGTGAAGCACGTGACTGTAATACGACAAAATCGCCGTGGAACCGCGGCCTTAACATGGTATTAGCGACGGTTCCGCGGCCATATGTAAAGATCAGCGAATCATTTTTGCACAGTAACCTCAGTTGGTGTTTGGTGATTCTTCTGGGAATTTTTATGTTTCACTCAAGAGTTGAGTTTTCTGGGGTGTATTGGGGACTCGATAATTTGATCGGATTATTTAACTTTGTTTATTAAGTTTTTCCGGGTAATTTTAGAATATGTTAAAAAGTTCGACTGGATATAAATACCCACTTTTTCCCCTGCCGGAAAATTTCCAAGTGTTGGATTTTTCCGTAGTTTAATAACGTTCTAAGTAGTGCAAGTAACGCGATGGACCCTCTAGAAGACAACAAACCTTAACTCGATTATGTGACCGTCTTGAACTGCCCTTTGAACCTTAGGGTTTGGGGCAGTACGGCGTGCCACATGTGAGGCGTTGGCTTGACCCTTCTACGGTTGGACCGTTGGTACTGAGGCATGAAGTGAATGTTTTTAAACTTATTTCATGTGTTGAGCAATTTCGGGAAAACTTGGGTGTTTGATTGTTCGATCGGAAAATTTAACATTTTCTATTTATCCGGAATGTGATACAATATTTGGAATCCACAAGTAGTTATGAGATAACTGATTTGGATGTTATAAACATAGCACTTTAGTCTCAAATGATCGGTTGCCACGGAATTTTGATGTGATCAAAAGTCCGTCGCAATCACATAGCGTACGAGGATATTCGCCGGTAAACTTAATAGACAGCCACGCCCCATAGCCCCGACCAAGTGACTGTAGGAGAACCCCGTCGCTAAAAGCATCCGTTCGGGTGCTCGCGGCAGCGGTGTTCCGCCTTGGTGCACGTCGTTGACGGTATCAGGGGTGCGGCCGCCTACTAAAGTTTGCGACGAGCATTCGATCAGTATGTCGGGAATCTTGTTGAATTGCCGACTTGATATATTGAAAAGAGTTTTGGATAAAGAGGCTAAAATGCGGGGTTTATAATCGTTAAGCATGCGATGTCTAAGGAATTCATTTGTTTAGGCATGCGATGTCTAAGGAGGTTGCGGATTCCAACTGTTGTAGTTTTACACTTTCTTTTCTGCGACCGTAAGTATAATATGTGATATCGCCGGTTTCGTTGCTATATGTCAACGACAATTGGGATGCGCATATTTACTTACGTTGATGACATGTGATGTTATGTGTTGCTGAATATGTTATATTGGATCGTCATATTTGAATAGCCGGGGTTTTTTATGTGAGATGAGTGTTTTTCATTTTCATTCATGTAAGAACTTGTATGTAATATTCTTTTATTGGGGAGCTTCCAGGTTGCGGAAGATGTCACCTTTTGTATATTATTTACTTTTCCGCACTAGGATAGACCCTAGGAGGAGGGCACAAGTAACCGGGTTCTGGAGTCCAGTGGGAGACCAACTCGAGGAGTCGAGTCCCGGTCTCCTAACTCTAAAATTGGTAGGGTTGCTTGCCGCTCTCGTAGGGGTCTAGGGGTGTGGGTTTGGCTATTCATCACGATCGTGGAATCCGTGTTTTATACAGGCTCGTATTGAAAACACGGACGTCCTAGTATATCCAATATTTCATATATGATTCTTCTGCTGTGATATCTATGATGTGATCATTTGATATGCTGTGATGGATACTGTATATAGTATATATGATATATTATATAGACGTTACTTATGTTTTACACCCGCGCTAGCCCTGCCCCGCTCTGCCGTTAGTCACCTAACCTAACGGTGCACGAGGGGACATCGAGGCAAACACGGATGGCATAAGTGTACGTCGTATTTATCAGTGATGTTTAGGTGGACTTAAATGATGGGACTTCATTAATGAGATTAATGAAAGAAAAGAAACTTAAGATGTTGTGGAATCGAATTTCAAAAATAAAACAGGTAGCTACAGTTCTTGCTTTGCACAGCGGTATATATGATATATCCTGCACCTTATTCAATGAGGAAAGGGCCGACGATCCCTTCACCGGGAGTGACCCCCTTAGCAATAACTGGCAGATGCTACAACCCTCGGTTTGTCTTTTGATTGCTTCTATAGTTCTTGCTTTGCATAGTGATATATATGATATATCCCGCACCTCATTCGACGAGGAAAGGGCCGATGGTCCCTTCACCGGGAGCGACCCCTTTAGCAAAACTAGAAAAGCCTAAAAAACACTCCATTTTAAAAATCATTTGATTCTACAACGATATCAAGTTCATTACGCAATAGGTTTTCAGAAAAACCTGTCGTAGCCCTCCGTCATTTCAGATAAGTCCTACTTAGTATTCGTGCTACGTTTGTTGGCCTGCGTCAAGGCGTAGTGTGCGGTAGCTAACTAGTATTTATCTGTTTATGCATATGATGCAAATTGGATTAGGGTAGTCGTGCGACTTTGTTGGCCTGCGTCAAAGGTCGTACGGGTGGGTTTAATTCAATTAAGAAATGACGGGTTGAACTTGACTAGCGGACTATGGTTTGTTGGCCTGCGTCAAAATCATAGGACGCTAGGGGCAAAATATTATCGGGAATTTCAAGTGTTGAAATTTGCAATGAGATTGCATACCTTCTATGAGATAGTTGGATCCCGATACCCGCTGCGAGTAATTGTTACTCCTGGGAGAGTTTTACACATTACAATTAGCCGATCAAGTAGGTGTCTAGAAGGGTGTCAACGGGGTTACGCCTCTGGGAAAACGAGATTTACATTAATTAGGTCCGTGCGAAAGCACGGGGTACCTCCCTCAAAGTACCGACACTGGTCTGGCTGAAAGATTGACGAACTTGTAGCGTGTAATTAATCCCGGCTAGTCTCTCCTTTTAGGGTTTAAAGGAAGATTTGATAAAAACAGTGGGAGCCATCCTGATTAGATAAAATAATAACCAATCTGATCTTGCAAGAGCATACGCTGAGTGTTTTCTTCTCTCTCTCTCCAGGTAGCGACCATATCACGCCTTAATCAAGATAATAAAACGGATATATTGACCGAACCTGCTTGTTATACTGAGCCGGGGAACGTTGGTCCCGCTCCAACTTATAATTGTTATAAGACAGAGCAGGAAATAGAGGAATACCAGAATTCCTATGCTGCCCAAACAAAGAAAGTGCATATAATGCATCTCCTTCGGGTGTGTTCATTACAAAGAACTGTTTCTCTGTATCCTCTACGTCCTGGGTGTTTGATACCGGATCAGGATCCCAGATATGTAATCTGTTACATAGGGCTACAGAAAGGTAGAGAACTGAGAACGGGTGATAAGTTTCATGAGACAGAAAACGGTGCAAGTGTTGCAGCCAAGTCTGTTGGTCACTGTCACCCTGTATTCCAAATACATTGATTCTGAACGAATGTTATTAGATACCGAACCTGATATACAAAATCATATCAGTCTCTTTATTAGTAAAGAAATGATAAAATTTTGTATTGTTGGATAATGTTTTGAACATTTCCTATATCAAAAGTTGATCGGTTCAGGCACGTTATCTAAAAGCATTGATGTTCTAAATCAAACTACAGTTCTTAGTATACGGAACACACACAAGAGGAAGAGTTCAGAAATGAACGAATCCTTCTTGAGACATTGTAGACTAGGTCATATCAATGCGACCCGACTGGCTGAAGTTACATTTTAGATGCATATTTAAATTAGTTTGAATTTACATCTTGTGAAACTTGCCAGTCATGTCACAAAGATAAGATGACCATAGCTCTGTTTATTGGAAACAGAGAAAGAGTTAGTGAACTCTTGGGACTGATACATAGTGATGTATGTAAGGTCCCCTGTCTACACATGCCAAGACCGGTTCTTTGTACTTCATTACATTCTCTGATGATCTCTCAAAGATTCAGACATATGTTCCTGTTGAAACACAAGTCCGAAGCTTTTGAGATATTCACAGAATATAAGTTAGAAGTAGAGAACCAAAAACCGGGTATAAGTATTATGTCCTATGATAAGATCAGGGAGGAGAATACTTGTGCATAAAATTCCTGGACTATTCTAAAGGAGAATGAGATTCTCTCTCGGTGTTACTCCTCTGAATACACCACAACACAACGGTGTATTAGGGCGGAGCAATCGCACCATATTAGATATGGTGTACTCTATGATGAGTACTACTGAGTTACCTATTTCCTTTTGAGAGTTATGCACTTGAGAAGCTGCATACCTATTAAATAGGGTTCAAATCAAATCAGTTGCCTACCACTCCATATAAGATATGGTATGGGAAGAGCCTATCTCTTAAGTAAGTTAAGATTTGGGGTTGTCCAGCCTATGTCTAAAAGGAAAATCCGGACAAGCTCGAGGCAAGGTCAGTTATGTAGAACTGGAATGGTTCTAGCTATACAAACTGCAGCTGATAATTTGGTAGAACCAAAAGATTCAATAGTATCCAACGAACCTCAGCCTCTCCGCCGATCTAGTAGGGTTCCTCACCCACCTGAGAGATACTTCGGTTTCTCTATGACAGTGGGAGCGAGGATTGCATCATGTGATGATGACCCAACTAGTTTCGAGCAGGCCATCGAGAGTAAGGACTTTGTAAGAATGGCTGGATGCTTAGCGATCTGGGATGGAATCCTTATACACCAACAAAGTATGGACTTTGGTTGCTTTATCTGAAGGGTTAAATCCCCATTAGGAGCAAGTATATCTTGAGAAGATTACTTGGTGTACATGGAAAGGTTGAGACTTTCAAAGCTAGACTTGTTAAAGGTTTGCATCATTGACCAGGTATGGATTATGATAAAACCTTTTCTAAGTAGCTATGCTTAAGTCCATCCAGATCCTACTTGCCACGGCTACATACCATGACTACGATATCTGGCGGTTGGGTGTCATGACTGCTTTTCTAGAAGAGAACGTCTATAAGTACACAGCCAGAGGGCTTCATAGACAGTGGGAGCAGCGGAAACGTGTGCAAGATGTTTTATGTGATGAAGCAGGCATCGCGGAGTTGGAACATCTGTTTTGATGAGTTAGTCAAACAGTTTGACATCATCAAAATGGTAGATGAACCTTGTATATACAAAAAGGTAGTAGGGAGTATGGTGGTGATCCTCGTAGAGTACGTGGATGACATACTCTTGATAGGGAAGTAGTTTCCTATACTACGCTCGGTCAATCTCCGCTTATCACAATGATTCTCCATATAGGATCAAAATGATACCTACTAAATCCTGGGTTTTGGATCTATGAGATAAATCTGATTGGATGTTAAGATTCTCACTAGTTGTAATGAGATGGTATCAATGGATCCTGGGGAGAATCACTGGAAAGGTTCCAGGATGATAAGGACGGCTGAAAGTCAGTCACAGGCATTGTCTTTACCCTCAGTACAGGGACGGTATGTTGGAAGAGTTCCAAGCTAGTTACCGTGACGTACTAGACGATTAAAGGCAAGATACATCGCTACTTAAGATGCTACCAAAGAGGCTGTCTGGGTGTATATTAGTTCATGAGATGAACTTAGTTCCTCCCATTGTGTGACAATGGAGTTGTAGCTTATGCCAAGGAACGTCCGTCCCATCAGTGACCCAGACGTATTCTGAGGCAGCATCACTTGATCATGGAGATAGTTGATCTCCAGGGTGATCGAGGTTAGGAGAGTAGACTCAGAGGACAACACGGCGGATCCACTCACAAAGGCCTTTTCCCAGAGAGAGACTTTTATGGGATGGTTGAGTATGAGATACTACAACCACTGCTATCAGTTGGCTCTAGTGCAAGTGTGAGATTGTTAGTTATATGTATGCCCTAGAGGCCATTACTGTACATTGGATGTATATTGTAGTGGATGCTTGGACATATATAGGGAGGACTTTCTTGCTCGACATGATAGTATGCTATATGGTTGCTCTTTACCTTAACGTGTACACTGATTGTCTCTCTGTTACATGTTGGTAAAGCCCTTAGGATGTTTACTTGACTACCTGGACTATGATGCGGATCATACTAGTGGGGACATGGTAGTCTATAAGTACATCCTTCAAGGTCCCTAGTCGTGGGTGTATCGAGACGGGGCATCGATATACCAGAGTAGACTAGCGTATACCTTCTCGACCCATACAGATGGGCGATGGATGATCCCATATCCATTGGTGTTTGACATCAGAGATGATATACGGGTGCTCAGTGGAGACTGGGTACACTGGACGGACTCACCGAGAACTCCCAGATGGTATTATACCTCACGTCAGATGGCAGTTCTCTGGTGACACTGGTACAGAGTAGTCTGTTGACCCGAGATCGTCATAGAGTCTTGTGTGATTCCCACTGTGCTTTGATTTCCACCTTACCACGTCCAAGAGGGCGTGCAAAATGGTGGTTTTTGGGTACAGTCCCGAATCATATGGAGGCAATGAGCGATTGGAGGGGATTCGTCTCTCCCGGTATAGGGAGTTGATGTTGCGCTGTGTTCGATTGGCTATAACCGGAAATCCCTGGCCAGGGTTGCTGAGATTTACTGGTAAGTGTTACCAGTAGTTTCTCAAACTGTTATAGACCTCATATCGACACGACTTATCGAGCTACTGGGGTCTGACGTTTACCACCCCTAGGCAAGATATGCGACATATCAGACGACGAGACCGGACTGTACGGTAAGTGTTGCTGGTTGGATTCACAGGAGTGTGAGCGGGCTTGCTCGTTGATCTTCTGATCGCTCAATACCCGGGTGGCCGTTACGTTTAGCAGACCGCTTATGGCTTGTGGGTGTTTGATATGATCATCACCTGCTGCCGGCGTATTGACGAGTCTTTAGAGTCCTACACAGAGGTTTCCTGGCTTAAGCGAAACGAAATAGGAGCGCATATCAGATATGTGCGGGACCGAGAATAATGCGTGTATGTGATACCGTATTCTATTCTCGCGATGAATGTATCGATTGGTTGTATGTGATATAACCTAGTTATCGAATCGAGGATTGATTCGATAAGTCGATACATTGGATATTAGTCGGTCATATGCGATATGACCGTATCGTTAAATCAAGTGTTGATTTAATGATTTAATGTATAATTATATATTTGATATATTACTTTACATTAACTAGTATTGGTTCACTTAAGATTGATTATCTCACTTGAATGTGCACATTGTATATATGATATATGTTTGTGCACTAGTTTGTATCATGTTTGATGATACATGCAAACTTGGGTGTGTGTTTACTTTAAACTATGATTAGGTTAATGGTTAGGGTTTGATTTATTTATTTATTTACTTTATTCATTTTGGCAAAGAATAAAATGGAGGCATGCTTTGTTTTATCCATGAAGCTTCATGAAGCTTTGAACGTCTTTGCCATTTTGCCTTTTGCCTTAACCTAACACTACTACAAAGAAGGGTTGCCCCTACGGATATATCCGTAGGTGCAACCCACTGCCCCTACGGTTATATACGTAGGGGCGAAAAAATACCCCGTAGGTGCAAAGGCCGCAGGTGCAAGTCGAGGCCCTGAACTTATCCCTACGGTTAAATTCTTGCCCCTACGGATATGTATGTAGGTCCAGTTTCCCCTACGGAGTAAGCCGTAGGGTATAAGATTTTATATTATTTACAGTTTATTTTAATAAATTACTTGGACCTACGGCTATATCCGTAGGGGAATGTACTACCCCCTACAGATATATTCGTAGGTACTTTTCAGTAGGGGCACAAATTCAGGATTCCTGATATGTGCCCCTACGGATAACCCCGTAGGGGAATGTCAGTGGCCCCTACGGATATATCCGTAGGGGGATTCCCAAACACCTGGCACTGACATCTGGGGGAAATATCAGTTACTGCTGATATTTAGCCCCTACGGATATATCCGTAGGGGTAACGTGTAGGCCTACGGATTAATCCGTAGGTACATATTATCTGAAATTTTTTTTAAAAAATGTCCTGCTTGATTTTTTCCCGCCCTGTGCACATTAATGTATACATCAATCAAATCATATATTGCAGTATTCATAATCACATCTCACGCATATATATAATATACAAAAGAAACACAAAAGCTGAATATGATATAAATACAAACCAATATGAATATCGTTTCAAAATGTAGTACAATGTGTATGATATAAATAAATACATGTTTCAAAAAAAAAGAACCAAAAATCTACCCTAGCTCGGTCCAGCTCGGTCCTGCTCCTCGGTCAATAAACTCTGCAATTCGTCGCGAGCGGGAGTCTGAGTGGGCGGTGGAGCTACAGGAGCTGTCTGCGGAACCGCAGCCGAAGGAGATGCGTGTGGAGGTCGGCCGATCTACCCTGTCGCGTCTGGATATAACTTGTGTAAGAAGCGTGTAAGAACTGTTTATTATTCGAATTCGTATCATTATTAAGTTATTTCGAAACCCTGTTTGGATATCTAGTTTGGAAAAGCGTTGTTTATTTCAATTACATATGTATGTATGATTAATAAAACATAAGTCTACAACCAAATAAGCTCAGGCTATGTACTGATATTGGATATGTTGATATCTATAATATGACATTATATTTTACTATTAAGTAGTATACATACCAGCATCCCATTCAACTCCTGAACGGTGGCCTTCAAGCTCTCCTGTTCCTGCTGGATACGTCGCTGACTGGAGACGGAGGAAGTAACCACCGGGGTGGAGTCCAACCTCATATGGGCCTTGCTAGAGCCCAGTCCTCGGCCTATCTCCAAACCTCCGTGGTGCCGTCCGTGTGCGGCGTCCAGGACTGGGGTCAGCAGCCTCGAATGTTGCCTTCCCCCTAGCAACTGTCAGAACATTATATTTAGCACATACTGGTCTATAAAATTGACAAGAAATACCAAAATCAACAAATTCAAAGCCTTACCTACAGAGATAGAAGATGTGCTCCTCTGGTATCTGCATGTATCAAAATTTGAATAATATTAATTAATTTCAGTACATACATACTAACAAGGTAAACTCGCATATAGCGCTGCTTACACATATGACAGGGAGTGAACAAGCTCTTGTAGATGCGCAAATCTAATCTCATCAAGCAGCCCATGATAATGAGTTGGACGACTAAGAGCAAAAGAAATGTGTGTATATTTATGATATAGCATTCTAAATCAATATACATGCCCTATATAATATATAAACATACCTGGAGGAACGGGAGTGACCTCTGTCCCTGATATGGACGCATCACCAACAACTAGACAATCAAACATTGACAATATAAGTAATTTTGACATAAACATGCATGGATATCTATAATATTACATTCAAAATGGATATTAGAGAGCGCACCTGCAGTGAGAAGTGGTAAAAGTATCACCCAACTAGGGTGTAATTTACAGAATCAGTTGAGACTCTTAAAAGTCATAGAAGAACCCGACCTGCACAAATCTGATGTATGCTTTCCATTGGACACTAAGAAGTCTCTAAAGGGAAAAGCCTATGTGAAAACCATCATTAGTTCATATCAGAAGATTGATGCTGAAACAGAAAACGAGAAATGTCATTTTTTTCTTCTTCCGCCACATTACTGTCTTCTCCTTCTGCCACATTACTGTCTTCTCCTTCTTATGATGTGCGCGTGCAAATTCAATGACTATATTGAGAATATTGATTAATAGTGGGTAGGAAAAGTATTTCTCAAATGGCTTTTGCGTCTTAAAACCATAAACTACTAAGTAATGACATACATAATTTTTTTAGTATAAAGGTTGTTATTTTAAGTTTTCCCTTATACAGATATGATCTAACTGCATCTATCAACTATAAGTGTGCAGAAAATTATGATAAGAAATCATAAGAAAGGGTCGTAGCCATGCATAACTTTGAATCTACATACCAAATCATGCACTTATTGTCACCTTGCCTTAGAATATAAAATATCTTGGAAGATAGTAAGCGAGCATTTAAATCTCGATAGCTTTTGACTTCAACATATATTTTTCTCAAGTACCATGAAATATACTTGCTCCGTATAAACCGTTTTCAGGAAGATGGATTAATAATGACAAATTATCCATTGTGGCTCACTAGGTTAGCATTTTCTCTTCTATTGACCATCTTTCTAATCAGCTTGGTAAATTTATTCGGAACCGGCTGCGAATCATTAAAAGACGTGCATAAGAAAGAGAACTAAAATACAGATATATAGCATACCGATACATCGAAACTTCATATTTGCGATGGCAATCCAGAGATATTTATTTCTACACACGTGGTGCGCGTGCGAATGCGTCAGGCATCATGGACAAATATTTCAGAACATGGAAAGTATTATTCGTATAAAGTAATTAAACTTTTAAACACCTTGAGTAGATATTTTCTTAGTTGATGCAATCATATCATGAGGACTAAATTTAAGCTATTATATATATGCTTATGTATTTTTCTAACCTAAAATATCACACACACACACAGAGAGAGAGAGAGAGAACACCTGGTAGGTAAATAAATCAGGTAGCAGGATCCTGAAGAAATAAAGTCCATAGCATTGCTCATCATCATCATCCATGATCCCTTTGATAATATTTTTTCAAAGGGATCACGGATGATGATGATGAGCAATGCTATGGACTCCATTTCTTCAGGATCCTGCTACCTAATTTCTCTATCTACCTGGTGTTCTCCCCCCCCCCTCTCTCTCTCTCTGTGTGTGATATATTAGATTAGAAAAATACATAAGCATATGTATAATAGCTTAAATTTAGTCATCATGATATGATTGCATCAACTAAGAAAATATCTACCCAAGGTGTTTAAAAGTTTTAATTACTTTATACGAATAATACTTTCCATGTTCTGAAATATTTGTCCATGATGCCTGACGCATTCGCACGCGCACCACGTGTGTAGAAATAAATATCTCTGGATTGCCATCGCAACTATGAAGTTTCGATGTATCGGTATGCTATATATCTGTATTTTAGTTCTCTTTCTTATGCATGTCTTTTAATGATTCGCAGCCGGTTCCGAATAAATTTACCAAGCTGATTAGAAAGATGGTCAATAGAAGAGAAAATGCTAACCTAGTGAGCCACAATGGATAATTTGTCATTATTAATCCATATTCTCAATATAGTCATTGAATTTGCACGCGAACATCATAAGAAGGAGAAGACAGTAATGTGGCGGAAGAAGAAAAAAATGACATTTCTCGTTCTCTGTTTCAGCATCAATCTTCTGATATGAACTAATGATGGCTTTCACATAGGCTTTTCCCATTAGAGACTTCTTAGTGTCCAATGGAAAGCATACATCAGATTTGTGCAGGTCGGGTTCTTCTATGACTTTTAAGATTTGTGCAGGTCGGGTTCTCTCTAATATCCATATCGATACTTACATTCAAAATGGACACTAAGAGACTCTTAAAAGTGTAATTTACAGAATCAGTTGAGACTCTTAAAAGTCATAGAAGAACCCGACCTGCACAAATCTGATGTATGCTTTCCATTGGACACTAAGAAGTCTCTAATGGGAAAAGCCTATGTGAAAGCCATCATTAGTTCATATCAGAAGATTGATCCTGAAACAGAGAACGAGAAATGTCATTTTTTTCTTCTTCCGCCACATTACTGTCTTCTCCTTCTGCCACATTACTGTCTTCTCCTTCTTATGATGTGCGCGTGCAAATTCAATGACTATATTGAGAATATTGATTAATAGTGGGTAGAAAAAGTATTTCTCAAATGTCTTTTGCGTCTTAAAACCATAAACTACTAAGCAATGGCATACATAATTTTTTTAGTATAAAGGTTGTTATTTTAAGTGCGCGTGCAAATTCAATGAAAGTTAGATTTGAGGATACCCATGTATGAGTTGTATTCTATATATGTGTGTTTCGATTTATGATTTCGCTTAAGTGTAGGGTTGTTTTTACTTAAAGAAGTATCACCATCTACTATATATAAAAAAAATATAGCAAACTAGGATTGGTATTCAAATCCCAGTCCAGATTGGTATTCAAAATTTATTTAATTAGTTTGTGATCCACATCATTTGATTCGTTGTTTGAGGCATCAATGTAGGCACAAATATCGGCGACGAGGAACTCGACGAAGAAGAACGAGGGCGGTGGCGGGCTGAGAACGGAGGGCGCGCGGTGGCGACGAAGAGAAAATTGGAGACGCGGGAACGAGAGAATTTTGGGAACGAGAGGGAAAGATATCGAGGCGTATATTGGTATCGATGGGAATATGAAGGTTTCATATTATCATCGAGTATCATATATTGGTTTTAACCTGAATATCTTGAGTCGCTCTCTAATTATGCGTTTGTTGTGCATTCGTGTTGTATGTGTAACATGATTTTAAACCATTGAGATCAAGATTGATAGAACTGATCATCCTACATTGCAATAGCATTCATCGACCAAAAATAGATTGCGGTCTGGATATGGCATATTGGCAGATGTTACCTATATGCATAAATCTTATGTCTAATGACCATAAGATTGTCGGAGACAGTTTTGATGTTTTGTGGGTTTGGTTTTATACTTGGGACAATCCAATGTTGACACACACACATAAATAACAAATTAAAGTAAACTAACTAAGAGGCATGTTTGAGTTTTATACTGGGATCACAAATAGCATGATGGCTGCAAACAGGTTGCTTGAATACTTGCAGACAATCCAATGTTGCCTCGCCATTTCTATAAATTTTAAACTCCCTGGAAAATTATCATCACTCAGGATTACTTTAGGGCCAGTTTGGCTGCTTCTTGCTTGTGATTCAACATTCAGCTTTTTGTTGATTTGGAACTTAGAGAGTGTTGCAAAACAAATCCAAAACTAAATAAACCTCAAACTAGCTACAGAGAAGGCAAACAGCAAACCCCATGAAGTTTGGCTTTCAAGGGTTTTCCCACTAAAATACACTTAGATGCAGCACTTTAAGGAAGCTTGCAGCAATATAAAAACTTTTAGGTAGTTTAGTCAAAAACTGCAGTGCTTCAAGATTGTTTAAGTTTTATGTGTGCTTAAGCTGTCATACAGAAATTATCGTTGCAAAAATGTTCGCAACCCTAGCTTTTCCAGCAACGATACTGGAATACGAGCCTCAGATATGCCAGCTTAGGAATCAAAATAAGAAAGAGATTTGGGGTTATCCTAAGTCCAAAGTCAAACGGGCTCGAGAAATATATAAACCCAAAAAAATGACTGCATAAAGATCTCATAAAGATGAAAAGGATGTTATGCAAGCTCTGAACAAATCTTGAACGGAACTTTCACAAGAATTTACAATACCCGACCAGAATCCAATCCTGAGTTTGATGAAGCTTCAGGCCTTCAGCTTCCCCACAGAAAATAGTTAGGGCAAACCCTTTGCAAAACCATAGCTTTCATGCAGAGATGACGCTCAGAACATGCCAGCTTCCAAACACATTGAATAATACATAATCTCCCATACTCTCTCTCTCTCAATCAGACAGTTTATATTTGGATTTGAATTTAGGAAAAGAAATAAGAAGGCTACAAACCAGCTTGCCTCGCCAATCTCATAACTATAAAGCTCATAAAAGTGGAAGCTTGAGGGCAAGCCATCATCGCCTCCATTCAATTGAAGCCAAATCATCCACAAAAAATAGAAATAAATATAATAATTGATCGATAGGCAAAATTGCAAGAAACCTATTCAGATTTTTGCATGAAAAAATAAGAGATGTAAATTAAGTAAAAGATTACCAAATGAAATTATCCCATCACTTGAACCCCCTCTCAAGACATTTTAGCAAAAATTCCCCCAGTAATTTTCTTCGGTTTAACCGTTTTATATCATAGAAGAAAGATAAATTTCAAATGTATATACATGCATACACACACACACATCATATACACAGTTTTTGAATGTTGCCAGAATTTCAACGGTAATTCTAGATTTTTCCAAACTCTGAAGGCTTCACAAAAATTTTAAATACAGATAATAATATGATTGAAGAGATCAATCACCAATTTTTTAATGAGGATCAACTGAAACCCCAAACAGAGCAAGCAAATTACAAAGATCCCAAAACCCCGCCTGGCCCAGCCCCAGCCCCAGCCCCCAGCCCCAGCCCCAGCCCCAGCCCCCAGCCCCAGCCCAACCCTAACCCCAGCGTGGCCAGCTAAACCCCAACACCAACCCTAAGGCAAACCCTAACCCCAGCCCCACCCCAGCAGCAGCCGAACCCCAACCCTAACCCTACCCTGACCCCGACCCCGACCGCGACCGCGACCGCGACCCCTGCCCAACCCCAACTCGCGCGCAACCCCAGACCCAGTCATGAACCCTAAGCCCAAAATAATCCAAAAATTCTTTAATTTACCTCGAGATTTACTCACCTGAACGGCTGCTGCTGGGGCTGGGGCGACGACCTGAACCGCGGTGGCGACGAGAACTGCGGTGGCGACGAAACCGGCGGTGGCGACGAGGAGAACGACGGTGGCGACGACGGCGTGGCGATTTGGGGATTTTTCTCGCGCCAGATCGAGAGAGAGAGAAAGAGAAAGTGAGCGTAGACGATCGGTCTGGGATCTTAATAAACCGATATTTACTTGTCCCTACGGATATACCCGTAGGTCCTTTATTTGCGCCACCGTAGGGGCAAATACCAAATTAAGAATTAATTTTTTAATTCTTGAACGTCAGTGCCCGTAGGGGCAACCATTTAGCCCTACGGAGTAATCCGTAGGGCCAAGTAAAATCTGCCCCAACGGATAACTCCATCCGTAGGGGCAACCCCCTATTTTACTAGTGTAACCATTAAACCTAAAACCTAGTTTATTCTCTACACAAGTTAACTCACCTATGGTTGCTAAATGATAAGATTCACTTGAATTGATTTAATTGATAATTCTTTTTCTTTCTTCTTCTTGATCTTCTTCAAGAGGTGAAGAAAGCTTACTTGAAAATTACAAGTGATGAATCCAAGTGAGAAATCCAAATCCAAAGTGAACCCACTTCCTATTTCTTCATCCTCTACCACTTGCCATATAGTATATGGTGTTTTCTTCACAAGTTTCATGACTTGGTGAAGTTGGAGCTCGAGTTAGAGTCGCCTCGACGTAGATCATCTTCGGCATCGAAGTCATCGACCTAGCCCGATCATTTCTTCGATGAAACCACCGCGAGAGTCCAGGATTCCGATGGTTGCAGCGGAGGGACGTCATCACGGAGCTAAAGGAGTGGTGGACCGGATCTACAATGGTTGTATTTCCATTCACTTAGTAGCAAAGTTGTTTGCTTGCTTCTCTTTTTCGCCTAATCTCTAGTTAACGATCTAGCATTAGGGTTTCTTGGCATATAATTTTTGAATTTGGCATGGTTGATGCCTTATGGAACCTCTAGAGTGTGCCTAGGAACCCTACATTTCCCACTGCAAAGTGTTTTCAGCGAGATCTTCCAGATATTTCCAGGCTTCACCATCGTCTTTGGACATGAAATTGCATTGACACATTATTTCAAGCATATGCTTTGTCGCTGGATTAATGCCTTCATATATAATTCGGCACAGATCCCATCTATGTATTCCATAATGAGAACATTGGACAAGCAGATCCTTAAACCGTTCAAAGCACTTCCAAAATGGTTCATTGGGAAGCTCGGTAAACTGGTTGATCTCGCTCCTAACACGGGCGATTTTATGATTTGGGTATAATTTCTTAAGGAATGCTATTATGAATTCATCCCAATTGGTAATGGAGTGTGCGGTAGTGTTATAAAGCCATTTTTCTGCTAAGTCGCACAAAGTGAATGGGAGAAGACGTAATTGCATAGTATCCACGGACAGTTGTGAAGTACCCATCATTGCACATACGTTTTTGAATTTGGTGATAAAAACGTATGCGTCTTCAGACTCGAGCCCGTGAAATTTGGGCAACAGGTTGATAAAGTGGGGTTTAATTTCAAAATTATCCCCATTGGCTGGTGGAATAGATAAACAGGTAGGAAGGGGACCGCGTATAGGATATCATCTCTCTTGGAGAGAAATGCGCAGTGGATTCTACGCACCTACGGGCGGTGGCAGGGTGGTGTTATAATCTGATGGAGAACCGTCCATCTCAATTGATGTGGTGGGTGGAGGGGAAAAAGAAAATGAAGAAGTACCGACTTCGGAATCGATAGCATGAACGCGGACAAGACGAGCACTAGAATCCTGTGTCCAGCCGAGCATGCACTAAACGGTTTTAGCGCAAGTGGCAGCGTGTGTGTGATTTAAAATTGGTTTGTTTTGAAAAAGTGGGACTTAAGACCTAGGTCAAGTCTCTAGACCGCTCCTAGACTTCCAAAGGACAAGCCGCATGATCAATCCTCTATCACCTCTTTACTATCCTTGCGGCCAGGTAAGTGCCAGGTAAGTGGGAGGTATCCGCTATACGAATCACCGAAAATAGCGGGCCTAATTAAGTAACCACTTGCCTTAGACATACTTGCTTAAGCACCACAAAAGTAATGCGGATAAGCGATAGATTACCCACGACCTTTCTCTGTCCTTATTGAGTGCGACAGTCTTTAGAGTCTTATCTAGATATTTTTTAAATTAATGTAGGGTTGATGCGGATGCTTGTTTTGTGATTTGTGGGGCTTAGGAAGGGTGATAAAATCCCCACCTAATTTGAATTTGGTCTTTATTCCTTAAAATCCGTATTAAAATATGAATAAACAAACCAAGTACAAAACTTTGCAAAATGATTTTTGAGCGGCGATATTTTGCAAAGAATCCTGCAGGAAAGATATTTTATTGGATTTCAGAGGAGAGAGAAAGAGTTGAGAAATTTACCAGAGAAGTTTGGAACCCTAATCCCTCAAATCCGCCGTGGTTCCGCCGCACTTTTGCTTATTTGCCGCTGTTCCTCCGTGAAATGGAGGGATCTCGTGATGATTTTTGCTACGTGGCCTCCTGTGCTCCTCTGGATCTTGATGAATGTCTCCGGCTCTCTGTTTCCTCAATTCTGTGACTCCAGACCCTCTTGCAAAATTCACACAATAATCGTTAAATATACAATTTGCAGTTTTGTTTTGTTTATGATATGGATCGAATAAGAATTCAACACGAATAGTAAGAAAAATAAATTACGCACGTATCCCCGGCAACGACGCCATTTGATTGATGTGAAAAAAGTGTGTAGTAACCGCAATCAATAACGGTGTCGCGCGTAACTAGACCGAGATGAGTACGGGTCGTCCTCAGGAAAACATTGAATCATTTAATCTTACTTTAGGCGTGTTGATTAGGAAAGGAGGAATAATAAAGGATGGTGAAGAATGGTTGTAGATTCTAAATCCACGTCAAACACGGATACAGGATATAGATCTAGATTAACTACTGATGTAGGTTTTATATTAGAAAGGGGCTTGTAGGGTTCGTTAAGATTTAGTAGTCATGGATGATTAATTAAAGATTACTCCTTTTATCTTTTAATAGATTTAAAACTAGATCGACAGTGATGCATGTAGATTAGGTTTTCTGGAGGGAAAAGAGTTCCCACTCTTAACCCCTATCTTGACATGGATCTCCGTTCATATATAGCCTTTACCAAAACATTCGTTAATCTAATCTCTAATCGCGGTCGTGGCACCCAATGAATTGGTAGCACGCCTGATTAGGATGTTAATAATTCTTTTGGTAAAGTTCATAAACTTTATAAGATGTAAAAAGAGTTTAAGGATTTTCATCATCCATTAATCTACCCTAATCCTACGAACCCTAACAAGCGGAGAATTACTCGCGCATGTTGGGAAAATAAAAGATAGAAATCATGAAGAAAATAAAATGCGATAGAATAAAATGATATAAGAAAACAACTATCTTTATTAATCAACAAGATCAAGTACACTTTGTTCCTTTAGAAAATGATTACAAAACCCTAATTTGCTTCTCGATCTCTTCTTAAGGAGGTAGATGAACTGTCGATGATCAACCATGATTCTTGAGCCGTTGTGGACTTCGTGATCGCGTCGGTTTGATAATTTTTCCAAGAGGCTCTCGGTCCTTATTTATAGTCACAGAGCCAGAATCCTAGTTTCCTAATATGGTAACTAGTTGTTAGGATCCCAACCAAAAAATCCAAAGCCCTAACTCCTCAATATTGCGGCGGAAATGTAACAACCCTAAATTTCCTGTCCAATTTTTTCAAAAATCCAGAAAGGGGTATTTTAGCCTGAGCACAAAATACAAGAAATTAATTTGCTTTTTAATTACAAGTTAAAATAATGTAACAACCCCATTTTTAGTGTACAAAATTTGCTTAAAAATTAATGTATACTTGGGGTATTTACATTTACTGTTATTATTTTAAGTAATTAAATAGCTCCATAATTACAAGAAGGAGCTTGTAGCTCATTGGTAATACCTTGCACTGCTGAACCAAACCACCATAGTCCAAATCCCATACCCCACATTATTTTTTATATTTATTTGTTTTAAATTTTATAGAAGCCCAACAGTCCACACGTGATAACTCCCACTTTTCCCACTACACATGAAAATGTTAATGCACCAGTGACTACATCCGGCGACCCCCCATCTTCCGAGACCTCGACTCGGCCGATCGACCGAGTTTCAACATGAAAAATATGGCTTTTGGTTTTCTCAACCCCCCTGCACACTCCAATTACTCAGATCGGTTCCAGAGAGCTTTTAAAACCTCCTTTACTCCATTTTTAATGATTTTTTAATATAATTTTACATTTTTTAGACTAAAACCTTACACCTACCCTAACCCTATAAATACACCCCTACCCTCTACCCTCTCACCCCAAAATTCTGAGCCAACTCTCTAAAAATTTCCAAGAATCTTGTGTAATTTGAAAACGAGCGAAAGGCGAAGCTCCGGCAAAATCTACGGCGAACTTCCGGCGATCGTGCTAGGAACTCTCGGCGACGAATCGACGCACCGGCGATTCCTCTTCTTCTATCTCACTCTCGTGATTGTCCAAAACCGTAAGTCCCACTTTCTATCTCTCTTTTCTATTAAAAAAATACGGATTTACAAAACCCGATGGAATCGGAACAACTCCGATTTCCGACTCGGTTTTCTTATAAACTTCACTTCTCGTTATTTCAATTATGCTTAAACACTCTCATATTGACTATTAAACACTAATCAACTAAATTGATCAAGTTTCAATTCATAAAATGATAGCTATTTCCATTTATCGTATTTTTCACTTAAATACCACATTGTTTCAATTATACATTTAACTCCATTAAACTTGCTATACCTTTAAGTAGATCACGAGGTAACGACCTACCTCCTCACACACTCATATGCAACATAACACAATACCCTCGAGAACTTAGAATACGGAAAAACAAACATTATCATTTAAATACCATTTACTTAATAAAAACCAATTCTAAAAGATTTAGTATTGATACATCTTTATAAATAAATAACTTTTGAACTAATAAAAAATATCTAGACTCAGCCAATTAAGGACTGTCGCATTCATTAGGACAGAGCAAGGTTATGGGCATTCAGTCGTTTATCTAAACCTGACTTTGTGGTGTCTAAGCTAGACAAGTGAGAAAGGTAACTTTAAAAGGCCCGTCTCACGACGATTCGTGAGCGGATCCCTCCTTTCTTCACTTGTACTTACCTGCCCACAATTGGCGGTGAAGAGAAAATTTGAGAGATATCTCACAACTTGTCGCCAACTAGGAACAATCTAAACCATAGAATACTGGAAATCGACATCTTTTGCAAATAAATACCGTTAACTTAATAAAACCGTTTTTCTTTAAAGATTAGTATTTAAACAAATCTTTGCAAAGCGCCGCTACAACCCATTTGGGGAACCCGTTCAGGATGGTGCGGATTATCGCACATCCTCGGGCTTAGTAGTGCGAGATGCAGACCTCCGCAAGGAGCATTCGGTCTCGAAAGATTTAAATACGATATCTTAAGAAAAATGAGATTTCTAGATTATAATAAATATATAAAAATTTATTTTCATATAAATATATGTATATGTAACTCAAAAATATCTAATTTGAATTATTATGAATATTCAACCTTTTTCTAAAAACGGCACAAGAATCGGTTTACACTAGAATACCATGAATTCAAAATAATCAATATTTCCACATAAATACCTTTATTTATGGAATTAGGTTATTCTCATTAGAAATATCACTAATATAAAATCTACAATTATTACAACTCTAAAGATGATAATAATTACTTGGGGTTTATCTTGAAAACTATATAAAAATATTTTTACATAAAACCCCCTCAAGTTTTATAAATTACCATAAGGACCCTAGTAAATATAGGTTTAAGAAATAATCAAGACTTCGATTTACATTTCTAATTGTCTGACTCGGGTTTGAGTCTGATTATAATCTGACTTGAATATGATTCAAGTACCATATACAATCTACAATATTACAATTCAACATGAACACATGAATCCATGAATCCAGTTATCAATCTATACAACTTGACTGAACCAAACCATGATATACATTCCATTTCCATGATCCCCATTTACATGATTATACAGTTACATCCGTTTACTGATATCATGGTTTTGGTCAGTTATCCAACTATACAATCTATATAATATAATACAACACTACAATCAAAACACTACGGGGTTTAAGGGGTAGATTGGTACGGAAGGTGTTAGAAGTGGCACGAGACTGCAACCATAAGACACCTAACCTATATTCCGTTGTTGTTGTACCGTGGCCCAATGGTTCCTTGAGTTTCTGATACCTTAGTCTCCGGGGCAAGTGAGACTCCTCTCGTATACACTGGTATCCTTTTGTATCAAGCTATAAACAATAGCGTTACACTAAATACAACAATAGAACAATATAATACAACTGTAAAAGCTACTCTCTCTCTCTCTTACTCTCTGTCTATTCTATTTCTCCTCTTATCTTTGGGACTTACCGAGCGATCTGTTCGCTGACGACATTCTATTTCTTTCTTTTTTGAATGTCGTCAGGTGATTTGGACCCATCAGAGATCGAGCCCACTACTGAAGACTTGGACCCACCAGTGAAGACCCCGAGCTCTAGTCATTGTACACTTTCCATTCAGTACTTTCATTTCTGATAGGCCATTGTTTAGGCATTGTTTTTTATTCAGTTGTATTTACTTTTCATGCATTGTACAAACGAATGTGAATAAATAAAGTTGCTGTTATCTTATATCTTGTCTCTTGTTATTTTACTTTTATATTGCTTAGATACGCTTAGCGTATTTACTTCACAGTAAATACGTAGCGGACCATTCCCGTCCCCTTCGCCGTATACCGGGAAGCGGGGCGTGACAGGAACCGCGGCCATTTGGTGGGTTTGGCCGCGGATCCGTGGTGGATTAGGAGGTTCGTTGCTTCAAAAATCTTGTGGCCTCTTCTGGTGACACATGTAGACTATTTTGATATCTGGAATATGAAAATCTTCACTAAGTCTCTGCCAGAATTGATTTCTTCGATTTACTTTAAAATTTCGGCAGATTTTATTTTGATAACTCGGATTTCCTTGATTCCAGTCCTGGTATAATTTCTGCACAATTATCTCAATAAATAATGTTAGTAGAATTTGTTTTTATTGAGATATTATCTTAACCATTTGACATGATAATATAGTTTTAAGAGAATTGGTCAAAGATATTTAATAAGGTAAGCATATTTAAATGGACCAAATATTACATAGATATTATATGCTTACATTTTCCTTCATAATGTTAATTATAATATATAAACACATGAAAATAGTATTTTTACGGATAAACCCTCATATGTGTCATATTTATAATAAACACCTTTTATTATATAAAAATAGTAAGGAAAATGTCATATCAAATGCACAATATTTTTGACTGAACAGGAACCTCTACAAGAAATCCTTCACTCAACCCCTGCTTCGGTGCGTCGATCCCCCCGAAGCCGACTACGTCCTCCGCGAGGTTCACGAAGGGGTCGGCGGAGCACATCAGGGGGCCCGCACCTTAGCCCAGAAGGCACTCCTTCAAGGGTATTATTGGCCGACCATCTATCAGGACACTCAGAAGCTCGTCAAAAAGTGCAAGAGCTGCCAACTCCATGGCAGCATACCCCGCCTTTCGGCTACCGAGCTGACGACCCTAACCTCCCTCTGGCCGTTTTCCCAGTGAGGAATGGACATGATAGGCCAATTCCCTACCGGTACGGATGGGTACAAATACATCCTTGTCGCGGTGTACTACTTTACGAAGTGGATCGAGGCCGTCCCCATCAGAAAACCGGACGCCACTACGACCATCAAGTTCCTGCAGAACAACATAATATTCCGATTCGGGATCCCGAGGTGTATCATCACCGACCATGGGACGAATTTTGATAACGACAAAGTCAAAGGATTCTGCAGCGAATACCATATACCGATGAAGTTCGCCGCGGTCGTGCACCCCCAGTGCAACCGGCAGGCCGAGGTCGCTAACCGGGACATCATTCGAGGTTTTCGAGCTCGTCTGGAGAGACGACAGAGCAGTTGGGTCGATGAATTACCCCGGGCCTTATGGGCCTTCCGCACGTCGAAGAAGACCCTCACTGGAGAGACCCCCTTCAGCCTCTACTACGGCGCCGAGGCGATGGTCCCAGCAGAGATCGGGTTGCCTAGTTACAGGGTCGAGCACTTCGACGATGAAGCAAACACCTAGGCCCTCCGAACTAATTTGGACATCTTGTTGGAGAAGCGGGACCGGACACAGATTAGAGTTGCCGCTTACCAACAACAGGCTGCCCGCTACTACAACGCACAAGTCAAGCATCGCGCTTTCAAAACCGGAGATTTGGTCCTAAGGCGGAACGGGTTCGTTGATCAGGGCAAGTTGCACAAGTTTTCTCCGAAGTGGGACGGCCCTTTCCTTATCTCCAAAGTCTTGCCCGACGGGGCCTATCGCCTACAAGACGCTGTGGATCGCAAATTTCCACGGCCTTACAATGCCGAGAAGCGCAAGTTGTACCTTTGAAAAGTATATCTATGAATACATGTTTCTCCTTTGACGAAGCGATGTAAATTTTTCTAAGTTTTTTAATAATAAGAAGGAACTTCCCCTATGTGTTTCCCTCTTCCTTGGTTCAAAGCTTACGGATTTCGTTTCGCTAAAATACTCAAATGCACCCAGAAGACAAAAGGAAACAATAGGACATCGCAAAAAGAAGAGCTTTATTTACTTATCTAAAGGTATTGTGGGCTCCTCAGCCTTACATAAAAATTGAAATTACAAAAGAGGTGAACGGGAACAAGGAAGCACTGCTGGTGATACTCTCTAGAGATCTCCGCCAGACGAGCCCTTTCCTCTTCAGTCCGCTCCCGCTGATGCTGCCTACGAACTCGGGATGACACGGAAACGCCGGGCCCTCCATCTGCCGAGCCTTGGCTCGCAATCTGTCTCTTCTGGAAGCACTTCAAAATAAGAGCCAAAGATCGGTCGTGCCTGCTCTTCGAGATGATGCCAAGCACATAGATCGTACGCGTCTTGTCGAGCATCTCGTCCAGAAACACTTCGGAGAGGGGGTTGTACAACCCTGGGGACTTCCTCCAGATTGCGTACAACAGCAATTGGAGGAGGGACGACCGACGAGGAAAAAGACAGCCGATATGGTCCTCGATGCGCTGGACCACACCCCGGTACCTTTCCTCAGAAACGGACTGTTCGTACAGGTATACATCATCGGGAGTGATAATCTCTTCAATCGCGTAAATGCGCCCGGCCATCTCAGAAAAGCAATGCCGAAACAAACCCATCTCCCTCTCTATTTATAGCCTCCACAGAATCCCCAAGAGCCCAAATTTGCGCGCGCATGGGTGCGAATCCTGTGATTCGCTCAATCTTCCAATATTGTGCTGCCACGTGGCGGGTATCCCGTATTTCTCGGCGAATCAAAGTCGGAACGACGCGGATCTTGGAACGCCTCGCCTCACCTATGCATTTCTGCTATGTGCCACCCGCGACGGTCACTCTTCTCGCTATTCACACATCTAGGAAGGTCGGGCAGAGCCTCGTAAAACCGAGCGGCTTCCCTGCTCGGTCCATCCTTGGCTGGTAGTTTACTACCCACCGATGCCAATGATCGAAGCCCTCGTCAAGAGGCCACCGAGCAGCTTCCCTGCTCGGTCCATCCTTGGCTGGTAGTTTACTATCCACCGACACCAAGGATCGAATCCCTCGTCAAGAGGCCACCGAGCAGCTTCCATGCTCGGTCCATCCTTAGTGGGTAACTTCTTACCCATCTACGCTAAGGATCGAACCCCTCGTCAAGTGGCCACCGAGCAGCTTCCCTGCTCGGTCCATGCTTGGCTGGTAGTTTACTACCCACCAACGCCATGGATCGAAGCCCTCATCAAGAGGCCACCGAGCAGCTTCCATGCTGGGTACATCCTTGGCTGGTAGTTTACTACCCACCGACGCCAAGGATCGAAGCCCTCGTCAATAGGCCACCGAGCAGCTTCCCTTCTTGGTCTATCCTTGGCTGGTAGTTTACTACCCATCAACGCCAAGGATCAAATCCCTCATCAAGAAGCCATCGAGAAGCTTCCCTGTTCGGTCCATCTTTAGTGGGTAGCTCCTACCCATTTACGCTAAGGATTAAAGCCCTCGTCAAGAGGCCACCGAGCAGCTTCCCTGCTCGGTCCATCCTTAGCGGGTAGCTCCTATCCATCTACGCTAACGATCAAAGCCCTCATCAAGAGGCCATCGAGCAGCTTCCCTGCTCGGTCCATCCTTAGCGGTAACTTCTTACCCATCTACACTAAGGATCAAAGCCCTCATCAAGAGGCCACCGAGCAGCTTCCCTGCTCGGTTCATCCTTAACGGGTAGCTCCTACCTATTTACGCTAAGGATTTAAGCCCTCGTCAAGAGGCCACTGAGCAGCTTTCCTGCTCGGTCCATCCTTAGTGGGTAACTTCTTACCCATCTACACTAAGGATCAAAGCCCTCATCAAGAGGCCACCGAGCAGCTTCCCTGCTCGGTCCATCCTTAGCGGGTAGCTCCTACCCATCTATACTAAGGATCGAAGCCCTTGTCAAGAGGCCATCGAGCAGCTTCCCTGCTCAGTCCATCCTTGGCTGGTAGTTTACTACCCATCGACGCCAAGGATCGAAGCCCTCATCATGAGTCCACCGAGCAGCTTCCCCACTCGGTCCATCCTTAGTGGGTAACTTCTTACCCATCTATGCTAAGGATCAGAAGCCCTCCACCTCGGCAAACACCGACCAATCCGAACTAGGTACTCGTCTGACTCATTCTGAGGTTGTAACAACCGAGTTCAATTATACCAATTTCTGTTGCCGTATGTGTTGTTTGTGGTGTTTATTTCATTTACCATGTTTGGTTGTGAATGGTAGTTTACTTTATATTCGAACCGCTTGCTTGAGCTCGTTGTTTCATAGTTATAGAATACCCTAACATCACATATTTTTCATATAACAATTTAAGTCACTTAAAATAATTTAAAAATACATGACATTGCCCGCATGATACCCCTAACCCCGTGGTAGCGTCCTTGCATCGTGTTCTCGTACCGCTCAGTGAAACGGACGTATTTGGATAGTTACGCGCACGTACGTGCGTTCGTTCTTAGGGGTATGCATTTCTGTTACATAATCCTTCATTTCAATTTTTGGAACTTACAAATAATTTTCGTATTTCAAATCCAAAACTTTGGACACGACCTGAGTGCATTTCTGAATTATTTTTATCCCGCCAAATTCTAATTATTTTAAATATTTTTAAAATTCATTTAATATTTTTAACAGCTAAGATTTGCTCAGATAACAGAAGAAAATATTCTTAACGATTTAAAATGCTTTAAAAATTTCTCCCTAACCAATCCCAGCCTTCCCTTTTTACTACTGGCCCCCACCGCCGAGCCTCTCTCTCTTCTATCTCTTTCTTTTTCCCACAACTAATCAGAAACTTTCTTTTTAATTTACCGGGCCCCACGTCTCTCTCTCCCCCCCAAAATCTTTCTCCTTTTCTTTCTCTCTCCCCGAGCGCAGTTCTTTCTCTCTCTCTCTTCTTTCTCTCTCCTCTCGCGCCTCTCTTTCTTCTCGCGATTACTGTTGGTTCCTCGAGTCGCGTCACCACCGCGAGGATCCTGTCACCTCCCTTCTGCATCTCCTCTTCTTCCTCTCTTTTAAAACCCGAGCTCGCCTCCTTCAACCCATAGCCCCTCACCGCCTCCATCAACCCTAACCCTATTTCCTCGTCTTCTCAACCCTCGTTGACACCCTCCTTATCCTCTCGTCACCCTCATCTCCATCACCTCCTTCTTCTTCCCTCTTCCCGAGCCCACTGCACCCTGCACACACCCACAGAACCCTAAAACCCAACGTCACCGGTCGTCGCCGACGACCCCAGACTTACACCCACCATCATCACCATCTCATTTCCTTCCTCTCCTCTACATCATCACCTCACCAAGACCCTGCAACAAACCCCAGCAGCCAAACCCTAACCGAACTCTCATGGCCAACCCCATCGCCAGAGCTCCGCCGATCCTCACCGTTGACGCCGCCACCCCTCTGCAATCCAGTGAGTAAGCCTCTCTCCTCAATCTTCTCTGTTCTCTTTCATTCTTCTCTTTTCCCTCCATGCATTTTTCTTCTATCAAATTATTCACTGTGTTTCTTGTTTCCGGAATCCGACCGTGCCGGCGACGATCCGGACGACCCAGCGAGGATATCTGACCCGTGTGATCCATCATGCATTGTTTGGACTCATTCCGTGTACCGTGCGCGCGTCGCGACTATTCCCGCCGACGCGTAACGTTCCGTATACCGTTTTTTGAATCCGTCGAGGCAAGTAAAACTTGCTACATGCTATCTATATGTTTATATAACTATTTGTGTGCATATTTAACCTATATATCGAATCTAAAGTTACGTGTTCCAAGTTAACAGTTCGATGTTCCGTTTATATCTTTTACATTCAGAACTTGAAACATACCCGTTGCATTTTAATTTACTATACCTAGTAACCACATCTGTATTTTAAATCACATAATAACTATTTACATAGTCTATGATACCCTTTTATAGTTTTACCCTATTGGACACCCGTATGCATCTTTAACCTGATTTAGAGACATGTGCATCCCTAGATCTTTTAACCCATAATAACGAGATTTTAACAATCCATATTTGTTTAAGTGTATGATACTTAATGTTGGAACCATAACCCTAACTCTAATCGATAACTGTACATCCAAATAGTTTAATCTGTACCTATTTGCATATCATATTACATGTTCCAGTTTATTTTTCTATTAGTACCCATGCTTGTTTTGTATACCCATGCTTATGCTAGTTTGATTATGAGCACCCACTTGACATCTTGTGCACCCTGACATGACTTGTTACACCTATTACTTGACACGACATGGTACCGTGCAACTCTTGACATGACATACACCTATATACATTACTTGACCTGACCTGATGTACCATGGCTTTATCTGTTACCTGATCTTGTGTCTAATGCCAACAGATCTGACCTGTTGTCCTTACGGACCGTTCCTGTTGTCTATCCAGACAAACCTGCACCTGCCTGATCCTGTGTTGGCATTAGCTCTAGATTATTTAATACATGACTTGACCATATATAATTTGGGGGTATGGGGAAATCAATGGTGAAACCTGACTTGTAACTCGACAGTTCGCTACATTTACCGATCAGTTTTAGAGGCTAGGCCAGCCTTGGGATGATGTTGCTGACATCATCCATCGTTATCCACTACCTTTTTAGAGGCTAGGCCAGCCTTGGGATGATGCTACAGACATAATTCATCATTACCCTTTTTCTTTTAGTGCCTAGCGGCATGTCTCGGTTTTAGCCCGAGAATCTTCACCGTGATCCAGGGCACGCACGGGATACTATTGAGTTACATCGATGATTCATCAAATTGATTTCAAAGACTTGAGAGTAGTTAACCCAATAGACCAGTTTAGAGTACTCACTGCACACTACCTTTCACTGCCCTGATTTATATTGCTGATACACCTGCTTTACCATTTATGATCATACTTGCATGTCTTGCTACTCTGTTTATATATTACTGCTTGATGTTATGACGCGCTGACGTCTGGGTTTTGCATGGCCCAGATTCCTTACCCTTGCTGCAGTCCGAGCAGGAGTACTTCAGTCAGCAGGCTGAGCAGTGAGGACTCGCTAGTAGTTAGTTCATTTACTTTCAGTATTATTTCATTTCTGATGTGAGCCCGCATTATGGGACACACATTCCAGTTATTCTTGTATTGGATCTTTCGCTTCCGCATTATTTTATTCTTGACTCATTTATTTTTGGCTTATGGACATGTGTTAGATAGTTTATTATTGTTCTTGATATCTCTACATCCGTAATGTGACGGTGGATGGATACTTCCTACCCACAGGTAGTATGGTTGGCTATGTCACGTGCCCATCTTATCGTACTCTGTGAAGCGGGGCGTGACATGGTTCTTTTGGTATCAGAGACATAGGTTATAGGTTAATCGGGTTGATTCTTTGTAGTTGGGTATTGGACCCAATACACGAATCAGAATACTCGTGATTAGGAAACATGTCCTGCCACCTTACCGTTTTACCGTTCTTGAATCTTAACCTCCTCCTGACTATACTTTTACGATATGCAAACCTCCTTTGCATATCGACTCGAAACCTGGTTCCTTGTTTATCTCTAGAACTTAGGTGACTTGGGTGGAGTTATGTAATTGTAGCTATGATACCGCGGCATGGTTACAATGCGGTACTCTATTTAAGTAACTTGGAGTTCTAGCCTTGATCTACATTTTGAATCTGTTATCATGCTAATCCTTTTGGTGCTTTGATTTCAGGAACATGGCAGACAAAAATCTGAAGACGTACCAAAGGCGTGTTGACGAAGCCGCTATACTTGGAGTAATACGTGGGATGTTGGAGAATCAAAAGCGACAGACCGAACTGATCCAGCAGCAGGCTGAATCTTTTCAGGAAGGTTTGCGGACCGTTCAGCAGTCCGTGAACAAGGTCGTGGCCATACCGGGGGATCGTATGGGCACCGTGGCGAATTTCAGGAGACTGGGTCCGTCTATCTTTACTGGTTTAGAAGAGCCGTTGCCAGCGGACAGTGGCTGGTTGACACGGAGAATTTACTCATTGCGGTGCAGATCCCAGAAGAACAGAGAGTTGATGTGGTACGCATCCAGCTGGTGGATTACGCCTGTGAATGGTGGCTTGTGGAAGAGACCCGCTTGCCCAAGCCGATCAAGTGGGCGGATTTTTCGAAGAGTTTCTTGGAGAAGTTCTTCCCGCGGACTGCACGGGAGGAAATGGAGGAAAAGTTCGTCAGTTTGAAGCAGAACGGCGCACCTGTAGATGTGCACGTAGCTGAGTGGACGTGGCTCAGTAGATTCACCAGACCTCTGGTTGCCAACGATGCTGATAGGGTAAGGAGGTTCATGCGCAGTTTGGATGTGGACATCCAGAGGCAGATTTTCTCCCTGGGTTTGACCACTTTTTCTCAAGTGCTTACAGTGGCTCGAGAGCAGCAGAGCCTATCTATGAAGACTGGGAGTTCACAGCAGCCAGCAGTTATAGTAAGGAAGCCGGCATTTGCACCGAACCGAGCTCATGGACGCAGAGGTATTCCAGTAGACCGTCGTGGTGTAACACCGATGAAGAAGCATGCTGTCGTTGATCAGAGGAGGACCGTGATCTGTGACTACTGCCATTTACCTGGGCACGTGCAAAGGGAGTGTCGAAGGAAACAGGGACTCTGTTTGGTCTGTGGATCAGCGGATCATACTATCATCACTTGTCTGTCGAAACTTCGCACTAAAGATGATGGTCAGAAGCCACCGCAGATACCGTTTCAAGAACAGAAGCAGCTGACTCAGGGACCCAATCAAGCTCGAGCATTTACCCTGACGGCTGAGGAAGCCAAGGCTTCGGGGGAAGTTGTTTCAGGTATTCTACTTATTCATGGTTTTCCCGCATTAGCGTTATTTGATTCTGGTGCATCCCATTGTTTTATGTCGTCCAAGTTTATAGCTACACACTCGATTACCTGCACGACCCTGTCTACTTTCTGGGACATACACACTGGGAATGGGAAAATCATATCTAGTAGAGAGTTTAAAGATTGTGCAGTTGTTGTTTGCGGACGGGAGCTTTTTGCAGATTTCTTGGTGATTGATACGGGCAGCTATGAAGTCGTCTTGGGAATGGATTTTCTTGGCACTTTCCATGCTCACATTGATTGTAGGGCAAAGAAAGTAATTTTTCAGATTCCCGGACATCCCGAGTTTATCTTCACTGGAGGAAGCAGTTCTGTCGAGCCAGTCGAGTTTAGGGCTAGGCCGACAACTAGTGTTCTTTCGTCATTGGAGGTTGATAAAGATGAAGCGCCGGCTGTTTTTCGAGATTTCATGGACGTGTTTGAAGATATATCAGGATTACCGCCGAAGCGAGACGTGGAGTTCGTGATTGATCTTATTCCTGGTGCAGCGCCAGTATCTAAAGCGTATTATCCAATGGCACCAGTGGAGTTGGAAGAAGTTAAGAAGCAGCTTACTGAATTATTTGAGAAGGGTTGGATTCGAAGCAGTAACTCGCCTTGGGGAGCTCCAGTTCTTCTAGTCAAGAAGAAAGATGGCACAACAAGGATGCGCATCGATTATCGAGAATTAAACCGGGTGACTATTAAAAACAAGTAACCGATCCCTCGCATTGGCGAACTATTTGAGCAGCTTATGTTAGTTGTATGTATGCCCTAGAGGCCAGTATTGTACAGATGATGTATATTATATTGGATGCTTGGACATATATAGAGAGGACTTTCTTGCTCGATATGATAGTATACTATCTGGTTGCTCTTTATCTTAACATGTATACTTGTCTCTTGATACTGTCTTATAGTTACATGTTGGTAAAGCCCTTAGGATGTGTACTTGACTACCTGGACTATGATGCGGATCATACTAGTGGGGACATGGTAGTCTATAAGTACATCCTTTAAGGTCTATAGTCGTGGGTGTATCGAGACGGGGCATCGATATACCAGTGTAGACTAGCGTATACCTTCTCGACCCATATAGATGGGCGATGGATGATCCCATATCCATTGGTGTTTGACATCAGAGATGATATACGGGTGCTCAGTGGAGACTGGGTACACTGGACGGACTCGCCGAGAACTCCCAGATGGTATTATACCTCACGTCAGATGGCAGTTCTCTGGTGACACTTGTGCAGGTTAGTCTGTAGACCCGAGATCGTCATAGAGTCTTGTGTGATTCCCACTGTGCTTTGATTTCCACCTTACCACGTCCAAGAGGGCGTGCAAAACGGTAGTTTTTGGGTGCAGTCCCGAGTCATATGGAGGCGATGAGCGATAGGAGGGGTTTCGTCTCTCCCGGTATTGGGGGTTGATGTTGCGCTGTGCTCGATTGGCCATAACAGGGAAGTCTCTGGCCAGGGCTGAGTTAGAGATTTACTGGTAAGTGTTACCAGTAGTTTCTTGACCCGTTATGAGCCTCACATTGGCACGACTTTTCGGTTATTGGGGTCTGACGTTTACCACCCCTAGACTTGATATGCGACATATCAGACGAGGAGACCGGACTGTACGGGAAGTGTTACCGGCAGGCTTTTACAGGAGTTGGAGCGGGCTTGCTTGCTGATCTTCTGATCGCTCAATACCCGGGTAGCCATTACGTCCAGCTAGTACCGCTGACGGCTTGTGGGTGCGTGATGTGATCATCACCTACTGCCGGCGTATTGACGAGTCTTTAGAGTCCTACATAGAGGTTTTACTGGCTTAGGCAAAACGAAATAAGAGAGCATATGTGATATGTGCGGGACCGAGAATAATGCGTGTATGTGATACCGTATTCTATTCTCGCGACTTTTTGTATCGGTCGGTTATATATGATATAGCCGGGTTATCGAATCAAGTGTTGATTCGATAAATTGATACAATCGATGTTAGTCGGTTATATGAGATATGACCGGATTATTAAGTCAAGTGTTGATTTAATAATTTATTGTATAATTGTATATTGGATATACTAATTTACATTAACTAACATTTGTTCACTTAAGGGTTTTTCTCACATGAGCACAACTTTAATGTATATATGATATATATTAAAAATGTGTTTTCTTTTTGTATCATGGTTGATGATACACATGACTAGGGTGTGCTAGACATACACCATACTATTTTAAATGGTGGTTAATATTTATTTAAGGTAATTACAAATTAGTGGAGCTTAGGTCATAAGCATGAAGCTTGTAGAAGCTTGTGGATGCTTTGACAAAGTTCACTAAATTTGTTTTACTTTAGATTTTTATTAACCTAACCATTTTGAATTAGCTAGGGTTATGTCTCTATATGAGTTAGTATATGATACTCACTCACCGTGGTTAGCTTTCTCACTTGATCATTATCCTCATCTCTTTCTTTTGTTCATCTTCTTCTTCATTGTTAAAAAGAAAAAGCTTGCTAGGGTTTGATAAAAAAAGTGAGAAAGATTGTGAGAAATAAAATTCTAAAGAGAACCCACTTCCTATTTCTCCATCCTCTACTAGAGTAGCACTTTATTTTCGGGTGTTTGCTTCACTAATTCTCAAGTTAGTGAAGTAGAATCTTGAGTTGGCATCCCTCGACATAGATCATCTTCGGCCTCGAAGACTTCAAGCAAGGACGCGTCTTTCGCTTCGTGAAGCCATGCAAAGGTCCGGGAGAACCACGATCGCAGCGAAGGGACTTCAACAAGGAGCTATATAAGTGAAGGACCGATCTACAAAGGTTGTATTTCGTATTCACTTAGTCGTAAACGTAGTTTACTAGCATATAAAACCCTAATTTTCTAGCAACGATCTTGTTTAGGGTTATTCGGCACGGTTAAAATTTGAAACGGGCATGGATGATGCATTGTAGAACCTTATTAGAGTGCCTAGTAACCCTACAGTGGTATCAAAGCCTAGCTAGAGCATTAGGCGATGTGTTAACGAAGTTAAAACTCCGAACGAACCCGAATACGTCAATTTAACCCCCTCTCTGTACAATTTCTAAAAATGTGATTTTTTCTGAATTAAAAATGCCTAAAAAAATCAGTAGGGAATTCTAAGAGTTACCATAAAATTCGAGATCATAATTCCATACAACCACCGCGGAACCGCGGCACTAACCCACTATTTGCGGCGGTTCCGCGGCAGGGAAAGTGAATCATGAATATTATATTATGCAGTAACCTCCGTAGCTATTCCTATATTTTTCTGGGTATTTTTAAACTGACTCAAGTGTTGAGTATTTTGGGGTTTATTTTGTAATCGTCGATTCGATCGGAGAATTTAATTTTGTTATGTTATTCCGGATAATTTAGAAAGTATTAAAATGTTCGAACGGATATCATTAACTCAATTTTTCCCGGCACGAAAAACATTCAAGTGTTGAATTTTTCTCGGGTTTAAATCTTTCGGAAAAACGTGCATGTGACGCGATGGACCCTCTAGAAGACAACAAACCTTAACTTGATTATGTGACCGTCTTGAACTGCCTTTTGAACCTTAGGGTTTGAGGCAGTACGGCGTGCCACATGTGAGGCGTTGGCTTGACCCTTCTACGGCTGGACCGTTGCTACTGTGACGTATTCTGGAATTTTTGAACTCCACTCAAGTGTTGAGCTATTTAGGAAATCTTAGGTATTTGATTATTCGATCGGAAAGTTTAATACTGTCTATTTATCTGGAATGTGATACAATATGTGGAATTCATACAGTTAGGCATGAAATGCGAAGTATGTGATATTTCGGATTTACGATGTCTAAAGAGATTGTGGATTCCAAATATTGTAGTTTTACACTTTCTTTTCTGCGGCTGTAAGTGTAATATGTGATATCGCCGGTTTCGTTGCTATATGTCAACGACAATTGGGATACGTATATTTACTTACGTTGATGACATGTGATGTTATGTGTTGCTGGAAATGTTATATTGGATCGTCGCGTTCTGAATAGCCGGAGTTTTTTTATGTGAGATGAGAGTTTTTATTTTCATTCATGTAAAATTAAATGTATGTAATATTCTTTTATTGGGGCACTTCCGGGATGAGGTCGATGTCACCATTTGTATATTATTTACTTTTCCGCACTGGGATAGACCCAAGGAGGAGAGCACAAGTAACCGGGTTCTGGAGTCCAGTGGGAGACCAACTCGAGGAGTCGAGTCGGGGTATCCTAACTCTAGAATTGGAAGGGTTGCTTGCCGCTCTCGTAGGGGTCTAGGGGTGTGGGTTTGGCTATTCATCGCGACCGTGGAATCCGTGTTTTATAGAGGTTCAAAATAAAACACGGACGTCCTAGTATATCCAATGTTTCATATGTTTCTTCTGCTGCGATATCTGTGATGTGATCATGTGATGTGATGTGATAAATACTGTATATAGTATATATGATATATTATATAGATGTTACTTATATTTTACACCCGCGCTAGCCCTGTCCCGCTCTGCCGTTAGTTACCTAACCTAACGGTGCACGAGGGGACATCGAGATGAATGCGGATGGCATAAGTGTACGTCGTATTTATCTGTGATGTTTAGGTGTCTTAAATGATGCGACATCATTAATGTGATTAATGAAATAAAAGAAACCTAAAAGATGTTGTAGAATCAAATTTTTCAAAAAGGGTAGCTACAGTTTTACTTTGCATAGCGATATATATGATATATCCCGCACCTTATTGGATGGAGAAAGAGCCGAGATCCCTTCACCGGGAGTGACCTCTTTAGCAAAACTGGAAGATGCTACAACACTCGGTTTGCTTTTGATTGCTTTTGGAGTTTTGCTTTGCATAGTGATATATATGATATATCCTGCACCTTATTCCATAAGGAAAGAGCCGAGATCCCTTCACCGGGAGTGACCTCTTTAACAAAACTAATAAAAGCCTCAAAATCACTCCATTTCAAAATTCACATGATTCTACAACGATATCAAGTTCATTACGCAATAGGTTTTCAGAAAAACCTGTCGTAGCCCTCCGTCATTTCAGATAAGTTGTATATAGTATTCGTGCTGCATTTGTTGGCTTTCGTCAAGGTGTAGTGTGCGGTAGCTATATACTGCTTATCTGCTGCATATGATACGACTGGATTAGGGTAGTCGTACGGCTTTGTTGGCTTTCGTCAAGGGTCGTGCGGGTGGGTTTAATTCAGTCAAGAAATGTACGGGTTGAACTTGACTAGCGGGCTATGGTTTGTTGGCTTTCGTCAAGGTCATAGCACGTTAGGGGCAAAATATTATCGGGAATTTCAAGTGTTGAAATTTGCAATGAGATTGCATACCTTCTATGAGATAGTTGGATCCCGATACCCACTGCGAGTAATTGTTACTCCCGGGAGAGTTTTACACAGGACAATTAGCCGATCAAGTAGGTGTCTAGAAAGGTGTCAACAGGGTTACGCCTCTGGGAAAACGAGGTTTACTTTAATTAGGTCCGTGCGAAAGCACGGGGAACCTCACTCAAAGTACCGACACTGGCCTGGCTGAAAGATTGGCGAAGTTGTAGGGTGTAATTAATCCCGGCTAGTCTTTCCTTTTAAGGTTTGAAGGAAGATTTGATAAAAACAGTGGGAGCCATCCTGATTAGATAAAATAATAACCAATCTGATCTTGCAAGAGCATACGCTAAAGTGTTTTCTTCTCTCTCTCTCCAGGTAGCGACCACATCATGCCTTAATCAAGATAATAATATAGATGTATTGACCGAACTCGCATGTTATACTGTGCTGGGGAACGTTGGTTCCGTTTTTTCTTATAAAAGTTATAAGACTGAACAGGATATAGGGGAATACCAGGATTCCCATGCCACCCGAATGAAGAAAGTACATGTTGATGCATTTTCTTCGGGTATGTTCGTTACAGAGAACTGTTTCTCCATTTGCTCTACGTCCTGGGTATTAGATACCGGGTCAGGATCCCATATATGTAATCAGTTACATGGGCTTAGGAAAGATAGAGAACTTGGAGAAGGTGATAAAGACATAAGGGTTGGAAATGGTGCAATAGTTGCTGCTAAAACCGTCGGGGAATATCATCTTGTATTGCCAACTGGTAATACATTGATTCTGAACGAATACTATTACATGCCAAACCTGATATGCAACATTATATCGGTTTCTTTGTTGAGTAAAGAGAGATATAATTTTGTATTACAGGATAATGTTATGAACATTTTCCTTAACCAAAAGTTGGTTGGATCAGGTACGTTGTGCAATGGCATTTATGTTCTAAATCAATCAACAATTCTGAGCATAACAAACACACACAAGAGGAAGAGTTCAGAACTGAACGAATCCTTCTTATGGCATTGTAGACTGGGTCGCATCAATGCGACACGACTAGCTAAGTTGCATAAGAATGGATATTTGAAACCGTTCGAATTTTCATCTTATGACACTTGCCAGTCATGTCTCAAAGGCAAGATGACCAAAACTCCGTTTACGGGACACGGAGAAAGAGTTATAGAACTCTTGGGACTGATACATAGTGATGTATGCGGTCCCATGTCTACACATGCCAGGGATGGTTCTTCATACTTCATTACATTCACTGACGATCTCTCAAGATACGGACATGTGTTCTTAATAAGACACCAGTCTGAAGCTTTTGAGAAATTTAGAGAATATAAACAAGAAGTCGAGAACCAAACCGGAAAAAGTATTAAAATCCTACGATTTGATCGAGAAGGTGAATACTTGAGCAATGAATTCCTGGACCTCCTAAAAGAGAATAGGATTCTCTCTCATCTGACTCCTCTATATACACCACAGCAAACGGTGTATCAGAACGGAGGAACCGCACCCTATTAGATATGGTACGCTCTATGATGAGCACAGCTGAGTTACCTATTTCCTTCTGGGGGTATGCGCTAGAGACAGCCATACATCTATTGAATATGACCCCCACCAAATCTGTGCCTACCACTCCATATGAGATATGGAAAGGAAAGATACCATGTCTTAACTATATAAAGATATGGGGTTGTCCAGCTATGTCAAACGACAAAATCCAGACAAACTCGAGGCACGGTCTGTTCTATGCAAATTTGTAGGATATCCCAAGAATTCACAAGGGTATATCTTCTACCACACTGAGGAACAAAGGGTGTTTGTTTCTCGGCATGCCACCATTTTAGAAAAGGAATTTCTTGCAAAAGAGATTACTGGTCATGAGGTAGAACTGAAAGAGGTTCCAGCTACAAAAGCTGCAACAGAAGATTTAGTGGAACCAGAGAATTCGGTAGTTCCCAACAAACCTCAGCCTCTCCGCCGATCTAGTAGGGTTCCTCACCCACCTGAGAGATACTACGGTTTTCTCATGGATGGTGGGAGCGAGGATTGCATCATGGTTGATGATGACCCAACTAGCTTCGAGCAGGCCATCACGAGTGGGGACTCAGTGAAATGGCTGAATGTAATGCGGTCTGAGATGGAATCCATGTACACCAACAAAGTATAGACTTTGGAAGATGCTCCTGAAGGGGTAAAACCCATTGGGAGCAAGTGGATCTTCAAGAAAAAACTTGGTGTAGATGGGAAAGTGGAGACTTTCAAAGCTAGACTTGTTGCAAAGGGTTTTCGTCAAAGACCAGTTGGGGACTATGACGAAACCTTTTCTCCAGTGGTTATGCTTAAATCCAACCGGATCATGCTTGCCATCGCTGCATATCATGACTACGAAATCTGGAAAATGGATGTTAAGACCGCCTTTCTAAACGGTGATTTAGAAGAGTGTGTGTACATGACTCAGCCAGAGGGCTTCGTAGATAGTGGGAGCAGCGGGAAGGTGTGCAAGCTGCTTAAATCCATTTATGGATTAAAGCAAGCATCGCGAAGTTGGAACATCTGCTTTGACGTCGTTATCAAAGAGTTTGATTTCGTCAAAAATGTAGATGAACCTTGTATCTATAAGAAGGTGGCAGAGAGTAAGGTTGTCTTCCTCGTATTGTACGTGGACGACATACTCTTGATAGGAAATGACATTCCTATGCTGCAATCGGTCAAGCTCTTCTTATCACAAAGATTCTCAATGAAAGATCTTGGTGATGCCTCCTGCATATTGGGAATTATGATCTATAGAGATAGATCTAAAAGGATATTTGGATTGTCCCAATCCAGGTACATTGACACCATACTAAAGAGGTTTAGTATGGAAGAATCCAAGCGTGGGAACTTACCCACGATCTCTGGAGTCACTCTCTCCAAAGAGATGTCTCCCAAGACTGATTTGGAGAGAGCTCGCATGCAAGGGATACCCTATGCTTCGGCTGTAGGCTCTATCATGTATGCGATGCTATATACCAGACCCGATGTAGTATACTCACTAAGTGTAGTGAGTAGGTATCAAGCTGATCCTGGAGAGAGTCACTGGACAGCTGTGAAGAGCATTCTCAAGTACTTACGAAGGACTAAAGAGATGCTCTTGGTGTATGGTAACGGAGAACTCCAAGTGGAGTCCTTTACCGATTCGAGCTTCCAGAGTGATAAGGACGACTCTAAGTCGCACTCGGGATTTGTCTTTACCCTCTACGGAGGGACGGTTAGTTGGAAGAGTTCCAAGCAGGAAACCGTGGCAGACTCAACGATGGAGGCTGAATATATCGCTGCCAACGATGCTGCCAAAGAGGCTGTCTGGATCAAGAAGTTCATTACTGAACTTGGAGTGGTTCCATCCATTAAGCATCCAATACCTTTGTATTGTGATAACAATGGAGCGGTGACTTTGGCTAAGGAACCCAGGTCCCATCAGCGATCAAGGCATATTCTGAGGCGGTATCACCTAATCCGGGAGATAGTTGATCGCCGGGAGATCGAGGTCAGGAGGGTTGACACGAAGAACAACACTGCGGATCCACTCACGAAGGCCATTCCCCAGATACAGTTTGAGAGACTCTTCGGGATGCTAGGTATGCGATACTACAACAGCTGGCCCTAGTGCAAGTGGGAGATTGTTAGTTGTATGTATGCCCTAGAGGCCAGTATTGTACAGATGATGTATATTATATTGGATGCTTGGACATATATAGAGAGAACTTTCTTGCTCGATTTGATAGTATGCTATCTGGTTGCTCTTTATCTTAACATGTATACTTGTCTCTTGATACTGTCTTATAGTTACATGTTGGTAAAACCCTTAGGATGTGTACTTGACTACCTGGACTATGATGCGGATCATATTAGTGGGGATATGGTAGTCCATAAGTACATCCTTCAAGGTCCCTAGTCGTGGGTGTATCGAGACGGGGCATCGATATACCAGTGTAGACTAGCGTATACCTTCTCGACCCATATAGATGGGCGATGGATGATCCCATATCCATTGGTGTTTGACATCAGAGATGATATACGGGTGCTCAGTGGAGACTGGGTACACTGGACGGACTCGCCGAGAACTCCCAGATGGTATTATTCCTCACGTCAGATGGCAGTTCTCTGGTGACACTTGTGCAGGTTAGTCTGTAGGCCCGAGATCGTCATAGAGTCTTATGTGATTCCTACTGTGCTTTGATTTCCATCTTACCAGGTCCAAGAGGGCGTGCAAAACGGTGGTTTTTGGGTGCAGTCCCGAGTCACATGGAGGCGATGAGCGATATGAGGGGTTTCATCTCTCCCGGTATTGGGGGTTGATGTTGCGCTGTGCTCGATTGGCCATAACAGGGAAGTCCCTGACCAGGGCTGAGTTAGAGATTTACTGGTAAGTGTTACCAGTAGTTTCTTGACCCGTTATGAGCTTCACATCGGCACGACTTATCGGTTATTGGGGTCTGACGTTTACCACCCCTAGACTTGATATGCGACATATCAGACGAGGAGACTGGACTGTACGGGAAGTGTTACGGGCAGGCTTTTACAGGAGTTGGAGCGGGCTTGCTTGCTGATCTTCTGATCGCTCAATACCCGGGTAGCCGTTACGTCCAGCTAGTACCGCTGACGGCTTGTGGGTGCGTGATGTGATCATCAACTACTGCCGGCGTATTGACGAGTCTTTAGAGTCCTACATAGACGTTTTACTGGCTCAGGCAAAACGAAATAGGAGCGCATATGTGATATGTGCGGGACCGAGAATAATGCGTGTATGTGATACCGTATTCTATTCTCGCGACTTTTTGTATCGGTCGGTTATATATGATATAGCCGGGTTATCGAATCAAGTGTTGATTCGATAAGTCGATACAATGGATTTTAGTCGGTTATATGAGATATGACCGGATTATTAAGTCAAGTGTTGATTTAATAATTTATTGTATAATTGTATATTGGATATACTAATTTATATTAACTAACATTTGTTCACTTAAGGGTTTTTCTCACATGAGCACAACTTTAATGTATATATGATATATATTAAAAATGTGTTTTCTTTTTGTATCATGGTTGATGATACACATGACTAGGGTGTGCTAGACATACACCATACTATTTTAGATGGTGGTTAATATTTATTTAAGGTAATTACAAATTAGTGGAGCTTAGGTCATAAGCATGAAACTTGTAGAATCTTATGGATGCTTTGACAAAGTCCACTAAATTTGTTTTACTTTAGATTTTTATTAACCTAACCATTTTGAATTAGCTAGGGTTATGTCTCTACATGAGTTAGTATATGATACTCACTCACCATGGTTAGCTTTCTCACTTGATCATTATCCTCATCTCTTTCTTTTGTTCATCTTCTTCTTCATTGTTAAAAAGAAAAAGCTTGCTAGGGTTTGATCAAAAAAGTGAGAAAGATTGTGAGAAATAAAATTCTAAAGAGAACCCACTTCCTATTTCTCTATCCTCTACGAGACTAGCACTTTATTTTAGGGTGTTTGCCTAATTCTCAAGTTAGTGAAGTAGAAGCTTGAGTTGGCATCCCCTCGACGTAGATCATCTTCGGTCTCGAAGACTTCAAGCAAGGACGCGTTTTTCGCCTCGTGAAGCCATGCAAGGGTCCGGGAGAACCACGATCACAGCGAAGGGACTTCAACAAGTTGCTATAGAAGTGAAGGACCGATCTACAAAGTTTGTATTTCGTATTCACTTAGTCGTAAACGTAGTTTACTAGCATATGAAACCCTAATTTTCTAGCAACGATCATGTTTAAGGTTATTTGGCACGGTTAAAATTTGAAACGGGCATGGATGATGCGTTGTAGAACCTTATTAGAGTGCCTAGTAACCCTACATCTTAGTGGCACGAGGGGATTCTCGAAGCTGGACTTGCGGTCCGGATATCATCAGGTCCGAGTGAAAATAGAAGATATTTCCAAGACGGCGTTCCGAACTCGGTATGGAGATTACGAGTACTTAGTGATGCCCTTCGGAGTAACGAATGCACCGGCGATATTCATGGACTTGATGAACCAAATCTTTTCACCATTCTTCGACCTGTTTATTGTGGTGTTCATTGATGATATTCTGGTCTACTCGAAGAGTATTGAAGAGCATGCAGAACATTTGAAGATCGCACTGCAGACACTGAGACAAGAAAAATTATATGCAAAGATGAGCAAGTGCGAGTTTTGGCTGGAAGAAGTAAAGTTTTTGGGGAATGTTGTGTCTGGTGATGGAAACGCCGTTGATCCCGAAAAGATTGCAGCAGTTCGAGATTGGCCAATTCCGAAGAATGTTGCAGAGATAAGAAGCTTTCTTGGACTAGCCGGGTATTACAGAAGGTTCGTGGAGAACTTTGCTCGTCTGGCGGAGCCGTTGACCAAGCTTACGCGCAAGAAGGTACCATTTGTGTGGACGGATAATTGTGCGTCAGCTTTTGAGGCGTTGAAGCAGAGATTGATAACCACTCCTATTCTGACCGTGCCAGACAATTCCGGAGGATTGGTAATTCACAGCGACGCATTTGGAAAAGGATTGGGATGTGTTTTGATGCAGCATGGAAAGGTTATAGCGTATGCATCGAGATAGTTGAAGACCCATGAGAAGAATTACCCAACTCATGACTTGGAGCTTGCGGCTGTGATCTTCGCTTTGAAGATTTGGAGACACTACTTTTTGGGTGAAAGGGTCGAGGTTTTCACCGATCATAAAAGCTTGAAATATGTGTTCACGCAGAAGGAGCTTAATATGAGGCAGCGCAGATGGTTGGAGCTGATGGCTGACTACGATCTCGATCTTAAGTACCATCCGGGGAAAATTAATGTCGTGCCGGATGCGCTCAGTCGGTTACCAGCAATTCAGACGTTGACTGCACAGAAGGAACTCATTGAAGACTTTCGGAGATTTGATTTGGAGGTTGTGCTACCGCGTTCTTTGGGACAGTTGATGCAGCTATAGGTACATTCATCGTTGATCGAGAACATTAAAGCAACGCAATCGCAGGACCCTAGATTGCAAAAGTTCTGAGAACAGGTTGAAGCTGGACTTCGAACTGACTTACTGATCCATGAAGAAGTTCGTTGAGATATGGTAGCCGTTTGTGTGTGCCAAAGGGAGATATTCGCGAAGAGCTTATGAAGGAGGCGCACAGTTCAGCTTATTCCGTACATCTAGGAGGCACGAAGATGTACCGAGATATACGACTGCATTTCTGGTGGGAAGGCATGAAACGGGAGATTGCCCGCTTTGTGGCAAAATGCTTGGTGTGTCAGCAAGTTAAGGCTGAACATCAAAGGGTTGCTGGTTTATTGCAACCACTTCCGATTCCTCAGTGGAAGTGGGAACATGTAACCATGGATTTCGTGACAGCTCTACCGCGGAGTCCAAAAGGCAACAATGCAGTTTGGGTGATTGTTGATCGTTTGACTAAGGCAGCCCATTTCATTCCTTTTCGGGTTGGTCAATCAACAGAAACTTTGGCAGAACAGTACATGCAGGAGATTGTAAGATTGTATGGAGTACCGGTGAGCATTGTGTCCGACTGTGACACTCGGTTCTTATCACACTTTTAGAGGAGCTTACAGGAATGTTTGGGGACTCGATTGAAGTTTAGCACAGCTTATCATCCTCAAACTGATGGCCAGTCGGAGAGAACAATCCAAACTCTTGAAGATATGTTGAGAGCTTGCATGTTGGACTTCAAGGGTTCATGGGAGGATCACCTACATTTAGTGGAGTTTTCTTACAACAACAGTTTCCAGGTGACTATTCAGATGGCTCCATTCGAAGCTTTGTATGGTCGCAAGTGTCGTTCGCCTGTTTGTTGGGACGATGTCGGTGAACGAAGATTGTTGTGACCAGAGTTGGTTGTGCAGACAGTTGAGAAAGTTAACGCTATCCGGAATCATAGGAAAGCAGCACAAGACCGACAGAAGAGTTAGGCAGATACGTCGAGAAGACCTCTAGAGTTCGCCGTGGGTGATTTGGTATTCTTAAAAATATCACCGACTAGAGGGGTGATTCGTTTCGGAAGTCGGGAAAAGCTCAGTCCTCGATTCGTCGGACCTTTCAAAATTTTGAAGCGTGTTGGTGAGGTAGCGTATCGATTGGCGTTATCGCAATCCTTGGCGAATGTTCATGACGTGTTTCACGTATCTCAACTCCGTAAGAATGTTCGAGATGAAACACATGTGTTGGATCATTCGGAGCTGACTGTACGAGAAGACTTGATTTTTGAGGAGCGACCGATTGCGATTGTGGATCGAAGGGAAAAGGTTCTTAAGAACAAGGTTATCCCTCTTGTACTTGTTTCTTGGGGTAATCGCTCACATGGAGAGTCAACTTGGGAATGAGAAAATGAAATCCGGCAGATGTTTCCCCATCTTTTCTTGTAATTTGTTGGTTGTTTATCCTTTTTGTGTTCTTGGAATTTCGAGGACGAAATTCTTTTGTAGTTGGGTATAATGTAACAACCGAGTTCAATTATACCAATTTCTGTTGCCGTATGTGTTGTTTGTGGTGTTTATTTCATTTACCATATTTGGTTGTGAATGGTAGTTTACTTTATATTCGAACCACTTGCTTGAGCTCGTTGTTTCATAGTTATAGAATACCCTAACATCACATATTTTTCATATAACAATTTAAGTCACTTAAAATAATTTAAAAATACATGACATGGCCCGCATGATACCCCTAACCCCGTGGTAGCGTCCTTGCATCGTGTTCTCGTCCCGTTCAGTGAAACGGACGTATTTGGATGGTTACGCGCACGTACGTGCATCCGTTCTTGGGGTTATGCATTTCTGTTACATAATCCTTCATTTCAATTTTTGGAACTTAAAAATAATTTTCGTATTTCAAATCCAAAACTTTGGACCCGACCTGGGTGCATTTCTGAATTATTTTTATCCCACCAAATTCTAATTATTTTAAATATTTTTAAAATTCATTTAATATTTTTAACAGCTAAGATTTGCTCAGATAACAGAAGAAAATATTCTTAACGATTTAAAATCCTTTTAAAATTTCTCCCCAACCAATCCCAACCTTCCCTTTTTACTACTGCCCCCCACCACCGAGCCTCTCTCTCTTCTATCTCTTTCTTTTTCCCATAACCAATCAGAAACTTTCTTTTTAATTCACCGGGCCCCACGTCTCTCTCTCTCTCTCTCTCTCTTTCTCCCCCCCAAAATCTTTCTCCTTTTCTTTCTCTCTCCCCGAGCGCAGTTCTTTCTCTCTCTCTCCTCTCGCGCCTCTCTATCTCTTCTCGCGATTACTGTTGGTTCCTCGAGTCGCGTCACCACCGCGTGGATCCCGTCACCTCCATTCTGCATCTCCTCTTCTTCCTCTCTTTTAAAACCCGAGCTCGCCTCCTTCAACCCATAGCCCCTCACCTCCTCCATCAACCCTAACCCTATTTCCTCGTCTTCTCAACCCTCTTCGACACCCTCCTTATCCTCTCGTCACCTTCATCTCCATCACCTCCTTCTTCTTCCCTCTTCCCGAGCCCACTGCATCCTGCACACACCCACAGAACCCTAAAACCCAACGTCACCGGTCGTCGCCGACGACCCCAGACTCACACCCACCATCATCACTATCTCATTTCCTTCCTCTCCTCTACATCATCACCTTACCAAGACCCTGCAACAAACCCCAGCAACCAAACCCTATCCGAACCCTCACGGCCAACCCTATCGCCGGAGCTCCGCCGATCCTCACCGTTGACGCCGCCACCCCTCTGCAATCCAGTGAGTAAGCCTCTCTCCTCAATCTTCTCTGTTCTCTTTCATTCTTCTTTTTTCCCTCCATGCATTTTTCTTCTATCAAATTATTCACTGTGTTTCTTGTTTCCGGAGTCCGACCGTGCGACGATCCCGACGACCCAGCGAGGATATCTGACCCGTGTGATCCCATCGTGCATTGTTTGGACTCATTCCGTGTACCGTGCGCGCATCGCGACTATTCCCGGCGACGCGTAACGTTCCGTATACCGTTTTTTGAATCCGTCGAGGCAAGTAAAACTTGCTACATGCTATCTATATGTTTATATAACTATTTGTGTGCATATTTAACCTATAGACCGAATCTAAAGTTACATGTTCCAAGTTAACAGTTCGATGTTCCGTTTATATCTTTTACATTCAGAACTTGAAACATACCCGTTGCATTTTAATTTACTATACCTAGTAACCACATCTGTATTTTAAATCACATAATAACTATTTACATAGTCTATGATACCCTTTTATAGTTTTACCCTATTGGACACCCGTGTGCATCTTTAACCTGATTTAGATACATGTGCATCCCTAGATCTTTTAACCCATAATAACGAGATTTTAACAATCCATATTTGTTTAAGTTTATGATACTTAATGTTGGAACCATAACCCTAACTCTAATCGATAACCGTACATCCAAATAGTTTAATCTGTACCTATTTGCATATCATATTACATGTTCCAGTTTATTTTTCTATTAGTACCCATGCTTGTTTTGTATACCCATGGTTATGCTAGTTTAATTATGAGCACCCACTTGACATCTTGTGCACCCTGATATGACTTGTTACACCTATTACTTGACACGACATGGTACCGTGCAACTCTTGACATGACATACACCTATATACATTACTTGACCTGACCTGATGTACCATGGCTTTACCTGTTACCTGATCTTGTGTCTAATGCCAACAAACCTGACCTGTTGTCCTTACGGACCGTTCCTGTTGTCTATCCAGACAAACCTGCACCTGCCTGATCCTGTATTGGCATTAGCTCTAGATTATTTAATACATGACTTGACCATATATAACTTGGGGGTATGGGAAAATCAATGGTGAAACCTGACTTGTAACTCGACAGTTCGCTACCTTTACCGATCAGTTTTAGAGGCTAGGACAGCCTTAGGATGATGTTGCTGACATCATCCATCGTTATCCACTACCTTTTTAGAGGCTAGGCCAGCCTTGGGATGATGCTGCAGACATCATTCATCATTACCCTTTTTCTTTTAGTGCCTAGCGACATGTCTCGGTTTCAGCCCGAGAATCTTCACCGTGATCCCGGGCACGCACGGGATACTATTGAGTTACATCGATGATTCATCAAATTGATTTCAAAGACTTGAGAGTAGTTAACCCAATAGACCAGTTTAGAGTACTCACTGCACACTACCTTTCACTGCCTTGATTTATATTGCTGATACACCTGCTTTATCATTTATGATCATACTTGCATGTCTTGCTACTCTGTTTATATATTACTGCTTGATGTTATGACGCGCTGACGTCTGGGTTTTGAATGGCCCAGATTCCTTACCCTTGCTGCAGTCCGAGCAGGAGTACTTCAGTCAGCAGGCTGAGCAGTGAGGACTCGCTAGTAGTTAGTTCATTTACTTTCAGTATTATTTCATTTCTGATGTGAGCCCGCATTATGGGACACACATTCCAGTTATTCTTGTATTGGATCTTTCGCTTCCGCATTATTTTATTCTTGACTCATTTATTTTTGGCTTATGGACATGTGTTAGATAGTTTATTATTGTTCTTGATATCTCTACAGCCGTAATGTGACCGTGGATGGATACTTCCTACCCACAGGTAGCATGGTTGGCTATGTCACGTGCCCATCTTAGCGTACTCTGGGAAGCGGGGCGTGACAGAGGTGCCAACCGACATACCCTCAGCAAGTGATCTCCACCTCGACTTCGGGGCCATAAGGATGCCGACCTTACACCGGCCTTTGTACACTTGACAAATAATTGGGTTTAACTCGACCCGCGATCGCCAAGTAAAGGATCGGTCGCCGACCTAGCGCTCATCGGGCGAGCAAAATGAAAACATTATCGCGAAATGGAAACATTGCCACAAAAATTGATGCAGAAGGACCTTTATTCACAACTCGGGAGTCTTTACAAAGGTATTGTGGGCTCCTCAGCCTTACAAAATCGCCCGAAGGCTTACAAAATTCGAAGACGAAAACAAAAAAATATAAAAAAGAAGGCAGGGAGATTCATGCCTCGGGGCCGGGAAGGAACTCGACGTGCTCCGAGGCAGCGTCGGGAGCCGGGGTTGCGGCTTGAGGGTCGGTGCCCACAGCAGGAACTTCGGCACTGGAAGCCAGGGTGATCGCCTTATCCCCAACACCCCTACCAGGGGCCTTCCCCCTGGCGGCGTGATCAGTCGAAAATAATGTATATTTTAGCCGGCAATTTCCCTAACATTTGCACTCATTTAGAAGTGTTCGGCATTCATATTCTACATATTAGCAAATCAGTCGTTAAATATCAGATTTCATGTATTAGACTTTTAAACCGACACTTTAAGGGAAATTAACCGCATTTCATGGCATCGCATCATTTCTGTATTTGCGCAACACTTGTCTTGAGTCTGTGCAGGAAATACGGAAGAAAAGCAAAAAGAGTTGATCAAAAATACGCCAACTAAATCATTTCAGATCTGGTAGCAATTCAGATGGAGAAATACAAATCAATACATTAAAAGAAGGCCCATGAGACATCCCAAGACTGTACCAGAAATATCAAATCCCAAGGCCCACAGGTAGCCGCGGATCCGCGGCGGGAGCTTGCTTATGCCGCGGATCCGCCGCTCGCTTGACACGTCATCAGCTAATTTTCAGTGTACAATTCTCATATCAGGGCCCACATCTCATTGTGACACGTTAAATTCCAGAATTCTCCAGAAGCTACTGCCAGATCAGCAAAGAAGATTAAGCAAGGCTAATCATAATTAAGCTCCTAATTAATCCTCTTCTAGAAGCTCCCTCCTAACTAATCACATCTAGAAGCTTCTCCCCTAACTAACTTTTGGAGGGAAATTTGAATTTCTTCAACAAACTTTAGGAGGGAAACTTAGAATTTGAAATCCTAGATCTAGGGTTTAGATATCTATAAATAGGAACCAAGACCTAGGGTTAAAGGCTAATCAATAACCATTGGTTCATTCTACACCATCTTCTTCCACAAGTCTAGTGACAAGGCTTGTGCGAAACCCTAACCCTAATTCCACTCCAAATTCAAGATCTTGAGTACCAAATCAAGCGAGAAGCCTTCAACCTTTTAGGAGCCGAGCCGATCTTCAATCGGGCAAGTGATCCAAGCCGATCCGCGATCCACGGAGACGAGCGAAGCCAAATCGACGATCAAGTTCTTCCTCTTGTAGTTCTTGAGCGAATGTAACTAAATTGTTGATATAAATAAAAGGTGAAATTCTTTAATCTTGCTTTCTTTTAATTCTTGCATCATGACTAGATCTCAATTTGTAATTGTTGTTCTTGTTGTGATGTTTGAGTAAAACTCCGCTCGTAAAGGAGTCGAGACGATTGTAGAATGATGATGTAACAAATCTTAATACGATTTTTAAGTCCTACGAGTTTTGTAAACCCTAGCAAGTTCAAGAATCGATGACCTAGTTTCGTAGCGATGCTTTCTTAATTGTGATCGCTCGAAATTAGGGATCTACGATCGTTTCTTGAATTTACTAGAGGCTAGAATGTGAATGATATCGACGAAAGAACAAGGGATAAGATGAAACCCTAGTTTCACAAGAAATCCCTAATTCTCGATCGATCATCATCGATCTAGTATCAATTCATCGAAGGATAAGAATACGTAATTGTAAGATTACATCACATCTATATATCCGATCGATTCCTACGAGCCTCATTTCGATTCTTGATATTTGGTTTGGAAAAATCATCAAACGATCAATTCTTGATTCTATCTTTTTCTTGTTATTAGATCTAGATTTTTCTAATTCTTGAACTTCAATTCTTTAAATCATGAATTGTTTTGTTTTGTTTTCTTTAAAGTTTCGACTCATCTAATTCAAAAGACGAACGATTACACTTTCCCTGTGGACGATCCGCACTCACTTACAATCTACATCCGACACCGTAGTTGATTGCGGTCAAATTATTTTTGGTTGTGATTTCTTTACAATTTCCCAATTACACAAACAAGAATTCTTTTTCAATCAAATGGCTTCCGGTGGCATCCCCCTGTGTCTCACCCTCGAGGGGGTACTCGAGCCGGAGGGCGGCGTCGGGAAACTTCGGCATCAACGCCTTGACGGCGTCGAGGGCATCATGCTAGACGAGGGCCGAGGCGTCAGCAAGGTCGGCGTAGAATTTATTCGACGTCTTGTAGCTCTCCACCGTCTTTGCAGCCCGGAGGTCGGCGCGCCTCATCCCTTCCTTCATCGTCCCGTTTTTTCCCTTTTTAGGATGTCCTGCGTCTTCTTCAGAGTGGCGGCGAGCACCCTGGCATCCTTCAATTCGGCCTCAACGACCTTGTTGGACTCCATCAAAGCTCGGATGGTCTCCCGATAGTTGGCGTTCACCCCCTCCTCGGCAGACACCCGGTCTTCAAGGGCGGCGATCCTCTCCCTCGCCTGACGCAGCTCCCTGCTCAGGCTCTCCTCCCGCGAGGAAGACTTGCCCGCTATCTGCAGCGCCAGGGCGATTTCCTCGTGCTCCACGTTGGCGATGAGGGTGCAGTGCTGGAGGACCTGAGGAAAACGAAAGGAGGGGTTAAAAAGGCATCCGATCCTGCAAACAAAAAGGCTTAATGAAAACCCGAATGGAAGGCGGACACTAACCTGCATGGCCTCCTGAGCTATGGCCGCGATTTGGGCATTGAGGGTCCCCCAGGGGATTCTGCTCCCAGCCGACTGCTCCATCTCGGAGAGCAAACTATCGGCGACAGAAAGCCCCGAGGGCACCTCGTAGCGAAGATCCCTTTCCTGCATGAAAATCGGGGAAGGCGGGGCTCGGGACACCGCCCTCTTGCGCCGATTGAGGGGGGCCACGGGAGGGTCGGCCTCATTTTCCACCTCCACAACCCGGGGTTCTTGCTCCCGAGCATGTTTGCGGCTCTCCCCGTGCCTGGTCTCCGGTGCCCGGGGCGTACCGGAACGCCTAGCCGAAGCGGCCGCCGGTGTGGCCGGACTCGAAGCGGGGCGTGACGAGCCGGCGCCTCCGACCTTCTTTCCCTTCTTCTCAGCCATCGCAGCAAGAAATTTGGAGCGGTCCATCGGTTCTGCAAAGAAGAAAAATACACAAGGAGTTAACGATGCCAGAAAGAATAGAAGAAGAATATGCGAGTCTAAACAGGTCGCTTAGGCTCCTTACTTACCCGCAAACTGAGCGGGACTGAGCCCGGCCCAACTGAGGTCCTGCTCGGACAGCAATACATCGGCCGTTGGACGGGCTCCCATGCTGTCACGCCCCGCTTCCCAAAATACGGAAAACGAGGGATGACTAGGCCAGCCATGCTCCTACGGTCAGGGAATAATCCCGCCGTAGTCACATTTCGGCTTCTAGCATTACATGGTAATCAGTAAACAAAGCACAGAATTAAAGGAAATACATCACTAAAATATTACATCAATGTTCATTGTCCACAATTTACAAATAAACAAGAAAAGAACTACTAACCGAGTTCGAATACAAGATCTCTTTAGGGAAAGCAGAAAAGAAGGAAAATGTACTCCAGACTAAATCTCCGCTAGCTCGAAGGGTAAATCCGACTCCTGCGCTGGTTCTTTCTCGAGATCTGAGCATGCATACTCAGGTCTTCAGAGCGACGCAATAGCAAAATAATAATGATAATGACATGAAACAGCCAAATAAGGTAATAACAGTGGAAATAAAATGCGGATAATCACTATATCACTAAATGATGCAAAGTATGATCTGTGTCCCTATCAGTCTCTAAGTCATGTTTGAAATCGAATAGTGGAAAGGAGGATCATGTTTAATGAGGGTCTCGTACATACCCGAGACAACGGCCCACACGCCCGGGACATAACCCTGTCAGCCGGATCGCTAGATCCTTCCTAATATATATAAGAGTCGCTGTTCGAATGATCATCCTCTAAATCACGGTCCTCGCTAAATACGATGCTCTTTCCAATTCGATTTCTCCTTTTTCCCCAGGTTTACACTATTGACGAGTATGGTCTAGTCGTGTACAAGTATGCACCAATAACACGGTTTTGTCACTGTTCACTGTATTAATCACTGTCACGAATCATTCACTTTTTTCCATTGGCGTACTCGACACTCCTAAACCAATACCGTTCACGCACGATAATGCATTGTACACTGAATAATAACGTGCAATATCACTAGGTATATGGCAATTGGGTAAGGTATGTACATTTATGCAGTTAACAAGTCATGTGTAATATGAACTAGTATGCACCTCATGAGCTTACAAAAATTACAGTAAATCATACGTTCAGAATTTAGCAAAATGATACAAAGACGGTAACAAGTAGACTTAGTCTTCAGTTCAGCAAAATTTGTTTCAGTGCAATCGGATTTCTGGTATTCAAGTTGCAGACATTTCAATTTAAGTGCTCGCTGCAGGAAATTCAGTTTCTGAACTAAACGTCCGTTTCGCGGCACAACTTTCACCCAGTTGGGATCAGAATTTAGCGACACTACAGTTGTATGAAATTTAAGGTTTTCAATAGGGTTTCGAATGCACCAGACGTATTCTCAATCACGTCTCTACGTCAGAAGTTATACACTGTTCAACACTAGGGTATCAGTTCTGTTTCTGTTTGGGACTGCTAGACGTCCTGTTCTTTTAAATTGCAGTTTAAATAGTAAACGGCGATAAAAAGGGGTGAAATCACTTGCGTTATTTAGATAACAGATTAATATTCAATTAAGTATAGGGTTCCCCAACATACAAGTTCCGGCAGCAAAATAGTAAGTATTACGAGATAGAAATTAACAGCCGGAGCTGCTCTGGACTGCAGTCCAGAGCCGCTCTCCGAGCCAGTTCTCGCCATATTTTCAGTACAGAAACAATTAAAAACTTTTGTAGGGTTCTAGGTCGTCGAGTCGGATTCGATTTGAGCCCTCGAACGCATCATTTCAATGTGTAAGCAATTAATTATGATTTTAACAAGTTTCAGGTGCGGGAAATTCTCGGTTTTTACGGGTGTAATTGGGGGTGATCGTTTAAGCCAGTAACAATCATATTTTTCAGTCAAATTTCACCACAATGTTCATTGACACACGGGAAAGCATATGCAATCGAGTTCCGTCAGTTTAATGGAATATTTTCGTTCAGATTTTGCATCAAGCACTTGTGTCGTATAAGTTTTCACGAGTTATAAACACGGAATTAATAGGTTTTAGCAATGTAACAGTAATAACTAGCATGTAGCAAATAAGGTACTTGCCTGGAGACGCTTTGGCGACGCACGGCAGCGGCAACGGTACGAACGCGCTACGAACAGCGCGGCTAGGGTTCGTGGCCTCGGCTCGCGTTCGGGTTCGTCGTCGGAGTTGCCCGGGGATGTCTCGCGATTCCTGGAAGCGGAGTGTGATACTGTGGATCTCCTGGGGAATGCTGGGGTCAGCGATGGTCGGCGGTGTCGCTCCGGCGATGGGCAGCAGGGGTGAGGCAGCTTGCTTGGAGTTTTGTGGTTTTAGAGAGAGAGAGAGAGAGAGAGCAGTGGGGGCTCGGGTTGGTGAAGGTGATGATGCTGCAGAGGATGCAGAGGGTCGACGAGGTGGTGGGGAGCTCGTCGGCGAGGAGGGTGCAGGCGAGGCGGTTCTTGCGAGGAGATGGGTTTTGGCGAAGAGCAGTGGGTGTTGAGGTGAAGGCGAGGGCTTTAGGAGGAGGCTAGGGTGCTCGGTGATGAAGGAGGAGGTTGGAGGAGGTTCGCCGGCGAGGGGAGGTTGGTGTGCGGCGAAGGGTCGAGGAGGAGGCTGGGTGCAGTGAAAAAAGGGTAGAGGGGACGAGGGGCTCGGCTTTGTATGGGAGAGAGGGGGATGAGGTCGAGAGGGGGAGTGGGCGCGCGCGCAGTCGAGGAGTGGGGACGTCGGGTCATGGGCAACGAGCGCGGAGACGTGGGTCGGCGTGGGTTGCAACGAGAAAGGAGCGGGAAAAAATTAGAACGTGGGGAGGAAGAAAGGGAGCGGGTCGGGTCGAGTTTCCTGAAGGAGTTGGGCGTGGGTATGGGAATGGGCCCGGGGAAAGGAAATTAGTGGTTTAATTTATTTTGTAGGGGAGTGGGCTGGCTTAGGTTTTTAATTAATATTTTGTTTGGGCCGGGGTTTGTCATGGGCTGGGCATGGTTGGGCCGGGCAAAGGGGTTTAAATGTTTTTGTTTAATAAAATTTGGTTTGTTTTGGGCTGGTTTAAATGGGAAAATGTATATCGGCTGGGGTTTTCGGGTAAATATTTTGCTTTGAAAATTTTATATAGAAACCTAAGCAACTAATTTTCACACAAAAAAATATGAGACAAATAGGATAATACTCGGGGGACAAGGAAAAAATAGAAAGATTTTATTAAGGGAAACGGGGATTTACATCATACCCCCCTTACAAAAATTTCGTCCTCGAAATTTAACAAGGATACAAAGAAACAAAAGTACTAAACAAAGAGATGTGAAAAACGTGCACGGATATCTTCCTCCCGCTCCCAGGTAGATTCTCCTGGGGAACGACTGCCCCAAGACACTCGGACTAACGGAATGACCTTGTTCTTCAGCACTTTCTCTCTGCGGTCGAGGATGGTGGTGGGCTGCTCCTCGTAAGATAGATCGGTACCCAAAGCTAACTCCGAATAGTCCAAAACACGGCTCTCATCCCGAACATAACGCCGCAACTGAGACACGTGGAAAGTATTGTGCACACCAGCTAGCGATGGAGGCAAGGCAAGTCGGTAGGCCACCTCTCCTACTCGCTCTAGCACCTTAAAAGGCCCGATGAAACGGGGACTGAGTTTCCCGCGACCTCCGAATCTGATAACTCCACGGGTAGGGGAAATCTTCAGGAACACGTGATCTCCGACTTCAAATTCTAATGCTCTCCTGCTGGTATCTGCCCAACTCTTTTGTCGATTCTGAGCCGTCTTAATGCGTTGTCTGATCATTTGGACCTTGTCGACTGTCTGAACGATGAGCTCAGGACCCAGTAACCTTCGTTCTCCTACATCATCCCAACAAACTGGGGATCGACACTTCCGCCCGTAAAGTGCTTCGAAAGGGGCCATCTGAATGCTAGCCTGATAACTGTTGTTATAAGAAAACTCGACTAGATGGAGATGGTCTTCCCAGGAACCCTGAAAATCCAACATGCAGGCTCTCAACATATCCTCGAGCGTCTGAATCGTACGCTTGGACTGTCCGTTCGTTTGCGGGTGATAAGCTGTGCTGAACTTGAGGCGGGTACCCAAACTCTCCTGTAAGCTCCTCCAGAAGTGCGAAACGAATCTGGTGTCTCGATCTGACACAATGCTGACCGGGACTCCATGAAGTCGCACTATCTCCTGCATGTACCCCTCTGCCAGTGACTCTGTCGACTGTCCTACTCGGAAAGGTAGGAAGTGTGCAGCTTTCATGAAGCGGTCGACGATAACCCAAATGGCGTTGTTGCCCCTAGGGCTCCGTGGTAAGGCCGTCACGAAATCCATGGTAATATGCTCCCACTTCCATTCTGGTATCGGAAGCGGTTGTAACAGTCCTGTTGTCCTCTGATGTTCCGCCTTCACCTGCTGGAATACCAAGCACCTGGATACGAACCGCGCAATTTCTCGCTTCATCCCGTTCCACCAAAAATGCTGCTTTAGATCTCGATACATCTTTGTACCTCCCTGATGCACAGAATAAGCTGAGCTATGTGCCTCAGCCAGTACCTCTTCTCGAACCTCCCCTTTAGGTACACAGAGTCTGCTACCGAATCTCAGAGAGCTGTCTTCATGTATGATTAAGTCCATTCTCAGCCAGGCTTCTACCTGCGCTCTGAACTTTTGTGATCGAGGATCATCCGCTTGTGCAACCTTGATGTGATCTACAAGGGAAGACTGCACCTGTAGTTGCCAAAATTGACTGAGTGCGCTCGGTGTCACGACTTCAAGCTCGAGTCTCTGAAAGTCCTCAATAATGCTCCTCTGACTGATCAACATCATGACCGCTGGCTTGCGACTGAGAGCATCTGGTACAACATTTACTTTCCCAGGGTGATACTGAAGGTCCAAGTCGTAATCCGCCATCAGTTCTAGCCATTGGCGCTGCCTCATGTTTAGTTCTTTCTGAGTAAAGATGTACTTCAGACTTTTATGATCCGTGTACATTTCAACCTTCTCGCCCAATAGATAGTGCCTCCAAATCTTCAATTCAAAAACTACTGAAGCTAACTCTAAATCATGCGTAGGATAGTTCCTTTCGTGATTTCTCAGCTGTCGAGAGGCGTAAGCAACCACTCGGCCGTGCTGCATCAGAACACATCCTAATTTCTTCCCTGAGGCATCACTATGTATCGCCAAAATACCAGAATCATCTGGTACTGTAAGAATGGGCGCCGTGGTTAACTTCTGCTTCAGTGTCTCAAATGCCCGAGTACACTCCTCTGTCCACGCAAACGGCCCATCCTTCCGTGTCAGCCTCGTCAACGGTTCAGCGATTCTTGAAAAGTCTTGGACGAACCTCCGATAATATCCTGCCAGTCCCAGAAAGCTTCTGATCTTGGCCACTGACTTTGGTGTTGGCCAATCTCTGACATATTCTATCTTTGCCGGGTCCACTGAGATGCCTTCGCCCGAAACAATGTGTCCCAAGAACTAAACCTTGTCGAGCCAGAATTCACACTTGCTCAATTTCGCATACAGCTTCTCTTCCCGAAGAATTTGTAGAATCGTGCGCAAATGCTCAACATGCTCCTCCCGGGGCTTCGAGTAAACAAGTATGTCGTCGATAAATACAACGACAAACGTGTCTAAGTACTTCGCAAACACCCTGTTCATCAAGTCCATGAATATTGCTGGAGCATTGGTAACACCGAACGATATCACAAGGAACTCATAATGTCCGTATCGGGTCCTGAAAGCCGTCTTGCATACATCCTCGGTTGCTACTCTGATATGATGATAGCCAGAACGGAGATCCAACTTCGAAAATACCTTGGCCCCACTTAACTGATCGAATAAGTCGTCGATGCGTGGGATTGGGTACTTGTTCTTTATTGTGACTTTGTTTAGCTCCCGATAATGTATACACATCCGCAGCGATCCATCCTTCTTCTTCACTAACAGAACTGGTGCACCCCACGGTGAAACGCTTGGCCGGATAAAACCCTTCTCCAGGAGTTCTTCGATTTGCTTCTTCAATTCTGCCAACTCAACCGGTGCCATTCTTTACGGGGCCTTGGACACTGGTGCTGTAACTGGAGTCAAATCGATCGCGAATTTCAAGACGCATGGAGGTGGTAGACCTGGTAAATATTTAGGAAACATGTCCAGAAAGTCCCGAACAATCTCTGGGGCTGGGCTCTTATCAATCTCCATAGCTGTCAGCTCCTTTGGCTTGGCTCTATACTTGGCTGGCTCCAAAGATTCGCTTCTGCCTTCGAAAATAAACTTCGGGTGATTGGGAATGCGGAAGATCACATTCCTTGCTCGGCAATCGATAACTGCATGGAAGGTACTCATCCAATCCATCCCGAGAATTGCGTCATAACTACCTGTCCCGATCAAAAGGAAATTCGCATAGAATTCCCTGCCACACACTACAACCAGACAAGATCTACATTCTCGACTAGATACTATCACGCCATTACCCGTATGTATTTCCCAACCCTTGGTTAAAGATTCATGTGGTATGGAGCGTGTATCAATAAAATGCTTAGATATGAAACAGTGCGATGCTCCAGAATCAAATAGTACTCTAGCTGGCATGGAATGTACGAGTAGAATACCTGTGACCACTTCACCTGAAGCCTCTGCCTGCTCGGCGGTCAAGGTGAAAGCCCGTCCCTGACCGCGACCTGTATAGGGTTGCCTCTGCTCCTGTGGTCTCTGCTACTGCTTTCCAGAACCTCCCTGTATCTCTGCTCGCTCGGGGCAACCGCTAATTCTGTGATGACTGGATCCACAAATCAGACACTGTCCCTTGGCGCGGCGACAGTCCTTCTGGGTATGCCCATCTCTGTTGCAGTAGCCGCAAACTACGTTCTTGCTCTGGAGGCGATGCTGGGGCATGAATGGGCGCTTCATCTGTGTCGTTCCAGGCCTGTGAACTGGTATAGCTCCTCGAGAAGGTGCATGGGTGCGTGCTGGAACGACTGGGGGCTTCTTGAACTTGCCGATCAGTTTCTCCTGAATTCGCGCCGCGTTGAGTACCTGTGCAAAAGTCTGCAACTCAAGTGACTCGATCAACTGCTGCAGCTCGAAATCAAGTCCCTGAAAGAAGCGTCTGGCCCTGGTGGCCTCTCAAGCGACCATGTACGGAGCAAATCGGCTCAGACGGTTGAACCCTGCCGCGTATACGTCCACTGGACGGCCATTCTGTTTCAGTAGTATGAATCTTTCTTCCATCTCGGCCTTGGCGGTGGAAGGGAAATAATGGTCCAAGAATCACTCCTTGAATTTGCTCCATTCGATCGGCCTGTCTAGCCTGCTTTCTTCCACTGACCACCATGTACGGGCCTCATCTTCCAACTGGATCTTTATCACATTCACTTTATCTTCCTCTGGTACCCTGCGGCCGTCAGTAAGTTCTCCATATTCACCAGCCATTGCTCGGCCTCAAGTGGTTCGGCTAAGCCCGTAAATGCAGCTGGGTGTAACCTCCGGAAATCTGACACGGTGCCAGCCCTGGAAGAGTAAGCTGGTGGAGTAGTGCCCTCAGGGGCGGTAATGAGTGCGGAGGGTCCTCCTGCAGCGGTAATAGCCCTGATTCCTTCGGCGAGTAGGTCCGTCTTTCTCTCCTGAGATTCTGCAAGAGACGTCAGTGCACTAAGTATCCTCTCCGTGCGGTCCTGAGAACTTGAGTCTGAGGAGTGGTCGTTCGGGGACGTCATGTCGCTGGAAGATATTCAAAAGGATATGATTAGATACAAGGATGAAAATCAGGAATAGTGAAGCGAAAATAATGTAATACGGTGTAGTTAATGTTATCCCTTATTACTAAATACGGCTCTGATACCAACAAAGCCATGTCACGCCCCGCTTCCTAAAATACGGAAAACGAGGGATGACTAGGCCAGCCATGCTCCTACGGTCAGGGAATAATCCCGCCGTAGTCACACTTCGGCTTCTAGCATTACATGGTAATCAGTAAACAAAGCACAGAAGTAAAGGAAATACATCACTAAAATATTACATCAAAGTTCATTGTCCACAATTTAGAAATAAACAAGAAAAGAACTACTAACCAAGTTCGAATACAAGATCTCTTTAAGGAAAGCAGAAAAGAAGGAAAAGGTACTCCAGACTAAATCTCCGCTAGCTCGAAGGGTAAATCCGACTCCTGCGCTGGTTCTTCCTCGAGGTCTAAGCATGCATACTCAGGTCGTCAGAGCGACGCAATAACAAAATAATAATAATGACATGAAACAGGCAAATAAGGTAATAACAGTGGAAGTAAAATGCAGATAATCACTATGTCACTAAATGATGCAAAATATGATCTGTATCCCTATCAGTCTCTAAGTCATGTTTGAAATCGAATAGTGGAAAGGAGGATCATGTTTAATGAGGGTCTCGTACATACCCGAGACAACGGCCCACACGCCCGGGACATAACCCTATCAGCCGGATCGCTAGATCCTACCTAATATACATAAGAGTCGTTGTTCGAATGATCATCCTCTAAATCACGGTCCTCGCTAAATACGATACTCTTTCCACTTCGATTTTCCCTTTTTCCCCAGGTTTACACTATTGACGAGTATGGTCTAGTCGTGTACAAGTATGCACCAATAACACGGTTTTGTCACTGTGTTTCAGGCAAGACGGACCTACAAAGATTTTATTAAGATAAACGGGGATTTACACACGCCGACACTGCCATCGTTTCGGGATTGGACGACCGCCTCACCTCCGGGAAGTAGGCCCTATGGCACTGAACAGGCACAGGCCAATCCTCATCCTCGGGCGGCCCGACAAATAAGAATTTCTCCTTCCATTCATGGATGGAGGAAGGAACTGCCACGACCCCCGACCCGGCCGCCCCTCCCTTGTGTTTTCTAAAGGAAATGTATACCCATCTCGGTTTGTCCTTACGGGTGTCGGGGTGATTTTTATAACAGAGGGAGGAAAGGAGAAGGGCCAGGCTGAAGGGGATTTCTTATAGTCTCAACCGAACTAGGAACCCGAGGAGAATCCTCCACGAGTTGGGCACTAGCTGGCCCGGGGCTAATTGAAAACAGCGCAGCGCCGCACTCACCTCGGGGGAAAAGGACAGACGCATTCCAGCCCAAAAGGCATCCAGGTACAAGGCTAGCTCCTTGCCCCGCACCTGGTCTGCCCTTTCTCCTTCCCTGGCCAAGCGAAGCAAGTAGTTGGGGGGAATGTAGAAACGAGCCCGGATTGTAGTGAGCTCGTCCACATTCCTCAGGAGAGAAGGCGTGTCACGAGCACTCTTGATGTGCGCTTGGGGAACCGTCCCCATCGCGCGGCCCTGGGAAGCAGGTCTAACCCTAACTCCCTGGGGGGATTCCGACTCGGACGAGGCAGAGGAAGAAGCGGCAGAAGACTCCCTAGACTCTACCTCAACTATCTCAACTGACTCCCCAGAAGAAGACATCTAATCTAAGCAAAAGAAGTAGTCCTTCGAGGAAAAGGGAGCAAGAAATCCGACCTAAAGGGAAGAGTGCCGAACTAACACACGCAGTGATGAGGAAATTATAGCGAAGTGTGGACCCTGGGGGGATCCCACCTCTATTTATAGCATTCGACAAGCGCATCCAACGGCGCCGATCGATTCCCGCTAAAACAGACGCTTCGCGTCCGATAGCCATCAACTTTCCACATGTCTCAAGAGCATTGGACGCGTCCCTTCAAGCGCCAAGGACACCGGCGGCCCGTCACGTCAGCCAACCAGCGCCAGACGCGTGGCCTGGCGCCTCAACGAATGTACGATCGAGTCGGCGCTTCCCCTTTAATGCACGATCTCTTCTCTGATCCGCTGACGTCATCAAAAAATATGACTAACTGCCCGGGTATTCGCGTCGACGATGTCTTCAAATAAGAACTTAGCCCGGGTGACCGATCAGACCACTCTCGACCCGACCCATAAATAGGTCGGAATGAGAGTGGGGGGCTAATGATGATGCTCAATACTGAGAACTCCCCAGATCACGACACGTTGCAGATGATGTGTCCTAAGGCTTACGAGAAAGGAGTAAGAACGGTACTGTCCCCGCCGAATAACGGAGACACGACCGCGCAGGTCCGTCTTGCCTGAAATTCAGGGCAGATGCTAATTGGTGCTATCCGTCCACCTCTCCGAAGATGCCTAGTTGATTTATGGCACCATGTATCGAAGGTTTAAACGGATGCGGCTGATATAGCAGACTTCATCAGATTCCCCCTCGTTTGAGGGGTTTTTGATTGTGGGGACGCTCTTCCCTGCAGGCGCAAGCCCCTGCAGTCAGTTAATTACGCTACCGCATCGCGGTAACAACTTTCTCCTTCTCGAGATGGTCACTTCGTGTCGTGGGTGTTTGTTTTATGTTCGGTTGCCCGTGGATTGTATACGGAGACTAAGTTATGTTGTCGCCCGTAGGACGTGGATTAGTCCAAATCCGTATCTTTCTTAGATTTGGGTTTGGGGGGTTGTGTTTAAGGATACGTTAGCCTTATTTGAGGCTAAGATCAACTTAAACGTTTGTTAAGGACACGTTAGTCTAATTTTAGACTAAGATCAACTTAACGGGATCGTTTAGATCCGACAAGAGAGCAATTGGGCTCTATTATTTAGTTTAATGACATTGCAGTCGATAATTAGTTTAAGGATATTACGGTCCATTTTTAGTTTTAAGATATCGCGGTCGAGGTTAAGGACATCATAGTCCCTAAATTTAAGGACCTCACAGTCCGGTGTTAGTTTTAAGACGTCATGGTCGAGGTTAAGGACATCATAGTCCATAAGTTTAAGGACCTCACAGTCCGGTGTTAGTTTTAAGACGTCACGGTCAAGGTTAAGGATATCATAGTCCGTGGATTTAAGGACTCCACAGTCCGACGTTAGTTTTAAAACATCACGGTCAAGATTAAGGACATCATAGTCCATGAGTTTAAGGACCCCACAGTCCGTAGTAATGTGTGGTCGTCGGGACCCATCACCTCTCTGACGACGTTGAAGGATTACAACGACAGATGTCAGAGGAGTAAAGAGATGTACTCTCGAACCGGGTGTAAATTGATTGGAAGAGCAGGTGTGCTCAGTTCAATTTAAATTGAGAACTTATGGCCAGAATTGTGCTAAGTCCAGTTAAAAATGTTTAACATTTTTATTTTTGTTCTGCCTGTTAGGCCTTTGTTTGGGCTTTGCCCTTTTAATAATGCCAAGTATTGGGCTATGACATTTTGTCTGGAATTAAATGCATAGCATTTATCAGAACAAAGTATGTTCTGACAGCGCGCCACATGGCGCATCAGGCGCTTTACGCCAATTAAAGAGCGTATTGTGCTAGCGCACATGAGGTGACACGTGTCGCTTAGCGCTAAGCGCTAGTTTATTAGCGCACTGCGCTTTTAATTTATGAGCGCGCTGCGCCAATTTATGGGTGCGCCAGTGAGTGAACGTGGTGCGCTTGGCGCTGAGCGCCAACCCAAGAGCGCAGTACGCTGTTTTCAGGAGCGCAAAGCGCAAGCTGTGTTTGTGATTGACACGTGGCATGTTTTGGCGCTGAGCGCCGGTCCAAGGAGCGCAAAAGCGCAGTTCAAGAGTGCAAAGCACTTTCCAGTAGCGCAAAACGCATCAGATCAAATTTAAGATCAAAGAACAAGTTTATGTTCTTCAAAGGAGGCCTTGCCTCAAGATCCAAGAACCAAAGTTCTTGTTTTTATTAAAAGGCTCTGTCTTTATAGATCAAAAGATCTGTGAATGAAGTAAAATACTTCTTTTTTATATTTTAAGGATTGGATCGTTTAATCCTTTATATTTAATCAAAGACCTTGGTCATTTTTATAGACCTAAGATCTTTTTAGAAGATGTTTCTTCTTTTTACGAGATGATTTCATCTCTGTTGTTCAAGAATTAATTGTTTTACCTTTAAAGATGAAAAAATGCTCTTCTTTCTTCCAAGGCTTGCCTTTCTTTCTTTTTTTGAGTTCTTCTCAAAGTTTGCAGAGATTTTTTTTATGAGACTTGAAGTCTTGGGGCCTTTATATAGGGCCAATTGATTTGTTAAATCAGTTGAAGAGATCTTTCTCTGATTGATTTGGGAATATTTCCCCACCGTTGGATCATTGATCCTAGAGTTTCTGTTTTACAGAAGGCAATCTTCTTGTTTTCAACAAGATTGGAAAGATCTTTCCAGAACAGAATTTTAATTCTGATTAATTAATAATTTATTATCATTAGATCTTTTGATCTAACGGTGGGGAATTCTTTTAATTCCAACGCTGGCACACTTGGCGTTAGCGCACCTGCGTTTGACACGTGGCGCGTAGCGCAGAACGCAACGTAACTGCGCTAGCACGCCCGTGTTTGACACGCAGAGCGCAGCGCAACTACGCTAGCGCGCCCGTGTTTGACACGTGGCGCGCAGCGCCGGATCTAAAGCGTTGCTTCAACTTTTTAAAATTTGAATTTTGGAACAGAGCTTTGCTTTGATTGGGATGCGCTGCCTAGGGCGCATCGCTCTTGGCGCTGGCGAGTCTGCTTTTGACACGTGGTACGCAGCGCTCGGGATCTGAAGCATTGCTTCAATTTTTGAATTTTGAAATTCAAAACAGTGCTTTGCTCTGATTGGCGGAAACAAATGCCCCCTCACCGTTGCGCTCACGTGGCGCAGACGCGAGTGCAGCAGTGGCAACATCTGAGCCTTTGGATCAACTCAGAAGTTGAGGAGGCGGTTCAGCGCCTATAAATAGGACCTTTTGGTCCTCAGATTATCTTCATCTTCTTCTTAAGAATTTTATTCAGAGCCTTACTCTCTTGTTCAAGAACTTTCAAGAGTTGAACTCTACTAAATTTAGGTAAAATTAAATTAAATTAATTCTAATAAATTAGGGTTTTTACCTATTAACAGAGCCTTGCTCTTCATAGATCTTTTGATCTAAAAAAAACCCTTTAGGGTTTCATTAACAGAGCCTTGCTCTCATGAACCCATAGATCTAAACAGATCTTTTCTTAGGGTTTCTTAGCCCATGAGTCAGAGCTCTGCTCTTTTGATAATATATAGATGTTTTGATCTTTTGATGAAGAACTCTTAAGAGTTTTTTCATGGATCTTTAAGATCTCAGAATTTTAATTCTTAAGAATTAATTTTCATTAATCTTTGATGGATTTTCCATCATCATTACAGAGCTAGGCTCTTTTAAGGAATTTTATTCTCTCGTGACCAGAGTTTGACTAGTGTCACTCTGTTATAGAGCTTTGCTCTGAAAGGAAGATTTTCTCTTTCTCCCGAGGGATTTCTCATTCAATGAGAATATTCTTTGAGGATTTCCTCATTAATTGAAAGTCTCTTCCAATGATGAGGCTGTCTTATTAACTGATGCATTGTTATCTGGATTTTGTGGGTCCTCCTTTGGTCCCCTCTCCACTGCATTGCAGTGTGGTACAAATTTTAAATTACCGAGTGTCGGGATTTTTTTTAAAAATTAAATTATGACACTGATAATTGAATTTCGTTCTTTCCCGCAGGCGACATGTCTGGTGATCTTTCTTTCCCGTTTTTCCGCTCAGAGGGAGGATTCCTTGAAGCACCGGTAGACCGGGAGGTTCTTGCGCTTATTAGGGACTATGACCCGGAATACAAAAACCTTCACCTGTGGAGTAGGTGGTACGACCAAATTATCAAAGGTCGCCAAAGCTTCTCTTGTGCGACGCCATCGGATCCGATCTCATCGATCTCGTATGCAGATATACCCCCGGTGAACTATGTCGTGGAGGTCGTTAATTGAACTTCGGAGGGTCTTCTTCAACCTTCGATTGCTGCCATACCCATGCAGCTGCCGGCAGCTTTGGATATTTTGGGGCGGCGCATATGCCAGGGCAAGTCGCGCCCTTGGGGACAACCCTACAACATCGGGTTGACCCCTCGACATTCGGCCGGGTATTTGCAGTTGGCCAGGTACATTTTGTCAGCGAAGAAGGTGCACCTGCTAAAGATCGGTCTATACCCTGCGGTTTATGCCTCGCTGTTCCAGTACTCTGCTCCTCCGACATGGTGGATTAAGGAGTTCGTAGAGCAATGGAACATCCCCACCCATACCTTCCTTCTTATGGACAGAGAAGTTTCCATCTCTCTAGAAGAATTTGCTGAGATCTCCGGTCTGCCGGTGAGGAGGGAGCACTATGAGGAGCTGCTTCTTCCGGATGAATACGTTTTTGCCACCAAGCCGTTGGTGATGGACCTAATACCAGAGAACGCTATTCAGCACCAGTTTCCGAGTCTGATAAAGGTGCTGAATATGTACGAGAGTCTTTTCTTAGAATCCGGAGGCCGGAGAGTTAGTTTCGCAGACTTCATTGCCCGTTTTCTTCGACCGGAGATTCTATCGCAACGGGGCGAAAAATTTGCCAAGCTTGACGATCCCTTCGGCTTTGGCTTAGATCGTCGACCAGTACTGGAAGATGATAAAAAAGGCTTTTATCTCTCCGATGCCGCAATCATCCCTTTGTCGGAAATCGCTGCTCCGGGTATCGACGAGGAGACTTTCTTTCTCGGGGTTTTGGGACTATGGTTGTGCTGGTTCGCGCTCCCCATGCACCCTCGCTATATGAGGCCGTTCGTCTTCTACCCAGCACATCGAATGGTGGCTGGCATACAATTGGCCATCGGGATTGCTGGGTTGGCCCACTTATACCATGGTCTTAGTGTGGAGGCGGACACAACTGAACCGGGGGTGCAAGCCGCCAATTTACCGATGCACTACTTTACTTCGTGGTTGGAAATACACGTGCTCGGGGTGTTTGGTATTCATAAAAGACCCTCATTTTACAAGAAGTACAGATTCCCGAGAATTATACGGCTGATCGACGCTTCTATCGTGAATTCGCCTCAGCGGGAGGCTAGGGGGTTGCTTCTTCGTCCGTGCACGGTCGAAGCGGGTATATCTTTCATGGACAAGGTCCTGACAATCGGCCAGGAAACTTCCAAGACTGTGCTGGCGTTGCGCGACAATTTCAGGGACGGGGCCTCCGTGTTGAAAGCTCGAGAGATTCTACATCTATACTCCATCAGGCCGGGCTTCCTCGTATTCAGGCAAAATGATGCGGCACTTTTTATGAGATACAACCCCTATCGTTTTGCCCAGCAACTAAGTTATAATCAGGGGGTCCCACTGGAGGCATTTTTGGAAGAGCTTCCGGCCACCAGAGAGGGAATACGGAGTGCACTGCATCACTTTATGCGGTTAAATACGGGCTCCCACTTCTTCATTAGCGAGCCGAGTTGCATTCCAAGGACCCTCAATGTATACGGGGCCTGGTATCAACACGCGATGGGCGCTGTCATCAGAGAAGAGAAGCAGCTGCTGCTCGATCGTAAGAGTGCTCCCCCGCCAGCGATCGCAACGTCCCCTTAAAGCGAAGGACCCATGTCCCTCCTCCACTAAGAGGAGATGCTGTAGTTGAGCCTCTACGTGTGCTAAGTCCCATGCGTGGATTGCCCCGTGATCCTGTGGACGTGCCATCAGCGCCCCATGTTCCCGTGGATACGGTAAACGTGGTTTCACCCGAATCCGGCGTGGGCTCGGATATCGGGACCCGCCGTCCCAAAGTGCCTGCGAAGCGTAAGCTGATTTTGGCTGCGACCGGAGTTCGCGCGCAGAAGAGGAAGAAGAAGTCGATCCTCTCTGCTGACGTGGTATTTGGTCAGGAACCTCATGCTCCTTATAGCGAGGGCTTGAGTGAGTATGGGACCAACGACGGCCTATTTATGCCGCCAGATGACACTGATCTGGCGGCTGCCATCACAGCTTCCGAACGATTGGCAAGGCGCGACGAGTGGTTGGCTAAACTCGCGCAATCAGGTAATCATTAGTTGTATTTTTTTTGTCATTGCATCATACCTCTATCATTGTTTTTGACTAACGCTTTTTCTTCTTTAATAGGCATTTCTACCGAAGAAGCTCTCGCTGCTTCTCTCAAGACTTTCGAGGAGGAGGAACGACTTAGAGCATCCTTAGGCCTTGATACATTTCGGTTCGCTATATTTCTGCTTCCATTTCTTATGAGTAATCTGACCCTCTCTTTGTCTTATCGCAGGGACCACAAGGCCTATCCCGCAAGCTGATGTGGAAATTCTCCCCGGGCCAGATACCGAAGTCCCGGCCTCTTCGGCATTGCCGCAAGAGGCCCTGCTTAAAAAACCGATGATGGAAGCCTTGACGGCTCTGGAGGTAACCTTGAATGCGGACGACGATGCCTTGCTGAAGGAGGCTTCCAAAAGGTCTGTCGTGACAGCCCGGGAGGAAAGGAAGCGCCTGAGGCGCGCAGCAAGGGAACGTAATGCTGCTTTGCCTGCGGGGGCAGGTTCAAGCGCCATTACTCCTGCTGCTATTCCTTCAGAGGAGCTCCCGGTCGCCTTGTCTACTGCTCATAGATGGACGGCCCGTGCAGCTCGGGAAGCCAACGGTAAATCAACCCCAGGTAATGTGTTTTGAGGTTTCATTGTCAAATCTTTAAACTATCAGTTCTTATATATCTTGTCTTGCAGGGCCGAGTCTTACTGAAGGAGTGGCGGCGACCGTTGAGCCTGAGGGGGCGGTGGAAGAGGTAGCTACTGAACCCGAGGAAACGATAGGTGATGTAACCATAGTTGCCGGGCCCAAGATAGTGGCTGACGAGACAGTCACGACTGCTATGCCCGAGATGGCTACCAATGCCGAGCCCGAGGTGGCGACGGGTGAGACGGCTACTACGGCCGAGCCTGAGGCAGCAGTGGACGAAACGGCTGCTACGGACGAGCCTAAGGCAGCGATGGACGAGACGGCTGCGATCGCTGAGCCCGAGGTGGTAGCGGGCGAAACGAGTACGATCGCTGGGCACGAGATGGCCGCTCTTTCTCAAGAGTCGGGCACCGCTCCGATTATCGCTCTCCCTGCCTACGGTTCCCTGGCGTCTCCTGGCGTCGCGACCATGACGACGGCTCCTGTGAAGTCAGGGGATGAGGCGACGGGAGGTGAGACCACCCCAATGGAGGAGGGAGACGCCACCGTTGTATCAAGTGACGCCCTCGTCACGGCTCCGGCTGGCGACTCATCAGGTAAATCTTGGATCACCGCCCTTCTTTCTTTATTCTGCAATCCTTCCTGACAGAGTTTATCTTGTTTCTAACGCAGGTGCGGCTAGTGCTGATGTCGCGTTACCCGAGGCAGCGCCGTCAGTTACCGCTCTGACGGTGACCACTTCTCTACCTTCTCTCGCACCGTCTCAGATGCTGGAAGGTATGGATTTGTGACCCACCGGTCTTATTTCTAGGCTGTATAATTTATGTACTGACATTGCATTATTGTATCTTTGTAGGAGTCCTTTTTCACCACCTGTACCAGGTGCTGCACCCACACTTCTCCTTCTTGTCCGAAATTAGTCTGCCTGCTGGTGTCGATGAGTATTTTCTTTAAACGACGTCCTCTTCTTTAACGGGCAGTCGCATTATTGCTAACTCTTCTTTATATTACTTGTAGCCTTACGAATCGAAGGAGGGGACGAGGCTGTCGTTGCGCCACCAGTACTCCCAGCTCTGCTCCCTGCTGCAGCCGGTATAGTAGACTCTACTTTTTGCGTGTTTTCTTTATTTCCTAAGCCGACATCTAATTATGATCTATTTTGCAGCAATCACATCGACTCCAACCCCGTTCGAGTCTCGTTTTATAATGCCGACAGGATCTTTTCCAGGCGTCCATCATCCAAAGGTGCTGTGACCAGTCTACACATGCTGAGCGAGTATATTAAGGAGTTTGACGCAGAGACTCCCACATCTGTTGCAGATTTTGCCGTAGAGGTTAACCCTATGCTGGCGACGCTTATGAACTTTCATGGTGAGGGCGTCGTTGAGTCTTGGGTTAATCGCTGCAGGGAGATCAAGACTTGCTTGCATGAGCTTGAGCTTAAGCCTCCCACACCTGAGATTCTGGCTATGAGCACTCAACGGGCGGCACGGATCGAGCAGAGCGCTTCTTACTTCCGCCATCTTGAACAAGAAGTGGCTTTAAAGCGAAGGGAATGTAAAGAAACTTCAAGCGAGTCTGCTCGACTGCATGCTGAGGTCGACGCGAACGCTGCCCAGTTGAAAGTTATCTTCGATGGCCTTCTGCAATGTATCTCTAATGGGTTAACATTGAGGCAGAAGTTCGATGTCGTTAAGCGTGATGCACAAGATCGTGAAGCAGCTCAGCGAGCCGTCGAGGAACAACTCTCGTCTTACTTGCAGCAGCGAGCCCAGGTCGAAGCAGAGTTGGCCGCGGCAGCTGATCAGGAAGAGGGGCCGAGGGAAGTGCGCGAGCGGCTGACTGGATTATTGAAAGCGCTTTCCTCTCAATAAAAATTTTGTACCATTTGTAATTTTGAATAAAATGTATTTGTTCTTTTATTCTTTCATATGATGTATTTTGTACCCAATCGAATTCATGAATAAAAGATACACATTCTTCGTAATGTCTTGTGTCATTTCTCTGCTTTCTTCTTTCTTGCTGTGTTGTTTGCTATGTGACTTTAGCAAGTGCGGTCCGTAGATAGCGTATAGTTGTCAGTCTTGGGCTCGTTGTAGAGTGGCGATGGCTTAGAAAACAAGATTATGATCTGTCACCTAAGACTTTTCAACTTTATGAGTCGTGAGGGTCTCATGAAGAATTTTCTCCCTACCGGTCGAGAGGATCCCGTAGGTGTAATTTCTCCTTAAGAATCGTGAGGATTCCTAAGTGTGTTTTCTCTTAAAAGTCGTAAGGATCTCACAAAAGAATTTATTCCCTTACGAGTCGTGAGGACCCGCAAGTGATGGATAAAGTTGTCCTTATCCGCATTTCACGGAGTCAGGGGTTGCTCTGGATGCTTCCCATGGGTTCACTGCCGTGTTTGGCGAGGACCAGGCCCTGCTCTGGACGTTTTCCAGGATACCGTAGTTTAAAGACATCACGGTCGAGGTTAAGGACATCATAGTCCATGAGTTTAAGGACCTCATAGTCCGATATTAGTTTTAAGACATCACGGTCGAGGTTAAGGACATCATAGTCCATGAGTTTAAGGACCTCACAATCCTATGTTAGTTTTAAGACATTACGGTCGAGATTAAGGACATTATAGTCCATGGGTTTAAGGACCCCACAGTCCGTGAAATGTGTGGTTGTCGGGACCCGTCACCTCTTTGAAGACGTTGAGGAATTACAACGACAAATATCAAAGGAGTGAAGAGATGTACCCTTGAACCAAGGTAAAACTAGTAAAAAAAATCAATACGGTTGATTGTTAGTTTTAAGACATCACAGTCGAGGTTAAGGACATCATAGTCCGTGAGTTTAAGGACCTCACAGTCCGATGTTAGTTTTAAGACATCACGATCAAGGTTAAGGACATCATAGTCCGTAGATTTAAGGACTCCACAGTTAGATGTTTGCTCTGGATGCTTCCCACGGGTTCACTGTCGTGTTTGGCGAGGACCAGGCTCCGCTCTGGGTGCTTCACACGGGCTCACTGTCGTGCTCTGCGAGGACCAGGATCCGCTCTGGACGTTTTCCACAGGGTCAGAAGTGACGTTATCCGCGTTCCACGTGACCAGGGATTTTACTCTGGATGCTTCCCATGGGTTCACTGCCGTGTTCGGCGAGGACCAGGCTCCGCTCTGGATGCTTCGCACGGGTTCACTGCCGTGCTCTGCGAGGACCAGGATCTGCTCTGGACGTTTTCCATGGGGTCAGAAGTGACGTTATCCGCGTTCCACGTAACCAGGAATTTTACTCTAGATGCTTCCCACGGGTTCACTGCCGTGTTCGGCGAGGACTAGGCTCCGCTCTGGATGCTTCACACGGGTTCACTATCGTGCTCTGCGAGGACCAGGATCCGCTCTGGATGTTTTCCACGGGGTCAGAAGTGACGTTATCCGCGTTCCACGTAACCAGGAATTTTGCTCTAGATGCTTCCCACGGGTTCACTGCCGTGTTCGGCGAGGACTAGGCTCCGCTTTAGATGCTTCACACGGGTTCACTGCCGTGCTTTGCGAGGACCAGGATCCGCTCTGGATGCTTCACACGGGTTCACTGCCGTGCTCTGCGAGGACCAGGATCCGCTCTGGACGTTTTCCACGGGGTCAGAAGTGACGTTATCCGCGTTCTACTTAACCAGGAATTTTTCTCTAGATGCTTCCCACGGATTCACTGCCGTATTCGGCGAGGACTAGACTCCGCTCTGGATGCTTCACACGGGTTCACTGCCGTGCTCTGCGAGGACCAGGATCCTCTCTGGACGTTTTCCACGGGGTCAGAAGTGACGTTATCCGCGTTCCACGTAACCAGGAATTTGTTGATTATATCCGCATTTCACGGAGTTGGGATTTGACTCTCGGTCATTTGTACACCGCCGAGTCATGGAACTGGGAGTTGCCGCTGTTCCGCTTTGCTTGATGTTGTGTCTGCTGAGACGAATGTTGGGATGATCTCCAGGCTATCTGTGACCCATCGAGATTTGGCTTCTTCTTCTGATGAAACCTGGGGAGGAGGAGTGTGATTCCTTCTTTGTTTGCGCCCCTGGATTGTATACAGAGATTGATGTAACATCACCTGTAGGGCATAAATTTCATTTTTATTTTATTTCTTTCCGCGATGCTCTATCATTTCAGCTTTTATATCGCGAAGGTCGCGATTGCCCCATCATTTCGGCTATTTTTCGCGGTGCCCAATCATTTCGGCTATTTGTTTTATTTTTACTCGCTGCTTTTTATTGCGAGTTGCCCAATAATTTCGGCTATTTCGCATGCATACATTTTTACTTGCTGATTTTGTCGCAAGTTGCCCCATCATTTCGGCTATTTCGTATGCATGCGTGGCCTGCTGGCTTTTTGCTGCAAGTTTGGAATTAGACACCGATTTCGGCATCAGCACCGCTACAACTGAGATATTGCCAGGAGCGAATCATCATTTGCCTCTGTCGATAAAACAAAGGTGGCTTAGCAAACAGGGTTAGGGTCCTGTCGACTAAGGCTTTTGACTTCATAAGCCGTAAGGGTCTCACAAAGGTATTTCTCCCCGCGAGTCGTGAGGACCTCGTAGGTGTGTTTTCTCTTTAGGAATCGTGGGGACTCCTAAGTGTATGTTCTCTTATAAGTCGTAAGGATTTTACAAGAGTGTTTTCCCCTTATAAGTCGAGAGGACTCATAAGGGTTGTTCACCGTGCGAACATGTCCTTAGTCATGGGTGGGACTTAGTTAGGGAAATGTTTATTCGCGTCCCTGGATTGTATACAAGGGTCAGCATTGAGCCGCTTGTAGGGCAGTATTGGAGGTTGTGGGGGCTGCTTAAAAACAGGTTCAGGTCTCTGTAACTTAAGACTTTTGAATCTTATGAGCCGTGAGGGTCCTATAAGAGGGTTCTCCTTACGAGTCGTGAAGATCTCGCAAGTGTAATTTCTTCTTAGGGATCGTGGGGATCCCTAAGTGTGTTGCTCCCTTGTGAGTCGTAAGGATCCCACGCGGGTGATTTCTCCTTACAAGGTCGAGAGGACCTTGCAAGCGTCTTTTAACGAGGTTGTGTCCTTTCCGGTTTTCACAAACACTCGCCGGTAGCCCTGTTGTTTTTACTCACGGAGCCCTTTCGGGTTTTCATCCGTGCCCATTTTGCTTATGGACATACCGTTTTTTCCCTTTTTTTTATTCTTTTTTTTTCCTCTTTTTTTGTGTCAGTTTTGGGATGCTGCAATCCGCCGTAATTTCTCGACATCTCGGTCAACAGCTAGTTTTAGGACATAGTGGTCCGTTGTTAGCTTAAGGACGTTTCGGTCCGTCATTAGTTTAAAGACGTTTCGGTCCGCTGTTAGTTTAAGAACGTTTCGGCCCGTTGTAAAGTCAGTCGGTTACTACTTATAGAGTTTGGGCTTAGGAAGATAGCGAGCGGACATAGTCGTCGTCATCTATCATTGACCTAGGCCGTGACTCGTCAAGCGTAGTACTTCTTCAGGAAGCGCCGTTTATTGGCCTGAAGGGTCTTTCACCATGCATGTCCATGAGTAGATAGGCTCCACCCTGGTAGATCTTGTCTATGATGTACGGGCCTTCATAGTTTGGCTCGAATTTTCCCCGCTTGGCACGATTGGGGATCATAGGTCTTTTGACCACTAGCACGAGTTCGTCTTGGCGGAATGTTCTCGGCCTGGTCAATCTTTCATATGAGCGCATCATCTTTGCTTTATAAGCTTCCAGATTTTGCTGCGCCAGGAGCTAGGTTTCATCAAGGGTATCGAGCTCCTCGAGGCGAAGGTGAGCGTTCTCTTCGTCCGTTAGCTCGTAATGAACTGCCACCCGTAGAGAGGGTAACTCTATCTCGAGGGGAAGTACTGCTTCTGTACCGAATACAAATGCGTACGGCGTTGTGTTCGTGGCCGTCTTGAACGTAGTTCGATATGCCTAGAGAGCTTCTTGCAGTCTCTCGTGCCAGTCTTTCTTATTTCGAGAAACCGTCTTCTTTACGATCTTCGTTAAGATTTTGTTGAAAGCCTCAGCTAGACCGTTAGCTCGGGAATTATAAACTGAGGAGTATCTCCAGTCTATGTTATGTTGTTGTGCGAAGCGGCTGATCTTGTGGCTTCGGTAGGCTGGCCCGTTATCGGAGATGATCCGTCTCGGAGTTTAGAACCGATAAATGACGTGCGTCTTGAAAAAATGGAGGATATTCTTCGTCTTCACTTCCCTCAGCGGTACTGCTTCTGCCCATTTGGAGAAGTAATCAGTTGTCGCCAAAATGAATCGATGTCCTCTGGACGATGCTGGTTCGATGGGGCCGATTATGTCAGCCCCTTACATTTCGAATGGCCAGCTAGCCACTGTTGGATGTAGTGGATTTGGATGCTGATGGATAAAGTCCCCATGGATCTGGCATGAGTGGCATTGCTTTGCATACTTGAGGCAGTCCTGGATCATCGTGGGCCAATAGTAGCCCATCCTTTTAATCTTCAGCTTCATCTTCTGCCCGGCTTGGTGAGAACCGCAGAGTCCGTCGTGAACTTCTTGGACGACTCTTTTCGCCTCTTCAGGTCCCAGGCATCTCAACCACAAAGAATCAAATGATCTCTTGTACAGAGTATCATTGACGAAGGCAAATGATAGGGCTCGCTTCATGAGCTGATGTTTTAAGGACGCATCTTCAGGCGTTCGACGGGATTTGAAGTGGTCTATAAAGACTTCTCTCCAATCCTCAACCTTTTCCTGGTCTTTTATTTGCATAGCCATTTGCTCAGTCGCTCCTTTTTCTTCGGACGACTCCGTAGATATTTCCGCCGGCGCAAGAACTCGACGGCTTTGCACAATGATTCTCATGTCATCGAGGTTCTCATCGGCCAATTCTTTAGCGAGCTTGGCTAATGTATCCGCTTTACTATTTTCCACACGCGGTATACTTTCCAAGGTGTAAGAAGGAATTTGAGTCAGCGGTTGCTGTACTTTCTCGCCGTACTTTACCAACTCTGGTTTGCACGTTTGGTAGTCGCCATTTACTTGACTAACGACCAGTTGGGAGTCTCCGTATATGAGGAGGTTTTCAATTCCCCATGTCGATGGCGATTTCGAGGCCTGCTATCAAAGCTTCATACTCGGCTTCATTGTTTGTCCTTGGTTCTGTTAAGGAGAAGGAAAAGCGCATTATCCCTCCTTGTGGAGTTACGAAGATGAGGCCTACCCCTGATTTGATTATGGGGGTATTCTGTTTGCGTTTCTTCATCGAAGATGCTCCATCGAAGTAAAGTTCCCATCGGGTATCACTTCCGTCGATCGTGTCAAACACATGTTCATCTGGCAGTTCACAATTCAAAGGAGAATTGGCAGGTATTGGATGCTCAGTGAGGAAGTCGGCGATGGCTTGGCCTTTCACTGCCTTAAGAGGCTGATAAGTTATTGAGAACTCCATCAAGAGTAAAGCCCATTTAGCGAGCCGCCCCGTTAATATGGGTTTTGACATCAAATATTTGAGAGGATCCACCTTCGATATAAGACGGAGTTCATGCGCCAATGCATAGTGCCTGAGCTTCGTTATCGCGAAGATCAACGCCAGGCAGTATTTTTCGATGGGAGAATAATTGCTTTCCGCCCCCAGGAGAACTCGACTCAAGTAATAGAGGGCTCTCTCCTTCCCTTGGTCGTTCTCTTATGCCCATAATGCGCCTAAGGAGCTTTCAAGGGCCGTTGTATAAAGAATGAGAGGCTTTCCCTTGACCGGAGCGGCTAGCACCGGCGGATTCTGCAGGTATTGCTTGATTTCGTCCAGTGCGCTTTAGCATTTGTGATCCCAGACGAACGGGGTTCCCTTCTTCATCAGGTGACTGTAAGGGCGGCACTTGCCAGAGAGATTGGCTATAAATCGCCGGATATACGCGAGCTTCCTTTGGAGAGACCGTAACTGCTTGAGAGTCCTTGGCGGGGCCATCTCCATAATTGCCTTGATCTTTGACGGATCTATCTCGATACCTCGGTGTCGGATGATGAATCCTAGGAATTTTCCCGAGGAAACTCCAAATGCGCATTTGAGAGGGTTCATCTTCAATTTGTATTGCCGAAGGCGTTGAAATACGATCTTCAGATGCTCGAGATGTTCCTCGTATGATTTGCTTTTAACCACGAGGTCGTCGATGTAGCATTTGACAATTTCATATATGAGGTCATCGAAGATCTTCGTCATGGCCCTCTGATAGGTGGCACCGGCGTTCTTTAGACCGAAAGGCATTACCTTATAGCAGAATATACCCAAAGGGGTCCGGAAAGCAGTATGCTTCTGGTCTTCGGGATGCATCTTTATTTGATTATATCCTGACGAGCCGTCCATGAAGGAGAAAACTTCGTGAGTGGACGTATTATCTATCATCAGCTCAGTGACCGGTACTGGGAAATCATCCTTCGGGCAGGCTTTATTGAGATCCCGAAAGTCTACGCAGATGCGCACCGTCCCATTCTTCTTCATTACTGGGACGATGTTGGCGATCCAATCTGGATACTGAACTTCTTGGATGAAACTGGAGTCGATTAGCTTCTTGACCTCGGCGTTGATACTCATCTCAAGCTCAAGCCGCATTCTTCTCAGTGCTTGTTTGATTGGCTTAACGTTCGGGGATATCGCCAATTTGTGGACAACAATCTCTGGATCTAGTCCTGGCATCTCGGAATAGTTCCATGCGAAGCAATCTTTATGCTGCATAAGCACGTTTTTTAGTGTAGCTACCCTTTCTTCAGACAGCAACTCACTGACGAATGTCGTTCGCGGGTCACTTGTCGTCCCCAAATTAATTTTCTTGAGATTATCTGCAGTGGTATGTATTCCATCTTCCAGCTCTTTTGGCGCCGGTGGGAACTCTGAGATCACCTCGTCATCGTTGTTTTCGAAGCACCAGGGGAGGTCATCCATATTCTCGGGTTCTTCTTTTGATATCTTTATCATATGACAAGTACGAGCTCGCTTCTACGACCGAGGTTGATCTGGTTCTACTCTCATGGCTTTGGGTTCATGCTTCTGCGGTGGTGTTACCCTCCAACTGCTGGATAGAGCGAATTTTCCAAGCTGATATTGATCTTCGACCCGGTTCTTGAAGGTGAAGCAATCTTCGAGAGGATGTCCTATTGCTCGGCGATAAGAGCAATAGTCTGGGTGAGAGAATTCGCCTGCATGCTCGGGGTGTTTAGACTCCAGAAGTGTAATCATTTGATGTTTTATAGCGAGGTCAAGTATCTTCTTTGTCTTGTCTTGAGGAAAAGAGTATGCTCGACTCATCTTCTTCATAAGGGACAAATTCGGACCACTTGATCCCCGATCGTGTGATTTCTTGGTCCTGCTTTGTCGCTGTCGAACGCCTTTTCCACTCTTTGACTTGTTTCTGCCTCTGCGTCGATCCTTTTGTACGACAGGTGGACAGGGAGGGGCATTTTCATCCATCGCAGCCTGTTGAAGAAGGCGTTCGTCCTGGCTTTCTCGTAGATGGCCATTTCGCGATTATGGTCGTCTCGAACTTTTTGACCAGCTTCCCTTATAAGCTTGTCCATTTGTTCTTCGAACGACGGACTGGGTATTTTCATGTTGGGGGATCTTTCTGGTTCAGGGTTAGCATTCTCCCATTGAGCATCTCCTTCTTCATCAAAGTCATGTACGACATAGCAGTCACGGAGTAGCTCCCGTTTCTTGGACCGAACATATCCAAGCCCGATTGCTTCCATTCTCCCATTGGGCAACTTGCGCTGAGTTCCGGAAACGTTCCAGATCCTGTCATAGAACTTAGCTTTTCGAGCGGTCTGTTTGAAGGGTATCCCTTGGCGCTTCAATAGCCTTTTCAAGCCTTCTGTGTAATATCTAGGCAGGCGAATGGGCTGGAGCCTGTCAAGTGTAGAATTCGCGCCATGCCAAACTTCTTTCTCCACTCTTGTTTCCGTGGATCGGTAGAATAGGATTGCATGTTCGCCTTCTCGCCTGGGAGGGACATAGAACATCTGCAGCTCTTCCACACTGTAGGTATCAAGTGCGTCTAGTTCTTTATGATGTTTGGGCGGAACTATGGCAACTTGCAGACTTTGCTCTTCATCAGCGAATGTTTGTATTGAAGGCCGAGCGGAGAATATAGCATGGACCTCATCTTCTGAGTCACTGCCAAAGGTCAACATGGGAGAGGACGGTCCTGGCTTGTTGTACTGGGGTGGGCCTGGATAAACTATCTCTTTCTCTTCCTCAGTATCACTCCCGAAGACAGGAATGGTCGCGATAGCTTTGTTCTCCAGCTTGCGACATCTCTCTGTGTTCTCGAAATCTGGAAAGAAGTATTTTGCATCTTCGTACTTACGGACTTCATTCACGGAGAATGGGTTCAGCTCTCCCGTTACGGTATACTCGAGACCATCCTTAAAGTATTTCATACACTGATGTTGTGTAGAAGGGATGATGTTGTACTCGTGTAACCAAGGCCGGCCGAGCAAAGCGTTATAGCATGTCTTGGCGTCAATGACGTGAAATTTAATATCTGTGACAAGTAGCCCGAATTGTAATGTCAATATCACAGACCCGAGAGTCCGCGATGACTGGGAGTCAAAACCAGAGATGGTGATTTTATCACGAGCGAGATGCTGGACGCTCATGCAGATTTCCTTCAACACTCGCACGTTGAGAAGATTGACGGAAGACCCATTGTCGACCAGGATTTTGCCTATCTTTATATCGTGGCAGTATCCTGAGACATAGAGGGGACGGTTGTGCTCGCACGTCCCAAGGAGGAGGTCTTCGTCGCCGAAGGTGATATCGGCTGTGTGTACTTCCTCTAGCTCGTCCTTCATCTTCTCTTCGGCGAGAAAAGCTTGGAATTGCTCTGGCTCTTGTAGCGCCTTGATCAGTGAATCTCTCGCTTCTTTGGATAGTAGAAGGGCGTCGATAATACTGAGTTGCGAGGGTAACTTCCTCAAGTGCGCCAGAACGTTATAGTCCACCTAACTCTTCTTTGGCGGGTCCTTGGCGGTCAGTTCTTGCATGACTTGGTCGTCCAGGGCGATATCCTCGGAGACCTTTTCTTTTCCCTTATCTTTTCTACTCGTGGATCCGAGATTCTTTTCTCAAAGCGTGCGATTGCGCAGCTGAATGTTTTCACAGGCCTTCGGTTCCTCCTCCTTTCCCAATATGGATTCTTTAAAGAGAGGGCCAAGAGCCATCTCTTCGTCAGAGTCGCTTCCGAAAGTGAGAATCTGCGATCCCCTGGTGTTGACCATGCGACAGTTACCGGTATTTCTTTCATGCTCCTCAGTCGCACTTCTTTACTCCCGACGAGTTTTGCGTTTCATCCGCTTAAAATGTTGCCGATGAGAAACATATCCCTGCCACCATCTTTTAAAAGCGTCGCACTCTTCGGTAGGGTGCGAAATCTTTCGATGATATAAGCAGTAGCTAGGATGTGTTTCTGCTTCACTGGGAGTGTTTCCTTCGGAGGGCGGTAGCTTCATTCCCATTGATATGGCTTTAGCAAACCTTTTCCTCGTCTTGATCTTATTTTTATCCGCGACGGATGTTCTTTGATTCGACGGGAGTGTCTCCGCTCTTTCGTCTAGTCGCCGGCATTTGGCTCTTTCAAATATGGCCATCTCACGCTCCCGATCGGCTTTACTTTTCAGATGAATTTCATTCAGGAAGGCGTCGATCATTTCGTATGACGGCCATAGAAGTTCCGGCTCGGGACCTTCCCCCAGTCTCTCTGTGCAAGGAGCTTCTTCATCGTCTGTAGACGAGTGAGAGATCACATGACAACTCGCTACATAATCTTCAGATCCATCCGACGAGTTTTCTCCATCATCTTCGTCTTCAAGGACGTGGCCAAGGAACTCTTGAAGCGTGATTGGAGTCCGCGCCTTCTGATTATACTCTTCCAGCGCGTCGATCTGTTTCTGCAGGTCCGTACGCTTGTCGCCAGGCTTCATGGGCTTTTTGGACTTCCTCTTCTTTTTCGAAGATTTCGACGGCTGAGCATGAACGCTTTGGCTATCACCACCAATCTTTTGAGTTGGGCGCGGCTTCAGCATCCCCTCGATGATCTCAAGTTCCAACGGATTCTTCCATCTGATCGCCGGGCATGTCTGGAGATCATTCAGCATCCTTTTCGTCTTGGCCAAAAGAGCCACCTCCCATGGAGTCTCTTCAACAAAAGAGCACGTTGCCCCCGGTGTGTCCGTCTTCTTCGGAGTGTGCGGTTGTGGTAGGTTTACTTTTCACTTCTCAGACAACGCAAACTTGCCTTGTAGGTACTGATCCTCGATCCATCCCTTAAAGACGAAGCAATTTTCGATCGGATGACTTACCGTTTGATGGTAAGGGCAATAATTGGGATTATTCAATTCGCCGGGTTGTGGTGGTCACCTTGGATTTGGCAAATTGATAAGCCTGTTGCGCACCGCCAGCTCGAACAACCTCTTCGTTTTATCCTGCGGGAATGAGTAAGGGCGCTTCATTTTCTCATTGTAATAGCGTCGTCTCTCTTCCAATTGATCTGTTAGCCTTGGAGCACTGGGCTGCTGTTGAGTATTCGCAACGAAGGTCGCCTTCCCCTTATCCTTTTCGTTCCGCGGTTCCAGTTTCGGAGGAAACGGTCTATGACCCATCTGATCCATCTGGGCTAGCTTGTCGATTAAAGCCTGGAATGTGATCGGTTTGAAGAACATCATGAACTGTGAAATAGTTGCATGGGGGTCTAGAGTGCCCACGAACGTGCCCACCGCTGGTGCTTCTTCGATGCGCTGTTCGCACTTCGACCACAGATTTCACCATCGGATTGCATATTGAACCCAAGTTTCGCCCGGCTTTACTCTCGCATTGATCAATGTCGTTATTGGGGTGCATTCACTTGCGCTTGCGAATCGCTGGGTGAACAATAACTCCATTTCTGCGAAAGTTTTGACAGAGTCGTTTAGAAGTTCGGAGTACCACTCAAACGCCGTTTCTGATAAGCTGCCGACGAATTGGCGGAGCAAAAGCTTATCATCGCCCCCGGTGTTGCCGCACAGAGCTCTGAACTGGGCGACATACTGGTGGGGATTGCCTGTCCCCTTGTAGACATGGAATTTCGGGATCGTGTAGCCCGGCGGGTACTTTATCTGATCATACCAGCCTGGATACGGTCGCCCTGTTTTGACAACTTGGTCGGCTGCCTCATTTGCCTGGTGAACTCTTATTTGCTGAGCAATATAGTCATCCAGGGAAGTTGTAACAACTCCAATTTTGTATACCAAAAAAAAAATTTGCTTTAAATATAGTGTATACTTGGAGTATTGATGTTGCTGGAAACAATTTAAATATCTATTTCCTTACAATAATTACAAGAAGGAGCTTGTAGCTCATTGGTAATACCTTGCACTGCTGAACCAAGCCACCAGATTTCGAATCCCATACCCCATATAATTTTTATATCTTTTTGTTTTAATTTTTTTTAGAAGTCAAACGGTCAAACAACCATAACTCACAATTTATTGCGAATTAAAAAAATTAAATTATACCAAAATTCCCCCCAGACCGAACCCGTTCCAACGAGACCCGACTCGGCCGCGACTCGGCCGAGTCGTCAACACGAAAAAAATTCGTGTTGACCTAGTCTCTTCAACTGCATACTCTAAATTTTTTGTACGGTTACCAATTTTCCAATAAATCTCTTTTAAGACAAAATTTAATGAATTTTTAATGTTTTTTATATTTTTTTAAAATATTTTTTAACCCTAACCCTAACCCTAGCCTAGCCCTATATAAAGACCCCTATACTCTACCTTTTCCCTTCACAACTCTAAGTCCACTCTCCCAAATTCTCGAGAACTCGGTACGAAGAGCGAGAAGCGAAGCGCTGCCGAAATCGACGACGGATTCCGGCGACCGGATCAGGACCTTCGCGACGTTTTCAACGAATCGACAACCACCACGACCTCTAGCTTCCTTAGCTTGTCCAAATCGTAAGTCCCACCTTCTTCTATCTCTCTTTTCTTTAAGATAAAAATACGACTTTTTGGAACCCGACGGAAATCGGACAAACCGATTTCCGATTCGGCTTTTCTCTAAATTTCCACTTGTCACCTAATACATATTATCTACCCATATGCTTGTTGACTATTAATCACCCATAAACCAATTTAATCAAACTTTTTCACATGAAATGATAAGTTCTTTGCAAAACCGTACTCTTTTCATAAAAATACCATGAAGTTCATTTTTCTTAGTTTAATTATTTCCCTCACTCCTAAATAGGTTTATCTTGATCACTAAACTTGTAGAACTCAATTTGAATGAAATTTCACACATAAAATGATAACGTTTTCGAATACCGTATTCTTGCGCTATAATACCTTTAAGTTTAACATAGCATGTTTTCCCTTTAAACTTCACCAAAACTTAATATAAGTCACGGGGTAATGACCTACCCCTACACACACTCAATATAACCCTAATTGATAAATATCAAAAAAATACAGAATACGAAATTACAGGACTTTTCACTAAAATACCCTAATCTTTATAATCTTTATTGAAAACTTTAAGTTGTAAACATTTATAAGTAAAATCTTTTAATAAAATGAAAGCACGATTGGTCATGGACATCGATCGTTTATCTAAACTGACTTTGTGGTGTCTAAGCTAGGCAAGTGAGCTTGGGTAACTTTAAAAGGCCCGTCTCACGATTCGTGAGCGGATCCCTCCCTCCTCACTTGTACTTACCTGGCCACAATTGGCGGTGAAGAGGCGATTTGAGGCTTCTAATGACTTATCGTTTAGACCTTAGAAATAGGCTAGTTGGCTTAGGAAACCCTAACAACTAAAATACGGAAAACTATACTCTTTTGCAAATAAATACCTTATATTTATAAAACCGTTTTCCTAAATGAAAAGTATTGTTAAACCTAAGCAAAGCGCCGCTACAACCCATTTTTGGGGAACCTGTTAGGGATAGTACGGTTCATCGTGCACCCGCAGGCTAGTAGTGCGAGATTCAGACCTCCGCAAGGAGCATTCGGTCTCGAAAGGTTTAAAATACAATATTAAGGGAAAATGAGATTTTTTCTAAATAAAATATTTATATTAAATTATTCATGTGTTAATATATATATATTTATCATTTAAACACCTATTTTATCATAATATAAAGTTTCCACTTCTTCCTAAAAAATTCCAAGATTAAAAGTTACGTTAAAATACCATGAATTTCAAATAAAACAATTAATACTTTTATTAGGATATATTCACTAGAATAACACAAATAAAATACACATTCATTATAACAAATAAGACGATTATTAAATACTTGAGGTGTATTTTGAAAACTATACAAAAGTACTTTTTACAGAAAACCCCCTCAAGTTTTACAAATTACAAAAAGGCCCCTAACTAATATTGTCACGCCCCGCTTCCCAGAGTACGCAAGATTTGGGCACGTGACATAGCCAACCATGCTACCTGTGGGTAGGAAGTATCCATCCACAGTCACATTACGGTTGTAAAGATATCAAGAACAGTAAAATAAACTAAACTAATACATGTCCAAATCCATAATAACAAGAATCAAATAACAATAATGCGGAAGCTAATGATCCAATACAATGAATAAACAGTATGTCCCATAATGCGGGCTCACATCTGGAAATGAAATGACATAAATAAACTAAACTCTAAAGAACTCACAGTTCAGCCTGCTGGCTGAAGTACTCCTGCTCGGTCGACGACAAAGGTACGGAATCTGGGCCATGCAAAACCCAGACGTCAGCGCGTCATGATATCAAGTGTATAACATAAATATGGTAATAAACAATGCAAGCATGAACATGAATAAAGCAGTAATAAGAAGTAATAAGCAGGGTAATGTGCAATGGTGACTAAACTGTCCTATCAGGTTTTCTACTCTACAGTCTTTGAAACCAATTGATGAATCGTCGATGTAACTCAATAGTATCCCGTGCGTGCCCGGGACCACGGTCATGATTCTCGGGGCTGAATCCGAGACGTGCCGCTAAGCAGTAAAAGGTAGTAGGATAGATGAGTGATGTCAGCATCAACACTCCGGAGCTGGCCAAGCCCGTAAGACTGATCAGAACAATGTGTCGAACTGTTGAGTTACAAGTCGGTTTCACCTTTGATTTCCCCATACCCCCAAGCTATGTATGTCAGGTCAGGTATTCAGTAGTCAAGGACTAATGCCAACACAAGTCAAGTAAAGGTAGGTCTGTCTGGATCGACAGCAGGAATAGTTAGGTTTGTCGGCATTAGGCATGAGATCAGGTAACAGGTCAGGTTACGTTCAACAGGTAGAGTCGATATGTACAGGGTGTTGTGTCCATTGTATCAGTACATGAGTCAGGTGTATCAAGATCGGTCAATATGGAATGCAATCAGGTATATGATGATGACAGGTATAGTAACAAATAATGAACAGTAGCAGGAAACAGTAAATAGCAAATATTATTCTATGAGAACACAGTGATGTTTGTATTTTCATAATAACCCGGTTCACGCACCTTTGAGGTGCAAGAGCCACAAGATGAAACAATATCGATAGTATACACAATGGAGTTATATGAATTTGAACTAAGCATAATATTTACCTCATGAGTGGCTTAACAAACGAAGTGAGGATGATCTAGCAATTTAGGCAAGGATGTGCCAAATTGGTTAATTAGTTAAGGTGTTGATTAAAAGCATACCGGTTAACTACAAGTAGCAACTACAATGGTTTAACATTACGGATGATTGTAATTGTCATCAAGTCGTGTGGTTATAACAGATAACATGATTATTAAGTTTGTAGCATGTTAAAGCAAGTATTCGGATACTTGCCTCGGCGGTTCCGCAAACCGAAACACGGATGCGATGTCGGCAGAAACTGCGTTCTGGAAGCACGGGCCACGGATCGAGTCCCAACAGAGGTCACTGGAATCACACGGACCAGGGGGCTTCGCTGGAGCGTCGGGTTCGTCAAACGGCACGGTCGGGTTCCGGCAACAACCGAAAATCAAAGTTAGCAACAAGGATACGATACGCCAAAACGACCAGCGGGGGTTGTACCAAAAAGAAAAGAGGAGGAAACTTACAGGGATACACCAAGGGTGCGACCACGGCGGGTTCGACGGCACTGGAACGCCGGCGAGGCCGCGACGGTGGCTGCAGCAAAGGGAAGGGGCCTCGGGTGAGCAGGTAGTGTGCTGCGGCGAGTTGGAGAGGGGTGTGGTCGGCTAGGGTGGTCGAGGGGGAAAGGAGGTGGCGCGGGAGACGTCGACGAGGGTCGTCGGCGCGATTTCCGGCGACCTGGAGATGGTGCAGACGTTGGGTGAAGGGTCGGGTTCACTGTTCCGGCGAGGGGAGGAGGGGGTGACGGCGAGGTCTCGACGAGGAGGGTGCAAGGGGGTCGTGGGAGGCCTCGGCGGTCGGAGTCGACGTCGACGGCGAGGTCGCGAGGGATGGAGGCGTCGGTTGAAGGGTTGCAGGCGCGGGAAGAAGCGGGAGAACGGGAGGAGGAATGTAGGTGGGTGCGGTGGAGGTCGTGGTGGTGAGGGCGGCGACGGCGAGGTCTCGAGGAGTCGGCGACGAGATCGCGAGGGCTAGGGTTAGGGTTGGCGTGGGGTTCTCGTGGTCGCGTGGGTTAAAGAGAGGAGGCGGCTGCAGCTAACAATATATATATGGGAAGAGAGAGAGAGAGAGAGAGAGAGAGTTGATTGAGAGGAGGAGAGAGATTGCGAGAGATTGAGGGAAAGAGAGAGAGAAGGAGGGGGCCCACGAGCTTAGCCTCGTGATTGGCCACAAAAATTTAAAAGGGATTCACAGTTAAAATTTGGAGATAAAATCAGTTAAGGAAATATATATTCGAAAATTTAGTTTAAATATATTAAATTGAAACGGGCCCTTTTTGGCGCGAAATGAAACATTTCCAAATCGAGCCCGGATTGCGCCCAAATGTTCCAAATTCAAATTATAAGATTTTAAGCGGGTTCCAAATTTTGAAAAGAGGTGTTTAATGATTAAAATGCATGCCCCCAAGTCGGACACTTGCACGCGCGCGTAGTCCCCCAAACTTGCCCGTTTAGCCAAACGGAACGGAATCTCGACACGCGGACGCTACCACGCGACTAGTGGCGACGAGTAGGCCAACATGGACATCTTAAATTTTATTTTCGGAGTTAAAATTTGTTATGTGCCAAAATGACTTAACCGGGTAAAATTTAGCAATAAACACCAGAAAATCAGGAAAATTGGAAAGAGCGATAAATAACCCTCAACTAGTAATATACATAGTATTATTGGGCTCGGGTGTTACATCATACCCAACTACAAAAGAATTTCGTCCTCGAAATTCCAAGAATACAAGATAACTAACTACTGGAAAAGATGAGGGAATTTCTGCCGGATCTCGTCTTCTCGCTCCCAAGTAGATTCTCCATGCGATCGGTTACCCCAAGAAACTAGCACAAGAGGGATAACCTTGTTCTTAAGAACCTTTTCTCTTCGATCCTTGATCTCGACTGGTCGCTCCTCAAAAGTCAGGTCTTCTCGTACAGTTAACTCCGAATGATCCAAGACATGAGTCTCATCACGAACATACCTCCGTAGTTGAGACACATGAAACACATCGTGAACTCCTGCTAATGATGGCGGTAATGCCAACCGGTACGATACCTCTCCGACACGCTCCAATATCTCGAAGGGTCCAACGAATCGGGGACTAAGCTTTCCCCGACTTCCAAAGCGAATCACCCCTCTAGTCGGTGATATCTTCAGGAATACCAAATCACCCACGGCGAACTCCAGAGGTCTTCTTGACGTGTCGGCCCAACTCTTCTGTCTGTCTTGAGCTGCCTTCATATGCTTCCTGATGGTATTCACCTTCTCGACTGTCTGTATTACCAAATCTGGTCCTAGTAACCTTCGTTCACCAACATCATCCCAACAAACAGGTGAACGGCACTTACGACCATACAGTGCTTCAAACAGGGCCATCTGAATAGTTGCTTGGAAGCTGTTGTTGTATGAAAACTCCACCAGGTGTAGATGATCTTCCCAAGAACCTTTGAAGTCCAACATGCAAGCCCTCAACATATCTTCAAGGGTCTGGATCGTTCTCTCTGATTGTCCATCAGTCTGGGGATGATAAGCTGTGCTGAACTTCAATCGAGTCCCCAAACTTTCTTGTAAACTCCTCCAAAAATGTGACAAGAACCGAGTGTCCCGATCGGACACGATGCTTACCGGTACTCCATGCAATCTGACAATCTCCTGCATGTACCGCTCTGCCAAAGTCTCCGTAGATTGACCAACCCGGAAAGGAATAAAGTGAGCTGCCTTGGTCAACCGATCGACAATCACCCATACAGCATTGTTGCCCTTTGGACTCCGCGGTAAAGCCGTCACGAAATCCATGGTTATATGTTCCCACTTCCATTGAGGAATCGGAAGTGGTTGCAACAAACCAGCAACCCTTTGATGTTCAGCCTTGACTTGCTGACACACTAAGCACTTAGTCACAAAGCGAGCAATTTCCCGTTTCATACCTTCCCACCAGAAATGCTGTCGAATATCTCGGTACATCTTTGTCCCTCCTGGATGTACAGAGTAAGCTGAACTGTGTGCCTCCTTCATAAGCTCTTCACGCACATCTCCTTTTGGCACACATAGACGGCTACCATATCTCAACGAACCATCCTCATGGATCAGTAGATCGGTTCGTAGTCCGGCTCCAACCTGCTCTCGAAACTTTTGCAGTCTAGGATCCTGCGATTGCGCCGTTTTAATCTTCTCAACTAAGGACGATTGTACTTGTAACTGCATCAACTGTCCTGTAGCACGCGGTAGCACAACCTCCAAGTCAAATCTCCGAAACTCCTCAATGATCTCCCTCTGTGCAGTCAATAACTGAATTGCTGGTAACCGACTTAGCGCATCTGGCACGACGTTAACTTTTCCCGGATGGTACTTAAGATCAAGGTCGTAGTCGGCCATCAGCTCCAACCATCTGCGTTGCCTCATGTTCAACTCCTTCTGAGTGAACACATATTTCAAACTCTTGTGATCCGTAAAGACTTCAACTCTCTTGCCCAGAAGGTAGTGTCTCCAAATCTTCAGGGCGAAGATCACGGCTGCAAGCTCCAAGTCATGAGTCGGATAGTTCTTCTCATGAGTCTTCAGCTGTCTCGATGCGTAAGCGACGACTTTCCCATTCAGCATCAAAACACATCCCAATCCCTTTCCAGATACGTCGCTGTGAATCACCAATCCTTCGGAATTGTCCGGTACGGTTAGGATAGGGGCGGTTATCAACTTCTGCTTCAACGTTTCGAAGGCCAACGCACATCCATCCGTCCAACAAACGGTACCTCCTACGCGTAAGCTTGGTTAACGGCTCAACTAAACGAGCGAAGTTCTCCACAAATCTTCTGTAGTAACCGGCGAGTCCAAGAAAACTTCTTATCCCTGCAACATTCTTTGGAACAGGCCAATCTCGAACTGCTGCTATCTTCTCGGGATCAACGGCGATTCCATCGCCTGACACGACATGCTCCAGGAACTTCACTTCTTCCAGCCAGAATTCGCACTTACTTGTCTTTGCGAATAGTTTCTCTTATCTCCACGTCGGCAGTGCGATCCTTCTTCTTCACTAAAAGAACTGGAGCTTTCCAAGGTGAGTTGCTGCTTCGAATCATCCCTTCTCGAGTAATTCACTCACTTGTTTCTTAACTTCTTCCAATTCCACCGGTGCCATTGGATAATAAGATTTTGATACTGGCGCTGCACCAGGAATAAGGTCAAACGCAAACTCCACATCTCGCTTCGGCGGTAAGCCCGAAATATCTTCAAACACATCCATAATGTTGCGGACGACTGCCGGCTCTTCATCACTCTCCACTACCATAGCCGCAAGAACACTGTTCGTCGGCCTAGCCCTAAACTCGACTGGCTCGACAGAATCTCTTTCTCCAATGAAAGTAAACTTAGGATGTCCGGGAATCTGGAATTACCTTCCTTGCCCTACAGCCAATGTGGGCGTGGAAAGTGCCAGGAAAATCCATCCCCAAGACATCCTCGTAACTGCTCGTATCTATCACCAAGAAGTCCGCAAAAAGCTCCCGTATGCAAACAACAACTGCACAATCTCTACATTCCTTACTAGCTATGATTTTCCCATTCCCAGTGTGTACGTCCCAGAAACTAGACAAGGTCGTGCAGGTGATCGAGTGTGTAGTTATAAATTTGGATGACATAAACAATGGGATGCTCCGAAATTAAGTAATGCCAATGCGGGAAAACCATGAACGAGTAAATTACCTGAAACCACTTCTTCCGATGCCTTAGCTTCTTCCGTTGTCAACACGAACGCTCGAGCCTGCTGTGGTCCTTGGGTAAGCGGTTCCTGTCCTTGGAACGGTCCCTGCGGAGGCTTCTGTGTATCATCCTTTGTGCGAGGCTTCGACGGACAAGCATCAACGGTGTGATCTGCCGCTCCACATCTAAAACAAAGTCCCAGCCTCAAACGACACTCCCTTCGCACATGTCCGGGTTTATGGCAGTATCTACAGATCACGCTGCCCTTCCGATCACCCATACTTGTTTTCTTCATTGGTGCCACGCTGCGCCTGTTCACTGGAATACGTCTACGTACGGACGTGGGGCCCATTGTAAATGCTGGTTCCAGCTCGAGTTGTTCCTTTAGTTTCTCCATCAATCCCCTTATCACTCTTTGCCTGGCGGCTAAGACCGCATGCCCTGGGTCCGTCTCCAAATTCTGACCGGCCATATTCCTGGAAATCAAGTACCCAACATTAGCATGGTGATAGTTTTCGATTATAGGTCAAGGCTAGAACTCCAAGATACTTAAATAGAGTGCCGCATTGTAGCTATGCCGCGGTATCATAGCCGCAATTACTTAACTCCACCCAAGTCGCCTAAGTCCTAGAGATAACAAGAAGTTAGGTTTTCAAGTTTGACAATGCAAAGTAAGTTTGCATGTCGACATGATCTGGAAGAATGATTCAAGGACGGTAAAACGGTCAAGGCGGCAGGACATGTTTCCTAATCACGGGTATTCTGATTCGTGTATCGGGTGCGATACCCAACTACAAAGAATCAACCCAATAAACCTATGGCTCTGATACCATAAAACCATGTCACGCCCCGCTTCCCAGAGTACGCAAGATTTGGGCACGTGACATAGCCAACCATGCTACCTGTGGGTAGGAAGTATCCATCCACAGTCACATTACGGTTGTAAAGATATCAAGAACAGTAAAATAAACTAAACTAATACATGTCCAAATCCATAATAACAAGAATCAAATAACAATAATGCGGAAGCTAATGATCCAATACAATGAATAAACAGTATGTCCCATAATGCGGGCTCACATCTGGAAATGAAATGACATAAATAAACTAAACTCTAAAGAACTCACAGTTCAGCCTGCTGGCTGAAGTACTCCTGCTCGGTCGACGACAAAGGTACGGAATCTGGGCCATGCAAAACCCAGACGTCAGCGCGTCATGATATCAAGTGTATAACATAAATATGGTAATAAACAATGCAAGCATGAACATGAATAAAGCAGTAATAAGAAGTAATAAGCAGGGTAATGTGCAATGGTGACTAAACTGTCCTATCAGGTTTTCTACTCTACAGTCTTTGAAACCAATTGATGAATCGTCGATGTAACTCAATAGTATCCCGTGCGTGCCCGGGACCACGGTCATGATTCTCGGGGCTGAATCCGAGACGTGCCGCTAAGCAGTAAAAGGTAGTAGGATAGATGAGTGATGTCAGCATCAACACTCCGGAGCTGGCCAAGCCCGTAAGACTGATCAGAACAATGTGTCGACTGTTGAGTTACAAGTCGGTTTCACCTTTGATTTCCCCATACCCCCAAGCTATGTATGTCAGGTCAGGTATTCAGTAGTCAAGGACTAATGCCAACACAAGTCAAGTAAAGGTAGGTCTGTCTGGATCGACAGCAGGAATAGTTAGGTTTGTCGGTATTAGGCATGAGATCAGGTAACAGGTCAGGTTACGTTCAACAGGTAGAGTCGATATGTACAGGGTGTTGTGTCCATTGTATCAGTACATGAGTCAGGTGTATCAAGATCGGTCAATATGGAATGCAATCAGGTATATGATGATGACAGGTATAGTAACAAATAATGAACAGTAGCAGGAAACAGTAAATAGCAAATATTATTCTATGAGAACACAGTGATGTTTGTATTTTCATAATAACCCGGTTCACGCACCTTTGAGGTGCAAGAGCCACAAGATGAAACAATATCGATAGTATACACAATGGAGTTATATGAATTTGAACTAAGCATAATATTTACCTCATGAGTGGCTTAACAAACGAAGTGAGGATGATCTAGCAATTTAGGCAAGGATGTGCCAAATTGGTTAATTAGTTAAGGTGTTGATTAAAAGCATACCGGTTAACTACAAGTAGCAACTACAATGGTTTAACATTACGGATGATTGTAATTGTCATCAAGTCGTGTGGTTATAACAGATAACATGATTATTAAGTTTGTAGCATGTTAAAGCAAGTATTCGGATACTTGCCTCGGCGGTTCCGCAAACCGAAACACGGATGCGATGTCGGCAGAAACTGCGTTCTGGAAGCACGGGCCACGGATCGAGTCCCAACAGAGGTCACTGGAATCACACGGACCAGGGGGCTTCGCTGGAGCGTCGGGTTCGTCAAACGGCACGGTCGGGTTCCGGCAACAACCGAAAATCAAAGTTAGCAACAAGGATACGATACGCCAAAACGACCAGCGGGGGTTGTACCAAAAAGAAAAGAGGAGGAAACTTACAGGGATACACCAAGGGTGCGACCACGGCGGGTTCGACGGCACTGGAACGCCGGCGAGGCCGCGACGGTGGCTGCAGCAAAGGGAAGGGGCCTCGGGTGAGCAGGTAGTGTGCTGCGGCGAGTTGGAGAGGGGTGTGGTCGGCTAGGGTGGTCGAGGGGGAAAGGAGGTGGCGCGGGAGACGTCGACGAGGGTCGTCGGCGCGATTTCCGGCGACCTGGAGATGGTGCAGACGTTGGGTGAAGGGTCGGGTTCACTGTTCCGGCGAGGGGAGGAGGGGGTGACGGCGAGGTCTCGACGAGGAGGGTGCAAGGAGGTCGTGGGAGGCCTCGGCGGTCGGAGTCGACGTCGACGGCGAGGTCGCGAGGGATGGAGGCGTCGGTTGAAGGGTTGCAGGCGCGGGAAGAAGCGGGAGAACGGGAGGAGGAATGTAGGTGGGTGCGGTGGAGGTCGTGGTGGTGAGGGCGGCGACGGCGAGGTCTCGAGGAGTCGGCGACGAGATCGCGAGGGCTAGGGTTAGGGTTGGCGTGGGGTTCTCGTGGTCGCGTGGGTTAAAGAGAGGAGGCGGCTGCAGCTAACAATATATATATGGGAAGAGAGAGAGAGAGAGAGAGAGAGTTGATTGAGAGGAGGAGAGAGATTGCGAGAGATTGAGGGAAAGAGAGAGAGAAGGAGGGGGCCCACGAGCTTAGCCTCGTGATTGGCCACAAAAATTTAAAAGGGATTCACAGTTAAAATTTGGAGATAAAATCAGTTAAGGAAATATATATTCGAAAATTTAGTTTAAATATATTAAATTGAAACGGGCCCTTTTTGGCGCGAAATGAAACATTTCCAAATCGAGCCCGGATTGCGCCCAAATGTTCCAAATTCAAATTATAAGATTTTAAGCGGGTTCCAAATTTTGAAAAGAGGTGTTTAATGATTAAAATGCATGCCCCCAAGTCGGACACTTGCACGCGCGCGTAGTCCCCCAAACTTGCCCGTTTAGCCAAACGGAACGGAATCTCGACACGCGGACGCTACCACGCGACTAGTGGCGACGAGTAGGCCAACATGGATATCTTAAATTTCATTTTCGGAGTTAAAATTTGTTATGTGCCAAAATGACTTAACCGGGTAAAATTTAGCAATAAACACCAGAAAATCAGGAAAATTGGAAAGAGCGATAAATAACCCTCAACTAGTAATATACATAGTATTATTGGGCTCGGGTGTTACAAATATTGAACTTCAAATTATCTTTCTTTTAGTCTGACTCGGGTTAGAGTCTGACTATTTCTGACTTGAATACGATGCAAGTCAATCTATATTCTTTAATATTCCAACACAATTTTGAACACATGAAACCCTGAATCCAGTTAACAATATATTCCTTTTGACTGAATCAAACCATGGATATTCATCCATTATCCTGATATTCCATTTACCTGATTACACAGTTGCAACATGTTTACTGATATCATGGTTTTGGTCAGTCACTCAACTTACATATTCCAATACTACAATACTGTTAAAACACTACGGGGTTTAAGGGGTAGATTGGTACGGAAGGTGCTAAAGATGGCACGAGGTGGTCAAATTAAGACACCTAACCTGAATCCTGTTGCTGTTGTACCGTGGCATAACGGTTCCTTGTACTTTCCTTTTGCCCTGATCTCTAGCATATAGAGATCCCCCTCGTATACACTGGCATTCTTCTGTACCAAGCTACAAACAACAGCGTTACACAATGTTTCATAATATCCGACAATATAACACTTTAGAAAATACTGTTACTCTGTCATTCTCATTCTTCTTATTCTTTGGGATTTACCGAGCGACCTGTTCGCTGACGACATTCTATTTCTTTCTTCTTTGAATGTCGTCAGGTGCGTTGGACCAAGCTGAGATCGAGCCCACCGGTGAAGATTTGGAGCAGTTCCAAGAAGACCCAGAGCTCTAGATAATTGTACCTTGTTCTTTCCAGTATTTTTCATTTCTGTTATGCCACTGTTTAGGCATTGCTTTTTCATTCCAGTTGTATTTTCATTTCATGCATTGTACAAAGAATGTTATTAATAAAACTTGCTGTTATTTCAATATCATTTGTCTCTTGTGATTATTTTATATTGCTTAGCTACGCTTAGCGTATGTACTTCTGAGTACATACGTAGCGGACCTCGTCGCGTCCACTTCGCCGTACACTGGGAAGCGGGGAGCGACAGGTTTTGTTGGTGGCCCATGCAGGTCAGAGCTGTATGAATCCCTATCATGCAGTTCTGGTCTGCGTGAACAACCTAAGCAATATAACACAAGAACCAGCAACTAAAACATTCTTCACAATTCATGTACTTTGAATCTTGCAAATTTCTATTCCTTGAATCTTATCATTTCATACATTTGAATCTGTCCTAATCCAAATTTTTCTTCAGGATTATGGATTCCCCGAACAACACCAGCACCAACGTTAACAACACCCCTCCAGCACTACCTCTCACACCAGTTGTTCCGGCACCACCCACTGAGCAAACAATGCTATTTGATGCGATCCGCAGTCTTCTCGAGGGACAGCAACAACTATTGAGCCGTCCTGATAACGATGCACCGGGAGTAAAGCAATTCAGGGCTTTGCACCCAAAGCAGTTCTCTGGTAAAGGAAGCCCTCTTGAAGCGCAAGAATGGGCACAAAGTATCGAAGACGATCTGACAGCAGCTCAAGTGCCAGACCATGCTTGGGTCCGTGTAGCGAAACTACAGCTCACGGATAATGCCCGCAATTGGTGGAAGGCGGAAGAAACCCGTCTAGCACAGCCGATTGAATGGAAGACATTTCGCGAGAAGTTTGATGCGAAATATTTCCCGGTGACTGCCAGGTTCTCTATGGAGCAGCAGTTTATTCATCTACAGCAAGGATCAATGTGGGAGAAATCGGTAGATGAATACGATGCTGAGTTCACTATGTTGAGCCGGTAAGATATGTCACAATAGTTCAATTTTTAAAAATATCACATATCACACAGCTAACACAATCTTTAAACAGATTCGCGGCACACCTGATACCGACGGACGAGATCAGAGCCCGTCGCTTTCAGCAAGGTTTGGACACAGAGATTAAGGCCGCTCTAGCGACAGGAAAGTTTTTGACTCATGAGGAAGCCCTGGAAGCTGCCCGCAGTTATGAGGCAGTCATAAAAGAGAGGGGCAGACCTCAGTCTGTAGGAGTCAAACGCCCTGCCAACCAGATGGCAGGTGGAGCCACGTCCAGACCATCTTTCATGACGAGGCGACCCGGAGTACCAACTCATCGTCCTAGCCCAGCCTTTTGCACTTACTGCAAGAGAACTGGACATATGATGAAGGACTGCCGTCGAGCCAACCGCCTCTGCTTAATCTGCGGTTCAGCCACTCATGATATTGGATCTTGTCCCCAAAGGCAGAACTCAGTTGCTGCACCCAGACCAGCAAATACTTATCAGCAGCGACCAGCTCTTCCGGCACATGCTCCCAGACTTGCACTGCCTGCACCACCTAGGGGACCACAAGTTGCACCACCTCCTCGACAGTTCCATCAAGCTCAAAGGAACGTTCAGAGGAATGCTCCTCAGGCCAGGAGAAATGCTCCTCAGGCCAGGAGGATTGTGCCGAAGCGCCAGGCTTTCATGATGTCTGTGGAAGAAGCTGAGGCCACTGGCCAAGTCATTACTGGTAAACCTTCTTTCTCAAACTTATCTTCAGTCTTGTTTACCTACACACTTTCCCTATACCTAAAACCTATCCCATATACCTTAGGTACAATCCTAGTAGCTTCACTACCTGCACTTGCACTGTTTGATACTGGAGCATCCCACTTCTTTATGTCGCAACGGTTTGTCCGAACCCATGCGATTCCAGTCTCACCGCTTGTATCCGGCTGGAATGTCAGTTCTGGGAATGGTGTTCTAAAGGCAACTATGGGATACAGCATGTGTCCAGTAATCGTCTGCAGTCGAGAGTTTTACGCTGACTTCAAAGTACTGGACATACCAAACTTCGATGTGGTTCTAGGAATGGACTGGCTTGGAACCTTTTATGCTACCATCGACTGTCGTCAAAGGAGGGTAGTATTTGAGATTCCCGATCATCCGGTCTTCTATTTCAAGAGTGGAGATCGTACCCTGGAGCCAAGTACTTACACAGCGAAGCCAAGGGAAGCAGTAGTTGCAGCAGCTCAGGCAGAGGAAGAATCAAGACCAGAGGTAGTTCGAGAGTTCGACGATGTATTCCCTGACGATATATCAGGTTTGCCTCCCGATCGAGCTCTTGAATTCAGTATTGACTTAGTACCAGGAGCACAACCAGTAATCAAAGCACCGTATAGACTAAGTCCGGAAGGATTGAAAGAAGTTCGAACACAGTTGGACGAATTACTGGCGAAAGGATGGATTCGTCCCAGCACTTCAAGTTGGGGAGCACCTGTACTATTGGTGAAGAAGAAGGAAGGTTCATACAGAATGTGCATCGACTATAGGGCCTTGAACGAAGTTACTATAAAGAACAAGTATCCACTCCCGTGCATCGACGATTTGTTCGATCAGCTAAGTGGATCTTGTGTTTTCTCTAAACTAGATCTTCGTTCAGGTTATCATCAAGTGAAGGTCAAGGAGGCTGATATTCACAAAACAGCTTTCAGAACTCGTTATGGACATTACGAATTTCTAGTAATGCCATTTGGAGTGACCAATGCACCAGCAATCTTCATGAACCTTATGAACCAAGTTTTCTGGGAGTATTTAGACAGGTTCGTTGTCATCTTCATCGACGACATCCTGGTATATTCTAAGAATCGGAAAGAGCATGCGGAGCACTTACAAATTGTCCTGGAAACACTTCGACAACATAAGCTTTATGCCAAATACAGCAAGTGCGAGTTTTGGCTAAAACAAGTTGGTTTCCTTGGACACATCGTATCAGGAGAAGGAATTTCTGTGGATCCAGCAAAAGTTTCAGCAGTCAGCGAATGGCCTACGCCAAAATCAGTGAAGGATATTCGGAGTTTCTTGGGTTTAGCTGGATATTACAGAAGATTCATTGAAGGCTTTTCGAAGATAGCAACCCCCCTGACCAAGCTCACACGAAAAGATGAAGAATTTGTGTGGTCAGAAGCATGCGAGCAAGCTTTCGTAGAACTCAAGTCAAGACTGACCTCTGCACCTATTCTCGTCATACCGGATCAGTCTGGAGGATTCGAAGTGCATTGCGATGCATCCGGTAAAGGATTAGGATGTGTTCTACATCAGCACGGTAAGGTTGTGGCTTATGCTTCAAGACAACTGAAGACTCATGAGCGCAATTATCTGACGCATGATCTGGAGTTGGCAGCCGTTATTTTTGCTCTCAATATTTGACGCCACTACTTACTTGGTGAACGAGTGAACATCTACACAGATCATAAAAGTCTGAAGTATGTGTTTACTCAGAAGGAGTTGAATATGCGGCAGAGAAGATGGTTAGAACTTATGGCGGACTTCGACATCAACTTGCAATATCATCCAGGAAAGGTAAACATAGTACCTGATGCTCTTAGTCGCCAACCAGTAGTAATGAATCTCACCGCTCAGTGGAAGCTTCAGCAGGATCTACATCAGATGGAGATCGAACTAGTCATGCCAGGTGATGTTTCAAATTTGATGAATCTGCAAGTTCAATCAAATATTGTCAATCAGATCAAAGCAGCTCAAGCCAGCGATGCTAAGTTGCAAAAGATCAGAGAACAGGTGGAGAATGGACTCAGAACAGATTTCATCATCCATGAAGACGGATCTTTGAGATACGGCAGCAGATTGTGTGTACCAAGGGGTCCTGTTCGGGAAGAGTTAATGAAAGAAGCTCATAACTCTCCCTATTCAGTACATCCTGGAGGTACCAAAATGTACAAAGATCTACGTCAGAATTATTGGTGGCATGGAATGAAGCGTGAAGAAGCCAGAAGCGTCGCAAAATGCTTAGTGTGTCAGCAAGTAAAGGCTGAACATCACAGGACAGCTGGATTACTTCAACCGTTACCAATCCCAGAATGGAAGTGGCAGCATATCACGATGGAATTTGTAACTGCTCTTCCTCGCAGCACAAAGGGTAACGATGCGATTTGGGTCATTGTGGATCGACTCACAAAGTCGGCTCACTTCATCCCATTTCGAGTTGGCCAATCAACGGAGACACTAGCGAAGAAGTACATGGAGGAAATTGTGAGACTTCATGGAGTACCGGTCTGCATTGTCTCCGATCGTGACACCAGGTTCCGATCGCAATTTTGGCAAAGTCTGCAAGCTAGCTTGGGAACAAGTCTGAACTTCAGTACGGCTTATCATCCACAAACAGATGGTCAGTCGGAACGAACTATTCAGATCTTGGAGGATATGCTCAGAGCATGTATGCTCGACTTCAAAGGATCGTGGGAAGATCACCTGCATCTTGTGGAGTTTGCGTACAACAACAGCTACCAAGCAAGCATAGGAATGACACCTTTTGCAGCATTGTATGGAAGGAAGTGTCGATCACCATTAAGTTGGGACGACATCGGAGATAGAGAACTCTTTGGACCAGAGATGATAGTAGCGACCGTCGATGTGGTTCGTACTATCAGGAAAAGAATGCGCATAGCCCAAGATAGATAGAAACACCGGGCTGATGCGAAGAGACGACACTTGAAGTTCCAGCCAGGAGATCATGATTTTCTGAAAATCTCTCCGAACCGCGGAGTGATTAGATTTGGAAGACGGGGAAAGTTGAGTCCAAGATACATTGGACCGTTCGATATACTCGAACGAGTCGGTGAAGTGGCATATCGTTTAGCGCTCCCACCCTCATTGGAAGGAGTGCATAACGTATTCCATATATCCCAACTCAGAAGGTATGTGAGTGACCCCAGCCATGTACTAGATCATTCTGAGCTCACGATACAGCCTGATTTGTCTTGTGAGCAACAACCTGTGGAGATCCTGGACAGGAAAGTGAAGACACTTCGGAACAAAGAAGTTAATTTGGTCCGGGTAATGTGGAGGAAAGACACTCCAGGAGAATCCACGTGGGAAAGGGAAGATGAGATGCGTGCAAGATATCCGCACCTTTTTGTAATCTAGTCCTTACATAAAAGTTGTAAATTTCGAGGACGAAATTTTTGTAAGGAGGGTAGATTGTAACAACTCCAATTTTGTATACCCAAAAAAAAAATTTGCTTTAAATATAGTGTATACTTGGAGTATTGATATTGCTGGAAACAATTTAAATATCTATTTCCTTACAATAATTACAAGAAGGAGCTTGTAGCTCATTGGTAATACCTTCCACTGCTGAACCAAGCCACCAGAGTACGAATCCCATACCCCACATAATTTTTATATCTTTTTGTTTTAATTTTTTTTAGAAGTCAAACGGTCAAACAGCCATAACTCACAATTTATTGCGAATTAAAAAAATTAAACTATACCAAAATTCCCTCCAGACCGAACCCGTTCCAACGAGACCCGACTCGGCCGTGACTCGGCCGAATCGGCCGGCGACTCGGCCGGCGCTGCCGGCCGGACTCGGCCGGTCGGCCGAGTCGTCAACACGAAAAAAATTCGTGTTGACCTAGTCTCTCCAACTGCATACTCTAAATTTTTTGTACGGTTACCAATTTTCCAATAAATCTCTTTTAAGACAAAATTTAATGAATTTTTAATGTTTTTTATATTTTTTTAAAATATTTTTTAACCCTAACCCTAACCCTAGCCTAGCCCTATATAAAGACCCCTATACTCTACCTTTTCCCTTCACAACTCTAAGTCCACTCTCCCAAATTCTCGAGAACTCGGTACGAAGAGCGAAAAGCGAAGCGCTGCCGAAATCGACGACGGATTCCGGCGACCGGATCAGGACCTTCGCGACGTTTTCAACGAATCGACAACCACCACGACCTCTAGCTTCCTTAGCTTGTCCAAATCGTAAGTCCCACCTTCTTCTATCTCTCTTTTCTTTAAGATAAAAATACGACTTTTTGGAACCCGACGGAAATCGGACAAACCGATTTCCGATTCGGTTTTTCTCTAAATTTCCACTTGTCACCTAATACATATTATCTACCCATATGCTTGTTGACTATTAATCACCCATAAACCAATTTAATCAAACTTTTTCACATGAAATGATAAGTTCTTTGCAAAACCGTACTCTTTTCATAAAAATACCATGAAGTTCATTTTTCTTAGTTTAATTATTTCCCTCACTCCTAAATAGGTTTATCTTGATCACTAAACTTGTAGAACTCAATTTGAATGAAATTTCACACATAAAATGATAACGTTTTCGAATACCGTATTCTTGCGCTATAATACCTTTAAGTTTAACATAGCATGTTTTCCCTTTAAACTTCACCAAAACTTAATATAAGTCACGGGGTAATGACCTACCCCTACACACACTCAATATAACCATAATTGATAAATATCAAAAAAATACAGAATACGAAATTACAGGACTTTTCACTAAAATACCCTAATCTTTATAACCTTTATTGAAAACTTTAAGTTGTAAACATTTCTAAGTAAAATCTTTTAATAAAATGAAAGCACGATTGGTCATGGACATCGATCGTTTATCTAAACTGACTTTGTGGTGTCTAGCCTAGGCAAGTGAGCTTGGGTAAGTTTAAAAGGCCCGTCTCACGATTCGTGAGCGGATCCCTCCCTCCTCACTTGTACTTACCTGGCCATAATTGGCGGTGAAGAGGCGATTTGAGGCTTCTAATGACTTATCGTTTAGACCTTAGAAATAGGCTAGTTGGCTTAGGAAACCCTAACAACTAAAATACGGAAAACTTTACTCTTTTGCAAATAAATACCTTATATTTATAAAACTGTTTTCCTAAATGAAAAGTATTGTTAAACCTAAGCAAAGCGCCGCTACAACCCACTTTTGGGGAACCTGTTAGGGATAGTACGGTTCATCGTGCACCCGCAGGCTAGTAGTGCGAGATTCAGACCTCCGCAAGGAGCATTCGGTCTCGAAAGGTTTAAAATACAATATTAAGGGAAAATGAGATTTTTTCTAAATAAAATATTTATATTAAATTATTCATGTGTTAATATATATATATTTATCATTTAAACACCTATTTTATCATAATATAAAGTTTCCACTTCTTCCTAAAAAATTCCAAGATTAAAAGTTACGTTAAAATACCATGAATTTCAAATAAAACAATTAATACTTTTATTAGGATATATTCACTAGAATAACACAAATAAAATACACATTCATTATAACAAATAAGACGATTATTAAATACTTGAGGTGTATTTTGAAAACTATACAAAAGTACTTTTTACAGAAAACCCCCTCAAGTTTTACAAATTACAAAAAGGCCCCTAACTAATATTGAACTTCAAATTATCTTTCTTTTAGTCTGACTCGGGTTAGAGTCTGACTATTTCTGACTTGAATACGATGCAAGTCAATCTATATTCTTTAATATTCCAACATAATTTTGAACACATGAAATCCTGAATCCAGTTAACAATATATTCCTTTTGACTGAATCAAACCATGGATATTCATCCATTATCCTGATATTCCATTTACCTGATTACACAGTTGCAACATGTTTACTGATATCATGGTTTTGGTCAGTCACTCAACTTACATATTCCAATACTACAATACTGTTAAAACACTACGGGGTTTAAGGGGTAGATTGGTACGGAAGGTGCTAAAGGTGGCACGAGATGGTCAGATTAAGACACCTAACCTGAATCCTGTTGCTGTTGTACCGTGGCATAACGGTTCCTTGTACTTTCCTTTTGCCCTGATCTCTAGCATATAGAGATCCCCTCGTATACACTGGCATCCTTCTGTACCAAGCTACAAACAACAGCGTTACACAATGTTTCATAATATCCGACAATATAACACTTTAGAAAATACTGTTACTCTGTCATTCTCATTCTTCTTATTCTTTGGGACTTACCGAGCGACCTGTTCGCTGACGACATTCTATTTCTTTCTTCTTTGAATGTCGTCAGGTGCGTTGGACCAAGCTGTGATCGAGCCCACCGGTGAAGATTTGGAGCAGTTCCAAGAAGACCCAGAGCTCTAGATAATTGTACCTTGTTCTTTCCAGTATTTTTCATTTCTGTTATGCCACTGTTTAGGCATTGCTTTTTCATTCCAGTTGTATTTTCATTTCATGCATTGTACAAAGAATGTTATTAATAAAACTTGCTGTTATTTCAATATCATTTGTCTCTTGTGATTATTTTATATTGCTTAGCTACGCTTAGCGTATGTACTTCTGAGTACATACGTAGCGGACCTCGTCGCGTCCACTTCGCCGTACACTGGGAAGCGGGGCGTGACAGAAGTTTTAGAGATTGTTTCCTCTTTGGCTGTTGACAGAGCCAGTAGAGGATTCGATGTCTCTCCTCTGTCATCTTCGAGGATAATCGAAGGATCTTCAGCTGGAGGGTCCTGCTGGATCATCATACCCACCATGTCTTAGAACAGAAGAGCCATTTGCTTTATATTGGCCGCTTGTTCCGCAGCCTCCTTGTTCTTCCTTTCGAGCATTTTCCGAAGGAATTCAGCATCAGTCTCGTGTTCGCGACGTTGTTCCGATAACGCCTCTGGGCTTTCTTTTGGCCCGGTGAGTGCGGCCATGGCAGTCAGTATCTCCTGAAGCTTCTGTTGTTGCTGTTCCTGAGCTCTTGTGATGGATCGGGTGAGTGGTCGGTGGCCCGTAGAAGCACGGCTATCCTCCTTCCCGGATGCCATATAGACGGTATGCACCACCATACCCCCAGACTTAGGGCGTTTGGGCTCAGTGCCTTTGACATTTGTCGTAGGCACGGGGATCTTCTCCGGCCTTCTCTTCTTATGAGCGGTCAAAGTTGAGGGGGCCATCGCGGCGGGCACCCAGATAGCTTTTCGTGGCTTGGCAGGATGGCTTTCTTCATGTTGCCCTTTTTTATCGGCGAGGGTAATCTTGATCAACCACTGAGTTCCGGACCTGCCGCCAGACTTTTTATATCTTGGAGGACAGCCGCTGAGGGGACTGTTCTGGCTTTGCTTCCGCAACATTCTCCACCGGAGGAGGAGATCTTTTCAGTACGGCGGTAGGAGAATTCCTACGCACCTTATTCAGCAGCTCAAAGCTGTTACCAGTTAGAACAGCAGCATTAATTTCCGCCGTCGGGGCTGGTGGAGTTAGCCCAGAAGGGGAGTTGCCTCCGGCTTTCCTCACTCGGCGCCAGTGGCGACGTCGAGCGTGTTGAGCTGATGGAGTTGGCTCGGTGACGGGGATGGCCTTGACTTGCCCCCTGTTCAGGTGAGGGGCTGCTGCTGGTGTCATCCTGTTAAAGACTGATGTTCTTTGAGTAGCAGGAGCGAGAGTGGGAGTTGGGACGGTCAGTCTTGTAAAGACCGACCCCTTGGCAGGAGAATCCGTCTTGACGACTTCGGGAGCAGGGTTGGTTACTTTCTTCGGAATAACCTTTTCTGGGATTGCAAGCTTCATTGTGGGCCCACAGGCATTTTGGCCCAATCTGGAGAAGACCGAGGCACCAGTGCTGGAAGACCCGTTGAGAGGGGCCGCAGTAGCTGTAAGTCGATCGAAGACCGACTTCTTGGGAGCTTCTGGTACGGGCACGGGAGCGGTGAAGCTCGTTGGCGGGAGTATGGTCCCGAAAAACAGTCCTGTGGTGGCTTGAGTAACCCGTTCTACGGGCATCGTGAACAGGGAAGCCGCTTGGGGCCCGTAGGTTATGCCCCCAGTTGAGGCAGGACGTGGGTTGCAGTTGCATGTAGAACACTTTGAGCAGGTGAACGCCATTGATCCATTGCTTTCTACACCAAGCAAAACGCCAAATCTGAGTACCTTGAAACCCAAGGGCAACTATTAGCAAACCGCGATTGGTTCGCGAACACGACACACGAAGTGTGGAGTGGAAAGAGGAAAAGGTCCTATCGGGCATGCCAGAATCTGTTCCCCGCCGAATAACGGAGACGCGACCGCGCAGGTCCGTCTTGCCTGAAATTCGGGGCAGATGCTAATTGGTGATATCCGTCCACCTCTCCGAAGATGCCAAGTTGATTTATGGCACTATGTATCGAAGGTTTAAACGGATGCGTCCAATGTAGCAGACTTCGTCAGATTCCCCCTTGTTTGAGGGGTTTTTGATTGTGGGGACGCTCTTCCTTGCAGGCGCAAGCCCCTGCAGTTAATTACGCTACCGCATCGCGGTAACAACTTTCTTCTTCTCCAAATGGTCACTTCGTGTCGTGGGTGTTTGTTTTATGTTCGGTTGTCCGTGGATTGTATACGGAGACTAAGTTATGTTCTCGCCCGTAGGACGTGGATTAGTCCAAATCCGTATCTTTCTTAGATTTGGGTTTGGGGGGTTGTGTTTAAGAATACGTTAGCCTTATTTGAGGCTAAAATCAACTTAACGTTTGTTAAGGACACGTCAGTCTAATTTTAGACTAAGATCAATTTAACGGGATCGTTTAGATCCGACAAGAGAGCAATTGGGCTGTATTGTTTAGTTTAATGACATCGCGATCGATAATTAGTTTAAGGACATTACGGTCCATTGTTAGTTTTAAGACATCGTGGTCGAGGTTAAGGAGATCATAGTCCGTGAGTTTAAGGACCTTATAGTCCGGTGTTAGTTTTAAGACGTCACGGTCGAGGTTAAGGACATCATAGTCCGTGAGTTTAAGGACCTCACAGTCCGGTGTCAGTTTTAAGACGTCACGGTCAAGGTTAAGGACATCATAGTCCGTGGATTTAAGGACTCCACAGTCCGACGTTAGTTTTAAAACATCACGATCAAGGTTAAGGACATCATAGTCCATGAGTTTAAGGACCCCACAGTCCGTAGTAATGTGTGGTCGTCGGGACCCGTCACCTCTCTGACGACGTTGAAGGATTACAACGACAGATGTCAGAGGAGTAAAGAGATGTACCCTCGAACCGGGTGTAAATTGATTGGAAGAGCAGGTGTGCTCAGTTCAATTTAAATTGAGGACTTATGGCCAGAATTGGGCTAAGTCCAGTTAAAAATGTTTAACATTTTTATTTTTGTTCTGCCTGTTAGGCCTTTGTTTGGGTTTTGCCCTTTTAATAATGCCAAGCATTGGGCTCTGACATTTTGTCTGGAATTAAATGCATAGCATTTATCAGAACAAAGTATGTTCTGACAGCGCGCCACATGGCACATCAGACGCTTTGCGCCAATTAAAGAGCGCATTGCGCTAGCACACATGAGGGTGATACGTGTCGCTTAGCGCTAGTTTGTTAGCGCGCTGCGCTTTTAATTTATGAGCGCGCTGCGCCAATTTATGGGTGCGCCAGTGAGTGACACGTGGCGCGCTTGGCGCTGAGCGCCAACCCAAGAGCGCAGTGCGCTGTTTTTAGGAGTGCAAAGCGCAAGTTGTGTTTGTGGTTGACACGTGGCATATTTTGGTGCTGAGCGCCGGTCCAAGGAGCGTAAAAGCGCAGTTCAAGAGTGCAAAACACTTTCCAGTAGCGCAAAGCGCATCAGATCAAATTTGAAATCAAAGAACAAGTTTATGTTCTTCAAAGGAGGCCTTGCCTCAAGATCCAAGAACCAAAGTTTTTGTTTTTATTAAAAGGCTCTGCCTTTATAGATCAAAAGATCTGTGAATGAAGTAAAATACTTCTTTTTTATATTTTAAGGATTGGATCTTTTAATCTTTTATGTTTAATCAAAGACCTTGGTCTTTTTTATAGATCTAAGATCTTTTTAGAAGATGTTTCTTCTTTTTACGAGATAATTTCATCTATGTTGTTCAAGAATTAATTGTTTTACCTTTAAAGATGAAGAAATGCTCATTTTTCTTCAAAGGCTTGCCTTTCATTCTTTTTTTGAGTTCTTCTCAAAGTTTGCAGAGGTTTTTTTTTTTTGAGTCTTGAAGTCTTGGGGCCTTTATATAGAGCCAATTGATTTGTTAAATCAGTTGAAGAGATCTTTCTCTGATTGATTTGGGGATATTTCCCCACCGTTGGATCTTTGATCCTGGGGCTTATGTTTTACAGAAGGCAATCTTCTTGTTTTCAACAAGATTGGAAAGATCTTTCCAGAACAGAATTTTAATTCTGATTAATTAATAATTTATTATTATTAGATCTTTTGATCTAACGGTGGAGAATTCTTTTAATTCCAGCGCTGGCGCACTTGACGCTAGCGCACCTGCGTTTGACACGTGGCACGCAGCGCAGCTGCGCCAGCGCGCCCGTGTTTGACACGTGGCACGCAGCGCAACTGCGCCAGCGCGTCCGTGTTTGACACGTGGCGCACAACGCAGAGCGCCGGATCTGAAGCGTTGCTTTAACTTTTTAAAATTTGAATTTTGGAACAGAGCTTTGCTCTGATTGGGATGCGCTGCCTAGAGCGCAGCGCTCCTGGCTCTGGCGTGTCTGCTTTTGATACGTGGCGCGCAGCGTGCAGTGCACGGGATCTGAAGCGTTACTTCAATTTTTGAATTTTGAAATTCAAAACTGAGCTTTGCTCTGATTGGGGGAAACATGTGCGTTGAAGGCGTACCTCAGGCCTTCCTCCCGAGGATGTTCCCGACCCTCGGTGGCCTTCCAGACCATTCCTATGCTCGTCTTACAAATAACCATTGGCTCGCCTCCGAGCCCTCCTGCACGCTGAGCTTCCTCAGCCCTCCCAGCTCGCCTCCGAGCTATCACAGAACCAAGCTTGCTCGGCCTCCCACTCCCTTCCGAGCCTCCCGCCGAGCTCAGCTTTCTCGATCTCATCGACCGATCCAGAGCGCAGATCATCAGCGTCCCAGACATGGCCCGCGAATCTCGCCATACGTGAGATATCCGTCGCCCTACGATCCCGCGTTCCACGCCATTGCGTTCCCCCGTTAACGGGTGTGTCTCGCCATTAATGGAGGATCCCGACATTCGTGCAGGCGCGGCTCCAATGGCGTAACGGCCGGCGTAAATCTCGCGCCCGCCAGCCCATGGCTGCCACTATATAAACCCCCTCTCAGACGACTCAGGTAATGCAATTCTTATCCAATAGGCCGCTACTCTGCCCAAATAGCTCGACCAACTTGATCATCGGAGGGTCCACGGTGGTACACCCGCCTCAGGACTTCCTTGCAGGTAGCTCAGCTTCATTCCAAATCAAGCCCACTGAGATCCACACGCATCAAGAGGCAACCCTCAAATCCAATCTCAGCCATTCATCAACGCTTGCAGCAGATCAACGGAAGACAACATCTAAAGGAGATCGAGACCTCTATCAGGAAGCGGGGCGTGATAAAACGTATGAAAGAAAATAAGACCGAGGCAAAGAGAATTATATGGAAGAAATGGAGGCCGAGGCAAATGATGTTGTGAAATAAATAGAAGAAATGCGACGTAAGCAAAAGAAGCAACACGAAGACATGAAATATGAGTTGAAAAAGTTGTTAAACGCAATGTATGAATTATATTCGAGGGTTGCTCCGAAGGAGGTATTTATCAATGAAGACAGTGATAAGAAGACGAATGATGTTGCTGAGCTTGAGAAGAAAATCTTGCGAGTGAAGACTACGTTCGAGATGATGCCGAAGGACCCTATGATGATGCTGATGAGAAGGAATAAGGTAAAGTTGATAATGAGCAGTTAGTTGTGTTCGTGTTTTATTATGTTCTATGATAATTGTATTATCTTTGATATACAATTGGTAATAAATCTTGTCATCTAATTTATTTTACGTAAATCTAACTTGTTACGGGGTTAATTACTAAAATGCACATATTCCACATTAATTAAAACATACCTAGACACAATGTCGGCGCGTCTTCCAACTAATGCTTGCTAATATAACGTGTTATTCCCAAGGCAGCGAGAAAGAAACGTATGGAAAAAAAATAAGGCCGAGGCAAGGAAAATTATGAAAGAAAAGGAATTTTTTTTTATGTAAGGGTTTCATGGTCTAAGCCACTTGCAGGTCCTTAGATCGTTTCCTTTGCATAAAACTCAAAACCATCTAAGAGCATGCATGTATGGTGTAAGCATGGTGCAAGCCCCTGCATATTTGTTGTTTTCGGAAGAAACAGAGGCCGAGGCAAATGAAGTTGTGAAAGAAATAGAAGAAATGCTACATCAGCTAAAGAAGGAACAAGAAGACATGAAATAATATGAGTTGAAAAGGTTGTCAGAGGCAATGTTTGAAGTGTATTCGAGGGTTGCTCCAAAGGAGGTCTTTATCGATGAAGGCAATTGATGGAGCTCCTTTTCGGACCTCCGTCAGATGTTGTCTTCCGTTGATCTCGAGGTGAACTGGGTTGATTGTCCTTCGTTGCGTGTGGGTCTTAATGGGTTTTGAGAGGACAAAGTGGGATGAGGAGACTGCCGCCGTGTACCTGCAAGAAAGTCCCGGGGTGGTTTGGTACCACCGAGGACCCTCCGACGCTCAAGTCAGTGACAAGATCCGATCAGAGTAATGGCGTATGTGTAAAGAATGGCTTACTTGACCCTTCTGTGATGAGGGTTTATATAGCGGTGGTGGCACGCAGCAGCAGGCGCGAGAATCTCGCCGACAGTTACGCTCCCGACGTCACGCCCGCGTAATGAGCGGATCGCCCGTTAATGGGGATCGTGATGACATGGAACGTGGGATGTTGCCGGCAGAAAATCCGCGCATGGCGAGATTTGCGGAGCGGCGGTTATGCCTGTGAGTGGTGGAGTTGGTCGGTCGGAGGGACCGAGGAAGATGGCCTCGGCATGAGAGCTTGGGAACGAGCGGGAGAGCCGAGGCGTTTTGGTCCTGTGGTAGCTCGGGGGCTAGCTGAGAGGCCGAGGAGGTTAATTTGCAGGGGCTCCCGAGGTGGGCCAGTTTGCGCTTGCAGGTCGGGCACAGGGTGGCCCGGTCGGCCCCTGTGGGTCCTTTCTTCTGAGTCTTGGGACACGTCATCTGCCATGTGTCCTTATCTTGGAGGTCGCCAATATCGAGCATTATCATTAGCCCCCCACTCTTGTCCCGACCAGCTAGCGGTCGGGTCAGGAGTGGACTGCCGGGCCTCCTGAGGTGAGATCCCTTCTATAGTTTCGTCGGGACGAGCCCTCGGTCTATTGGTCGTCTTTTCTGTTAGTGAACCAAGGCGAGGTCTCCGCACCTTAAAGAGGGTGTGCCGGTTCGTGCACTATGTAACTGGAGCAATGGTCCATGTGCCAAAGGACGACTGGCCGGTTCGACGTACGCGGGCCTACAGCGCGCGATTGGATGCAGTCCAGTGCAGGACCGACACGTGGAGCGATCGGAGCCGCTGGGCGTGAGGAGTTGTTTCGGCGGGAGTTAACGGGCGCCGTTGGATGCGGTGATAAAACGGGAGCGGGGCCCGCCCCAGGGCCCCCAACCTTTCATCTCCCTTCTTCCTCGAGTCGCTGTCGCTCGGCGTTCTTCCTCCTTCGTGAGACATGGTTCGCTCCCACTTTTTGGGCGGCTCGCGCTGGGGGGAAGCTAGTGGCGCAGCCGAGCCCCCGGCCAACTTGCGCCCTCCGCCGGATTCTCCGCCGACGGCAGGGCCGTCCATTTCGTCGGTGGCATCTGGGAGTTCCTCTGGCGGCGGCCGGAGTCGTCAGCCGTTACCCGAGTCCCAGACTGGTGACGGGAGGAAGGGCAAGGGCCGGCCCTTTCCTAAGAGGAAGAGGACGGTTTCTCGTGCGTCATCGTCGAAGGCCCCCGAAGGGATTCCCGTGCGGGAAAGGGGCTCCGTCTTCACTGTTCCGTCTGGGCTTTCCGTTGCCACTGGTCTGCTCGCCGGGATGGAGGAATCGGCTAGGGGAAAGCTCCCGTGTGGCTCCTTGAGGGATCAATTGGAGGCCATGGCCCAAGGGGCGGCCCAGGTACGAATCCCTCTACGCGCATTTGCCTTGGTATGCCTTTTTCTTGGTTCTGATGCTTCCTTGTTTCTCATTGGATTTATGTCAGGTTCTTCAGCACTGCGCCCTTGCCATTCGCATGGAGGCCGAGGGGGCGTTCCACGCCCCGAGGCCAGTGGAGGCTTTTCCTTTGGAGGTCGAGATCTTGCAACGTGACCTGCGCCGGGAGAAGGATAAAGCCGACGTCGTGGCGGGCAGGGCGGAGGCTGCGGAGCTCACTAACTCGGCAACTCGGGGTGCCCTTCGCTGCCTGAACGCGTCTCTTCGGGCTGCCGATAGGAAGCTGGCGGACATGGCCGAACGCTTTGCGGCACTGGAAAAGGAGAGGGACGCAAGCAGGGAGGATGCTGAGGCGGCGCTGCTGAAGGCCCAAGTTGCCGAAGCCCGGGCTAAGAAAGCTGTGACCGAGTACAAGGCATCGAAGCAGTTTTACGCCGAGCTCGGGGAGTATTCTGCCGTTGCGTGGAATAAGGCTTTGGACGCCGTGAAGGAACAGCTTCCCGAGTTCGACGATGGTGAACTCCGCGCTCGGGTTCCGCTTCCGGCGACGAGGTCTCCGGCGAGGGATGACGAGGGAAGCCGGGCATGCCCTTGGTGGCAAAGTCTTCGGTGGTAGGGCCTTGGGCCGCGACGCCGACGATGAAGTGGCCGAAGTAAGCCTCCGGGCAGTTTGTAGGGCTGGGGCCCCCCAGAGTACCCTTTGTAAAGATCTTGATTTTGGGAATAAAAGAAAAAAGAACCCTTGATTCGTCGGTTTGTATTTTTTCTCTTCTCTCTCTCTTTTTTTTTGCGTGAAGGACGTTCGTAGGTTGTCCTTGCTTGTATTGTTGTGTTTCCGTGTAAGGTTGGCCATATGTCCAGCGATCTCCTGTTGAGTTTGCCAGTCGGCGAGGGTGCCAAGCGCTGCCGCGGAGGTATCCTCATGTACCCCCTAGGTCGATGGGAGATCGTTTAGATTTGGATGAACCAGCCGTCCCTCCGGGTGTCTCGGATCCTCAAGCACGGCCACAGGGCAGCCGGCCGGGCTTGGCCGTGCAGGGTGGCCATTTGGTTGCCGCTGCGAGGGTTTTGGGCTGCGGAGGGCCACTAAGAATGACCGGGTCATGAGGATGTGTGGTTGCCTCTTGGTGAGGGATCTGATCTCTGGCGTCGTGGGTAGGCAACTACCGGCCGGAGTTTTTGACGAGCAGGGTAGCTGCTCGGTTGCCTCTTGCAAGGGCTTTTGATCCTTCAGGACGGTGGTAGGAAGCTACCAGCCGTCGATGGTCAGGCAAGGACCCGACCGTCTCGGGGAGGAATTTTGATTTTCGGTGTGTGGCAGAGAAGCTGCCCACTGGGGATAGCCGAGCGAGGGAACCTCGGGCTCGGCTGCCTCTGGGAGGGCTTTCAGATCCTTCAGGACGGGGACCGAGCAGGGTTACTGCCCAGTGCCTCTTGGCGAGGATTTTGATCCCTATCGGTTGTGGTAGGAAGTTACCAGCCGGGGATAGCCGGGCAAGGACCCGACTGCCTCTAGGAGGACTTTGGCCCTTGGCGCGAGGAAAGCTATAAGGCTGTAGGAAGCCCACCAAGGACCCTTGGCCGGGCAGGGTTACTGCCCGGTGCCTCTTGGCGAGGGCTTTTGTCCTGAAAGATAGCCGAGTGAGGGAACCTCTGGCCTCGACTGCCTCTGGGAGGGCTTTTTGATCCCCGGCGTTGTGGCAAGGAAGCTGCCCGCGGGGGATAGCCGAGCGAGGGAACCTCGGGCCTCGACTGCTTCTGGGAGGGCTTTTTGATCCCCGGCGTCGTGGCAGGGAAGTTGCCCGCAGGGGATAGCCGAGCGAGGGAACCTCGGGTTCGACTGCCTCTGGGAGGGCTTTTGATCCTCGGCGTTGTGGCAGGGAACCTGCCCGCCGGGGATAGCCGAGCGAGGGAACCTCGGGCTCGACTGCCTCTGGGAGGGCCTTTGATCCCTGGCGTTGTGGCAGGGAAGTTGCCCGCTGGGGATAGCCGAGCGAGGGAACCTCGGGCCCGACCGTCTCTAGGAGACCCTTCTCGTTGTACAGGGGGAAACCTACCGGGAAAGAAGGTTCGAAAGTTTCTTTATTCGTATGGATAGGAATTCTAAACAACGCTATACACCATCATTTCAAAGGGAGATCTTGAGTGGCAGCCGAGGTGTGGTGTTTTGCTAGCTTTGACTTCATAGGTATAGCTTGAGCTTCTCCGCGTTGTAAGGCCGAGGGAGCTTCCGTCCGTCCGCGTCTTGCAGGCAGTAGGCTCCGCCGGGGAGCGCTTCGAAGACGAGGAAAGGACCTTCCCACTTTGGGGAGAACTTGTGAAGCCTGTCTTGGTCGATGAACTCGTTCTGCCATAGGACTAGGTCCCCGGCCTTGAAGGATCGGTGCTTTACCCGAGCGTTATAGTACCGGGCCGTTTGCTGTTGGTAGGCGGCGGCTCTGATCTGGGCCCGATCCCTTTTCTCCAACAATACGTCGAGGTTGGTTCGTAGTGCCATGGTATTTGCTTCATCGTCAAAGTGCTCGACTCGGTGACTGGGTAGTCCGATCTCTGCTGGGACCATTGCTTCGGTCCCGTAGCAGAGGCTGAAAGGGGTCTCCCCGGTAGGAGTCTTTTTTGACGTGCGCAGGGCCCATAAGACCCGGGGTAGTTTCTCGACCCAACTGCCTTACCTCCCTTCCAGGCGGCTTCAGAGGCCCCTGAGGACGTCCCGGTTAGCGACCTCGGCCTGCCCGTTACATTGGGGGTGCGCGACCGCGGCAAACTTCATGAGGATGTGGTATTCTTTGCAGAAGTCCCTTACTTTCTCGTTCTCGAAGTTCGTTTCGTGGTCGGTGATGATGCACCTTGGGATCCCGAACCGGTGAATCAGGTTGTTTTGGAGGAACTTGATGGTTGTGGCGGCGTCCGGTTTCCTGATGGGAACGGCCTCGATCCATTTGGTGAAATAGTCTACCGCGACGAGGACGTACTTATGTCCGCCAGTCCCTGTGGGAAACTGGCCGATCATATCCAATCCCTATTGGGCGAACGACCACGGGGACGCCAGGGCCTTTAGCTCGGTAGCCGGGAAGTGAGGGGATACTGCCGTGGAGTTGGCAGCTCTTACACCTCCTGACTAGCTTCAGGGCGTCTTCGTGCATGGTGGGCCAATAGTATCCCTGGAGTAGTGCCTTTTGGGTCAAGGTTCGAGCCCCCTGGTGTGCGCCGCCCACCCCTTCATGGATTTCCCGCAGGACGTAGTCGGCCTCGTGGGGGTCAACGCACAGGAGCAGGGGCTGAGTGAAGGCCTTCTTGTAGAGGTTCCCGTTGCTCCAGACGAAGTGGGTGGCTCTGGCCCGGAGGCGGCGGGCGGCTGCTCTGTCTTCCGGGAGCGTGCCGTCTTTCAGGAATTCCACGAGGGGCTTCCTCCAATCTGGATCATTCTCCTGTGTTGCGTACACTTGGAGCGTCGCCGCCTTGTCTCCAACGCTGGGTCGGGCCAAGGTTTCGAAGAGTATCGAGCGCCTGTTGCTGGCCGAATATGATGAAGCCAACTTGCTCAGGGCTTCTGCTTAAGCATTCATTTGTCTGGGTATTTGTTCCACCTGGACTTCGTCGAAGTTTCTTCGGAGCTTCCTCACCTTGTCTAGGTATTTCATCATTAGGGGCTCCCGAGCCTCGAAGCGGCCGGTTACTTGGCCGACGACCAGGGCCGAGTTGCTGCGGACCCGGACGACCTTCAGCCCCAGCCCGACGGCCATGCGCAGTCCGGCTAGGAGGGCTTCGTACTCCGCCGCGTTGTTTGATGCTTTGAAACCGAGCCTCAAGGAATACTCCATCTCGGCTTCGTTCGGGCCCCGGATAATGAGGCCAGCACCACAGCCTTCCTCGGTGGAAGACCCGTCGACGTAGATGACCCACTCCGGGGCTGAGCTACGGCCTTCCTGGTCGGGATGCCGGGCTGCGAGGGACGGCGCGGGATCCAGCTTCCTGCTGGGGATGGTGCATTCGACGATGAAATCGTCCAGGGCCTGCGCCTTGATGGCTTGCCTCGGGCGATACTTTATGTCAAATTGAGACAGCTCCCATCTCCATTTCTCTAGGCGGCCAGAGGATTCTGGCGATGCCAGGATAGCCCCCAAGGGGCGCTCAGTGAGGACGATGATGGTGTGTGCTTGGAAGTAGTGCCACAACTTCCGCGAGGTTACTACGAGGGCCAGGACGATCTTCTCTATGGCGGGGTATCTCGTCTCCGCGTCTTTGAATACATGGATCACGTAATACACTGGCCTCTGCACCCCCTCGGCCTCTCGGACGAGCACCGACCCTGCTGCTTGGTCGGATACCGTCAGGTACAGCGACAGCTCGTCCCCTTCCACGGGCCGGGTGAGTAGGGGTGGCGTTGCGAGGTGTCTCTTCAGTTGGTTGAAGGCGGCTTGGCAATCTTCCGACCACTCGAACCTTAGGATTTTCCTCAGCGCCTTGAAGAACGGGAGGCACTTCTCCCCCGACCTGGACATGAAACGGCTCAGGGCGGCGATCCGCCCTGTGAGCCGCATGATTTCGACGTTGGTCCGGGGTGTGGTCTTGTTCAGGATGGCGTCGATCTTCTTCGGGTTAGCTTCAATCCCGCGGTGAGTGACCATGAACCCGAGGAATTTCCCTCCGGTAATTCCGAACGCGCACTTGGCGGGGTTCAGCTTCATGTTGAACTTGCGGAGCACCTTGAACGCCTCGCCCAAGTCCTTGACATGGTCGGCCGACAAGACGGACTTGACGAGCATGTCGTCGACGTAGACCTCCATGTTTCTACCGATCTGCGGCTTGAACATGCGGTTGACCAGCCTCTGGTATGTGGCCCCGGCGTTCTTGAGGCCGAATGGCATCACCCTGTAACAGTACACCCCCCGGTCCGTCATGAATGCGGTCATGTCTTCGTTGTCAGGGATCATGCGGATTTGGTTGTAGCCAGAGAAAGCGTCCATGAAGCTCAGGAGCTCGTGCCCGGCCGAGCTGTCGACGAGCTGGTCTATGCGGGGGAGAGGGAAGTTGTCCTTGGGGCAGGCCTTATTGAGGTCGGTGAAGTCGACGCACATACGCCACTTCCCACCCGATTTCTTGACCAGGACCACATTGGCCAGCCACTCCGAGTAGGGCACGTTCCTGATGAAGTTGGCGGCGAGGAGTCGGTCAACTTCTTCCTCGATGGCCTTTTGTTTGACCGGGACGAAGCTTCTCTTCTTCTACCTGACGAGTCGGGCCGTAGGATCAACCCCGAGCTTGTAGGAGATGATTTTAGGGTCGATCCCAGGCATGTCGGCTGGGGCCCAGACGAAGACGTCGGAATTGCTCCGGAGGAACTCGGTCAGGTCATCCCGTTGGGCTCCCGTTAGGAGTGACCCGACCTGGACGGTCTTCCCTGGGTCTCCTTCCGCTAAGGGAACCTCGGTCAGTGGCTCAACCGGTGACCCACGGACCTCCTTCCGCTCGTCCCGGTTGTCTAGGGACCCCTCCATGTCGTCGCAAGCATCGGCGCTATCAGCGTGCTGCTCGGGGGAAGATGCCTCTGCCAGACCTACTTCCGCGACCCGTTGGCTCCCGTAGGCCCAGCCCACCCCACCTTGGTCGAGGGGGAATTTATCGTTAGGTGGTACGTCGAGATCTGGGCCTGGAGGGATTTCAGAGTCGGCTGGCCGAGGAGGACGTTGTAGGCCGAGGGGACCCTAGCCACAATGAAGTCTACCGGCAGCGTGCGCGTATGGCCGGGCTCCCCGATCGTGAACTGCAGGGTGACCACCCCTTGCGCCGGGATGGAGTGGTTGGTGAATCCCGAGAGGACGTGGGAGGTCGGCATCAAGTCCGCTGGGCCCAGCCCCATCCGCAGAAAACAGTCGTGGAAGAGGATGTCCGCCGAGTTGCCTGAATCGATGAGTATTCGGTGGACCTCGTATCGGTGAATCCGCGCTACGATCACCAGTGGGTCGCTATGGGGCACAGATATGCCGTGGAGATCCTCGTCGCCAAAGGTGATGGGCTCCCGGCCCCTAGCTCTTTTGGTCGGGCGGCCGCCGGAGCCTGTGGAGTGGCAGCCTGCGGGGAGACCGACGACCTCGGGCGAGGGTCCGCCTGCGCTCCCGTTGCGAGAGAGACGGTAGCGGGCGTTTGGATCCTTAGGGGAGTCGGTTGCTATGCGGGCGGAGATCGGAAAGCCAACTTTGTATTTTGTGGAGTTATAGTTTCCCACAGACGGCGCCAACTGATGGAGCTCATTTTCGGGCCTCCGTCAGATGTTGTTTTCCGTTGATCTCGAGGTGAACTTGGTTGATTGTCCTTCGTTGCGTGTGGGTCTCAATGGGTTTTGAGAGGACAAAGTGGGATGAGCAGGCTGCCGCCGTGTACCTGCAAGGAAGTCCCGGGATGGTTTGGTACCACCGAGGACCCTCCGACGCTCAAGTCAGTGACAAGATCCGAGCAGAGTAACGGCGTAAGTGTAAAGAATGGCTTACTTGACCCCTCTGTGATGGGGATTTATATAGCGGTGGTGGCACGCAACAGCAGGCGTGAGAATCTCGCCGGCAGTTACGCTCCCGACGTCACGCCCGCGTAATGAGCGGATCGCCCGCTAATGGGAATCGCGATGACGTGGAACGTGGGATGTTGCCGGCGGAGAATCCGCGCATGGCGAGATTTGCGGAGCGGCGGTTATGCCTGTGAGTGGTGGAGTTGGTCGGTCGGAGGGACCGAGGAAGATGGCCTCGGCGGGAGAGCTCGGGAACGAGCGGGAGAGCCGAGGCGTCTTGTTCCTGTGGTAGCTCGGGGGCGAGCTGAGAGGCCGAGGAGGTTAATTTGCAGGGGCTCCCGAGGTGGGCCAGTTTGCGCTTGCTGGTCGGGCACAGGGTGGCCCGGTCAACCCCTGTGGGCGCTTTCTTCTGAGTCTTGGGACACGTCATCTGCCACGTGTCCTTATCTTGGAGGTCACCAATATCGATCATTATCAACAATGATAAGGAGCATGTTGCTGAGCTTGAGAAGAAAATCTTACGAGTGAAGATGGCTTGCGAGATGATGCCGAAGGACCCTCTGCTGATGCTGATGCTGATGCTGATGAAAAGGAAAAGTTGATAATGTGTACGCTAATTAGTTGTGTTCTTGTTTCATTATGTTTTTTTTAATGTTTTATGATATTGTTTAGTATGATGGATGAATGTGAGGAATTATTCCATATGCTGCGTGAAATACACTGGGAAGGATGGAGAAAGAAATTGAGAAATTCAGACAACATTCAAGCAGCTTATTCTTATTTCTTTCTCTCTTCTGTCCGGACATATACGGTTGGCACATCGAATAGTTTCTCAAAGAGAAGAAAGTTACTATCCTATTGAAATTCTAACACCTAATAAATCCACTTAGCTTAAGAAGGATAAAGAAAATCAGGGGTTGTTTGATAGCGAGGAAAAAGAGATTCATGCCACATTTGTTGCAAAATAACTTCATTTCTTATATTTGGTTAATCATTGACTTCAGCTGGAAATGTAAACGAAGTTGTAAAAAATAACAAATTCTTACAACATTTGTAGAACTCGTTAGGAGAGTTGCAACTTAAAGAATAGTGAGCATGGTAGTTATGATGGATGTCATTGTTTGGTTAGTTGAAGTTGGCCCAACATTAATCCATTTGCAACTGCAGTTAGATTTGCATTCTAGTGTTTGATAGGACTGCAACTTAACTTCATATTTTGGAAAACCAATATTTGGTCGTTTGGTAGTTGAGAACTTGGACTTGCTTTCAATAATTAATTTTTTTCATATCAACAAAAATAAAAAATTAAAAAAAATGTTCAGATCCATTTACAAAATTATAAAAAAAGTTTATATAAATATAATTAAATAATTAAATGGATAAATACTTATATATGATTTGTGATAGAATTTTCATGTGGTTGTCATGAGATTCATAAACAATGCTCCATTAAATTTAACTAAACAAGAGATTTGAGGCTTTTTATTTACAATATTTGTTGTATGCAACGTATGTTGCATGAAACAAATGGTGCATTTTTTCTTATTACTAACAGAACAACCCTCAATTAGGTTGTCACCTCATTTTCGAACTAAATTAATTATAACCAATTAATGAATTACATACGGTTATAAATTTTAAATTAATAATAATTATTAATATGTTGTGCTCCTAAAATAATTATACATAAATAATCACCCAAAATTTCATAATCCTACACCCACAGCACGTGCAAAATATTAGTAAGAAACGTTTAGGAAAATCTCTACTATTTTATTGTAGGGTAAATTACACCAAATCACCCTTAACTATTGTGGTTTTTCACTACACTATAAAGCCTTTTTATTAGAGTAAAATATCTTAAATTATGATTTTTGAGGGATTTTTCTTTGATAAAATACCCTAAAAAAGTAGCATTTAAGGTATTTTGTTGTAAGGAAAAAAAACTTTTAGTTATTTTCAAGAAAAAAACATGATAGTTTACTGTATTTTAGTGCAATTTACACTTTAATGTAAATGGGAGGTTCTAAAAATTGAGATTCCAATTTAAATGCAAGATGAGGAGGGGCACAAGTCTCAACAATTTTCTAGCAAAAATTAAAAAATAAAAATTCTAACTACTCCCTCCTTCTTGTCTTTTCCTCTCCCTTCTTTTTAAAACCAATCTCTCTCCTATATTTCACAAGCATCTATTTTATGTCCATCATCCATCTTATATGTATCTCTATTCAAAAAGAATTAGATGAGTTCCACCATCCAAATGTTAGTATTGTATTAAATAACTTTTCATGTTAATTTTTGGTAAAGAAATAGATAGAAATCATGTATATGTTGGTAATGTAGATGTATAAACTGATTTTATTTAGTGTACCCACAAATTACCTCGGTTTCTATTCAAGTTTTATGTATAAGAATTTTAAATTGGAGCTATTTTGCTGTAGGGTTTTGAAATTTTAATATTTGTAATCATGTCTTTCATCTTTTTAAATTTGTTTGATAAGGGCAATTTTAATTAGACCCTGTAATTACTATCACGTTTCCGTTTTAGACGGATGAAAACCTCATTTCTAAATCTAAATATATACACATGGTTTTTGCATCTCACCATTAGGTCTAGCGGCCTAAAATCGGTCCAATAACTAGATAGGCAATGGTAGAGAAAAATATAACTAGATTTTGATAGTCTTCAATATTCGAGTTCAGCGGTTAAAATTCTCTGAATGTCACGTAAAGAGAGCTCAGGAAACCAAATCTTTTCAATTCATTATTCTGATAAACATTTGTTATGGAAAATATTAGTCTTCACCAAATTGAGATAAAGCTTATGTCCCATAATCTCTCTCTCTCTCTCTCTCTCTCTCTCTCTCAACATTACATATTTTATCTTTTAGTTATCTTAGCCTATATCTTATCACCAACTACATGGGTTATTCTTATGATCATGATAGTTGTCTCCTCCTATTTTCTTAATTAAAAAAATGTTGCAAGTATCACGATTATTCTTATGGGATTCGTGATATTGGCTGTTATAAATGACCAAGCTCTTATACCTGCGGCCGATATGAGATTTTTGCATGCTTCTTGTTATAAATGTTGTAAGCATCACAATTGGAGCGGTGGTTATTCGTTCAAATGGAAAGTCGGTGAATAGAAATACCGACATCCATATAGGTCTGCATCCTCGTTGAATGATCTTTTTCTCGGTATGGAAGTACCGCGGGCACATAGAGATATGGACCGAGGAAGTCATAAAAAGGGAAGGCCGAGTTTTTCTTATTTTTTTTGGACATGTCAATTTCATATATTCATCCTAAAAAATATTTGACTTGTGGGAACCATATAAATATATGATCAATACCAGTATGGAGAAGAAGAAAAATTGATCTTCAGAAGAAAGCAATGCAGATACAGCTCCAGTTTTTTACCAAGTGCACATAAAAAGGTCAAAAAAAGAAGAAGAAGAAGATACAATCCCAGGAATGAACTATCAATAACGCTAATTTTGCTACAAATATTTGATAATCAAGAAATAAGCACTCATTAGCTCACTGTCAAACAAACATAACATCTACTCAAGTTTGTGATTCTGTGACGTACGAACGGATGCCAATATACTATGCTATATGCACCCAGAATATCAACAAGATATCAAAATTCGAGGGTGAAACCGTATCAGATCATTGGTTGGCAATGTATATGATCGATCAGCCTCTACGATAAACGCCGCCGATAGAGTCCATGTTTACGTAGAAAAGCATCACCATCTCCTTGCAACTTCCATTGATCTGACAATGTATTCGACTCCTAGAAAACAAGTTGACAAATGTAACAGCACAGAAACAAGTAGAGAACACACAAGATATGGTGTCACAACAACATGATGTCGAAACAATACAGCTGCTTCTATGGCTTCCTTTAATCTAATCTGCCATCGTGAATCAAACATCAGTCTAAGATATTCAAACAAGACAGGCAGAATAAGTTTAATAATATAGAACAGTTGCATTGAGAATGTGCTCACCCTAATCTTATTTAGACGCGGCAAAAGTTCCCACACTCCCATCACTGTGATATCTTCCATTGGGAAGAGAGAGCGAAAACCTTCCTTGTACATCAATGCCCTGATAGCAAAAAGGATTGAGAATATGACAGGAAAATTTACAGTGATATCCAGCCTTGACTATTACATTACAGTGATGTGAATACGTTTTGTTTTTGTACCCCATTCTTACCGCCTTATATTTTCACTAATAATGTATAAGAGTAGAAAATTAGATGTTTAGCATGAGTAAAGTTTGGCTGTAAGGTGTTTGATGAAAATATTGTGGTGATTGTGTTATGTAGCCTCGACTTTCGAGGCATCAACTCCTATGATTATGTGATTTTTTCCCCCATAGCTTTTTCCATTTAGATGATTTATCTGATCCTTTTTCTTACCCCTTCTTTACTTCATAAACTGGATAGTATGGGTTTTCCTTGATCTATTATGTGGAGTTTACTCATCAATTCCCGTCATTAGGCCAGGCAAATGAGGCGAGCCCGGACCGGCTTGGCTCACGACTTGCCTGACTCGCTTGTAGGCCTGGCAAATGAGACAGCTCGTCTGTCAGGCGAGACGAGTTGGATTCGTCTCGCTGGACAAGCGAGACGAATTTCCATATCCTAAAATCCAAATCCACTCGTCTCGCTAACTTCCCTGGACGATTCACGAGTCGAGATGAGACGAGTCAGGCAAGTTACTAGCCTGATTTTAATTTTTCTTAAAAGAATAAAATTTGACTGAAATTTAATAAAAAAATCAAATTGATAGACTAATTAATTAACTGAAGAGAGATGGATGAGTTTTGACATGAGTGGGGTTGTATTTATAGTCTTATCAAAATTTATAGCCGAATTCATGGGAATCCGACCGTTTATAACTGTTGGTTGCGGATCTCGAAACGAGGCGAATTCGAACGTTGGCACAAGAAATCGAGACAGGTCGAGTCGAGACGACTCATTTATAACCGTTGGAACTTGCCAACGGCTACTTAAACGAGTTGACTCACAAGTTGGCGAGGCGAGCGGACTTGAGAGTCAGGCGAGACGAGTCATAACGAGACACCATTACATTTTTCCCAAACCCACTCATTTCGCCTAACTCGTCTGGACGAGACGAGTTGACTCGCCAACTCATCCCCGTCACAACAAGGCGAGCAAAACTCACTTCGTAGCGAGGCGAAGCTAGACGGGTCGGCGAGACGTCGCTTCATTTGTCGGACCTATTCGCCTGTCAGGCGCGATTTGCCTCGCTGGACAAGTGAGGTGAGACGAGGAGAATTACCAGAGCCTAAAACCCAAATCCACTTGTCTCGCCAACTCACCTGGACGATTCGCGAGGCGAGGCGAGACGAATAAGACGAGTTACTCGCCTGATTTTAATTTTTCTAAAAGAAATAAAATTTGACAAAATAAAAAAAAACAAAATTAATATAATAAAATAAATGAAATATAAACGAAAGTTTTCAAATTTGAGAGAGATGGATGAGTTTTGGTATGAACCATTTCGAGACGAAGCGAATTCATGAGAATTTGACCGTTTATAGCCGTTGGTTCTGGATTTCGAGATGAGACGAGGCGATTTTTACTTTTGGTGCAAGAAATCGAGACGAGGCGAGGCGAGGCAACTCGTTTATAACCGTTGGAACCCACTAACGGCTACTTAAACGAGTTGACTCGTGCGTAGACGAGACGAGGCAAGCCGACTCACAAGTCAGACCAGACGAATCGTAACGAAGCAACATTAAAATTTTCCCCAACCAAATCGCTTCGCCAAACTCGTCTGGACGAGACGAGTTGACTCGCCAACTCGTCCATGTCACAACGAGGGAAGCAACACGAGCCGGCAAGACATCGCTTCATTTGCCAGGCCTACCTGTCATTAGGAGTACTTAAAACTCCTATCCAGGATAGCTTCTTTCCTTTGAGGAAAAATAATCAAAATTTTGTCCCACCAACAAAATTTAAAAATATAAAATAATTTTTAACTAAATAATTTTAGAGTTGTATGAAGTATAAGTTATGGGAGAAAAAACTCTTCTGGCCGTTTAAAAAGCCAACAACTTATCAATTTGTTTAATGATTGATACTATTCATCTTGATCAATATATTTTAAAGCATATAAATTACATGATTTCCAATAATTTCTTGGAGGATGGCAAATTTCGCGGGTTTATAAAAAAGAAGAAAAAAGAGGAGATGCTTCATAATTTTTGAGGTGGAAATGCCACGGAAATCCTATAGTGGTATGTGTGGCGAAGAACAAGATAGGGTGGGTTTTCCCACTCTCTTCCATCTCTCACCTCTCCCTTCTCCTCCCTCTTCCTCTCTCTCAACACAAACACAATCCAAAAGCCTAACCTTTTTCTTTTTTTCTGCCTCACAACAAAGAGAGAGCTCAACTCCCCACTTCAATGGCGAGTGCGCTCATGGCCTCCGCCTCCACCTCCACCTCCAAGCTACTCTCCAAATCCCCATCCCCAAAACAACCCCCAAAACCCCAATTCATTCCCCAAACCCTAAAATCCCTCCCCAACCTCTCCCTCCCCCTCGCCGCCATGGCTGCCGCCGCCGCCGCCTCCCCGCTCCCGGCCCTCGCCGCCGAGATCGAAAAGGCGGCCCTTTTCGACTTCAACCTCACCCTCCCGGCCATCGCCGCCGAGTTCCTCTTCCTCATGGTGGCCCTCGACAAGATCTACTTCACCCCCTTAGGCAAGTTCATGGACGAGCGCGACGCCGCCATCAGGGCCAAGCTCGGCGACGTCAAGGACACCTCGTCGGAGGTGAAGGCGCTCGAGGAGCAGGCCGCGGCGGTCATGAAGGCGGCGCGGGCGGAGATCTCGGCCGCCCTGAACCAGATGAAGAAGGAGACCTCCGTCGAGCTGGAGGCCAAGCTCGGCGAGGGGAGGAAGAAGGTGGAGGCGGAGCTGGCGGAGGCGTTGGAGAGCCTCGAGAGGCAGAAGGCGGAGACCATCAAGTCCCTCGATTCGCAGATCGCCGCCCTCAGCAGCGACATCGTCAAGAAGGTCTTGCCCGCCGCATAAGGTCAGCTCTTACCAATTGTTGTTCATGATGATGCATGGAATTAATGCAACTCCATTGATAATGAAACCTTAGTTGTGTAATTTCTTCTTCTTCTTGCATATAACATCTCATACATGTTATTTATTCTTAGTTGTTAGTTCCGGTACGACTTAAACTTAATAATTTGATCTGATCGTTTACTAACTTTAAAAATATTCTCGATTTAGTCGTTTGAATAAGTTCAGAGGAGTCGACGTGCACACTGATTAAATCAGTGAAGAGGTGATAACTCTTATACGATATGTGCACACTGATTAAATCAGTGAAGAGGTGATAACTCTTGTACGAAATGTACATAAACGTATATATTTGATTTGATATTTTGAAAAGGGTAGATTAAAAAGAGAGGATGTGTTTTGGAATTCTAATGGTCGGGGCCGTTGAACCCCAAAGGCCGGGAGAGTTGCTATCACCATTTGAAACAACCGACACGCACCACCATAGTAAAATTGAAGAAACTCCAGAATTGCGACATTCACTATTTTCCGGTCTTTCCTTTTTGTTCTTTCTGCCATGGATACGTATCCGATCATGAGAGAGAACAGAACACAACCATGCCAGCCACAATAATGCCCAAAGCCGGCAGAAATGGTTTTATTTCCCCAGATGCATTGCAAAACATTGATACATCATAGCCTTACATATAGATTTCAATACCTTAATACTTACAAAACATGGGGGGAAACAGAAAGTTTTTAGTATCACCAAGCTGTTTCATATGGTGCTGTTTCTGATTAAGCAAGGCCACTCCCACTCACATCCAGCACAAAACGATACCTGACATCATTATTTTCCATTCTCTCCACTGCTTTGTTCACATAATCAATGGGAACTATCTCAATCATTGATTTTAGTTTCTTCTCTTCCCAAAACTTTAGGAATTCTTCAGTCTCTGCTATGCTCCCAATGAAGCTCCCAGTAATCGTCTTTCTCCCTAAACCGCCCAAAAATAAATCCACAAAAATATAATTAGGAAAACGCGAACTCAATTTTTAAGATTGAAGAGAGATGATGAAATGCCTTTTGATTATGCTGCATTATCCCATTTATCATACGTGCAGTTATTTTACAAACTCGCATGCATGTTCAGCTGCATGCTCATTCATGGGCATGCAAAAGAAACCCTCATGTGTCAAACTCTCATTGTGCATGCGAGTATTTGAAATATGTATCATATTCAAATCCTCTTTCTAGATATGGGGTGCAGATCATACTTATAAAAGAATAAAAATCAATTATATATATGACAAGAGCAAACGGAATCTTAGGTGGCATAAAAGGGAATTTTTCTGAGATGGTGTTGGAAAAAGTTAACCCTCCATTTTCTTCGACGATCGCCATATACTATTTTCATCTTCATTGTCTAAAGATATGCATACACCAAATTTCATGTGAGTCTAACATCATCTCACCATTGATTTTGTGATGGAAAAGTATGAATGTTTTCCTATTATCAGAATACAATTAATTTTGCACTCAATATATCAACTATGAAAGGTGTTTTAATAAAGGGGTAATTTTTATGTATTTTTTCAATTTTTACAACGAAGGTGTAATTTTTAAAACGGTTTCTTTATCTAATAGTGCAAGAAGAGTATTCTACTGTGAAATACGGAAAACATAAAATTAACAGATTTTTTTATTTAAATCCATACCTAGAATAAGAATATCAGCAGTAAATTGCAGAGGTTTTGGCGCAACACCAACTAATAACAATTTCCCGTCTGGCTTCAACAATGAAAGATAAGCATCTACATCATGCACAGCAGGAATCGTATCTAGAATATAATCCAAACTCCCAGCTGCTTCAGACATTTTCTTCGCGTCGTTGCTCACAAGATACTCATCGGCGCCCAAATGCTCTAAAGCCTCAACTTCCTTCTTATTTGATGAGCTTATGACTGTCACATTATGCCCCATAGCTTTGGCTATAAGAACACCAACATGCCCAACTCCTCCTAGCCCCAAAATACCGCCTCTTGATTTATTTTCGTAGCCGCAGAATTTTTTTAAGGGACTGTAAGCTGTGACGCCGGCGCATAGAAGTGGCGCGGCTTGTGCAGGGTTTAGTTTTTCGGGGATTTTCACAACAAATCTGAACAAAATTTAGAGTCAAGTGCTTTATTTTTATTAATTAGGATGGATTTTACAGAAAATGTGTGTGATTGCTGAAGATGTAAGCTTGCATAAGTGTGTACTGAAAGACATGCACAGACACAGAAACATGCACACATAAAACTCTGCAAAATAAGCTCTCTCTCTCTATAGGATTAGGTCATATCTGATCATGTTCCATTTTTTTTTGAAAGTTCACTGAAATGCCCTTGACCACCACTGTGTTTCACTAAATACCTTACTGTTTTGTTATTGCAGTACACTCTCTCAAAGTGCTTAATTTAAGGGTATTTTGGTGAAAATTCCCTTAAAACCAAGGTTTACATTCATCTCCGAAAACTCTAAACAACACAAACAAGTTATAGAGTTAACATCTTATCGGTTGTTTATAATTGAATCCAAGTGTTTTTAAGATCTTGGTCAATGAGTTCCGGAGATGTTAACGCTCAAAAATCACTTGAGAGGGTATGAATATCGCCCTACAAAGGGGATTCACGCAATTAGTTGTTAAATATTATTACCTATGATGGACAACCATCGAAGAAGCGAAGCCGCCTTTAGTAGGTTGGCCATCGACGTCAATGCTATTGTAGGTGAACACTGCTTTGCTGCAGTACTGTTCTCGGTTTGATAAGCAACATTCGCAGCTCCCACAGGAGCCCACAAGGCCTCCTACACCGGCGAGATCTCCAACCTTGAACTTCGCTCGTACTCCGTGCCCCAGCTCCACCACCTCTCCTACCACCTCATGCCTTCCACATCAAAAAATTAAACAGTAGAAGCTTAACAGAGCCGAATGAAAGAAAAATATTCATATAACGGAATAAAAAAACCTTCGGTTGATGTTATTCATTTTCAATGGTATGTACGGTTTTGCTTTCATGGCAAGATAAAATCAAATTTAGAAAAAAAAATATAAGGCTTAATTTCACTAAACTACCAAAAGCCATACCTTTGTTTTCACTAAACTACGAAAAACTCTCTATCACAAGTAACTACCAAAAGTTTCATATTGAAAATGCTTTAATTTTTTCCCAAAAAACTAGCTATTATGCTGACCCTGGGACAATTGGGTAGATGGTGGCATGAATTTCATTCCTCATCTGGTGAACATCTGTATGGTCCAATCCACAGTAAAGAACCTTCAGCATCACATCCTCAGCACCAAGTTCCCTGTTAATTAATCATACAGTTTCATAAAAAATATGATCATGGAAATAAATAAAAAAATAATTTCATTTTCTAATGTTTTGGATAATTAGTTTCAAGAAGTGTATATGTGAAGGGTGATATACCACGAGCCCTTCTCCGCGGAAGAGATAGAATTAAGAAGTTTTAAAACTTTGGGAATTTTAAATGCAAACGGATGAGGAGAGTTAGTAGAGTTTTTGTGACCAACATTGGCTCGACATAAGAACTATGACAAGGCCACAAGTCCGACATGCAACCGATAGAAATAGAAAGGAAAAAAGACCAACTTTATTTGTTAAGAGCTTGTAAAGAAGTATGCACAAATCCAATCTTACACTCAAGAAAATAAAATATGCTGATCTTTATTAATGCCAAGTCTATATGCACATGTGGCAAATCTTTCCTCTTCAATATGTAAGTTTGCAGGTTAGATTTCCCCCACAGTTCGAATGCTTTATTGGGCTGAAACCTAGGCTGTGACGAGGGTTAAGGAAACATATTTTATATTCTTAACATGATTATTGCGAGTTTTACAAGAGACTAAGAAGGCAAGTCTATTGTATATGGAGCTCACCTGAGAATGAATGAATAGGGAGAGAGGACCCCCGTTTCATCTTTGGCAGCCCATGCTGTGACCCTTAATTTCTCCTCCATTTTGTGTTTGGGGAGAGAGAGAGAGAGAGAGATGCTTAATAACACAAAGAGTGATGTATACAAATAGTGTACACAAAATATAATTAATTTTAATAATAATAATAATAATAATAATAATAATAATAATAATAATAATAATAATAAGTATATGATGGACATCACTAGTGACGTATCTAAATTAACTCTAATTTGTTGACATCCAATATTTCTAATAATAAAATTAGGAAATTAGAGGCTGGGCCAATCTTCTCTCATCACTAACTATTTCATTACTGTTTTAGCTGGTCAAAGTGGGGAAGGCTCCAACGAGTCATTGGCCAAGTTAACATCATGGTTTCATAAATTATTCAACTTATTTTACACTACTATAATGCAATCAATCTGCTATCTATTCCTCCTCCAAAAGACTTGATGCCAAGTGCTAGACAATCATCATTTTCAATAGTAAGCTGCGTACTATAAAGCAACCGGGATTTGAATCTTATACCTCTTGATAGCAAAAGAGACGACATAAACAAGCAACTAAGTTAAATACATGCATGTATAGTAATAATAAGTAGAGAGCAAACAAACTATTACCCTGGTATTACTTATAGGATGCTCTTCTTGTTCAAATCAACTAATATTTCGATCATATATATATATATATATATATATATATATATATATATATATATATAATGGAGGAAAGATGCCATAGGAGGAAATTTCCTTCTATGGCGTCGAAAAGGTACGTCCTCCGTCGTATTTTCCGACGATCGGCATCCATCATCTTCATCGTTATCATCTAAAGATATGGGTACACCAAATTTCATGTGATTCTACAACTTTTTCACCATTAAATTAGTGGGTTCAAAATTAACGGTTTACCGACAATAGAACTTTTTACATTGCTAAATCAACGGTGAAAAAGTTGTAAAATCACATGAAATTTGGCGTACCCACATCTTAGATGATAACAATGAAGATGATGGATTCCGATCGTCGGAAAACACGACAGAGGGCGTACTTTTTCGATGCCATAGAAGGAAATTTATATATATATATATGGCTTACACACGTCTCGAGGTTTATTTCACGCAGCGGGATATGTTGCTCAAAGGCCAATAGAGATTTTCATAGAGTCACACGTCTGACGCAGCGGACTCACTCTAGATACTCCTATGACAAGGCGATTGGATTTAGCAATGTAAAAAGGCCACAAAAGGTTTGTAATCAAACTTCACAAGTGCAAGCAACAATATGATGGCCGTATGATGGCCGTGCTCTTGTGCGATTAAGTGCACACCATATTGATTCCGTGTTCAATAACTTCGATACTAATTTGAAAACTTTCTTATCAAGCAAGTAAAGTCATTTTTTTATCATCTGATTCATTTTAGTTTAGGGTTGGTTGCAGGAAACCCCCCTCGGCTCTTATATATATACCCCATCTGGTGACTTATTATCGTAATCATTCCCTTTTCTCATTCGCGCAAACAAGCTATACGTACGGTTAAATCAAATAATCATTTTAGTTGTTTGAGAGTTTAATTTTGAGTGTTCTTAACTGTGTTTCGTGACGAGCATAGGGGTGTTTGCGCTAATAAATCAGTTGAGGGGTATAAGTGCTACATAGAGTAAACTAAAACCAAAGGAGGGGTTTAGGGCAATTAACCTTTTATTTTAGCGCATGCGCATGCGCATGCCGAATATAAGGTGACATATATAGGAAGAAATTTTATCAACCATCCATCATTTTCGATCATCTTTATCTTCATCCATCATCTTTATCTTCATCATGTAAGATACCGATACACCAAATTTTATGTGTATCTACCATTTTCACCATTGCTGGACACGCGCGCGCGCGCACTCAAAAAAGGCTTATGAGCACTGGACACCATAGGCCATTCTCAGTTTGGACTGACATAGAACTTGGGTTTAATTTCAAAAGACCCCCTATGGCTTACACTCTCTCAAGTGATCTATTAGCTCAAACAACCCCTCTTCCTATAAACCAAAACCCTTAAAAACTCTAAAAATTCTACTGTATATAAACAGTTTAATTGTTGGTTGGAATTTAACTCTATAACTTGTTTATGCTGTTTAGAGTATAGTAAGTGTCTTTCATATGACAAATTTCCTTCGCGAACTCCAGATTTTAAAATTAAATTCAAAACCAAAAAGAGAGCCAAATCTTCGTTCTAGAATTTTATAAATCACCAACTAAATTTATACACCCTTAACAATAGTGATGATCATATAGAAGGGGAAAAAAATAGTAGGACGAGAAAGCAAGAGATTTGTTTTCTTCTCTGTTTGTAGATTTTATTTTTTATTTTTTTGAATGTTTTTTCCCCTAAATGCTCATATGTGCGTCACACTGCAGATTGAAAACTAGCTTTCAAGGTTTCATACCAAATTGAAAGTATAATTCATTCCATTAATTACTTACAGCGATAACCAATTCGAAACTAGCCCTCGAAACCATGGGGATTTAGTTTTACATTAGTCCCACATAGGATGCAAAAGCCGAGACGTTGCATTTTTGTTGACCATACAAAGATAAAGCCTTGGCCTTAGTGAAATCACCAAGCCGTGTGGCGAGCAGAGCGAACTATTCTTTCACCTTTTACTAATGAATACCGTGTACTCTTCACTTTCAAGCATCATATTCTTCTATTTTGAGGGCCCTCTTTCTTTTCTTTCAAAGGTCCCTACAATTTCAAATTTGAACAGTTATTATAAATAATTTCAAAATTGTAGAAATATTTATCTGTTAGCAAGTGTGTCCTAGTACAATGTTTCATTGTTACCTTATTAATGAAATAGAGATGACACTGTTTATTTAAAAAAAAAGTGATATTATAAAGTATATAGTCAAGAAAAATTATATTAGTTGCAAAGTTTATTGTTATATGATTTGTAAGCGGTAATATCTCATATTTATGAACTTCATATGTAAAATATATAAAAACTTTGCGAATACCACAATATTTTTCAGCAATTAAATATTTTTCTTGCGAATACCACAACATACAAAAATCGTGGAATTTTAAAAAATGTCAAAATTTCCTTTTTTCTTTTACTTTCCAATATTTTCTAGTTACGTAGCACATGAGAACCATGAAATGTGCAAAATTTCAAAAATTTTGCTGTCTTCAAATTTTCGACATTTTACATGCTATATAGCACATGAATATAGCGAAATTTTAAAAATCTTAGATTTTTTTATTTTCCAAATCTTTTATAGAACAAGAAAATCATAAAATTTTCAAGAATACATTTTTTTGTGTTTTCGTTCTTTCAATAATTTCCATAATATGCTTGCAAGGTATAACAAGAAAATCGTAAAATTTTCTCCTTTTTAAATATTATGCATGAGCACATGAAAATCATATGAAATTTCAAAAAATCTTAAATTTTTCTGTTTTCTTTTGCTTCTTTATATTTTGCATGATAATTGTGATATTTACAAAAACCCTAAAATTATCCGTTTTCTATAAATTTATAATATCTTGCAAGTAACCACATGAAATTGCTTAATTTTTAAAAAAATCTCAAACATTTTTGTTTTTGTTTTCTGTGGTTTTTCATTATTTTTCTTGCTATATCATACTAAATAACGAAATTTTTAATAATTTCAAAAACTTCATTTTGCATGCTATATAGCATATCAATATAGCGAAATTTTAAAAATCTTAGGTTTTTTATTTTTTTATTTTCCAAAATCTGCCTGTTATAGAACAAGAAAATCATGAAATTTCTAAAAATACATTTTTGTATTTTCATTCTTTCAATAATTTTCATAATATACTATGCATGGTATAACAAGAAAATCGTAAAATTTTCTCCTTTTTAAATATTATGCATGAGAAATTTGAAAATCATGAAATTTCAAAAAAATCTTAAATTTTTATGTTTTCTTTTGTTTTTTAATATTTTGCATGTCACATGACAATTGTGAAATTTTAAAAAACCCTAAAATTATCCGTTTTCTAGAGGTTTATAATATCTTACAAGCCACCACACGAAATTGCATAATTTTCAAAATAAATCTCAAACTTTTTTGTTTTGCTTTCTGCGGTTTTTCATTATTTTTCTTGCTATATCATACTAAATAACGAAATTTACAATAATTTCAAAAACTTTATTTTTCTTGCTATATCATACTAAATAACGAAATTCTGTTTTCTATAAATTTGCAATATTTTGCTACCACACGAAAATTGCGGAATTTTCAAAAATCTTAATATTTTCTGATTTATTCGGTTTTTCGATGTTCTGCTTGCTATATAGAACATAAAATTCGTGAACTTTTCAAAAATAGCAAAACTTTCTGTTTACTTCCATTTTTCAATATTTTGCTTTTTATTTCAAACGAAAATCGCTAAATCTTAAAAATATTAATTTTAAATTCTTATCTTCAATTTTTCAATTTTCTGTATGCATATTAACACACGAGAATCTTGAAAATTTTAGTAGACTCAAAATTTTCTGCTTTTTTCGGGTTTCTTATATTTTACTTGGTATGTAAAACATCAAAATTGTAATATTTTCAAAAATCCCAAAAAATTCCGTTATGTTCGATTTTTCGACATTTTGCTTGCTATAACAGATGAAAATTGCAAAACATCTAAAATCTTTTCCATTGTCTTCTTTTTTTAATATTTCGCATAATAAAATCTCAAATCCATGACAATTGTGAAATTTATAAAAACCCTAAATTAATCCGTTTTCTATAAATTTATAATATCTTGCAAGCAACCATATGAAATTGCATAATTTTCAAAAAATCTCAAACTTTATTGTTTTTGTTATCTATGGTTTTACATTATTTTTCTTGCTATATCATACTAAATAACGAAATTTTAAATAATTTCAAAAACTTCATTTTGCATGCCATATAGCACATCAATATTGCGTAATTTTAAAAATATTAGGTTTTTTATTTTCCAAGTCTTGCTTTTTATAGAACTAAGAAAATCATAAAATTTTCAAGAATATATTTTTTGTGTTTTCGTTCTTTAAATAATTTCCATAATATACTATGCATGGTATAACAAGAAAATCTTAAAATTTTCTCCAATTTAAATATTATGCATGTGCACATGAAAATCATGAAATTTCAAAAAATCTTAAATTTTTCAGTTTTCTTTTGTGTTTTAATATTTTGCATGCCACATGACAATTGTGAAATTAAAAAAAACCCTAAAATTATTCATTTTCTATAAATTTATAATATCTTGCAAGCTACCATATGAATTGCACAATTTTCAAAAAAATCTAAAACTTTTTTTTTGTTTTCTGCGGTTTTTCATTATTTTTCTCACATACAAACTAACAAAATTTTCAATAATATCAAAAACTTCATTTTTCTTTAATTTCCCAATATTTTGTATGGCGCACATGAAAATCACACAAAAAAAAAATTCAGTTTTCTACAAATTTGCAATATTTTGCTACCACACGGTAATTGCGGAATTTTCAAAAATCTTAATATTTTCTGCTTTATTCGGTTTTTCGATATTTTGCTTGCTATATAGAACATAAAAATCGTGAACTTTTCAAAAATAGCAAAACTTTCTATTTACTTCCATTTTTCAATATTTTGCTTTTTATTTCAAACGAAAATCTCTAAATCTTAAAAATATTAATTTTAATTTTTTATCTTCGATTTTTCAATTTTCTGTATGCATATAACACACACGAGAATCTTGAAAATTTTAATAGACTCAAAATTTTCTTCTTTCTTCGGGTTTCTTATTTTTTACTTGCTATGTAGAACATCAAAATTGTAATATTTTCAAAAATCCCTAAAAATTCCGTTATGTTCGATTTTTCGACATTTTGCTTGCTATAACAGATGAAAATTGCAAAACATCTAAAAACTTTTCCATTCTCTTCTTTTTTTAATATTTCACATGATAAAATCTCAAATTCATGACAATTATGAAATTTATAAATACCCTAAATTAATCCGTTTTCTATAAATTTATTATATCTTGCAAGCTACCACATGAAATTGCATAATTTTCAAAAAATCCTATACTTTTTTGTTTTTGTTATCTGTGGTTTTACATTATTTTTCTTGCTATATCATACTAAATAACGAAATTTTAAATAATTTCAAAAACTTCATTTTGCATGCTATATAGCATATCAATATAGCGAAATTTTAAAAATATTAGGTTTTTTATTTTCCAAATCTTGCTTTTTATAGAACTAAGAAAATCATAAAATTTTCAAGAATATATTTTTTTGTGATTTCGTTCTTTCAATAATTTCCATAATATACTATGCATGGTATAACAAGAAAATTTTAAAATTTTCTCCATTTTAAATATTATGCATGTGCACATGAAAATCATGAAATTTCAAAAAATCTTAAATTTTTCAGTTTTCTTTTGTTTTTAAATATTTTTCATGCCACATGAAAATTGTGAAATTAAAAAAACCCTAAAATTATCCATTTTCTATAAATTTATAATATCTTGCAAGCTACCACATGAATTGCACAATTTTCATAAAAATCTATAACTTTTTTGTTTTGTTTACTGCGGTTTTTCATTATTTTTCTCACATACAAAATAACAAAGTTTTCAATAATATCAAAAACTTCATTTTTCTTTGATTTCCCAATATTTTGTATGGCGCACATGAAAATAACAAAAAAAAATTCAGTTTTCTACAAATTTGCAATATTTTTCTTCCACATGATAATTGCGGAATTTTCAAAAATCTTAATATTTTCTGCTTTATTCGGTTTTTTCGATATTTTGCTTGCTATATAGAACATAAAAATCGTGAACTTTTCAAAAATAGCAAAACTTTCTATTTACTTCCATTTTTCAATATTTTGCTTTTTATTTCAAACGAAAATCGTTAAATCTTAAAAATATTAATTTTAAATTCTTATCTTCAATTTTTCAATTTTCTGTATGCATATAACACACGAGAATCTTGAAAATTTTAATAGACTCAAAATTTTCTGCTTTCTTCGGGTTTCTTATTTTTACTTGTTATGTAAAACATCAAAATTGTAATATTTTCAAAAATCCCCAAAAATTCCGTTATGTTCGATTTTTCGACATTTTGCTTGCTATAACAGATGAAAATTACAAAACATCTAAAATCTTTTCCATTCTCTTATTTTTTTAATATTTCGCATGTTAAAATCTCAAATTCATGACAATTGTGAAATTTATAAAAACCCTAAATTAATCCGTTTTCTATAAATTTATAATATCTTGCAAGCTACCACATGAAATTGCATAATTTTCAAAAAATCTCAAACTTTTTTGTTTTTGTTATCTGTGGTTTTACATATTTTTCTTGCTATATCATACTAAATAACGAAATTTTAAATAATTTCAAAAACTTCATTTTGCATGGTATATAGCACATCAATATAGCGAAATTTTAAAAATATTAGGTTTTTTATTTTCCAAATCTTGCTTTTTATAGAACTAAGAAAATCATAAAATTTTCAAGAACATATTTTTTTTTGTTTTCGTTCTTATTACTTTTTAGAGAACTAAGAGAGGAGGCGATAGAAACGGTAGAGAAGGGGTGCTGGAGGAGAGGAAAGGGTAGATATAGGGAAAGAGGTGGCGGAGTGGAGGATAAAAGGAGGAAAGAAGAGAAGATGTTCGTACTATAAGGTCATTTCACCAAAATAATAACTTAAATGGATATAGCAACGACTAAGGGTATTTAAGTGAAAAAAGCGACGGATGTTTTACTGTAATTAAAACTCTTTATCGTATTTTAGCAAAAACCAATGATAGTTGAGGATATTTTTGATTAATTTACCCTGAAGTAAATAGTAGCAGATCGATTGCTTGGTGATTTGCTAATAATAATAATAATAATAATAATAATAGCAGTAGTAGATATCTAGATAGATGGAAGATAAATGATAACAATGATGATAAGTGAATTAATAATAAATATCTAAAATGTTGATATTAGCATTGATAATTGATTTTAATGTGCTCGGGATCAAGCGCAAGTAAACAAATCAAGCCACAAGAGTGGAGGACAGGCCTTTAGGGGTACAATCAAACTATGAAGCTAACATCATAAATAAATATACTAATTCGTTAATTTATTTATAAGAATTTAAATTTGAAATTTTGACTTGTTAGGGCCCTTCCAAGAAAAGAAAGGGCACCCACAAAAAATAAACGTATGCTGCATAAAAGTGGAGAACACACGGTATTCTTTAGTAAAAGGCGAAAGAATAGTTCGCTCTGTGCTCACCACACAGCTCCATGATCTGACAAAGCCCAAGGCATACCCATCATAAAGCCAACAAAAGCAATGACTCTGATTTTGTGCCCGATGTGGGACTAAAGCATGCTAGAAAACCTAGAGCTTTGAGTGCTAGTTTCCAATTTGTTTTTATTGCTGCGTAGTTTGTTGCGCGGAAAAATTTCGTAGTTGCTTTTCCCCCTAAAAATGAACTTTAGATTTTCTAACTCTATACCCAAACAGAGTCTAATATGTAGGTGGGATCTTGAAAAATTCATAAACAGCAATTGTTGAGCCAGTGGCATCACCGAAGTTTCAAATTATCATGTGCAAAATACAACTTAAGTAAAAATTGGGAAAACAAAAAACCGGAAAAAAAAACATGAAAAAAAGATTCAAAATTAAAATGGAGATGACTTTAGAAAAGCGCAAAATCTTCAAATTTTTGTTTCTTTTAAATTAGCATATTCTTATCGATGGGTTGATGGAATGATCTAGGAGGGCCTCAGAGATGGTGGCACCATCAAAGCTCCAAATTATCACAATTAAAATACAACTTATGTAAAAAATGGAAATGAAATAGGAATAAGAAAACTTATGTAAAAAATAGGAAATGAAATAGGAGATGAGAGGTATCAACCTTGTACACATGCAGGAAAAATAAAAATAAAAAAATAATTGAAAATTAAAATGAGGAGGGGAGGCATGGATTCTCATACAGCAGTATGATAAGTGAGTGCTCTACCATTTGAGCAACATCCTAGTTTGTAGTATAAATTATATTTTATGATCATTTTAATTAAATATTTTATTGTCAGAAGATTTCACTTTATTTAAGCTCATCCCAATGACAAAATCGGAAAAAGGAAAAAAGCAACAGATCGATAAGTTGATGGAAAAATCTAGGAGGGCCTAAGAGGTGGTGGCACCATCGAAGTTCCAAATTATCATGAGTAAAATACCAACTTAAGTAAAAATTGCGAAAGCAAACATGAAGAAGAAGTATGAAAAAAAGATTGGAAATAAAAATAGAGATGCAAGGCATGGATCCTCATACCACCACAAGCTATGTTCGGTGCTCTACCATTTGAGAAATATCCCCATTTGTAATAAATTTATGTTTTAGGATAATTTAAAATGAACATAATAATTAAACGATTTCATTTTATTTGATGCAGTAATCCCACAAAGGGCCTTAAAGGTGATGGGCCACGGAAGTTCCCGATTATTATGTGAAAAATTAGACTTAGGTAAAATTTTTGAAAAGAAATAAATAGGAAAATGAAAAATGAAAAAGAGGATTGGAAATTAAAATGAAGATACGAGGCAGCTGTCCTCCTACCGCAGCATGATAAGTAAGTGCTCTACTGTTTGAGCTACATTCCCTTTCGTGCTGATAATTATGTTTTTTTTTATGATTTTGATTTCAATATATTCTTATCAAAAGATTTTATTTTATTTGCACTTATCGAGATAACAACATCGGAAAAAAGCAACATATCGATGAGTTGGTAGAATAATCTAGAAGCGCTTTTGATGATGCTCACTATTGGAGACCTCCAGGATCACGACACGTGGCAGGTGACGTGTCCAAGAACTCAAAAGAAAGGGCCCACAGGGACCGACCCGGCCACCCGTGTGCCCGACGTGCAAGCCCTAGCCGGCTCTCCTCAGAGCCCCCTTTGAAATTGGCTTCCTCGGCCAATCAACTCGTCCCGAGCCGCCGTAAGACCAAGACTCCTCGGCCCTTTCGCTCGTCCCGAGCTCCCCTGCCGAGGCCGTCTTCCTCGGTTCTCCAACCGACTCCACCACTCGCAGGCGTAACCGCCGCTCCGCGAACCTCGCCATACGCAGATTCTCCGTCAGCAACATCTCACGTTCCACGCCATCACGATCCCCATTAATGGGCGATTCGCTCTTTACGCAGGCGTGACGTCGGGAGCGTAACTGCCGGCGAGATCTTCGCGCCTGCTGTTGTATGCTGCCGCCGCTATATAAACCTCCATCACAGAGGGGTCAAGTAAGCCATTTTTGATTCCACTTAGCCGTTACTCTGCTCGGATCTAGTACTGACTTGATCGTCGGAGGGTCCTCGGTGGTACCAAACCACCCCGGGACTTCTTTGCAGGTACTCGGTGCTAAACTCCTCAAATCACAAATCTCCTCAAACCCGTTGAGACCCACACGCAATAGGAGATCACCTCCAAAATCCACCGGGAAATCGACGGAAGACAACATCTGACAGAGACCCGAAAAGGACCTCCATCAGTTGGCGCCGACTGTGGGAAAGAAACTTCACGAAACACAAAGTTGGCCTTCCGATCTCCATCTGCATGGCCAGCAACCACCCTGAAGATCCTGGTACCGACTGCCGCCTCCCTCCCACCGGGGGCGCGGATAGGCCTCCCCCGGCGACCATCATCGATGCCCTCGCCAGCCGAATAGACCGGCTGCAGTCCCTCGTGGAGGCACTCGTCCGCGTTCAAACGGCCTGGCCAGGGCCCAGATCGCCGCTCCTCCGCCTCTAGAAGGCTCCGCCCTTGCCGGCACAGCTAACCACCGGCAGGCTACGACCCCTGGCTTAAGATCTCAAGGGACGATACTCCCTGAGGCCCGCTGGGCACCCCACGGCTCCACACCGGGATCCTCCGCCAAAGCGCCTCGCCTCGAACCTCCTCGCGACCCTTACCCCACTGAGGAGATGTCGGCCACCTCGTCTATCCGCGGGCATGATCGACGTCCCCTCCACCGACGGGTAGCACAGTGGGGCCCCCCATGACTCGATAGCCACCTCGCCCGGGGATCTAAGGAACCTAATCGAGAGGAACCGAGGCCGCGCCCAGACATGGATCTCCCACAGAAGAAGCTTGGGATCGCCAGGAGCCGAATCCTAGGGGTACCACAGCCGTCTCGACGCCCTCGAGAAGAAGATCGAGGGCATGCGCCGAGAAGGGTACCTCTCGAGCGACGGGGCTAAGTACACCGCCGACTCGCTCACCAAGCCATTTACCGAGGAACTGCTCGCTGTACACGTCTCCTCGCGCAACAAGCCCCCGAAGGTCTCTCTGTTCGACGGGAAAACCGACTCGAAAGACCATCTGGACGCTTTCACCGCTAAGGATCTAAGCCCTCACTAAGAGGCAGCCCAGCAGCTACCCTGCTCGGTTATCCCTGGCGGGTAGCATCCCTACCGCAATGCCAAGGATCAGAAATTCCTCCCAGAGGCAGTCGAGCCCGACCCTCGCTCGGCTATCCCTGGCGGGTAGCTTCCCTACCGCAACGCCAGGGATCAGAAAGCCCTCCCAGAGGCAGTCGAGCCCGAGGATCCCTCGCTCGGCTATCCTTCAGGACAAAAGCCCTCACCAAGAGGCACAGGGAAGTAACCCTGCCCGGCCAAAGGTCCTTGGTAGGCTTCTTACATATCGATGAGTTGGTAGAATAATCTAGAAGCGCTTTAGAGGTGGTGGAACCACCAAAGTTTCAAATTATCATGTGTAAAATACTGTTGGATATAGGTGCTCTCAAGACAATTATTGTAATAGCGGGAAGACAATTATTGTGATAGAAGGAGGGCCTATACGGATAGAACAGTCTTGCTTGAGATAATAGTATGTTATCTGGTTTGTCTTTATCTTTCATGTGTATATGTTTTACTCGTTATCACGTATTGCTAATACATGATGATAAAACCCATAGGATCTTTGCTTTACCAGAATTATGCTAGGGATCATACTAGTGGGGACTGGGTAGTCCATAAGCACATCCTTAAATGTCTCTAGTCGTAAGAGTATCGAGACTGAGTATCGGTACTCCAGTTTAGATTAAATGTCTCTAGTTCTGAGTATCGAGACTGAGTATCGAGACTGAGTAGTCCATAAGACCGGATTGTACGGTGACAGTCATTGATAGAATCTGATTGTGTTCGATTGAGTTTTCTTGTCGACCTTTCTTTTGATCAGTACCTTGGTAGCCATTATGTATAGTTAGTGCCGCTGACATGCTTGTGGGTTATCGGATATGATTCTAATCTACTGCTAGCGTATTGATTGAGTTTTTAGAGTCCCATGCAGAGCTTTTTCCTGCACATACGAAACGATGTAGTGTGCATATAGTGATACGTGCGGAGTTCGATTAAATATGTTTATTGGATACATATATGTTAATCGAATGTTTTTAATACTAGCCGGTTTATATTTAAACCGGATTATTGAATCAAGTGGTGATTTAATGTAATATATATATTCTAGTATTATGTTCACATTATATTTTTCTCTCATTTGGTATTTGTATACGTATTTCGTATTCGATACAAATACGGTTTTGTGTATTTGATACACATGTTAGATGTTATACACACACATACATCTAAAATGAGACACTTCATATCCTAATTAAAATGAAAAGATGACTGTAAATTTTTCAGTAGACGGAAATGATGATGTGGTAAGGCCGCGACATATTTATTCAGAGAATGTCATTCCCTAAATAAATATACTAAGCGTATTGAAATAATATTACACAATGCAAGAATAATGGAGACTGTAAATTTTTCAACAAACATTCTTATTTACGTTCAACTTGAAATATTTATAAGTACAATGAGTTTTAACTGGAATGTAAATACAATAAATGAAATGCCTAAACATGTGGTATACATAAGCTGAAAGAAAACGAAGTTAAGCTAATCCTTAGTAGCGATTTGGTCGTAATCCTCCTCGGTAGCCTCCACTTCCTCCGTCTCGACCGTATCTGACAAACATTCCAAGAAAACAAAGATGGGTAGAATGCCCGTCAGTGAACTAGCGCATGGTAAGTCCTAAAGGTAAGAGTGAAAAGTGACAAGTATATAATAACAGAAATATTGTAAATAACCAGTAAAAATGTGTAGGTCTGAATATGGGTATATGTATCTATAAGTCTCTATATGGTCATTATGTTAACGTTAAGTTCCAAGTATGAATATCAACGCTGTCATAGAAATATTCATGAGCTCAAGAGTGGGGCCCCAGGAGCAAGGAAATATAGGCATATTTCATGTGTTAGTATCGGGACTCCAAACTGTGGAGGATTCTACCCGACTGAGATTCGAGTAAAAAAAAAGTTAATACGGGACTCCTGAAGCTCCGCTGGATTCATACAAGAAACTATCTCAAACATCCCGAGTATAATATATAATAACGGTAAGACAACCTTAGTTGATTTGATTGGTTGATTAGCATGACTTGATCGAAATCATAGATTGCAAAAGGTGAATAATGAAGTCGAGTGAGTCGAGTAAAGTGTGAATCATGTCAATTGCAATCTTGGGTCGAGTCAAGTTTAGGCAAGTAGATTGAGTTCGAATTCATATTCAAGTTTAGGTTCGAGTTCACGTTCAAGTTTAGGTTCGAGTTTGGATTCAAATTGAGTTTGAAGTCCAGTTTAGAATCGGGTTTGTGTTCAAGTTATAAACATTTCATGTGGATTGATTTAACTTTTGAAGATCTTAAGGTCGAGAGAAATCGGACAACTAGTGCACATGGACGGCATGATTTGTGTCTTTTTCTAAGACAATTGCTATTTGATAACTCCGTTAATTTGTTGTCTAACCTGAATAGGGAAGCATTCACTTCCTCCGGCTCCCTGGGTCTCAAGAAAAATGATACCGCTTAAACGTATTTTAATCTAGAGTCCTTAAATATTTGTTATTGTTGTTTACATTGTATTTATACTGTTTGCATTTCTCGAGGGGTTTTATGAAAAATATATTAATATTGTTTAAAAATAAACCTCGCGGGTGATTTATAATATTAAGAGTTTTTATGAATATGTATTTTAATTTTAGTGGTATTTTAGAGATAAAACCTAATATTTAAAAGTTTATGGTAATTTTTTTAATGAAAACTACTCTTTTTGTAAACTTGGTGGTATTTCATTTAAACTTTAATCTTTCATTTTTAAAACTATAATTTCACAAATTTTTTTATTGAAAATATGGATTCATAATTTAATAAAAATTTCAAAGTTTAAGTTTGTTTAGAAAAGTCGCATTCTTAAAAACCGTATTTTTATTTTCTTTCGAGACCAAATACTGCGTGAGGAGTTCTGCATCTCGCTTTACTATCCAAAGGATGTACGATAATCCACACCATCTATTAGCGAGCCCTCCAACGAGGGTTATATAGGCGCAATTGCTAAGAATTCAAAAATATTGATTAAAAGCTTGTTTTCTAATGAGGTGGTATTTTATTGTAAACTATTTCATTTAATTGAAAATTTCTAATCAAAATATCGTACTATGAATCAAAAGTGTACGTGTGGGGTAGGTCGTTATCCCGTGTAGATTCTAAAGGTATATACGGTAGTTATCCAAAATAAGGGTTATATTAAAGTTCATGGTATTTTTCTGAAAAAGTTCGTTATAGGCGTATTTCACTTGAATTTTTAATTTTATGAAAAAGGTAAAGATATGAACAACATGTTAAGATGATATTTAGAGCTTTAAAAATAACAATTGATCTAGCGAAGATGACATAAGTTGTTTAGAATAAAATTAAACGAGATAACTCCACTTGCCGATATTGCTTTATAGATTGGTTTTTGAGATGAAAAGAAAGAGAGAAGAAGGACTTACTGGTTGTGTAGTATTAAAAAGAGGTTAAGGAAGAGAGAGGGGTCTCCTTGGCGTCGCGGTAGTATCGAGTAAGCTCCGGTCGTCGAGATTTGATCGCTACTCTACTTGGTTGCTTAACTCTACTTGGTACATATAGAGTTTTGAGAGAATTTTGATAGAAATGTCAGAATGGGTGATAGCTAGAGTATGAGGTGGTATTTATAGTGAATAATTTAGGGTATGAGAATTAAAAATTTGAATAAAAAGAATTAAAATGGTGTTAATTAGGGATTTGAAGAATCTCTGTTTGATTGCAGGAAAATCAAATAGTGCAGGGGGTAGAGGGGAGCTGAAGAGACGTGTGTGCAAAGCACGGAGACGATTAGAGACGATCCAATCGTCGGCGGCGAGCAAGGGAGGAAACATGTGGTCGAATCTTGTCGCCTTGCCTCGAGATTCGTGTTAGGTGTTTTAATCAGTGTTAACTCCTCATATATCCCGTTTGATTTTTCTGAAACTTTTCGATTCTCCGTGTATTGCATGTGCAACTCTTGAGCTTCCAAAAAGTTAAAAACATATATTAAAAATAATTGGGACTGATGAGAATCGAACACACATGCTATGTCACGGCAGTGCAGAGGTTTTACTAGTGAGCTACAAGTTGTTTCTTGCTTTTATTAAACAAAGATAACTTATAACTCCTACACAGGCTGAATACCCTTTTTATACATTAACCGGTAGATTTTGTAAAGGGATTTTAGGGTCGTTACACTGAGAAAAGGTAAGGAAAGAAACAACTGAATAATACAATCCAAAATCTTTAGAACCAGTGGCCATCATCGAATGAAATAATTTCTTCAAGTTCATATGTAACTATATGATGGCCTTTCCAAGCAATATGGATCATCGTAATAATGCAGAGTGTTCTGGTGAAGGCAAAGGGAAAGTAGGATTAGCAGGAAAATATGGGACTTTGTCGTGAATCATGACAATCCAAAACCAAAATGTGTAAGAAGGTTCGGTTAACTTGGTTAATAAGTTTTAGCTCAAAGTAAGTCATGGTCGCATAACTAGAGAGAGGAAAAAAACACTTATGGTGCACTCTATTAATATTAGATTGGTTAATCACTTTATCTAATCAGGATGGCTCCCATTGTATCCTCGAATTCTCCTTCAAACCCTAAAAAGAGAACTAGTCGGGATCATTTACTCCTTACAAGTTTGCTAACCGTTCAGCCAGGTCAGTGTTGGCACTCTGAGAGAGGTCCACTATGCTTTCACACGAACCCAATTAAATAATCTAATTTTCGCAGAGGCTTAATCTCGTTAACACTTTTTAGAAACTTTATAGCTTAGCTAATTGTGAAGTGAAAATCTCCTGAAGAGTGACACCTACTCATCAGTGGGAATCAGGACCCAACTATCATCGTGTGATAATCTTGACGGAAACCGACCAAAATTACCACACTCCAGAAAGTATGCGCAAACTTGGTAAGTTACCCTTATATTTGAAACTCCCGATATGGTTTTCCCTCTAGGACTCAAGCAACCTTGACGAATGATTAACAGATCAAAGGATCCTAGTCAAGTTCAACCCGTCATTATCTTGATTGCATTAAACCCGCCCGCACGACCCTTGACGAATGATTAACAAAGCCATACGACTGACCTAACTAATCCACATATCCATGTGACAGAAAATCACCATTTATGTCACGCCCCGCTTCCTAGTGTACGGTAAGGAGACGTGACACGGCCCGCGACGTATTTACTCAGAAGTAAACACGCTAAGCGTAAATAAGCAATATAATGTAAATGTACACAAGAGAGACATAAGATGTAAATGAACAACAACTTTTTATTTATTAAACATTCTTTACAATGCAACTGAAAAGTAAATACAATATGGAAAGCAATGCCTAAACAATGGCATGAACAGAAAATAAAAGTATATACAAGTGACTAAAGCTCTGGGTCTTCTGAGAACTGCTCCAAGTCTTCTGAGCTGGGCTCGATCTCTAGAGAGTCGGGTTCTCCTGACAACATTCTAAAGAAAGAATAGAAAAGGAATGTCGTCAGCGAACAATCGCTCGGTAAGTCCCAAAGAGAGATAAAAATAGACTGAACAGGTAAAGAGAATATATCTGGTATAATGTATGATTATTTTTTTAAGGCAGTTGTTTGTAACTTGGTACATAAGGTATTAGTGTTTACGAGAGGAGTCCAACTATCCTGTGGACTAAGGTAATCCGTAGTACAAGGCTCCGTCAAACCACACGGAACAACGACAAAGGATGTTTAGTTACGTCTTTTAATGACCATCTCGTGCCACTTTTAACACATTCCGTACCAGTCTACCCTTTTAAAACCCCGTAATGTTTTATTGTGTTGTTTTGTAGTAATTTGTAGATGTAAGACTTGCCGAAACCATGATATCAGTTGTTCATGTAAACGGAAAGAATGTAAATGGATAGTCATGCGATCAAGTCCATGTATATCCATAGTTCGGTCAAATCAATTCATGTTGATATTGATTGTATTTTGGTATAAATGGATTCATGTTGTATTGGAGCTATATTTGAATTGTATTCATGGATGGATTGTTTCTAGATTAGACTGAGACTTAGATTGAGTCAGACACCTTTAACAGAATTGAAGTCCTGAATTAGTTTTGGAGTTATCGGTAACTGTTGCACATGGATGGCAGGATTTGTGTCTTTTTCCAAGACAATTACCGTATTGATAACCCCGTTTTAGTTGTCTAATTTAAATAGGCAAGCACCCAATTTCTCCGGCTCCCTGAGGCTCAAGAGAATTGGTCCCACTTAAACCTATATTTACTAGGATCCTTATTGTAAATTAATATAACTTGAGGGATTTTTATGAAAAATAGTTTTGATATATTTTCAAAATAAATCTCAAGTATTTATTTATCGTCTTTAGGGTTTTCATAGATGTAATTTTTATAACATGAGATATTCTAGTGGTATGGTATTTTCATATAACTTGACCTGTATTGATTTCTTAATGGTATTTTCATGAACTTTTGTGGTTCTTTTCTTTTGATTTAGAAAACATGGAATATATTATATATTTAAAATAGATATTTTGATAATATATATATATATTAAAAATAAAATTTATTTATTAATAGAAATCACGTTTTCTTAAAAATTGTAATAATAAAAATTCCATCGAGATCGTATGCTCCGTGAGGAGGTCTGCATCTCGCCCTACTAGTCCGATAGATGTGCGATAAGCTGCACCAACCAAATCGGATTCCCCAAAATGGGTTGTAAGTACATAATTGTATGGAATTTGATTAAAACAATTAAAATAAATACGGTTTTGATAGTTTATGGTATTTAACTATAAATTCGTCTTAGCCACAAAAATATTGTTTTCAAGCCATCGTGCTATGTCATGATGAGTGCTGTGATGAGATAGGTCATTACTTCGTGAGTATTCTAAAGATAATATGAGCAATATGATGAAGTAATGTCGTAGGTAAACTTTGTGGTATTTAAACGAAAAAGTGTAATACAAGTTGCATAGTATTTTATTTTGAATTGAAACTTGTTCTAAATGTTGTTTTATGGTTTCTAAACAAGATATAAAGAAATGGTTGATTTGTTATTAAGAAAAGTTGGGTTTTTAATGAAATTAGAATCGAAAGTCGGAATAACTCCGCTTCCGATGAGTTTTAATAAAAAATCATTTTAGAATAGAAAGAGAGGAGAGGAAAGGGACCTTACTGGTTGAGAAGAGAGAGAAGAGGTGGAGGAAGGTTTTGAAGGCGTCGTGGAGTTGCGGTGTCGCCGTATTTGTCCCGAATCGTCGCCGGAACTTGACCTTGGGCTAACTCCACTTGTATAACATTTTGGACTTGGAAAAATTTGAGAGTTTTGATAATGGATTTCAGAATAGAGAGGGATAGGGTGTAGGGTGGTATTTATAGGATAAAATTAGGGTTTAGGGTATTAAAAATGAGAATTAAAATGCATTAAAATTTGGTTTTAAAGCTCATTTTAATTCTCTGTTAATGTATAGGAAAATCAAATAGAACTAGGGTAGTGGAGGTAGGCCAAGGGGTGTTGGGAAAATTTTTGGAGGCATTTCATAAGGGGGGCCCGACGGCGCCGGCCCAGAGCCCATCTCGCCGGCCATAGTGTGGGGTCGGGGTATAGGATTGATGCCACATGTCATGGTCTGTTCAAATAGCATATTCCACATGTTTGATTTTAGTGACTTTTCATTTTTACATATATTGCACGTGTAAACTTTTGGGCTTCCAAAAAGTTTAAAAGAAAAATCATTTAAAAATAATATGCAGCTCGGGGGATTTAAACACAGACGCTATGCCACAGTAGTGCAAGGCTTTACCAATGAGCTACAAGTGCTTTCTTACTGTTCTAAAACAAGAAATACTTTTAAGTTGTGCTCAGGCTAAGGTACCTCCTTTTTGTACTTTACAAAAAAATTTGTACAGAAAGTTTAGGGTTGTTACAACTTAGCTACCGCACACTATGTCTTGGCGAATGATCAACAAACGTAGCATGAATACTAAATAATAATAATCTGAAACGACGGAGGGCTACAGCTGGATTTTAGTAAAAAACCTTTAACATAATGAACTTGATATCATTGGAGGAACTCGAGTGGCTTTGAAATGGAGTGGTTTAGGCTATACTTTTAAAACTAGTAATATAAACTTTTGTTTAAGAGCGAACTCCTCATGAAGGGATCAAGGCTCTTTCCTCATAGAATGAGGTGCAAGATATTCCTAACCGAATACCTCTATGCAAAGCAAAAGAATATAAGTATAGTTTTGAAGAAAACCTAGTTTTAAAAATTGGTTCCGAAAACATTATATAAGGTTTTTTCCTTGCATTAAACATATAACGTAGTCCCATCGTAACAAGTTTCTCAGCCACACCAGAAATAACCAAAATAGTATGCTTTTATATGCCATTCGCATTCGCCACGGGATTCTGGGTCTTCACCGTAAGGTTACTTAACTTACGGCAGGACGGGGACAGGGCTAGTGCAGATGCAAAAAATATAGAATCATCTAATATATATATTGTTGGGTTGTTAGGTGCCTCTAGTAGGGTTTAAAACGCGGCGAAAGCGGAAATTTTAAAAATTTAGAGAGCTATATCAAACCTAAAGCAAGAATCAAACCAAACTGCTAAACTTGTCACTAAACTAGTAAGCTAAAAACTAAAGTTTAGAGGGCTACAAGCTTTGTAGCGCGTTAGCCACCTCTCCTTAGACTCTGGCTAGTCTCCACGAAGTCCGGAACAAACTTGCTTAATGATCTCCTCGCCGAAGATGCTACGCATTGAGATAACTCCAACACAAGTTTTAGCTTCAAATTGATCTCATCAAAATGAAGCAACCCACTAATTAAACTTACTAAGAATGATTAGTAGGAGATGTAGAATAATTAGCTCACTTAATTTTTCTCTTTCCTTTTTCCGTTCTTCACTTGAAGAAAATCAAGAGAAGCATCCATTGAGGAGATGAGATGAAGAAGAAGATAAGAATGGCTAAAGATGAGAATGAATGGAAAATATCAAAAAATGTGTCATCACTTCTACCACCATCTAAAAACCATGACTCATTCTCATTTTAAACAAATGAAAGAATAAAAGTTTTCTCATCTCTACCATATAATTCTTATACACCCATCTCCAATGTATTATCATACATGACATAATATTTATATCAAATATAAATATAATTAAAAAGAAGAAAATAATTAAGTGACCATGATATTAATTAATATATAAATATACATTTAATTATTAAATCAACACTTGATTTAATAATCCGGCTATATCATATATATACCGGCTAATATCAATAAACACACGATTAAAAACGTGTATCAAATACACGTGTTTAATCGAACTCCTATACGTATCCCTATGCGTGCCCTATATCGTTTCACATGTGTGCTGGCAGTAGTTAAGGATCATATCCATAGCCCATAAGCACGTCAGCGATACCAGCTGCACGTAAAGGCTACCCATATATTGATCGAAAGATGGTCAACGATCAAGCTCATCTCAACCCTGCAAAGTCTATCAGTGATCTAAGAGCATTGCATATCAAGTCTAGGGTTTGGAATCTGTTAAACCTCAATAACTTGATAAGTCGTGCGACAGAGGACTCATAACCAACCGGAGATGCAACTGATAACACTTATCAGTTTATCTCCACTATGATGGCCATCGATTTATGGTTGTAGTCATTTCCTGCATGGCATGACATCAACTCCCTATACCGGGGGAGACGAATCCTCTTGACCGCTCACTACCTCCACGTGCTTCGGGACTATACCCAATAAAAACCTGTTTGCACGACTCCTTTGAGTCGTGGTAGGGTAGAAGTCTAAGTATAGTGGGAACATCATGAGACACTATGACAATCTCAGGTCCTAAAGACTACCCTTTACATATGTTACAAGAGAATTGTTACCTGGCATACCAACTAGGAGTTCTCGGTGAGTCCGTCTAATGTAACTCATCTAATAAGCACCTGTTTGTTGGGGTAAAAATTTACACCCCGGTTGACCGAGTCAAAATCAAGGTCAACCCTAAGCTAGGTGGGCCCAAGCCCAGGTCAAGCGGGCCCATGCCCAAGTCGAGCCCGCGGCCAGCCTCCCCATGCCAACAACAAAATCATGTAATAAATAATTTTTATGTAATTGTTTATGCATGAATGTAAACAAAATGGGCATAAAGCCAATATTTTGTAAGCCCATGGCTTATGTGCAAAAATGAAATGGCACATGAGCCATGGGATGGCTAAAATGCCATTTTGTAAAGCCTTTGGGGCTATATGTAAATATGTAAGCCTATAAAAGGCAACATGATGATGAATAAAGCAATACTTTCATTCTCCCAAAAAAACCTAGGGTTTGTATTTCTTTCCCTTTTCTGAAGGTCTCAAACCTTCTTCTTTCTTTTGAATTAAATCAAGAGTTTTACTCTTCCTTTTCAAAAACAAGATAGTTTTTCACCACCAAACCCACAAAGGGGAACTTGGATCTATCTTCAGATCCCAAAAAGGAGAGATTTTGAGATCTCACATCTCTTGATCTTCAAGATCCAGCTAACAGAGGAGGAAGAAGAAGAACCCCTTCCATTAACCCCAAAAACACACTCAGGAGTCCAACTCCTCTCTGATTTCTCGTCCGAGAAATTTTTTTAGGCCAAAAGCCTCTTTTTCTCGCCGGCGCTCAAGCGCAGAGCGCCCGCGTGCCGACACGTGGCGCGCTTGCGCTTAAGCGCTCAGCGCTCGAGCGCACAGCGCCCACGTGCCGACACGTGGCATGCTTGCACTACAGCGCTCTGCGCTCAAGCGCAAACCGCCCACGTGCCGACACGTGGCGTGCTTGCGCTCGAGCGCAAGTCGCCCCGGTGCCGACACGTGGCGCGCTTGCGTTCGAGCGTCAGGCGCTGAAGCACAAAGCGCCCGCGTGCCGACACATGGCGTGCATGCGCTCAAGCGCAGAGCGCCCACATGCCGACACGTGGCACTCCAGCGCCTGAGCGCACAGCGCCCAAGGTGCTGTCCCCATGCATCCTTTGGATGCTTTTTCCCCCTCTTTTTTTTTCTTATATATATACATACATATATATATATATATATATATATATATATATACATATGTATATATATGTGCATACACACATACTCCACGACACTGTCCCTGTTAGAAAAAATTTCTAACGGGGCGCTGCCCCGCACGGGGGCTGCTAGCCCCCTTGACTCCCAGCTCGCTATCTGGGTAGCGGGACCCCCGTAAAAACTCTGCGTGGCTCCCGATATATTTAAACCCCCTTCAAAAAAAACACACGTACACTGCACATTGAGTTCGCATGACCAGTTTAACCTGTTAATCGGAGGTTCCCTCGTCCTAAAGGCGAGGGGTAATTAACGGCAGCTTAGTCCACGGCTGCCAGAGATTCGGATCCCCACAATCAATAAACCCCGGCCTACCCTAGGCAAGGGGAATCTGTAGTATACGCCTGACAAGCGTGCACGTATTCCCATCTCAATGGGGTGACGAAAAACACCCTACAGATTCTGGCACGCCCGGTGGGACGCTTCTCTCCTCCCATATTTCGGGGTAAACGTTCATGCGAACTCAATCAATATACATATCTATATTTATACTAAAATAATGCTTTTTCATGCAGATTTTCAAGCAATCACCTTCCAACGATGTTTTCAATGATGAACTCAGCTCCCGTCTCCTACACGATGAAGATGGACTCCAGAACGGTCCTTCCGGCCAGCCTCGGGCGACAATGGGAGGAGGAGCCACTACCATTTGGCTCTATTATGTTCGTGTCAGCTAACACCGTCCCAGCTCCTCAAGCTCCGGTAACGGACAAACCGGTCTCAAAGGGGAAGAGGCCAAATGTGGTGGTCTCGAAGGCGCCCCAACTCAAACGCAAGTCGGTGTTTGAGCGGCTCTCCTTGGCCCCGGCTGGGGGCAAGGCCATCAACACCAACAAAGCAACAAAGCATCTCGAGCAAGCTCCAGCGGCGCCTCTGACAACTGCTCGATTGGGTGTCTTCTCAATTCTCTCCATCACTCAGCCCATGGCAGCTTCCCGAAGATCAGAAGCCTGCCAAGTGCTTAAGGCAGAGAAGCTGAGGCAGAAGCGGCTCAGATATAGAGCCAACAAAAGGGCTAGGGCTCTGGCCATGTTAAAATTTATGAATTTCGAAAGCCCGGACCGCTCCGCGAAACTAGCTACTAGTGATGAAAGAATGGCTGAATGTGTTCTCCACATTGTCTACATAGCTGGACATGAAGAAACGAACCCTCCTCTTATTCACAGCCGTGGTAATGATATGGTTGACGCTACCCAGCATCGGCTCGATCTAAATGATGAAGAGCCCGCTCAGGCCGATAAGCCAGAGGAGCCCGTGGTTCCTACGGAATTGAGCTCAGGCAATAAAGATTACCCGGTTGTCATAGCCGGAACTACAGAACAAGCATTATTCCAATGGCTTCAAAGGCAATTTCAGGACAGGAATGAGAAGATGGCCGAGGTCTATTCCAAAGTCGACGAGCTGGCAAACGTCGTGGCAGATCTTGCGACCCAAGTCGCCCGATTGCAATTGCAGCAAAATCAAATTTTGGCTTATGAGCCAGGGATTGATACCCGGGGGCAGCCAACTGATATCCCTTTCAACCTAAAAGTGGAGCGCCTTCGCGAAAAACGGCCGTAATCAGCCTCCAGTCCCTCCGATACATACACCGGGGGGGAATCGCCTCTGAAAGAGAAGCTGGAAAAGGTCTATTCCTTCAAGAGGGAAAAGGTCCACAAGATATTCAGGGACGCCCTAAGAAACGGTCTACAACTGCCAGAATCAAAGATACCGCAAGAAGAGAATATGACCGACGACCCAAAATATTGCCCCTATCACAGGGTGATAGGTCATGCCATTGAAGACTGCTTCGTCTTCAAAGATTGGGTCGAAAGGCAATACAAGATGGGAGAGATAGAACTGTCTAAAGGCGTGTTAGCAAACAGTCAAGCTACGACCGCCGATTTCATGCAAATGGAGACCGAAACCTTTCGGGAACCTAATCCTCCCAGACATGTGCCTCGAGGACCAGCATCAGTAAAGGCACCTACTCCAATGGAGAGAAAGAAGAAGGTATACTCCTTCAGGAGGGATGAAGTCCGCAAAATATTCATGGACGCCCTGAATAGCGGTCTGCAACTGCCTGTTCCAAAGAGGCCACAGGAAATGAACATGACCGGCAATCCCATATACTGCTCATATCATAGAGTGGTGGGTCATACCATCGAATACTGCTATATTTTCAAAGATTGGGCAGAGGACCAATATAAGCTTGGAAAAACCTCACAATCCTCGGATGTATCGGCAAGCTACAGAGCTAGGTCATCAACAAAGCTCCGCCAAGATCAAAGTTCAAGGAGCTGGGATAAGCAAAAAGGACCACCACGTCGTTAAACTGGGAACAATCGACCTCCACGTCATTAAACTGGGAACAATCGACCTCTAAGTCGTTAAACTGGGAATGTAAAAAACAAAAAAATGTAAATAAAAAATGTGTAAATAAAAGAAAGATAAAGCCGAAATGATTGGGCAACCACGAATAAAAGCTGAAAGGATAAAGCAATCGCGACCTTCGCGATAAGAAAAGCTGAAATGATAGAGCGATCGCGGTAAAACAAAAAAAAAACAAAAACAAAAAAAAACAAGGGTGGATGATGAGTTGCTCCTGGCATTATTCCCGTGGAGCAATGCAGACGCCAAACAAAAATCTAATTTCCCAAAATTCTTTCGGCCCTACGGCCGGTCCCCAAATTGACTGCCGTATACAATCCACGGGCTCAAATAATTCTCAGCATACTCATGCCCTACCGCAACCACCAGTTACGTGGCTAGTCTCCGCCTTTGGAATTATGCTCCATTGGGAAGACCCACTCATGTGTCCTGGCGCATGTGCTTCAGTGTTAACAACGCTGAGACCGGCCCCTATCCCGAAATTCCAAATCAATCCAATAGACCTCAACGTCTTTAAAACTGGAAACAGATGACCACTTCGTCTTTAAAACTGGAAACAGATGACTTCTAAGTCGTTAAACTGGAAACAGATGACCACTACGTCGTTAAACTGGAAACAGATGACCTCTAAGTCGTTAAACTGGAAACAGATGACCTCTATGTCGTTAAACTGGAAACAGATGACCGCTAAGTCGTTAAACTGGGCACAATAGACCCCTAAGTTGTTAAACTGGAAACAGATGACCTCTAAGTCATTAAACAGGAAACAACCGACCTCTAAGTCATTAAACTGGGAACGAGGGAAATCCACTCATGTGTCCTCACGATACATGAGGAGAACAAACCTTTGTGGGATCCTTACGAGCCACAAAGGAAAAACACACTTAGGAGTCGTCACGACTCCTAAGGAGAAAATACACCTGCGGGATCCTTACGACTCGGAGGGAGAAAATGCTTTTATGGGACCCTCACGGCCCATAAAATTGAAAAGTCTTAGGTGATAGGGATCTAAACCTGTCTCCTAAGCCATCGCTCCCCAATCCCCAAGTGGCGAATGATGAGTCACTCCTGGTACCACATTCCAGTGCAGCGATGCAGACGCCAACCAAATTCCAAATCCTATACCCCAACGGCGAATGATGAGTCGCTCCTGGTACTATATTCCAGTGCAGCGATGCAGACGCCAACAAAGTCCCGAAATGTTTCTGGCCCTACGGTCTGGATCATACATCCTGCAAAACCATATACAATCCACGGGCGTAAAACAATCCCAATCTCTCCAAAAATAATAAAATAAAAAAAAGAAAAAAGGGTATGTCCACAAGCAAAATGGGCACGGATGAAAACCCGAAAGGGCTCCGTGAGTAAAAACAGCATGACTGCCGACGAGTTTGTGAAAATCCGAAAGGGCGCAAACTTGTGAGAAAGAGATGAAATGCACTCACAGGGTCCTCTCGACTTTGTGAGGAGAAAATTCCCGTGTGAGATCCTTATGACTCACAAAGGAGCAACACACTTAGGAGTCCCCACGGCTCCTAAGGAGAATATATACCTACGGGATCCTTACGATCTGTAGGGAGAAAATGCTTTGTGAGACCCTTACGGCTCACAAAATTGAAAAGTCTTAGGTGATAGGGATCTAAACCTGTCTTCTAAGCCACCAATTCCCAAATCCTCCCGGGGGAAATGATGAGTTGCTCCTGGCATTATTCCAGTGCAGCAATGCAGATGCCAAACAAAAACCAATTCCCAAATCCTCCCGGGGCAAATGATGAGTTGCTCCTAGCATTATTCCAATGCAGCAATGCAGATGCCAAACAAAAAAAAAATTCCCAAATCTTTTCAAGACAGATGACGATTCGCTCCTGGTACTATATTCCAGTGTAGCGATGCTGATATCAACACAAATCAAACAAATCAAACCAACTAATTCCAACATCGACCTCTGCGTCAACAAGCGACACTCTGCATCGGGGAAATGTCCAACACAGAAACTCCGCATCAGAGAAACGTCAAACAACGACACTCCGCGCCGGGGAAAAGTCGATCAGCGACACTCCGTGCGGGGGAAAAGTCAACCAGCGACACTCCGGTCCGGGGAAAAGTCAACCCGACACTCCGCGCCGGGGAAAAGTCGATCAGCGACACTCCGTGCCGGGGAAAAGTCAACCAGCGACACTCCGTGCCGGGGAAAAGTCCACTAGCGACACTCCGCGCCGGGGAAAAGTCAACCCGACACTCCGCGCCGGGGAAAAGTCGATCAGCGACACTCCGTGCCGGGGAAAAGTCAACCAGCGACACTCCGCGCCGGGGAAAAGTCGATCAGCGACACTCCGTGCCGGGGAAAAGTCAACCCGACACTCCGCGCCGGGGAAAAGTCGATCAGCGACACTCTGTGCCGGGGAAAAGTCGATCAGCGACACTCCGTGCCGGGAAAAAGTCAACCCGACACTCCGCGCCGGGGAAAAGTCGATCAGCGACACTCCGTGCCGGGGAAAAGTCAACCCGAAACTCCGCGCCGGGGAAAAGTCGATCAGCGACACTCCGTGCCGGGGAAAAGTCAACCAGCGACACTCCGTGCCGGGGAAAAGTCAACCAGCGACACTCCGTGCCGGGGAAAAGTCAACCAGCGACACTCCGTGCCGGGGAAAATTCGATCAGCGATACTCCGTGCCGGGGAAAAATCCACCAGCGACACTCCGCGCCGGGGAAAAGTCGACCAGCGACACTCCGTGCCGGGGAAAAGTCGACCAGCGACACTCCACACCGGGGAAAAGTCGACCAGCGACACTCCGCGCCGGGGAAAATTCGATCAGCGACACTCCGTGCCGGGGAAAAGTCAACCACCGACACTCCGTGTCGGGGAAAAGTCCACCACCGACACTCCGCGCCGGGGAAAAGTCGATCAGCGATACTCCGCGCCGGGGAAAAGTCGACCACCGACACTCCGCGCCGGGGAAAAGTCGATCAGCGACACTCCGTGCCGGGGAAAAGTCAACCACCGACACTCCGCGCAGCGGAAAATTCGATTAGTGACACTCCGCGCAGGGGAAAAGTCAACCACCGACACTCCGCGCCGGGGAAAAGTCGATGAGCGACACTCCGTGTCGGGGAAAAGTCAACCACCGACACTTCGCGCAGGGGAAAAGTCGATCAGCGACACTCCGTGTCGGGGAAAAGTCAAACACCGACACTCCGCGCCGGGGAAAAGTTGATCAGCGACACTGCGTGCCGGGGAAAAGTCAACCACCGACACTCCGCGCAGGGGAAAGTCGATCAGCGACACTCCGTGCCGGGGAAAAGTCAACCAACGACACTCCGCGCCGGGGAAAAGTCGATCAGCGACACTCCGCGCCGGGGAAAAGTCGATCAGCGACACTCCACGCCGGGGAAACATCAACCACCGACAATCCACGCCGGAGAAAAGTCGATCAGCGACACTCCGCGCCGGGGAAACGTCAACAAGCGACACTCGGCATCGGGAAAACGTCCAACACAGACACTCCGCATCTGGGAAACGTCCGACAATGACACTCTGCATTGGGGAAACGTCCAACACAGACACTCCGCAACAGGGAAACGTCCGACAGCGACACTCCGTGCCAGGGAAATGTCGAGCAAACACTCCGTGCCGGGGACACGTCAACCAGCGACACACTGCATCGGGGAAACGTCCAACACAAACACTCCGCATCAGGGAAACGTCAAACAGCGACACTCCGCGCCGGGGAAAAGTCGATCAGCGACACTCCGTGCCGGGGAAAAGTCAACAAGCGACACTCCGTGCCGGTGAAAAGTCAATCAGCGACACTCCGTGCCGGGGAAAAGTCAACCCGACACTCCGCACCAGGGAAAAGTCGATCAGCGATACTCCGTGCCAGGGAAAAGTCGACCAGCGACACTCCGCGCCGGGGAAAAGTCGATCAGCGACACTCCGTGCCGGGGAAAAGTCAACCCGACACTCCGCGCCGGGGAAAATTCGATCAGCGACACTCCGTGCCGGGGAAAAGTGAACCAGCGACACTCCGTGCCGGGGAAAAGTCGATCGGCGACACTCCGTTCCGGGGAAAAGTCAACCAGCGACACTCCGTGCCGGGAAAAAGTCGATCAGCGACACTCCGTGCCGGGGAAAAGTCAACCCGACACTCCGCACCGGGGAAAAGTCGACCAGCGACACTCCGCGCCAGGGAAAAGTCGACCAGTGACACTCCGCGCCGGGGAAAAGTCGATCAGCGTTGCTCCGTGCCGGGGAAAAGTCAACCACCGACACTCCGCGCCGGGGAAAAGTCGATCAGCGACACTCCGTGCCGGGGAAAAGTCAACCACCGACACTCCGCGCCGGGGAAAAGTCGATCAGCGACACTCCGTGCTGGGGAAAAGTCAACCACCGACACTCCGCGTCGGGAAAAAATCAACCACCGACACTCCGCGCCGGGAAAAAGTCGATCAGCGACACTCCGTGCCGGGGAAAAGTCAACCAGCGACACTCCGTTCCGGGGAAAAGTCCATTAGCGACACTCCGCGCCGGGGAAAAGTCAACCCGACACTCCGTGCCGGGGAAAAGTCGATCAGCGACACTCCGTGCCGGGCAAAAGTCAACCAGCGACACTCCGCACCGGGGAAAAGTCGATCAGCGACACTCCGTGCCGGGGAAAAGTCAACCCGACACTCCGCGCCGGGGAAAAGTCGATCAGCGACACTCCGTGCCGGGGAAAAGTCGATCAGCGACACTCCGTGCTGGGAAAAAGTCAACCCGACACTCCGCGCCGGGGAAAAGTCGATCAGCGACACTCCGTGCCGGGGAAAAGTCAACCCGACACTCCGCGCCGGGGAAAAGTCGATCAGCGACACTCCGTGCCGGGGAAAAGTCAACTAGCGACACTCCGCGCCGGGGAAAAGTCGATCAGCGACACTCCGTGCCGGGGAAAAGTCAACCAGCGACAATCCGCGCCGGGGAAAATTCGATCAGCGACACTCCGTGCCGGGGAAAAATCCACCAGCGACACTGCGCGCCGGGGAAAATTCGACCAGCGACACTCCGTGCCGGGGAAAAGTCGACCAGCGACACTCCGCGCCGGGGAAAAGTCGACCAGCGACACTCCGCGCCGGGGAAAATTCGATCAGCGACACTCCGTGCCGGGGAAAAGTCAACCACCGACACTCCGTGCCGGGGAAAAGTCCACCACCGACACTCCGCGCCGGGGAAAAGTCGATCAGCGACACTCCGCGCCGGGGAAAAGTTGACCACCGACACTCCGCGCCGGGGAAAAGTCGATCAGCGACACTCCGTGCCGGGGAAAAGTCAACCACCGACACTCCGCGCAGGGGAAAATTCGATCACCGACACTCCGCGCCGGGGAAAAGTCGATGAGCGACACTCCGTGCCGGGGAAAAGTCAACCACCGACACTTCGTGCCGGGGAAAAGTCGATCAGCGACACTCCGTGCCGGGGAAAAGTCAACCACCGACACTCCGCGCCGGGGAAAAGTCGATCAGCGACACTCCGTTCCAGGGAAAAGTCAACCACCGACACTCCGCGCAGAGGAAAAGTCGATCAGCGACACTCCGTGCCGGGGAAAAGTCAACCAACGACACTCCGCGCTGGGGAAAAGTCGATCAGAGACACTCCGTGCCGGGGAAAAGTCAACCACTGACACTCCGCACCGGGGAAAAGTCGATCAGCGACACTCCGCGCCCGGGAAAAGTCGATCAGCGACACTCCGCGCCGGGGAAACATCAACCACCGACACTCCACGCCGGAGAAAAGTCGATCAGCGACACTCCGCGCCGGGGAAACGTCAACAAGCGACACTCTGCATCGGGAAAACGTCCATCACAGACACTCCGCATCTGGGAAACGTCCGACAATGACACTCTGCATTGGGGAAACGTCCAACACAGACACTCCGCAACAGGGAAACGTCCGACAGCGACACTCCGTGCCAGGGAAACGTCGAGCAGACACTCCGTGCCGGGGACACGTCAACCAGCGACACACTGCATTGGGGAAACATCCAACACAAACACTCCGCATCAGGGAAACGTCAAACAGCGACACTCCGCGCCGGGGAAAAGTCGATCAGCGACACTCCGTGCCGGGGAAAAGTCAACCAGCGACACTCCGTGCCGGGGAAAAGTCGATCAGCGACACTCCGTGCCGGGGAAAAGTCGATCAGTGACACTCCGCGCCGGGGAAAAGTCGACCAGCGACACTCCGTGCCGGGGAAAAGTCGATCAGCGACACTCCGTGCCGGGGAAAAGTCAACCCGACACTCCGCGCCGGGGAAAATTCGATCAGCGACACTCCGTGCCGGGGAAAAGTGAACCAGCGACACTCCGTGCCGGGGAAAAGTCAATCGGCGACACTCCGTTCTGGGGAAAAGTCAACCAGCGACACTCCGTGCCGGGGAAAAGTCGATCAGCGACACTCCGTGCCGGGGAAAAGTCAACCCGACACTCCGCGCCGGGGAAAAGTCGACCAGCGACACTCCGCGCCTGGGAAAAGTCGACCAGCGACACTCCGCGCCGGGGAAAAGTCGACCAGCGTTGCTCCGTGCCGGGGAAAAGTCAACCACCGACACTCCGCACCGGGGAAAAGTCGATCAGCGACACTCCGTGCCGGGGAAAAGTCAACCACCGACACTCCGCGCCGGGGAAAAGTCGATCAGCGACACTCCGTGCCGGGGAAAAGTCAACCACCGACACTCCGCGTCGGGGAAAAGTCAACCACCGACACTCCGCGCCGGGGAAAATTCGATTAGCAACACTCCGTCCCGGGGAAAAGTCAACCACCGACACTCCGCGCCGGGGAAAAGTCGATCAGCGACACTCCGTGCCTGGGAAAAGTCAACCACCGATACTCCGCGCCGGGGAAAAGTCGATCAGCGACACTCCGCGCCGGGGAAATGTCAACCACCGACACTCCTCGCCGGGGAAAAGTCGATCAGCGACACTCCGCGTCGGGGAAAAGTCAACCACCGACACTCCGCCCCGGGGAAAAGTCGATCAGCGACACTCCGTGCCGGGGAAAAGTCAATCACTGACACTCCGCTCCGGGGAAAAGTCGATCAGCGACACTCCGTGCCGGGGAAAAGTCAACCACCGACACTCCGTGCCGGGGAAAAGTCGATTAGCGACACTCTGTGTCGGGGAAAAGTCAACCACCGACACTCCGTGCCGGGAAAAAGTCGATGAGCGACACTCCGCGCCGGGGAAAAGTCAACCGCCGACACTCCGCGGTGGGGAAAAGTCAACCACCGACACTCCGCGCCGGGGAAAAGTCGATCAGAGACACTCCGCGCTGGGGAAACGTCAACAAGCGACACTTTGCATCGGGGAAATGTCGATCACAGACACTCCGCATCAGGGAAACGTCCGACAACGACACTCAGTGCCGGGGAAACGTCAAGTAGACACTCCGTGCCGGGGGCACATCGACAACAGACACTCCGTGCTGGGGGAAACGTCAAGCAGCCACTCCGTGTCGGGGACACGTCTACAAGCGACACTCTGCATCGGGGAAACGTCCAACACAGACACTCAGCATCAGGGAAACGTCCGACGACGACACTCCGTGCCGGGGACACGTCAACAAGCGACACTCTGCATTGGGGATACGTCCAACACAGACACTCCGGGTCAGAGAAACGTCTACCATGGACACTCCGTCTCGGAGACACGTCAAGCGCCGACCGTCCATTTCGTAAAAAAGGGCAGTGCATCCCAAAAGTGGGAACCAAAGAAAGTCGCCTCTACGCAAAAGAAAATCCATCAATTTCCTGCACACGACCCACATATGCTGTGTGCATTTATTGATGGGGGGAAATTTGTTGGGGTAAAAATTTACACCCCGGTTGACTGAGTCAAAATCAAGGTCAACCCCCAAGCTAGGTGGGCCCAAGCCCAGGTCAAGCGGGCCTATGCCTAAGTCGAGCCCGTGGCCAGCCTCCCCATGCCAACAACAAAATCATGTAATAAATAATTTTTATGTAATTTTTTATGCATGAATGTAAACAAAATGGGCATAAAGCCAATATTTTGCAAGCCCATGGCTTATGTGCAAAAATGAAATGGCACATGAGCCATGAGATGGCTAAAATGCCATTTTGTAAAGCCCAAGGGGCTATATGTAAATATGTAAGCCTATAAAAGGAAACATGATGATGAATAAAGCAATACTTTCATTCTCCCAAAAAAAAAAACCTAGGGTTTGTATTTCTTTCCCTTTTCTGAAGGTCTCAAACCTTCTTCTTTCTTTTGAATTAAATCAAGAGTTTTACTCTTCCTTTTCAAAAACAAGATAGTTTTTCACCACCAAACCCACAAAGGGGAACTTTAATCTGTCTTCAGATCCCAAAAAGGAGAGATTTTGAGATCTCACATCTCTTGATCTTCAAGATCCAGCTAACAGAGGAGGAAGAAGAAGAACCCCTTCCATTAACCACCAAAACACACTCAGGAGTCCAATTCCTCTCTGATTTCTCTTCCGAGAAATTTTTTTAGGCTAAAAGCCTCTTTTTCTCGCCGGCGCTCAAGCGCAGAGCGCCCGCGTACCGACACGTGGCGCGCTTGCGCTCAAGCGCAGAGCGCCCGCGTGCCGACACGTGGCGCGCTTGCACTACAGAGCCCTGCGCTCAAGCGCAAAGCGCCCACGTGCCGACACGTGGCGCACTTGCGCTCAAGCGCACGCGCTCGAGCACAAGTCGCCCCGGTGCCGACACGGGGCGCGCTTGCGCTCGAGCGCAAGTCACCCCCATGCTGACACGTGGCGCGCTTACGCTCAAGCGCATGCGCTCAGGCGCAAGTCGCCCCCGTGCCGACACGTGGTGCGCTTGCGCTCAAGCGCAAGTCTCCCCCGTGCCGACACGTGGCGCACTTGTGCTCGAGCGTCAGGCGCTGAAGCGCAAAGTACCCACGTGCTGACACGTGGCGCGCTTGCGCTCAAGTGCCCAGCGCTCAAGCGCAGGACGCCCATGTGCCGACACGTGACACTCTAGCGCCTGAGCGCACAGCACCTAGGCGCACAGCGTCCAAGGTGCTGCCCCCACACATCCTTTGGATGCCTTTTCCCCCTCTTTTTTTTCTTATATATATATATTTATATACACACATATGTATACATATGTGCATGCACACATATTCCACGACACTGTCCCTGTTAGAAAAAATTTCTAAAGGGGCGCTGCCCCGCACCCCGCAAGGGGGCTGCTAGCCCCCTTGACCCCCAGCCCGCTATCCGGGTAGCGGGACCCCCGTAAAAACTCTGCATGGCTCCTGACATATTTAAACCCCCCTCCAAAACAAAACACACGTACACTGCACATTGAGTTCGCAAGACCAGTTTAACACGTTAATCGGAGGTTCCCTCGCCCCAAAGGGGAGGGGTAATTAACGGCAGCTTAGTCCGCGGCTGCCGGAGATTCGGATCCTCACAATCAATAAACCCCGGCCTACCCTAGGCAGGGGGATCTGTAGTACATGCCTGACAAGCGCGCACGTATGTCCATCTCAATGGGGTGACGAAAAACACCCTACATATACAATCCTCAATGTCAAACACCAATTGCTGTAGGATCAGCTATCACCCACAGTGTCAGGAAACGTACACACTAGTCTGAATTGGAGTACCGATACCCAGTCTCGATACTCTTATGACTATGGACATTTAAGGATGTGCTTATCGACTACTCAGGCCCTACTAGTATGATCTCCATCATTGTCCTGGTAATTAAGCAAAATCCTAGGGTTTTATCTCATGTCTAAACGATACGTGATAGTAAATAAAATGCATCACATGAAAGATAAAGACAAATTATATAGCATACTATCATCTTGAGTAAGATTGTTCTCTCATATAGGTCCTCCTTCAATTACAATAATTGCGTTGAGGACACCTATATCCAATAATCTCCCACTTGCACTTAAAGCCAATTATTGCGGTATCTCATACCCAACTTATGTACTAATAGTTTCAGAAACTGAGTTCGAGAACCAGCCTCAATGAGTGGACGCGGTATAGTGCAACTCTATGTTTCTCCCTGAATCTCAACTTCACGGAGATCAAATATCTCATGAACTGAACGATACCTGCCTTCGTATTTGCCTGGACTGACGATAGGATCATGTTCAGAAATGAACAATTATATCCAGCGAATTCTCAGGCGGTATCCTTTTGCTGATTCACAATCAGCATCCAACGTCATAACTATCTCAGTATCCCCCTTGGAACTCTTTCCAATATACTGCTTCTCAAAAGAGAGTAAATCTATAACTCGCGACAGACACTCTGTCTTCTATAGGAAGCTAGAATCGGTAACCACCTCCTTCGGGAGGTTGCCATTACCATACACCAAGAACATCAGACGCTCTTCATTGCTACCTTATGTTTCTCTAGGATTGGACAGACATCAATATCCTGTATGGAGAAATATTTATGATCACCATTGTTTTACGGATTTGCAACATAGAAACATCACTTCCTATCATGAGTATGTCATTCACATACCATATGAGGAATTTGATAACACTCGCTACTACCTTCTTACAAATAGCAGGCTCATCTCTCATTTTGATGATGTCAAACGCTTTGACCGTATCATCAAAATATATGATCCTTCTCTGCTATGCTTGCTTTAGTTTAAAGAAAGACTTAAGTAACTTGAACACTTACCGTTGCTCCCACTGACTAAGATAATCCTATGGAAGAGTCATATACACGTACACTTCTAAATCTAATTTAGAATGACATTATAGTCATTCACATGCCAGACATCATAGTCATGAAAAACAACTTTGGCAAGTTTTATCCGTATGAACTTCAGCATAGACACTGAAATAATAGTTTCATCACAATCTACAACGGGTATTGGATGGAAACTTTTTACTACAAGTTTAACCTTATTAGATCAGTACCTTTCCATTTACATCGATCTTGAAAGATCTACTTGCTCGTTATGGGTTTTATCTCTTCAGGAGCACCCAACAAAGTCAACACTTTGTTGCGGTACATGAAGTCCAACTAAGATAACTCGGCATCCAGCCATCAATTGGAAGTTACGACTTCCCATGGCCTGCTGATAACTAGTAGGGTCCTTATCACATGATGCAAGCCTCCTTGTCACCGTTAGCGAGGAAACCATAGTACCTCTTAGATGGCTGAGGTTATCTGCCAAATCAGTGGAGTAGGCTAAGGTTTGTCACGGTCAATTGAATTTTTAGGTTCTACTAAATCTTCAGTAACCGTTTGTAGTTCTGGAATCACTTCCAGTTCTACCATACTCCCACTAATTTCTTTTGCAAGAAATTCATTTTCTAAAGAGGTTGCTTGTCAAGAACAAAACAACTTTTGATCCCGAAAATGGTAGAAAGTTAAACCCTCATCAATGCCTGGGATAACCCACAAACTTCCATTACTAAAACGTACTTTGAGTTTATCCGAATTCTGGTTTTATGAATTAGCCGAACAATTCAATATCTTAACAATCTTAAGATGATAACCCATTCTATATCGCATATAGAATTTGAGGCACTGATTTAGGTGAAACCAGTATCAGCTGATATGCATCTATTTCTAGTGTATCCTTTTATTGAAAAAAGGCGAGTCATCATTACTCATTAAGAAGCGCATCCACGGATGAGTAATCTGAGAGAGAATCAAATTCTCAATTATATAACAATGGAATACCTGGCATAAATATCTATATCTTCGAACACTTCGAAGAATCATGATACTACCAACGTTTAGTTCTCTAATTTATTCTTTTATTTTATGCACTTCTCAAAATCTTTGGATTTTGCATTTCAACAAGAATGCGTGTCTAAAACCAGAGAACTCATAGTAAAACAGAATGAAATATGAGTACCATCCACTTGTCCTTGCGGACACCGGACAACATACACCATCATGTATAAGCCCTATGAATTCGCTAACTCAAACTTTGTGTGTTGTAATCTGAAAACTATATTTTGGTTAAGAATGTACATCCTGTTTTTCAATGCACCTTACCCGATCATCAAATGATAAAGGTAAATGTTCATAACATAATTTTTGAAAATTTATATCCCGCTTCCTCAAATAAAGAGACAGATATATCAGTTTTTAAAAGTTGGTGCATAATAACAGATATTCAAAACCAAAAGTTTGCCGAAGCGCAAAATCAGGTGATTTCCCCAATAGCAACAATTGCTCCGATACCCAACAATGAGGATCAAATCACGTTTTCCAATATTCTATTCCTTCTCTGCATCCGTAACAACTTACAGATGTGGTATATTAATCCGGTATCTATATACCCAGGAGTCAGAATTAATTGGAACACGGTTTTCAATTACAATCACATAGAAAAACATAAAATATCAAAATGTTTCAAGGGGAGGCTGGGTATTCCAAGTAATGCCTCTTTCATTGTTCAGGGTCATAACAGTGGTTGCATTTTCCTTTCTGCTAATTTTGTCCCCTATTGTTGTCTCTCTTTCTTACCTTATTTATACCGGACTTATGCTAGTTGGTTTTCTTCTTACCTTTCCTTTCAGCTCAGCATCGGGATTGGAAGAAGACTATTCAACAAGCGTAACTGGTATATTCTCCTTATTTAAGGAGCTCTCAAACTTGATATAATGTGGAGAGGAGAGACAAATGAATTGTATCATATACAATTCACTTTCTCCATAACCTGCTGCCATCCTCGATTGAAACAATTTTTCGAGTTCGTATCTAACTATATGATGGCTTTCTAAGCAATATGGATCTCTGTATCAGATACAGAGTGTTCTGGAGGAAGCAAAAGGGAAAGTGGGAGGGGTAAGAACATATGCGACCGTGTTGTGAAATAGGACAATCATGGAATTCCAAAACTATTGATTGTAAAAAGGTTTGGTTTACAAGTTTTTAGTTTAGGGTTAGTCTTAGGTCGCTGCTAGAAAGAGAGAGAAGAAACACTCGTCGTGCACTCTAACCTAGATTAGATTGGTATATTTATCTAATCAGGATAACTCCCACTGTTCCGTCGAATCCTCCTTCAAACTTTAAAAGGAGAATTAGCCGGGATCATATCTCGAGAGTAACCATTACTCACAGTGGGAATTGGAACCCAAACTATCATGACGTGGTAACCTTGACAGAGGTCAATAAGTCATCCCATTTCATAGAAGGTATGCAATTTCATTGCAAGTTTCAATATTTGAAACTCCCGATATCGGTTTTTACCCCTAACGACCTATGACCTTGACGGAGGTCAACAAACCATAAGCCAATAGTCAAGTTCTACCCGTCATTTCGTGATTAGCTTGAATCCACCCACATAAGTCCTTGACGGAGGTCAACAAGGCTATGTGACTGTCCCGGCTAATCGCATCACTATGCTAACAGGAAGACATCACTTAGCTACCAAACACTACGTCTTGACGGAGGTCAATAAACGCAGCACGAATACTAAGTACTCTACTTCCTGAAATGACAGAGAGTTACGGCTGGTTTTAAAGAAAACCTTTAACGTAATAAACTTGATCTTATCATAGGAACCAAGTAGTTTTGCATATTTATAGTTACATAGACTATTGCTTAAGTGCGGATTCCCCGTGAAGGGATCATGACTCTTACCTTATAGAATGAGCTTCAGGATATTCCTAACTGAATACCTCGATGCAAAACAAAAGACCGCGGTTATACAATTTTCACAGTTATAGTAACATAAACTTTTGCTTAAGAGCGAACTCCTGGTGAAGGGATCAAGGCTCTTCCCTCATCGAATGAGGTGCAGGATATTCCTAAATGAATACCAAGATGCAAAGCAAAAAATTCGACTATAACACCACAATATCTAATATTTGGTTTCTACAACGTGTTTTAGGTTTATTATCTTTGCATTAATCTGAATCAATGCAATCACATCAAATAGATAATCACATTACCTAGCATCTTCTCATACAATCACAGAAAAGCATGAAAAGAAAATAGAATGTACATATACGCCATCCGCATTCGCCACGGGACCCGGGTCTTCACCGTAAGGTTACTTAATTTATGGCAGGGTAGGGGCAGGGCTAGCACGGGTGCAAAACATATATAGCATTTATTTATATATCACACAAACACACACATCACTATATATATCATCGCAGGCAGATAATCAGCATTACAGGCAAGCGATAAACATCATTACAAGCAAGTAATCACATCACAAGCAAGTAATAAACATCACAGAATAGGAATGGTCGGATCACCTAGGATTCCCGCTTTTCGTTCGAGCCATAAGCGAAATGCGAGATTCCCCGGTCGCGTGAACAGCCCGTGCGCAGCCAAAAGCAGACCCCTACGAGTGCGGCAGGCTACCAGGCAACCCAAGAAATGAGGCAACTCAACATCATCAGCATGAGGGGGCCACCCGACACTTTTTCATATCCAGTGATTTTAGCACTCCTCTACGGGTCTATCATATACTCCTACAAGCGCGGCAAGCAACCCGCCAATCTTAGACTCGAGCGACCTGATCTCAACTTCTTGAGATGGCCACCCGTTGCAATCTAGAATTCAGTTGCTTGTGTGCTTCTCCGCGCGGTAATCCTAAACTGTATTATACAACGACGACAACGATCACAACTTGATCGTGTCCCTACAAATAATAATACATCAATCGGTAACTACGGCCACATGAGCACCCTGAGCAAGCTAACGAGGTCTCTCATCCGGGCTACTGCGCTTATCACCGAGCCATAGGACACCCTATCGAAGACTGCTTCACCTTCAAGAACTGGGTCGAAGACCAATATCAGCTCGGCAAGTTCGTTCTATCCAACAGCTGGAGGGTAACGCCGCCACAGAAGCACGAACCCAAAGCCATAAGAGCGGAACCAGATCCACATCGGTCTTGGAAGTGAGTGCGTACTTGTCATATGATAACAATATTAAAAGGAGAGCCCGAGAACATGAATGACCTTCCCTGGTGCTTCGAAAACAGCAACGATGAGGTGATCTCAGAATTTCCACCAGCACCGAAAGAGCTGGAAGACGGCATACATACTACCGCAGATAACCTCAAGAAAATTGAGTTGGGGACGGCGAATGACCCGCAACCGACATTTGTCAGCGAGCTGCTATCTGAAGAAAGGGTGGCTGCGTTAAAAGATGTGCTTGTACAGCATAGAGATTGCTTCGCGTGGAACTATTCTGAGATGCCAGGTTTAGATCCAGAAATAGCTGTCCATAAATTGGCAATATCCCCGGACATGAAGCCAGTCAAACAGGCGCCAAGAAGAATGCGGCTTGAGCTTGAGATGAGCATCAACGCCGAGGTCAAAAAGCTAATCGACTCTGGTTTCATCCAAGAGGTTCAGTACTCCGATTGGATTGCTAACATCATCCCGGTGATGAAGAAAAATGGGACTGTGCGTATCTGCGTTGATTTTCGAGATCTCAATAAAGCCTGCCCGAAGGACGATTTCCCGGTGCCGGTCACCGAGCTGATGATAGATAATACGTCCACTCACGAGGTTTTCTCCTTCATGGACGGCTCATCAGGATATAATCAGATAAAGATTCATCCCGAAGACCAGAAGCACACCGCTTTCCGGATTCCTTTGGGTATATTCTGCTACAAAGTTATGCCCTTCGGTTTGAAGAACGCCGGTGCCACCTATCAGCGGGCCATGACAAAGATCTTCGATGACCTCATACATAAAATCGTCGAATGCTATATCGACGACCTCGTAGTGAAAAGCAAATCATATGAGGAACATCTCGAGCATCTAAAGACTGTATTTCGACGCCTTCGACAGTACAACTTGAAGATGAACCCTCTTAAGTGTGCGTTCGGGGTTTCCTCGGGTAAATTCCTGGGATTCATCGTCCGACACCGAGGAATTGAGATAGATCCGTCAAAGATTAAGGCGATCATGGAAATGCCTCCGCCGAGAACTCTCAAGCAGTTGCGGTCTCTCCAAGGGAAGCTCGCATATGTACGGCGATTTATAGCCAACCTCTCAGGCAAATGCCGCCCTTGCAGTCACCTGATGAAGAAGGGTACCCCGTTCGTCTGGGACCACAAATGCCAAGACGCACTGGACGAGATCAAGCAGTACCTGCAGAACCCACCAGTGTTAGCTGCTCCAGTCAAAGGAAAACCTCTTATTCTTTATACGACCGCCCTCGAAGGTGCCTTAGGTGTATTATGGGCACAAGAGAACGACCAAGGGAAAGAAAGAGCTCTCTATTACTTGAGTCGAGTTCTCCTGGGAGCAGAAAGCAATTACTCCCCCATCGAAAAACACTGCCTGGCATTAATCTTCGCGATAACAAAGCTCAGGCATTATGCATTGGCGCACGAAGTCCGTCTCATCTCGAAGGTGGACCCCCTTAAATATTTGATGTCGAAGGCCATATTGACAGGTCGACTCGCCAAATGGGCCCTGCTCTTGATGGAGTTCTCGATAACCTATCAACCTCTCAAGGCAGTAAAAGGCCAGGCCGTCTCCGACTTCCTCGCTGAGCATCTGATACCTGCCGATTCTCCTCTGAATTGCGAATTACCAGACGAACATGCGTTTGACGCAATCGATGGTAGCGATACCCGATGGGAGCTTTATTTTGATGGAGCATCTTCTATGAAGAAGTGCAAACAAAGTACCCCTATAATCAAATCGGGGACATGCCTCATCTTCATAACTCCGCAAGGAGGGATAATGTGCTTTGCTTTCTCCTTGACAGAGCCGAGGACGAACAATGAAGCTGAATATGAAGCTTTGATAGCAGGCCTCGAGATCGCCATCGACATGGGAATTGAAAACCTCCTCATATACGGAAACTCCCAACTAGTTGTCAGTCAAGTAAATGGCGACTACCAAACGTGCAAACCAGAGTTGGTGAGGTACGGTGAAAAGGTGCAACAATTGTTGACCAAAATTCCCTCCTACACTTTGGAGAGCATACTGCGAGCAGAAAACAGCAAAGCTGACGCGTTAGCCAAGCTCGCTAAAGAACTGGCTGACGAGAATCTCGACAACGTCAGAATTGTGGTACAAAGCCGTCGGGTGCTTGCCCCAGCAAAAATATCTCCGGAAACGTCCGAAGAAAAGGGAGAAACTGAGCAGACGACCCTGCAAATAAAAGACCAGGAAAAGGCCGAGGATTGGAGAGAAGTCTTTATAGACTACTTCAAGTGCCGTCGAACGCCCGAAGATGCGTCCTCAAGACATCAGCTCATGAAACGAGCTCTGTCCTTCGCCTTTGTCAATAATACTCTGTACAAAAGGTCGTTTGATTCTCTGTGGTTGAGATGCCTGGGACCTGACGAAGCGGAAAGAGTCGTTCAGGAAGTTCATGACGGACTCTGCGGTTCTCACCAAGCGGGCCCGAAGATGAAGTTGAAGATTAAACGGATGGGCTACTATTGGCCCACGATGATTCAGGACTGCCTAGAATATGCGAAGCAATGTCATTTGTGCCAGATTCATGGGGACTTCATCCACCAGCATCCAAATCCACTACATCCGACGGTGGCTAGCTGGCCATTCGAAATGTGGGGAACTGACATAGTCGGCCCTATCGAACCAGCATCGTCCAGGGGACATCGTTTCATTCTAGCGACCACTGATTACTTCTCTAAATGAGCCGAAGCAGTACCATTGAGGGAAGTGAAGATGGAGAATATCCTCCATTTCTTCAAGACACACGTCATCTATCGGTTTGGAACTCTGAGACGGATCATCTCCGATAATGGGCCAGCCTACAGAAGCTACAAGATCAGTCGCTTCGCGCAACAACATAATATACACTGGAGATATTCCTCAGTTTATAATTCATGAGCTAACGGTCTAGCTGAGGCCTTCAACAAGACCCTGACAAAGATCATAAAGAAGACGGTGTCCCGAAATAAGAAGTACTGGCATGAAAGGCTGCAAGAAGCTCTTTGGGCGTATCGAACCACGTTCAAGATAGCCACGAACACGACGCCATATGCGTTGGTATTCGGTACCGAAGTAGTACTTCCCCTCAAGATAGAGTCACCATCTCTGCGAATGGCAGTCCACTACGAGCTGACGGACGAAGAAAATGCTCACCTTCGGCTTGAAGAGCTTGACGCCCTTGATGAAACCCGGCTCATAGCGCAACAAAATCTAGAAGCTTATAAAGCGAAGATGACGTGCTCATATGAAAGATTGACCCGACCGAGGACATTCCACCAAGGCGAACTCGTGCTAGTGGTCAAAAGGCCTATGATCCCCAACCGTGCCAAGCAGGGAAAATTCGAGCCAAATTATGAAGGCCCGTACATCATAGACAAGGTCTACCAGGGTGGAGCCTATCTACTCATGGATATGCACGGTGAAAGGCCTTTCCGGCCAATAAATGGCTGCTTCTTGAAGAGATACTATGCTTAATGAGCCATAGCCTAGGTCAATGATAGATGACGACGACTATGTTCGCTCGCTATCTTCTTAAGCTCGAACTCTATAAGCAGTAACTGACCTTTTCTTAAACGGACCGGAACGTCCTTAAACTAATGACGGATCGAAACGTCCTTAAACTAAAGACGGACCGGAACGTCCTTAAACTAATGACGGACCGGAACGTCCTTAAACTAAAGACGGACCGGAACGTCCTTAAACTAATGACGGACCGGAACGTCCTTAAACTACTGACGGACCGAAACGTCCTTAAACTACTACCGCAGCATCCTTAGGCTGACGAGATAAAAAAAATAATAATAAAAATAATAATAAAAAAACGGTATGTCCATAAGCAAAATGGGCACGGATGAAAACCCGGAAGGGCTCCGTGAGTAAAAACAGCAAGGCTACCGGCGAGTGTTTGTGAAAACCCGAAAGGGTGCAAATTCGTTAAAAGACATTTACGAGGTCCTCTCGACCTTGTAAGGAGAAACCACCTGCGTGAGATCCTTACGACTCACAAGGGAGCAACACACTTAGGAATCCTCACGATTCCTAAGGAGAAATTACACTTACGAGATCCTCACGATTCGTAAGGAGAACTCTCTTATGGGACCCTCACGGCTCGTAAGATTTGAAAGTCTTAAGTTACAGAGACCTAAACCTGTGCTTAAGCAATTCCCCCACAAACTTCGATAATGCCCTACAAGTGGCTCAATAATGACCCTTGTATACAATCCACGGGCGCGAATAAACATTTCCCTAACCAAGTCCCATTCGTGACTGGCGATATGATCATATGGTGAGCAACCCTTGTAAGTCCTCTCGACTTATGAGGAGAAAACCCTCTTGTAAGATCCTTACGACTTACAAGAGAATATGCACTTAGGAATCCTCGCGATTCCCAAGGAGAAAACGCACCTACAAGATCCTCACGACTTGTAGGGAGAAATACCTTTGTGAGACCCTTACAGCTCATGAAGTCAAAAGCCTTAGTCGACAAGACCCTTAACCCTGTTTTCTAAGCCATCTTTGTTCAACATCGACAGAGGCAAATGATGATTCGCTCCTGGCAATATCCCAGTTGTAGCGGTGTTGATGCCGAAATCGGTGTCTAAATCCAATTTGCAGCGAAAAGCCAGCAAGCCACACAAGCATACGAAATAGCCGAAATGATGGGGCAACTTGCAATATAAAAATAGAAAGTAAAAATGAATGCATGAAAATAGCCGAAATGATTGAGCAACTCGCAATAAAAAGCAGCGAGTGAAAAAAATAAAATAAATAGCTGAAATTGTTGGGCACCGCGAAAAATAACCGAAATGATGGGGCAATCGCGACCCTCGCGATATAAAAGCTGAAATGATAGAGCATCGCGGAAAAAGAAATAAATGAAAATGAAAATTCTTGCCCTACAGGTGATGTTATATCAACCCCTGTATACAATCTAAGGGCACAAACAAAAAGGAATCACACTCCTCCTCCTCAGGTTTCATCAAAAGAAGAAGCCAAGTCTCGAAGGGCCACAAATAGCCTAGAAATCACCTCAACACTTGTCTCGTCACAACGGACGCAGTATCAAGCAAAGCGGAACAGCGGCAACTCCCAGTTCCGTGGCTCGGCGATATACAGATCACCAAGAGTCAAATTTCCATTCCGAGAAATGCGGATATAATCAACAAATTCCTGGTTACGTGGAACGCGGATAATGTCACTCTTTGACCCCGTGGAAAACGTCCAGAGCGGATCCTGGTCCTCGCAGAGCATGGCAGTGAACCCGTGCGAAGCATCCAGAGCGGAGCCTAGTCCTCGCCGAACGCGACAGTGAACCCGTGTGAAGCATCTAGTGCAAAATTCCTGGTTACGTGGAACGCGGATAATGTCACTCTCTGACCCCATGGAAAACGTCCAGAGCGGATCCTGGTCCTCGCAGAACATGGCAGTGAACCCGTGCGAAGCATCCAGAGCGGAGCCTAGTCCTCGCCGAACGCGGCAGTGAACCTGTGTGAAGCATCTAGTGCAAAATTCCTGGTTACGTGGAACGCGGATAATGTCACTCTTTGACCCCGTGGAAAACGTCCAGAGCGGATCCTGGTCCTCGCAGAGCATGGCAGTGAACCCGTGCGAATCATCCAGAGCGGAGCCTAGTCCTCGCAGAACGCGGCAGTGAACCCGTGTGAAACATCTAGTGTAAAATTCCTGGTTACGTGGAATGCGGATAATGTCACTCTTTGACCCCGTGGAAAACGTCCAGAGCGGATCCTGGTCCTCGCAGAGCATGGCAGTGAACCCGTGCGAAGCATCCAGAGCGGAGCCTAGTCCTCGCCGAACGCGACAGTGAACCCGTGTGAAGCATCTAGTGCAAAATTCCTGGTTACGTGGAACGCGGATAATGTCACTCTTTGATCCCATAGAAAACATCCAGAGCGAATCCTGGTCCTCGCAGAGCATGGCAATGAACCCGTGCGAAGCATTCAGAGCGGAGCCTAGTCCTCGCCGAACACGGCAATGAACCCGTGTGAAGCATCTAGTGCAAAATTCCTGGTCACGTGGAACGCGGATAACGTCACTCTTTGACCCTGCGGAAAACGCCCAAAGCGGAGCCTGGTCCTCACCAAGCACGGCAGTGAACCCGTGTGAAGCATCCAGAGAAAACACCGGACTGTGGAGTCTTTAAAATCCACAGACTATGATGTCCTTAACCTCGACCGTAATATCTTAAAACTAAACGATCAACCATGATGATTCTAGACTGATTTTACCTTGGTTAAAGGGTACATCTCTTCACTCCTTTGATATTTATCGTTGTAATTCCTCAACGTTTTCAAAGAGGTGACGGGTCCCGACAACCAAACATCGGACTATGGAGTCCTTAAATCCATGGACTATGAGCTCCTTAACCTTGACCGTGATGTCTTAAAACTAACATCGGACTGTGGAGTCCTTAAATCCACGGACTATGATGTCCTTAACCTTGACCGTGATGTCTTAAAACTAACATCGGACTATGGAGTTCTTAAATCCACGGACTATGATATCCTTAACCTTGACCGTGATGTCTTAAAACTAACATCGGACTGTGGAGTCCTTAAATCCACGGACTATGAGGTCCTTAACCTTGACCGTGATGTCTTAAAACTAACATCGGACTGTGGAGTCTTTAAACCCACGGACTATGAGGTCCTTAACCTTGACTGCGATGTCTTTAAACTACGATACCTTGAAAAACATCCCAAAGCAACCCCTGACCCCGTGAGACACGGATAAGGGCGACCGCACCCAGCACTTGCGGGTCCTCACGACCTGTAAGGAAGAAAACTCTCTTGTAAGATCCTTACGACTCTCAAGGGAAAACCCGCTTAAGAATCCTCATGATTCTTAAGAAGAACTTACACCTACGGGATCCTTTCGACCTGTAGGGAGAAAAACTCTTTATGAGACCCTCACGGCTCGTAAAGCTCAAAAGTCTTGGGAGGCAGACCTTAACCCTGAATCCTAAGCCATCGCTGCCCTGCAAAGAGACCAAGATAAATTGTCCGCAGAACACATTCAATAAAAAGGAGACACGCCATTGAGGAGAAAAATATGTCTTTATTCATAGACCAAAATGGATACAAAATACAATTCATGAAAAAGCAAAAAGAATATACTCTCATTCAGGAGTATGTACAAAAAGAAAGGAAAAGATACAAGTTTTTCAAGTCGGCGGGCGATTTAGCAATTTTGCTAGTTCATCCTTCTTTTGCTGAGCCACGGCTTCATGATTCAGGATCGTCAGATGACGGGCCTCGGCCTGAGCCTGCTGGGCCTGATACGAGGCGAGCCGGCCTTCGAGCTCTTTCTTAATGACCTTGTGAGCCTCAACCCTATCGCGGGTGAAAACGACAGCCTTATCAAGAGCTACTACCTCTCTGATAGACTCTTGAAGCACCCGCCAGAGTTCATATGCTTTGTTGGCCTTGGCGGTAAGATTGGCTTGAAACTCGCTCAGCGCCTTGGAAGCTAGCTCCCTCTCCGAGAATTTACTTCCGAACCTCTTCTCGCACGACGTCATGTTTGCCGCGCACCGTGCTATCAGCCCCCGTAACTCTGCCTTTGCAGCCATGGCCTCTGAGGAAAGGTGGGAACATTCAAGGGCGTGCAAGCAAGCCTCCACCTGCCGACAGAACTCCACCCAGACTTACACCACCTCTTCACTATGGTAGGTGGCAAGAAAAGGAAGAGAACCGTTAGCTTCGGCGGCAAACGCTTCAGCTGTGGTCGTGCTGCCAGCACGGAGCTCCTCAATCAAAGATGATAAGGAGACAAGGCTTAATTGGGCCAAGTGTTCTGAAGCCCACAAAGCATAGGGGCCGGGCGGCATCACGATGCGTAATTCCAACGCTATGGAGACTGGCAGGGCTGTTCAAATTTGAAAGATGTCAATGAAATTCTTAAAACGAAAGAACAAATAGGATTATAATGAAATGTCACTTACCTACGGTCATGCAAGTAGGAGTTGAAGGTTTCCCTGGCCCTGCAACGAGCTCGACCTCATCGTCGGCTTCCAAAACTGTAAGAGACATCAACGTTATTTCGCAAAATGGCGACAATGCTATAATAAAAAAAATGGCAAACGACGCTAACCTTTCCCAGAGGAAAAGAAAATGCGCTGAGGGGAGATCGCCTGCGGAACTTCCATCCCCAATAAACGCTGAAACGATTGCCGAGGCGACAAATCAGCGATAGAGGCCGCCAGCCCGCGCAATTCTGGGGAGAACAAAAGAGTTCAGACCACGGAAAGATTGCTAATTTAAAATGCAGAAGGTTACCTTCAACACTCCTCCCGTTCTGAGTCGGGGGGATAGCGGCTTCGACAGCCTCCGCCGTGACCTCGGGCTCCAACAGAGGGAGGGTAGTCCCGACTACCTCCATCTCAGCCTCTGGGCCGCCTTCGAGAAGAATCGGTAGGGCGGTGACCACCAAAGGAGCCTCCCTCAAAGGAGCAGGCGCTCCGTGATCAAGAACTGCCACTGGAAGCTCTATTGTAAGAGGAGCAGCCTCATCAGCCCCCTCCACATCGAGCAATGCTTCATCGAGGATTTCGACAGGCTTTAGCTTCAATGAGCCCGTAGGGAGCTCCCCCATCGTCAAAGATTCTGCACAATTCACACAGGAATAAGGATACGTATATGCAGGCGTAAATAATCTGAATAGCTACAAAAAAGAACAAAAACATACCGATGCGCAGGGCAGCCTTCAATATGGCTTCTTCAAGCCGCTGCTCCTTCTCAAGGAGGCGTGCCCGCCGGGGTTCGAGGGTAGACTCGTGGCCGCCGGTCCATAAAGAAAGCGCGTCCACTGCGTCCTCTAAAGCAGCCTGCTTTAGGGACCTTTCCCCCATTCCTCCAAAGGGCCAATAAACCGCCGCCGAATCCATGAGGGGTCTTCGTAAAAGATTACAGCAGGATAGGGCTTCTTCGGAACTCTGGCGTTCGGAGACGCGTCCTTGGAACGTCTTATAGCCTCAGCCAACTGCGCGGCTTCCTCGGCGGCCGAACTTGGGAAAAGTAGTCCAGCATCTGATTCCGGAAAGGCCAACGGCTCATCTTCAAGAATGGGCTCAGACTCCGTTAAAGAGTCGAGCAAGTTAGTAGCCACTTTCATTCGGCGCTTAGACCCAGAGCCAGTCGCCGAGGACGACCGCTTCCTTCCTCGCGAAGCCTTAGGGCGACGCCGACCCACATCACTTTCAACACCCTCATCCCTATTACCCTCGCTTGGTTCTACGGCCGAGGATGACACCGCCATTGTCGATGCCACGGGGGGCAGTGCTGCCGCGGGCGGTGGTACTGCTACTAGGGCCCGTCTACCCTACGACCGGGTACCTAGGGGCATGCCAGCTGTTGGAGTAAGGTCCACCCCCGACTCCCCCGGAATGAGCGCGGTGCCAATATCCCTCAGAGGGAAGCGGACCGGAGCTCGCGGTCGCAGCGTAGCTCCCATGGCCGGAACCTGAGGAGGGGCATCATGACCAAGAAGCACCATTTTCTCCTCAAGAATAATTGGGTTGACTCGATGGAGATACCAACCCGTGAACGATCCCACGCACCGGGGCATGTGCTCAGCTTCAGAGATCATAAAGTGGGAGCCGGTGTTCAATCTCACGAAATGATGAGCGACATCGCGAACGGCATCAAGTGAAGGGACCGGCGCAACTATGAAAGCCTCAAAAGGAATGCCCTGGTCGTACCCAAGCTGTCGAGCGAAGCGATGCGGATTGTATCGCATGAAAAGAGCTGCACTATCCTGGCGAAATACCAAATAGCCTGGTCTAATGGCATACAAGTGCGCGGCCTTCCGGGGCCTCAAAGAGGGTACGTTGTCTTTTGACCGGTCCCAGAGTTGTTCAACTGAACCTGAAGGAGAAGACAAGACCCGATCATTAAAAACCAGCCCGCCAGCGGTACCGTAAGGAGAAATCAGCACCTGAATAGCCCCGAATTAGGTCGGGTCGGCGGCAGAAGCATCCACCAATCGCATAAGTCACGGGAAGGGGTTGGCGTCGTAAAATGCGGGCCTCTGATGCATAGCGAAAGCCCCCAACACATGCATTTCGATCCAAGACGTGAAGTAATGAAGCGAAAAGTTTACTATATCCATGCCAGGAGTAGAAGTGTTAGCTGCGGTACCCAGCCCGTGATAAAGGTGCGCCAACGCCGGGACACCGATGGCCAACCACGTCCCCTCAGCGATACAATGAGCTGGGTAGATAACCGAAGCTCTCATAAAGCGACGATGCATGGGAATGACAAACCAACTGAGCCAGACATTGACAAACCCCACGAAGAACGTCTCCTTATCCATGCCGGGAGCTGCAATGGATTCAAAAGACATTGGCGACATAATGGGGATGTAGTACTGCGGTAGATCCGATTCAGTGGTCGGCAGCTTCTTCGGACCAAAGCCAAAGGGGTCTTTGATGTTGGCGAACTTCGGAGCTGTCTTCAACAAGACGTCCTCGTGAAGGAAGCAGGCAATGAAGCTCTTAAAAGTAACACCCTGCTCCTCAGATTCGGTGAACAATCGGTCGAAGATACCTAGCGCCTTGATCAAGCTGGGACGCTTGTGGCGGACGGCATTCTCAGTGGACAGGCCGTCAACCGGAGCAGGCTCGGGCTCAAAGACATACTCGTCAGAAGGCAGCAACTCCTCATACAATGTACCCCTGATTGGAAATCCTGAGATTTCGTAAAATTCTGCCAAAGAGATCGAGACCTCGCGGTCCCCTAAAAGGAAAGTGTTGGTCGGGAGGTTCCACTGGTTCAAGAACGCCTTAACCCACCAGGCATGTGGGGATTGGTAGTGAAAGAGTGACGCATATATCGCCTGGTAAAGCCCAACCTTCTGTAGCCGTGCACGATGGGTAGCAAGGATGTAGCGAGCTCAGAGGAGGTAGCCCGTGGAGTGTCGAGGTGTGAGCCCTATCTTATAAATCTGTCCCCAGGGGTGGGCCTCACCCTGACAAATACGTCGTCCTAGGATATCTATAGCTGGGATCGGATGGTTCGGGATACCGGTCGTCGAAGGCTCGAGCCGTCCCGTTGGAGTCCAATTTGGCATCTCCACAGCGAAAACCGTCCTCGGAGGGTCCATCGGCAAAAACGGGAAGGTAGGCTCTGTCGGTACTGCGCAGAGGAAACTCCGGTGACCCCAGATGATATGACTGTACCATGATCCCCATAGAAGTAGGGTGGTACAGTTCGGGTCATGAGCCCGGATCATCGCCATCGCTTCCTCGTCAGATGGTGATTGAGGAAAAGTGGCCTCCGAGCGAGTGAAAGGAAAGCACGGAGCAGAAGCCATTGCACCTGAAATAAAGTAAAAGAAAACTGTCAAAAGCAAAGCCAGCAATGTATATACATGCATGAACATGAAGACAGTTGAAGAAAACGACAGCAGACTTTTTTTATGGGACCATTGGCTACAAAACACTTGGGCCCCACAGAATCAAATTGACGGCTCGTTAATAATGAGACCAAGCAATTGTAATAAGAGAAAGGGGATATCCTCATTAAATAGGCAGTGGGTTTCAAGTGGCCCTGCACATCCCCTAGAAGACAAATCTACTTTGGACTCTACAACAAATTAAACAGGATCAAGGGAATTAAATTCCCACAGAAGTCATCATTACAAGCGTCTGCTGCATTGATTTCAGAAGGACAACCTAGGGCAAGGAGACCCTAAGAAGCCTCCATGAGAAGAACTTAGTTCTTCACAGGAATTAAATTTCTTTTGAAAAGGGGAATTAAATTCCCAGAAACATTTTTCTGTGGACGGAGTTAAACTCCATGGATTTGAACTGTCACCAGGATTTCCCTAAAGATCATGTGAAACCTAAGAGATCTACTATTCGAAGATTAAGTGGTTTTCTGTTTTTGGTAGAAGAACCTGAAGAAAATGGGTTTGTGTTAAAAGGATGAAACCCTTGATCTAGAGAATGTTATGCATGAAAAGTTCTTCATTCGCTCAAGGTGATTACCTGAGGTAAAGGAATCGATCAATAGAGTTAAACTCTAAAAAAATTTTAGGCAGAGAACTAAGCTCTGGAGGCGAGAATTAAATTCTCAAAACGAAAAGTTGCAAGGAGGAAGATAAGCAAAAGCGGAGGTGCTTCTGAAATGACCCCTATATTTATAGGACGTGATGGAGACGCTTCATCTCCCCGAGTCCCTAGAGGGATCCAACGGTCACAAAAGAGACAGCGTTGCACTCACGTGCAGACACGTGAGAACAACGCTGTGGGGGCATTTGTTCCCTGATTAAAAATCAGGAAAGGACTCAGAAGAGGCATCATGTGCTCACACGTGACCAGTGGTCACGTGTTGCTATGTGACGTTCAAAGCAGCAGCACAAAGCTCATTCAAGAAAAGGCTCCAGAAAAAGTCACGTGCTCACATGTGACCAGGGGTCACGTGTTGGCACGTGACGGCTGAGCAGCGGCCAGAGAACAGAGCGCAAAAGGAGAGAAAAGGCCCGTTCCAGTGGTCACGTGCCTACACGTGACCAGGGGTCACGTGCCCACACGTGACCGGCTTTCAAAACCTTATTATTTAAATGAATTAAATTTTGAGAAGAGAGCATTCAAATCTTTCCAAATAGAGAATGATTATTTGGAACCGTTGGATTAAAAATCTAAAGGTGATTAAATATCACCTATTTATGGAAAAATCTTGGACTTGGAAAGATTTCCCCATAAATCTAACCGAAATAACAAAGGGATATCTTTGGATTTAAAATCCAATGGTGAGTAAAATTCACCTAATAATCCAAAGGCCTAGATGAATGATAAAGATAAATCAAATCTCTCAATAAACAAATCAAATCTTTCAATGAAAGATTCACTAAAACTGATTGATTTTTTTCCTTCTCCTATAAATAGGAGCCAGAAGAGAGAATTGAGAGAGGGAGGGACAGAGACAGAGACATACAGAGAGAGAGAAATAGAGCCTTGAGATTTTAGAAGAATTTGATCCTCTACAAAAGAAAACTCTAGGTAAGAAAGGAGAGGCTTCAAAGGAGAATTTAATTCTCAAAAGAGTTTAACTTTTATATAAAAAAAAAGAGCATAGTTCTTCTCTAGTGGAGGATCTGCAAAGTGCACATCTCCCCATGAATTGAGAATTTAATTCTCATTGGGTCGAGATCCTGCCATGCAGATCCAAAACATAGAAGAGGAATTGAGTTTTGAGAATTTAATTCTCACAGAATTATAGGAATTTAATTCCTCTGATATAAAGTTAGGGTTTAACCCTATGTTACAGGAATTTAATTCCTTCAAAATAAACAGAACTAGGGTTTAACCCTATTAAGAATATAATTCTTCAGAAGAAAACAGGAATTTAATTCCTTCAAAATAAACAGAACTAGGGTTTAACCCTATTAAGAATATAATTCTTCAGAAGAAAACAGGAATTTAATCCCTCTAAAGTTTAGGGTTTAACCCTATAAACAGAACTTCAAAACATGCAGGGACCCACAGAATAAAACCCTGAAGTAGGCACCTCACGTGTTACCACGTGACTCCTGCGAAGATATATAAAAGAGAGCTTTGAGGCAACGCCCCACGTGCTCTACGTGACCCCTGAAGCACATAAAGAAAAAGCAAAATAAACAGAGACTCTGGGGCGCCCTCACGTGTCATCACGTGACCCCTAATAAGTATTCTCATAAACCAGGGCATGAGCTCCCATCACGTGCCCGCACGTGATGGCTTTCAGGACTAAAAGTGCTAAACACTTATCTATAGAACAAAATAAAGGGAAGCAGGGCGCTCTCACGTGTCCACACGTGACCCCTTTCTCCTTAGTGTTTAACACTAATTGGAAAACTTTATTTGCAGTGTTTAACACTGATTTCCTTAGTGTTTAACACTAATTAGAAAACTCTATTTACCGTGTTTAACACTGATTTCCTTAGTGTTTAACGCTAATTGGAAAACTCTATTTGCAGTGTTTAACACTGATTTTCTTAGTGTTTAACACTAATTTGGAAAACTCTATTTGCAGTGTTTAACACTGATTTGCTTAGTGTTTAACACTAATTTAAAAACTCTGTTCCCAGTGTTTAACATTAATTTGCTTTAGTGTTTAACACTAATCTGAAAGCCCTGTTGCTAGTGTTTAACACTGATTATCTTTTAGTGTTTAACACTAACTTGCCAATCTTATTCCCAGTGTTCAACACTGTTGGTCTCTAGTGCTTAACACTAGCTTTAGCCCAATTTAGCTAAGTTTCTAGAGGTAAAGCTTCTCCTTCAACGAGCCAACAGAGGGCCAATATTCTAAAACATGATGGGACTTAGCCCAAGGTGGCCATAAGTCCTCAATGCAGACTTAATTGAGCTAATGGGCTCATAATATAATTAACTGGTCTTGGTTCCAAATTGGGCCAAAGATTATTTAATCTACCTTGGTTCAAGGGTACATCTCTTCACTCCTTTGATACTTGGCGTTGTAATTCCTCAACGTCTTCGAAGAGGTGACGGGTCCCGATGACCACACATTGATACGGACTGTGGGGTCCTTAAACTCATGGACTATGACGTCCTTAACCTTGACCGAGATGTCTTAAAACTAACACCGGACTGTGGAGTCCTTAAATCCTCGGACTATGATGTCCTTAACCTTGACCGAGATGTCTTAAAACTAACATCGGACTGTGGAGTCCTTAAATCCTCAGACTATGATGTCCTTAACCTTGACCGAGATGTCTTAAAACTAACAACGTACTATGACGTCCTTAACCTTGACCGCAACGTCTTAAAACTAACACTGGACCGCAATGTCCTTAAACTACCTATGGACCACTATGCCCCTAAACTGGAACAATAGAGCCCCCAATTGCTCTTTTGTCGGATCTAAACGATCCCATTAAGTCGATCTTAATCTCAAATTAGACTAACGTATCCTTAACTAACGTTTAAGTTGATCTTGGTCTCAAACGAGGCTAACGTATCCTTAAACCCAAACCCCCAAACCCAAATTCAAGATAATACGGATTTGGACTAGTCCACGCCCTACGGGCGACGACATAAATTAGTCTCCGTACACAATCCACGGGCAACCAAACACAAAACAAACATACACGACACGAGGTGACCATCTGGAGAAGGAGAAAGTTGTTACCGCAATGCGGTAGCGTAATTAACTACAGGGGCTTGCGCCTGCAGGGAAGAGCGTCCCCACAATCAAAAACCCCTCTAACGAGAGGGAATCTGACGAAGTCTGCTACATCAGACGCATCCGTTTAAACCTTCGATACACGGTGCCATAAATCAACTTGGCATCTATAGAGAGGTGGACGGATAGCACCAATTAGCATCTTCTCCGAATCTCAGGCAAGACGTCCGCGTCGCTCCGTCATTCAGAGGGGAACAAGGGTTATTATGTAAATGTGTTGAATTAGGGTTAAGCTTATATTAAACCTCATAAACACTACACCTTAGGATGCACATCAAGCCCACACCTCCTCCTTGCATGAATAGCACACCATCCATTATGTTGACACCACCTCCTAGCCTTATCACTCCATGCTCTTATCTCTTCTTATTTGTTCAGTTGATATATTGAGATTTAAAAGAAATTCCTAGTTTAGAAAACAAAGTCCTAGACCTCACTTAAGAAAAAGAAAGAGAAATGGCATGAAAGGCTAAGTGTTGTGCTTTTACCTCAACCATCAAACTAGGATGAATCAAGCTTGTACATCTTTGAAGAAAAATTCCAGTTGATCTTCTAGATTGGTATAATTTCCCACCCTGTAGTTCTTTTAGTTTAGTTCTGTTTTAGTATAGAAGTAGGATATCGGAAATATCGTATTTGGACAATTTAGACTCTGTTGTGAATCTGCTATAGTCTAGATAGATTATAACAAAATCAAACAGTACTTTAGCAATAATGATTGGACTTATCATACACACCTGAAACACGAACCCATTCCGTGAACAAACGGCCGTCGACATATGCCACAAATCCGAGCTCGCCGGTTTTTCAATGGAGTTAGGTGTTGGTTTTTCTAGGGTAGATCTCTGTATGTATTATAGGGTGTAGGGTATTGTTAGTTTATGTTAATTATTCAGTGTGTAAAATCTGGAAGCTAATATCAGTTTTGGAGTTAAAATTCTTTATACAACACGGATATATCGTATCATGAATTCTGTTTTTACCTATTACGATCAGAATAGGGTTAGCTCAGATTAACTTAAGTTCAGTTAACTCACGATATTCTCACGTAGCATGTTTAGTATGTGCAGTATCATAAACTAGGATATTTATGATATTTAGCATACTAATATTGAATCTGAAACCAATAGGTGTAACCAATAGAATAACTAGTAACACCATAAGTATCTTGAGACCACTAGGAGACTACACTTAAAACCCTAGCCCCAAACTCCCTACTTAATCAAGCGACATACCCCAAATTTCCGAGCTCTCCGGGCCCCCTTGGGTTTTTGGTGTTGGATTTTCTTCTGTGGCTTTGTATAGGTAATTTATGATTTATAGTATTATTTGTTTTGTCCCAATATTCATACAGAGAAATCTGGGAATGTTTAGTTTGGGTTTTATTAATGTTTCCGACACTTCGATATGATTTTCTGTATTTCTATACTGCAACTGAAACGTTGACGTTCGTACGTTAAGTTCGGGGGCTTTGATCATTTTTGGCGCAAGTGAGCTGTAGGTTCTAACCTACGGGTGCTTAGCTCGTTATTTTGGTTTTCAATATGATATTTACATCGATGTGATTTTAAATACGATTATTGGTGCGATCGTGAAGATTTCCGAGACAGAGTTGGCGGACATAGCAGCGTGGATTTCAGCAAGTTTATTAAGTTGATGAGTAGATTTATATCTATGGGGGAAGTCGGGTGGATGGCGTATAGCACCCCCGCAACCTTATAAATAAAATAGTATGATATCTAGTTAGATGTGAATGTTATTGATATAGTATCACATATGGTATATCCTTCATTTGCATATAGTTTCATAAATAGTTTTAATGACATACGTACTTGACGTTAGATCCGTATGACATGGATATGCTTTGATGGATTTGTACGAAAGATCATGCCGTATTTAAGATGATACAGATATAGTGATACGATGAGGTATTTTACGATAAATTATATGTATTGGAAATGATGAGATTCGTATGCCGAATAACGGCCAGGTTTTCCTTTAGACTCGTACAGATAGATTATATTCCGTTTTAGGATGTAATACTTGTGCGAGCTATATTCTTTTAAAAACTATGATTCGTTTCTCTTTTATATGATAAAAACAAGGATGCGGTGCTAATTTCCAAAACGAATATCTATTTTAACCTAAGGCAGCTTCCTTATCTCAAAACCAACGTTTCTTTCCATTTTCAAAGATAATGGTATAGCTCATAGCAGGTAATTACAGTTATTAGTTACTCTTAAATTTACTTTACATGTTCGCGTTATATTTATCGATAGTATTCGTTTCCGTAATACGAACACTCTGATAGAACACTGCATAATTACCAAAGAGTACTATACTGCACAAGCACGTATATTTATGTTACACTACACCTCATTGGTACTGCCATGTCACTGTAGAACCATTTTGTTATATAATGCGTATATATATATATATATGTTAACATGAATAGATTATTACACCTGTAAAACACTTGCACAAATACTAATGATTGCCATGCTGCACGAGCACAGACGCGTAACCTACACTACACATCATTAGTAGTGCCATGACACGGTAGGATTGATATCATTATGCCTTTATGATCTAATTCGTAGTCCTTCTTTATTACCTGTTGTGTATTGTAAATATTAGTACTATAGATATTGTATTTGATTCTTAAGGATTTCTGGATATTTTACTCCAGGTGATATATATTGGTGGAATGGGACACTGTTATATATGTATATATATAATATGTTATCAGAATGATCTATGATAGTATTCTCATTCTTTACTTGATATTTTTGTATATGATGAGTTGGCGTCCACCATGAATTTTATGTTTTTTGAGTATTTGTTCCGAACCGAATGGGGTAGCTATACGGTTTCTGATTTGTTATTTATCCGGACTGAGTGGGGTAGCTATACAGCCGGATACATGGTGCATCTGGTTCGAGACCGAGGGACAGGAAAGACGCATTATAGGCGGGGAGCCTAGCGAGGATGCTCGATACCGAAGATTGAGATGAGCATGGAAGATATCCAGGGGATATTGATCGGGGTTCGATATGGGCACGACGGATATCCAAGGAATACCGACCGGGCCAGGGATATCTGGTGGCGATCATCTATTGAGATAGTGTCGACGATGTCTGCATTTACGTGTCGGTGATGGACACGAGAGATTTCTGATTTCGGGTGTCGATGCTGGACATCTATACATATGTATTGATATATTGTTATCATGAGATATACAATAGATTATGATTATTGTAACCGACCAGGACTGATCCGGAGGACAGTACCTGTATAGATTGTACATGCATTTATATACATAAAAAGGAATTCAAACACGAGCTATAGACTCGTTATTTTGAAATGTGTAAACTGAGATCTTTAAATTGTAAATCTCTTAACATTTTCCATCAAAACAGCAGGATGTATATCTTAAGTAAAGATACTTATATTATTTCATACTATTACGTCTGCTTTATGCCGTGACATATCTATTCTGCGGATATTTTAAAGAATAGGTTTATGTATATATATATATATATATATATTTTTTTTTTTTCGGTTACATTGAGCTTATACCTAGATACAGGTCATTTGCATTGGATATATTCTACTTGGGATTGCATGATACTTAGTATTGCATTATGATACATATGCATATCATATATTATATTAGTACAGGGTTATGATAGTACTATAATTATGACCTAGGTATCGTCGTGCATTTTGATTTTTACTTTTAGATGTACTTTTACTCACTGAGTTGGCAACTCATCCCCGTTGTGCCACAGTTTCTTATAGGTTTTACCGCTTGGATTATCAGCGGCTTGGGCACACATTCTTTTCGGTGATTGATGGGTAAGTGGGTTACTATTGTATCGTACTCACACTTGATTATTCATATATTCTTGTATCTAGTGAAAACTCCATCAATTTAGAAAGGGTATATTTTGGACTTAGAAGCGAGACTTAGAGTTGTGTCTTGTGTTGTCGCACTCATTGGAGTTGACCATTTTATATTGTTGGTTTTGTTTCGCTTTCTATCTTCGCCATTGTGCGTCGTATATTGCTTGCTTGGTTGCTCCACCTTATGGGCGTGAAAGCTAGCTCCCGTTGGAATGCTATTTATATTATTATGTTGTATTGGGTTATAAAAAAATACAAAGGAGGTGCTGTCGAATTTCAAAACATCTTAGATGCTTTTCAAACATACTTAGTTAAATTTAAATGTTATTTAAACTGATTCCATCTGATGACTATTTTAAACTCACCTCAAATATTTTTCAAAAAGGGTTTAGATTCCGGGTTTCGGCTTACTTGAACCGCGTCGATGTTTTTAGATGTCACGTGCTTTAAGTGCCGGTCACGTGCCACATTTGGGTCATGACACTGATGCACTTAGTTTCCAATCATTAGCAATGAACCTCACCGCTTAGCGGAAGCTACAACAAGAACTGCACGGATTGGAGATCAAACTAGTTATGCCAGGTAACGCTTCATATTTGATGAACTAACACGTCCAGTCTACTCTTATAAATCAAATCAAGGCAGCTCAAGCAAATGATGCCAAGCTACAAAAGATCCGAGAACAAGTAGAAAGTGGACTACGAACTGACTTCATCATCCACAAAAATGGCTCCTTACGATATGGAAGCTGTTTATGTGTACCAGTTGGTCCTGTTCGAGAAGAGTTGATGAAAGAAACTCACAACTCTCCGTATTTGGTACACCCCGGTGGTACAAAGATATACAAGGCTCTACGGAAACTTTATTGGTGGCATGGAATGAATCGAGAAGTAGCAAGGTGCATAGCAAAATGTCTAGTATGTCAGCAAGTGAAGGCTAAATATCACAGAACTGCTGGTCTACTTCAATCGTTACCAATCCCAGAATAGAAATGGCAGCACATCACCATGGACTTCGTGAATGCTCTCTCTCGCAGCATGAAGGGTAACGATACAATTTGGGTTATCGTGGATCGACTCACCAAGTCGGCTCATTTTATTTCATTCCGAGCTAGCCAGTCAACCAAGACGTTGGCAAGAAAGTACATGGAGGTGAGTAAAAATATAAAGTAAGATTTAACCTTCACAATGTACAACACTTGTCTTGATACCCATAAAATCATGCAAGAGATTGTGAGACTACATGGGGTACCTATCTGCATCTTCTCCGATCGTGATACAAGATTCCGATCATGATTTTGGAAGAGTCTGCAAGCTAGCCTGGGAACGAGTCTGAATTTCAGCACGGCGTATCATCCACATACTTGATCACTCAGAGCTCATTGTGCAGACCAATCTGACTTGTAAGCAGCAACCAGTTGAGATCCTGAACCGAAAGGTAAAGACATTATGGAACAAGGAGGTAAACTTGGTCCGGGTAATGTGGAGAAAAGATTCGCCAGGAGAATCGACATGGGAGCGAGAAGATGATATGCGTGCACGATACCCTCAGCTATTCGATGATTAGTCCCTTATGTAAATTTCGAGGATGAAATTTTTATAAGGAGGGTAGAATGTAATGACCCAAAAACCCCTGTACAGAATTATTTGTTTAAATGTATAGAAAAGGGTATTTCAGCTTGTATAAGAGTTATAAGTTATTTTTGTTTAATAAAATCAAGAAGCAACTTATAGCTCACTGATAAAGCTTCTACACTGCTGCAACATAGCCTGTGTGTTTGAATCCCATCAGACCCAATTATTTTTTAAGATTTTTCTTTTTAATTTTTTGGAAGTCCAAGAATTGCATGTGCAATTCATAGAGAATCGAAAAGTTTCAGAAAAATCAAACAGGCACAAAGAGGAGTAAACACACGTCTTGACATGTGGCACGAATCTCGAGGCAAACCCTCAAGATCCGACCGCCCGTTTCCTCCTTTGGGCCGGCGCCGACGGTCCGATGTTCCCCAAATGACTCTGTGCTTTGCCCACTCGTCACTTCGACTCCCCTCAACTCCCCTGCAATTAAACAGTGTCCCTTCAATTCATCGTTTAACACCAATTTTAATTCTTTTAATCCAAATTTTTAATTCCATACCCTAAATTCTTCACTATAAATACCACCCCATAGTCTAGCTCTCCTCTATTCAGAAAATTTCTATCAAAATTCTTCCAAAAGTTTCTAAGTGCAAGTGGAGTCAAATGGAGTTAGCAACCAAGCTCTTTTCGTTGAAGATCGAAGTCGTTTCCAAAGTTTCTGGGACGCCACGGAACCCTCCCTCTCTTATTTAAGCTCTTTCTAACGCTACACAACGAGTAAGTCCCTCTTTTCTATTTTTCTTTCTTCTAAAAACATATCGGTAAAGTGGAGTTAACTCCATTATGTGTAATTTTAACTTTTATACTTCCCTCATTAAGAAAGATAGGTCAAACTAACTTTCTCACACCACTCGTAACCTTATTTTCAATCATTTAGATTTTAGTTTAATAAAGTTTTCATGAGAAATAATCAAATAATGGACTTTTTCATTAAAATACCATGAACTTTAGTACAATATTTCTCGATAACTAGTTTATCTACCTTTAGGAAAACTTCACAGGATAACGATCTACCGCACACGCACACTATGATTCCATAGCACGGTATTCTAAGTATATGGGTAATTCAAAGAAGAATTTTTTCATTAAAATACCACACATTTTCAAAACAGGTTTATTTTAAATCGATATTTTAAACACTTGGCAATTACGCCTCTACAACTCTCGTTAGGGGACCCGCTAATGGATGGTGCAGATTATCGCACATCCTTGGGATAATAGAGAGAGATACAGAACTCCTCACGGAGTATTCGGTTTCGAACGGAAGAAAAAAATACGGTTTTTAAGAAATACGACTTTTCTAAATAAAAACCAAACTTTGGAAAATTTTATAAAACTATGAATCCGTATTTTCAATAAAAATGTATTATGAAACTATATTTTTAAAATGAAAGATTAGAATTTTTAATAAAATACCATCAAGTTTCCAAAAGATCTAGTTTTCATAAAAATACCATAAACTTTCTAAAAGCAAGGTTTTATCACTAAAATACCACAACAATTAAAATACATGTTCATGAAAACCTTAAAAATTATAAATCACCCTTGAGGTTTATTTTTAAACTATATTAAAGTATTTTTCATAAAATCCTATCGAGATATGCAAACAATATTCTAAGGACTCTATAATTAATATAGGTTTAAGCGGTATCATTTCTCTTGAGTCTCGGGGAGCCGGAGAAAGTGAGTGCTTGCCTATTCAGGTTAGACAACTTAAGAGAGTTATTGAATGATAATTGTTTTGGAAAAAAACATAAATCCTGCCGTTCATGTGTAGCTGTTGCCGATTTATCCCGAACTTAAGATTTCAACAGTTAAATCCATTCACAAGAAATATCTATAACTCGAATCCAAACTTGAATCTAAACTCTAACCCAACTCGAATCTAAACTTGAACATGAACTCGAAATCAATCTACTCGAACTAACTTGACTCAACCCAAGATTGCAATTGACATGACTCGCACTTTACTTGACTCACTCAACTTCATTATTTCACCTTTTGGAATTTATGGTTTCGATCAAGTCATGTTATAATCAACCAATCAAATTAATTAAGGCTATCTTACAACTATAATATATATTATACTCGGGGTGCTTGGGATTGTTTCTTGTGTGAATCCAACGGAGCTTTAGGTGTCCCGTATTAACCATTTTTTTCTTTTACTCGAATATCAGTCGGGTGACTCATCCACAGCCTAGAGCCACGATACTAACACATGAAATGGGTCCGTGTTTCCTTGCTCCTGGGGCCCCACTCTTGAGCTTGTGAATACTTCTACGGCTGCGTTGACATTCACACTTGGAACTTAATGTTAACATAATAGCCATATAGAGACCTATAGTATATATTTACCCATGATCATATAATTTTACTCTTCATATATATATATATATATATTCTACACTTGTCATTCTTTTGTTGGATATAGTGCCCTTAAATCAATTATTGTAATCGCAGGAATGCGATTAGATGATTGAGGAAGGACCTATACGGGTAGAATGGTCTTACTCAAAATGATAGTATGCTATCTGGTTTATCTTTATCATCATGTATATACATTAGGTGGCATTACAGTTCACTATTACATGTTGATAGAGTCCATAGGATTCCTGCTTGACTACCAGCATTATGATGGCGATCATATATGTGGGAGCCGGGTGGTCTATAAGCATATCCTTTAATATCCCTAGTCTTGGGAGTATCGAGACTGGGCATCGATACTCCAATGTAGACTGGTGTTTACTGATCGAGACCCCGACAAAGGGCGGTGGTCGGTCTCACAATCCATTGGTATTAGTTTTTTCACCTAAGATAGTATACAGGTGCTCATTGGGTTATGAGTACACTGGACAGACTCGCCGGGAACCTGCTACTTGGTATTATATCTATTGTCAGATAGCAGTTCCCAGGTGACATGTGTACAGATTAGTCTGTCGACCTGAGATCGTAATTTGTCTCGTGTGATTTCCTACTGTGCTTTGATTACTACCCTACCACGGCTCAAAGGAGCCGTGCAAACAGGTTTTAGTTGGGTACAGTCTCGAGCCATATAGAGGCAGTGAGTGGATCGTCGGGGATTCGTCTCTCCCGGTATTGGGGTTTGATGCCGCGTTGTGCACGGGTGGCCATCACCAGAAATCCTTGATCAAGGTAGTCGAGAATTACTGATTTGGATTGGTAGTTTCTCACTTTGTGATGGGCTTCATACCGACACGAAATGTCGCGTTTTAGGGGTCTGACTTTACCCACCCCCTAGACTTGATATGCGATACTCTTAGACGAACAGGCCGTACTGTACGGATATTGTCACAGACAGGCTCAGTAGAGGTCAGGATGAGTTTGCTCATCAGCCTTCCTTTCGTTCAATACCTGGGTAGCCGTTACGTACAGCTAATGCCGCTAACGTGCTTGTGGCTAAACACAATGCCAGCGTATTGATGAGTCTTTAGAGTCCCACACAGAGGGTTTCCCTGCTTCGGGCGAAACGATGTAGAGGCCGTATGGTTTTACATCAGGGTTCGATCATATACGTGCATTTGTGTATGTATCATGATTCGGACAGATAATACTAGTAGGCTTTGGTTTAAGCCGGATCCTAGTATTATATTATTGGATTATTTTCGTCTCATTGTATTCGTATTTTTCGGAATACGGATGCGGGTATGTATATACGGATGAGTGGTATTCTTGTAATTTATTACAAGATTGTTTTCTAGAAGATTACACCTCATTATGTTTATTAACATTTAGGATAAATGGTTAATTGAGGTGGAGGGATGAGTGTGCTTAGCTTTAATTCAAGCATGCTACTTATTGACTCATGGTGGTGACACATGGGGTGACTCATTGTGTGACTCATGATACACTATTCTAGCATACTTGACATTTGTTGTGGTGGTGAGATATTTGTGAAGACTTGAGATATTTTTTCTTTAGTTGCTTCATTTTCTTTTCACACACACACACAACACTTAGCATTTTCTTATGTTGAGCTCTAAGCTTCACACTCTCATCTCTCATGGCTTCTTCTTCTTCCTCTACCCTAACCCTCTTATGTGTTGAGAAACCTAGAGTGTTTAGAGACAAATTAATCCCTCATTAGACTCTACATCATCTTGGCTATATAGTTTATCAAACTAGATACCCTAGTTACTTCGGTTATGAAGTAGGAGCTCGATTTATAGACTCTCAGGTGGACCATCTTCGATGGAGGGAGACCGGCGACCAAACTTGATCGTGGTGGCCACTAGGAGATTGGGAAGCTTGTTAAAGACCAAAGGACACGGATCATTAGGTATAACATTCTAAACTCTTTTAGATAGCTTGCTAGATTTAGGGTTAATGGTCGATCCGTATTCGGGGGTTGTGGTAGCGCCGGTTTAGAAAAATTTTGTTTTGCATTCGGCCATGGTTTGATGGCCAGGGCGCTGCCGTAACCCAATATCTTTTACTCTCACTTTATTCCTTGGGACTTATCGAGCGCTAGTTCGCTGACGGGTATTCCACCTACTTTTATTTTCTTGGAATGTTCGTCAGATACGGTTGAGACGGAGGAAGTGGAGGCCACAGAGGAAGACTACAATTGGATCGCTACTCGGGACTAGCTCAGCTTCACTTTTCTTCAGTTTTATATATGCCACATGTTTAAGCATTTTTTTATTGTATTTACTTTCCAGCTGAAACTCATGTACTTGTAAATATTTGAAGTTGAATGTAAATAAAGATGTTTGTTGAAAAATTTTACAGTCTTGATTTATTCTTGCATTGTATATTATTGTTTCAATACACTTAGTATATTTATTTAAAGAATGACTTTCTCTGAATAAATATGCCGTGGGCTTGCCACGTCATCGTTTCTGTCTACTGGGAAGCGGGACGTGACATTGATGATCCCCTCATCGAAGATGATCCACCTTGAGATAACTCCAACACAAGTTTTAGCTTCAAATTGATCTCATTAAAATGAAGCAACCCACTAATTAAACTTGCTAAGAATGATTAGTAGGAGATATAGAATAATTAGCTCACTTAATTTTTTTCTTTTCTTTTTCCATTCCCCACTTGAAGAAAATCAAGAGAAGCATCCATGAAGGAGATGAGATGAAGAAGAAGATAAGAATGGCTAAAGATGAGAATGAATGGAAAATATCCAAAAATGAATCATCACTTCTACCACCATCTAAAAACCATGACTCATTCTCATTTTAAACAAATGAAAGAATAAAATTTTTCTCATCTCTACCATATAATCCTTATACATCCATTTCCAATGTATCATCATACATGACACGATATTTATATTAAATATAAATATAATTAAAGAGAAGAAAATAATTAAGTGGGCATGATATTAGTTAATATATAAATATACATTTAATTATTAAATCAACACTTGATTTAATAATCCGGCTATATCATATATATACCGGCTAATATCAATAAACACTCGATTAAAATAAATGTATCAAATACACGTGTTTAATCGAACTCCTGCACGTATCCCTATACGTGTCTTACATCGTTTCACATGTGCTTAGAAATCTTTGTGTGGGACTCTAAAGACTCGACAATACGCTAGCAGTAGATTACAATCATATCCATAGCCCCCAAGCATGTCAGCAGTACTAGCTGCATATAACGGCTATCTAGGTATTGATCGAAAGAAGGTCAACGAGTAAGCTCATTTGAACCCCTTCAAAGTCTATCAGTGACATTACTGTATAGTCTAGTCTCTTCGTCTAAGAGTATCACATATCGGGTTTAGGCTTTAGAATCTGTCAAACCCTAATAACTCGATAAGTCATGCGAAAGAGGACTCATAACCAACTGGAGATACGACTGATAACACTTATCAGTTTATCTCCACTGCAATGGCCATCGACTTGTTCTTGTAGTCATATCCTGCACAGCGCGATATCAACTCTCTATACTGGGAGAGATGAATCCCCTCGATCGCTCATTACCTCCATGTTCTTCGGGACTATATCCAACAAAAACCTGTTTGCATGACTCCTTTGAGCCATGGTAAGGTAGAAGGCTAAGTATAGTGGGAACACATGAGACACTATGGCGATCTCAGGTCGTATGGACTACCCTGTACATATGTCACAATTGAACTGCTACCTGACATTGGTATACTACCAACTAAGAGTTCTCGGTGAGTCCGTCCAGTGTAACTCATCTAATGAGCACCTGTATACAATCCTCGATGTCAAACACCAATAACTGTAGGATCAACTATCGCCCTCCAACCGGGTTTGGAAATGTACACACTAGTCTAAACTAGAGTATCGATGCCCAGTTTTGATACTCTTACGAGGAACATTTAAGAATGTGCTTATCGATTACTCAAGCCCTACTAGTATTGTTAGTTATATGTATGCCCTAGAGGCCATTATTGTACATGTGATGTATATTATAATGGATGCTTGGATATATATAGAGAGGACTTTCTTGCTCGACATGATAGTATGCTATTTGGTTGCTCTTTATCTTAACATGTTGACTTGTATATGTGATGCTGTCTTGCTCTCACATGTTGATAAAGCCCTTAGGTTGTGTACTTGACTACTAGGACTATGATGGAGATCATACTAATGGGGCCAAGGGTAGACCACAAGTACACCCTAAAATTGTTCCTAGTCGAGGGTGTATCGAGACAGGGCATCGATATTCCGGAGTAGACTAGCGTATACGCATCTTGACCCATATGATGGGCAATGGATGATCCCACATCCATTGGTGTTGGACATCAAAGATGGTATACAGGTACTCAGTGGAGACTGTGTACACTGAACGGACTCGCTAAGAACTCCTAGTTGGTATTATACCTATCGTCAGATAGCAGTTCTCCGGTAACACTGGTATAGGTTAGTCTGTAGACCCGAGATCATCATAGAGTCTTGTGTGATTTCCACTGTGCTTTGATTTCCACCTTACCACGTTCAATAGAACGTTCAAACGATGGCTTTTGGGTACAGTCCCGAATCACATGGAGGCAATGAGCGATAGGAGGGGATTCGTCTCTCTCGGTATTGGGGGTTGATGTTGCGCTGTGCTCAATTGGCCATAACATGAAAGTCCCTGGCCAGGGCTGATACAGAGATTTACTGATAAGTGTTATCTGTAGTTTCTCGACCCGTTATGAGCCTCACATCGGCACGAATTATCGGTTATTGGGGTCTGACGTATACCACCCCTAGACTAGATATGCGATATATCAGACGAAAAGACCGGACTGTACGGTAGTGTTACTGACAGGCTTTTGCAGGAGTTAGAGCGGGCTAGCTTGCTGATCTTCTGATCGTTCAATACCCGGGTAGCCGTTACGTCCAGCTAGTACCGTTGACGGCTTGTGGGTGCTTGATGTGATCATCACCTACTGCCGGCGTATTGACGATTCTTTAGAGTCCTACACAGAGGTTTCATTGGCTCAGACAAAACGAAGTAGGAGCACATAAGTGATATGTGCGGAACCGAGATTAATACGAGTATATGATACCGTATTCTATTCTCGCAATATAATGTATCGATCGGTTATATGAGATATAGCTTGGTTATCGAATCAAGTGTTGATTCGAAAAGTCGATACAGTATCGGACAGTTATATGAGAGATAGCCGGGTTGTCGAATCAAGTGTTGGTTCGATAAGTTGATACAAATTATATTAGTCGGTCATATGAGATATATTCGGATTATTAAATCAAGTGTTGATTTAATGATTTAATGTATAATTATATATATGATATATTAATTTACATTAACTAATATTAGCTCACTTAAGCATTTCTTTTTCTCACATGTGCACACTTGATATATATGTGATATATGTTAATTGTGTTTTATTTATGTGTCATGGTTGATGATACATGCAACATGGGTGTATGAGACCTACACCATGATAATGATAATGTATAGTTTATTTATTTAGAATAAAACAATTATTAGTTGGAAATTTGTCACATGGCATGAAGCTTCATGAAGCTTGGAGACCTATTGACTTAGTTCACTAGTTTTGTCTTATACTAGATATTTGTTAACCCAACCATTATCTAAACTCATGGTTAAGTCTCTACATGAGATATATTAGATATTTTCTTACCCATGGTTTCCATTCTCTCTCACATCTATTATTTTCTTCTTCTTCCTCAAAGCTCAAGAGAGCTCTCTAGGTTTTGAGAGAAGCTAAAAATAAGTGAGAAAAGTAATTCTAAAGTGAGCAAAAATCCTACTTCATCATCCTCTACTAGATTAGCACTTTAGTATAGGGTGTTAGCTTCACTAATCCCACATTAGTGAAGAGGGTAGCTTGGGTTTGTGACTCCTCGGCGTAGATCATTTTCGGCTTGGAAGATTTCAAGAAAGCATGCATCTTTCTTCTTGTGGAGCCGTTCGAGAGTCCGCAAGATCGCAACTTGGAGCGAAGGGACCACTACAAGGAGCTAAAGAAATGAAGGACCGACTACAAAGGTTGTAATCTCTAATCACTTAGTTGTAAAGTAAATATGTTTTGTATGATTCTCTAGTTAAAGATTCTAATTTAGGGTTATTTAAAACGACAAAATTTTTAAAATGGCATGGACGATGCCTCCCGAAACCTTGCTGTCGTTCATAGGAACCCTACAGTGGTATCAGAGCCTAGCTAGAAAATTAGATGGATTGTGTTAGATTACGAAACCGAAACAACCCCGAAACACCCGAATCCAAGACCCAGTTTCTGTCGATTTTTAAATATGCTCTAAATTTTTTTTAAACAGTTGCAGAATGTTGTATGAGATGCAACATGAACTCAGTGCAAATTTCAACCCCAGAGCTCGGAATATGGCCTGCCACATGGCTAGAAATTCCGGCGACTACGGCCCCAATATTGAATTTTGGGTTGAAATTTTTACATTGTTCTAATCTCCGGGTTTTGGGATTTCAAGTGTTGTTTGTTTTTGCTAAATTTGCATGTGATGTTATTTTTCTGCAAAGGCAACTCGGAGTGTTTCGTAGTCGTAATTCTAACAGTTTTTCGGGTTATTTTAGACGGTGTTAAAAAATTCGATCGGATATCAAATACCCACTTTAAACCTTGCCGGGAAATTTTCCAAGTGTTGAATTTTTCCTTAGTTTAAAACTTTCAAAAAATCATGCAAGCGATTCTGTGGACCCTCTAGAAGAACGAAACCCTAACTCAATTATGTGACCGTCAGAACCGCCACTAAACCCTAGGGTTTGTGGTAGTTCAGCGGTGCCACATGTGAGGCATTGGTTGACCCTTCGACGGCTGGTTCATAGGAGCTGTGGCATGTTCTGGGACCTTTTGAACTACGCTCAAGTGTTGAGCTTTTTGGATAATTTTGGGTGTTTTTTGATTCGATCGGAATGTTTAATATCGTCTAGCTAATTGTGGAATGTGATACAATATGTGGAATTCATATAGTTAGGCATGAAATCCAAAGTATGAGATATTTTGGGTTTATGATGTCTAAGGTTATTATGGATTCCAAATGTTGTAGTTTGACATTTTCTTTTCTGCGACCGTAAGTGTAATATGTGGTGTATCGCCGATTTCGTTGCTATATGTCAACGACAATTGGGATACGCATATTTACTTACGTTGATAACATGTGATGTTATATGTTGCTGTGATATGTTATATTGGATCATCGTGTTTTGAATAGCGGGGGGTTTTTATGTGAGATGAGAGTTTCTATATCATTCATGTAAAATTCAATGTATGTAATATTCTTTTATTGGGACACTTTCGGGTTGAGGTTGATGTTACCATTGTTGTATATTATTTACTTTTCCGCATTAAGATAGACCCAAAAAGGGGAGCACAAGTAACCGGGTTCTAGAGTCCAGTTGGAGACTAACTCGAGGAGTCGAGTCCAGGTCTCCTAACTCTAGAATTGGTAGGGTTGCTTGCCGCTCTTGTAGGGGTATAGGGATGTGGGTTTGGCTATTCATCGCGACCGTGGAATCCGTGTTTTATACAGGCTTAAAATAAAACACAGACCTCCTAGTATATCCAATATTTCATATGTTATCTTCTGCTGCTGATATTCTGTGATGTGATCACTGTGGATTCTGAGACGAATGGCTATATATTATATATGAGATAAATAGTAGACGTTGCTTATGTTTTGCACCCGCGCTAGTCCCGTCCCGGTATGTCGTTAGTTAAGTGACCTAACGGTGCATAACGGGACATTGTGGCGAATGCAGATGGCATAAGCGTACGTTATATTTTCGTTTCATTTTCTGTAATGCTTAGGAAGCTTTAAATGATGAGATTTCATTAATGAGATTAATGAAAAAAAGAAACCTAAAAGATGTTGTAGAATCATATTTTCAAAAAGGGGTAGCTCTAGTTTTTGCTTTGCATAGCGGTATTCCTTGTAGAATATCCAGCACCTCATTCGATGAGGAAAAAGCCGAGATCCCTCCACCGGGAGTGACCTCTTTAGCAAAAGCTAGCAAATGCTACAACCAACTCGATTTTGCCTTTTGATTGTTTCTTTTAGTTTTTGCTTTGCATAGCGGTATTTATGAAATATCATGCACCTTATTCGATAAGGAAAGAGCCGAGATCCCTCAAAAACATTCCTTTTCAAAAAAAATTACTTATTTCTACAATTATATCAAGTTCATTACGCTCATGGTTTTCTTAAAAACCCGCGTAGCCCTCCGACATTTCAGATAAGTAATATTTAGTATTCGTGCTACGTTTGTTGGCTTTCGTCAAGACGTAGTATGCGGTAGCTAATTAGTGCTTATCTGCTAAAGCATGAGGTGCGATTGGATTAGCGTAGTCGTACGATTTTGTTGGCTTTCGTCAAGGGTTGTGCGGGTGGGTTTAATTCAATCATGAAATGTACGGGTTGAACTTGACTAGCGGACTATGATTTGTTGGCTTTCGTCAAGGTCATAGGACGTTAGGGGCAAAAGCATTATCGGGAATTTCAAGTATTGAAATTTGCAATGAGATTGCATACCTTCTATGAGATAGTTGGATCCCGATACCCACTGTGAGAAAAATTTGCTCCCGGGAGAGTTTTGCACTTTACAATTAGCTAACTTATTAGGTGTCTAGAAAGGTATCAACGGGGCTACGCCTCTGGGAAAATGAGGTTTATTTTAATTAGGTCCGTGTGAAAGTACGAGGAACCTCCCTCAGAAGTACTGGCACTGGCCTAGCTGAACGGTTAGCGAAGTTGTAGAATGCAATTAATTCTGGCTGAATTTTCTTTTCTAAAGGTTTTAAGGAAAATTTGAGAATAGCAGTGGGAGACATCGATTAGATAAGATAAATAACCAATCTAATCTTTGCAAGAGCATACGCTAAGTGTTTTCTTATTTCTTTCTCCAGGTAGCGACCATGTCAGGCCTTAATCAAGCTAATAATATGGATGCATTGACCGAACCCGCTTTTTATGCTGAGCAGGGGAACGTTGGTTCCGTTCTTTCTTATAATTGTTATAAGACTGAATAGGAAATAGGGGAATATCCGGATTCCTACGTCTTCCAAACGAAGAATAAGCATGTTGATGTATCTTCTTCGGGTGTGTTAGTTATCGAGAACTGTTTCTCGGTTCACTTTACGTCCTGGGTATTAGATACCGGATCAGGATCCCACATATGTAATATGTTACATGGGCTAAGGAAAGGTAGAGAACTGGGAATAGTTGATCATTCCGTAAGAGTAGGGAATGGTGCAAATGTTGCAGCCAAAGCTGTTGGCGATTATCACCTTGTACTACCAAAAGGTAATACATTGATTCTGAACGAATGCTATTACATTCCGACCCTGATATGCAATCTTCTATCAGTTTCTTTATTGAGTAAAGAAGGATATAATTTTGTAGTAAAGGATAATGTTATGAACATCTTCCTAAATCAAAAGTTGATTGGATCAGGATCGTTAAATAATGGCATATACGTTCTAGATCAAACCACAGTTCTTAATGTACAAAACACACACAAGAGGAAGAGTTCAGAAATGAACGAATTCTTCTTGTAGCATTGTAGACTAGGTCATATCAATGCGACATGACTAGCTAAGTTACATAAGGATGGATATTTGAATTCGTTCGAATTTTCATCTTATGACACTTGCCAGTCATGTCTCAAAGGCAAGATGACCAAAACCCCGTTCAGTGGACACGGAGAAAGAGCTAAAGAACTCTTGGGACTAATATATAGTGATGTATATGGTCCTATGTCTACGCATGCTAGGAATGGTTCTTCGTACTTCATTACATTCACTGATGATTTCTCAAGATACGGACATGTGTTCCTGATGAAACACAAGTCTGAACCTTTTGAGAAATTCAAAGAATATAAATCCGAAGTCGAGAACCAAACGGGTAAAAGTATTAAAATCCTACGATCTGATCGAGGAAGTGAATACTTGAGCACGGAGTTCCTGGACTTTCTAAAAGAGAATGTGATTCTCTCTCAGGTTACTCCTCCGTATACACCATAGCACAATGGCGTATCGAAGTGGAAGAACCGCACCCTATTGGATATGGTGCGCTCTATGATGAGTGTAGCTGAGTTGCCTATTTCCTTTTGGGGGTATGCGCTTGAGACAGCCATACACCTATTGAATATGGTCCCTACCAAATCTGTGCCTACCACTCCATACGAGATATAGAAGGGGAAGAGACCGTGTCTAAATTATGTTAAGATATGGGGTTGTCCGTCCTATGTCAAAAGGCATAGTCCGGACAAACTCGAGGCAAGGTCTGTTCTATGCAAGTTTGTAGGATATCCCAAAAACTCACAAGGGTATATCTTCTACCACATCGAGGAACAAAAGGTGATTGTTTCTCGACATGCCACCTTTTTAGAAAAGGAATTTCTTGCAAAGGAAATTTGTGGCGAGGAGGTAGAAATGGAAGAAGTTCCAGCAATACAAACTACAACAGAAGATTTGGTAGAACTAGAGAATTCGATAGTTCCCAACGAACCTCTCCCTCTCCGCCGATCTAGTAGGGTTCCTCATCCACTTGAGAGATACTATGGTTTTCTCGTAGACGGTGGGAGCAAGGATTGCATCATGGTAGATGATGACCCAACTAGCTTCGAGCAGGACATCACGAGTGGGGACTCTGTGAAATGGCTGGATGCAACGCGTTCTGATATGGAATCCATGTACACCAACAAAGTATGGACTTTGGAAATTGCTCATGAAGGGGTAAAACCCATTGGGAGCAAATGGATTTTTAAGAAGAAATTTGGTGTAGATTGAAAAGTTGAGACTTTCAAAGCTAGACTTATTGCAAAAGGATTTCGTCAAAGACCAGGTGTGGACTATGATGAAACCTTTTCTCCAGTGGCTATGCTTAAGTCCATCCGGATCATGCTTGCTATCGCTGCATACTATGACTATGAAATCTGGCAAATGGATGTTAAGACCGCCTTTCTAAATGGTGATTTAGAAGAGTGCGTGTACATGACTCAGCCAGAGGCCTTCATGGACAGTAGGAGCAGCGGGAAGGTGTGCAAGCTGCTTAAATCCATTTATGGGTTAAAGCAAGTATCGCGGAGTTAGAACAACCGTTTTGATGTTGTAGTCAAAGAGTTTGACTTCATCAAAAATGTAGATGAACCTTACATATACAAGAAGGTTGCAGAGAGTAAGGTTGTCTTCCTCGTATTGTACATGAATGACATACTCTTGATAGGAAATGATGTTTCTATGCTGCACTTGGTCAAGCTCTTCTTATCACAAAGATTCTCAATGAAAGATCTAGGTGATGCTTCCTACATCTTAGGAATTAAGATCTATAGAGATAGATATAGACGGATGCTGGGATTATCCCAATCCAGGTACATTGACACCATACTAAAGAGGTTTAGTATGGAAGAATCCAAGCGTGGGTTTTTACCCATGATCTCAGGACTCACTCTCTCCAAAAAGATGTCTCCCAAGACAGATTTGGAGAGAGCTCGCATGCAAGGGATACCCTATTCTTCGGCAGTAGGCTCTATCATGTACGCGATATTATGTACCAGACCTAATGTAGCATACTCACTAAGTGTAGTGAGTAGGTATCAAGTAGATCCAGGAGAGAGTCACTGGACAGCTGTAAAGAACATTCTCAAGTACTTGAGAAGGACTAAAGAGATGTTCTTGGTGTATGGTAACGGAGAACTCCAAGTGGAGTCCTTTACCGATTCGATCTTCCAAAGTGATAAGGATGACTCTAAGTCAGTCTCGGGATTTTTCTTTACCCTCAATGGAGGGGTGGTTTGTTGGAAGAGTTCCAAACAGGAAACCGTGACAGACTCGATGATGGAGGCTGAATACAGCGCTGCCAACGATTCTGCCAAAGAGGCTGTCTGGATGAAGAAGTTCATAACTGAACTTGGAGTGGTTCCGTCCATTGTGCATCCAATACCTTTGTATTGCGATAACAATGGAGCAGTGGCCTTGGCTAAGGAACCCAGGTCCCATCATCTATCCAGGCATATTCTGAGGCGGTATCACCTGATCCGGGAGATAGTTGATCGCCGGGAGATCGAGGTCAGGAAAGTTGACACGAAGGACAACACGGCGGATCCACTCACCAAGGCCATTCCCCAGATATAATTTGAGAGACTCTTCGGGATGTTGGGTATAAGATACTACAACAACTGGCCTTAGTGCAAGTGGGAGATTGTTAGTTATATATATGCCCTAGAGGCCATTATTGTACATGTGATGTATATTATATTGGATGCTTGGATATATATAGAGAGGATTTTCTTGCTCGACATGATAGTATGCTATCTGGTTGCTCTTTATCTTAACATGTTGACTTGTATATGTGATGTTGTCTTGCTCTCACATGTTGATAAAGCCCTTAGATTGTGTACTTGACTACCAGGACTATGATGGAGATCATACTAGTGGGGCCAAGGGTAGTCCACAAGTACACACTAAAATTGTTCCTAGTCGAGAGTGTATCGAGACAGGTCATCGATATTCCGGAGTAGACTAGCGTATACGCATCTTGACCCATGATGGGCGATGGATGATCCCACATCCATTGGTGTTTGACATCAAAGATGGTATACGGGTGCTCAGTGGAGACTGGGTACACTGAACGGACTCGCCGAGAACTCCTAGTTGGTATTATACTTATCTTCAGATAGCAGTTCTCCGGTGACACTGGTACAGGTTAGTATGTAGACCCGAGATCGTCATAGAGTCTTGTGTGATTCCCACTGTGCTTTGATTTCCACCTTACCACGTTCAATATAATGTGCAAAACGGTGGCTTTTGGGTACAGTCCCGAATCACATGGAGGCAATGAGCGATAGGAGGGGATTCATCTCTCCCGGTATTGGGGGTTGATATTGCGCTGTGCTCGATTGGCTATAACAGGAAAGTCCCTGGCCAGGGCTGATACAGAGATTTACTGATAAGTGTTATCAGTAGTTTCTTGACCCGTTATGAGCCTCACAACGGCACGACTTATCGGTTATTGGGGGTCTGACATTTACCACCCCTAGACTAGATATGCGACATATCAGACGAAAAGACCGGACTGTACGGTAGTGTTACTGACGGGCTTTTGCAGGAGTTAGAGCGGGCTAGCTTGCTAATCTTCTGATCGTTCAATACCCGGGTAGCCGTTACTTCCAGGTAGTACCGCTGACGGCTTGTGGGTGCTTGATATGATCATCACCTACTGTCGGTGTATTGACGAGTCTTTAGAGTGCTACACAGAGGTTTCACTGGCTCAGGCAAAACGAAGTAGGAGCACATATATGATATGTGCGGGACCGAGATTAATACGAGTATATGATACCGTATTCTATTCTCGCGATATAATGTATCGATCGGTTATATGAGATATAGCCGGATTATCGAATCAAGTATTGATTCGATAAGTCGATACAATATCGGATGGTTATATGAGAGATAGTCGGGTTGTCGAATCAAGTGTTGGTTCGATAAGTTGATACAAATTACATTAGTCGGTCATATGAGATATAACCGGATTATTAAATCAAGTGTTGATTTAATGATTTAATGTATAACTATATATATGATATATTAATTTACATTAACTAATATTAGCTCACTTAAGCATTTCTTTTTCTCACATGTGCACACTTGATATATATGTGATATATATTTATTGTGTTTTATTTATGTGTCATGGTTGATGATACATGCAACATGGGTGTATGAGACCTACACCATGATAATGATAATGCAGGGTTTATTTATTTAGAATAAAACAATTATTTGTTAGAAATTTGTCACATGACGTGAAGCTTCATGAAGCTTCGAGACTCATTGACTTAGTCCACTAGTTTTGTCTTATACTAGATATTTGTTAACCCAACCATTAACTAAACTCATGGTTAAGTCTCTACATGAGATATATTAGATATTTTCTCACCCATGGTTGCCATTCTCTCTCACATCTATTATTTGCTTCTTCTTCCTCAAAGCTCAAGAGAGCTCTCTAGGTTTTGAGAGAAGCTAAAAATAAGTGAGAAAAGTAATTCTAAAGTGAGCAAAAATCCTACTTTATCATCCTCTACTAGATTAGCACTTTAGTATAGGGTGTTAGCTTCACTAATCCCACATTAGTGAAGAGGATAGCTTGGATTTGTGACTCCTCGACGTATATCATCTTCGGTTTGGAAGACTTCAAGTAAGCATGCATCTTTCTTCTTATGGAGCCGTTCGAGAGTCCACAAGATCGCAACTTAGAGCGAAGGGACCACTACAAGGAGCTAAAGAAGTGAAGGACCGGACTACAATGGTTGTAATCCCTAATCACTCAGTTGTAAAGTAGTTTACAATATGTTTCGTATGATTCTCTAGTTAAAGATTCTAGTTTAGGGTTCTTTAAAACGACAAAAATTTTAAAATGGCATGGACGATGCCTCCCGAAACCTTGTTGTCGTTCATAGGAACCCTACAAGTATGATCTCCATCATCATCCTGGTAGTCAAACAAAATCCTAAGGTTTTATCTCATGTCTAAACGATACGTGATAGTAAATAAAACGCATCACATGAAAGAAAAAGACAAACCAGATAGTATACTATCATCTCGAGTAACATTGTTCTCTCATATTGGTCCTCCTTCAATTACAATAATTGCCTTGAGGGCACATATATCCAACATATATATATCAACATCAAAGGCATGCAACAAATAATATGGAATAGCGGATAAACTAGGAGCTCCACGTTTAATTTGAGCCGCAAATAAAAAACGACGTTCTCTGGTCATGTCGATAGCCCGTACAATATCGATCCTAGACCCTTACGAGTGCGGCAAGCCACCTGCTAACTCTAGGAACAGGGTAACCCGCCCTCAACACCTTGACTTGGTCACCCGTCGCTTTCTAGAATCCGGTAACTTGGACACTCCTCCGCGAGTCGATCATATAACCCCTATAAGTGCGACGAGCAACCCGCCAATTCTAGAGCGAGATGGCTCGGTCTCAAACACCATGAAACGACCACCTACCGCACTCTAGAATCCGGCTATTCGAGCACTTCTCCTTGGTTAATCCTTGTATAGAAATGAAATATATACAATGTTGACATCGACCGCATCCTGGTCGAGCCCCAATAAAACAATATACATAAAGAGGAAACGGCGGCCACAAGTTAGAGCTCGTCCCGAGTAAATGAATACAACATTATAAATCAAATCTATATACGCAATCACACGAGGGGATATCCAGCATGACTATACGGTTAAACCATCACAGAGATATATATACAACAACAAGCAATACAAGCAAGTGTGCAACCCCGTCTAATCAAACATATAACAATTGGACGACGTTAACAACACATATACATCACAGTACTATGTATAATGAAAGCCATGACCTAAGAATCCATCACATACAAAGCCCACACTCAAATTTTCCAACTCCGAAAAACAAGTGCACACCGCCATCCAAAAACAAATCATATTGCCAAAACTTGAATCCCGTAAGTTCCCAAACTTGCCAGAAAGCCTGATAGGGCATTCAAGCACATCCCCGAGATCCTGGGGGTACCTATGATCCCTGTCGCGTGCTCTCGTTTCAAACCAAGAGCTCACGGGGATCGAAAAACCGCAATATATACTGTTTTTGGACAGCAACAACAAAACAGTTTTCAGCCACAACAAAACAACCCTTAAGTTGAAAAAATGTTTCAAAAACGGTTTCCTGAAACCTTACAGGTCACCTTCAATCCCCTACGGAGATCCCGTTTCAAAACAAGAGCTCCGGGGATCGAGAACAAGCATGGAAAAACAATTTTAAAACCCAAACCCGTTTGAATTTTATGGGCTGAAACTGCAGTTTTCTATTGACAAAAACATCTGCGTTTGGCTAAACCAGTTTTGGAAAAAGGATTTTCGAGACTTCACGGGTCGCCCTTGTTCCCTCATAAAAAATAGGGCAGTGCCTCACGTGTTAGACACAAGAGCCCCTGCGTGCAAAGCACGTGAACGCATGTGTCTGATAGGATTAAATCCTAAGGCAGCGCTTCACGTTTTAGACATGTGAGCGCCCGCGTGCAAAGTACGTGAACGCCTGTTTCTGATAGGATTAAATCCTATAGCTGTGACTCACGTGATAGACACGTGAGTACCTGCATGCAAAGCACTTGGGCACCTGCTTCAGAAAGGATTAAATCCTATGGCAACGCCCACGTGCATAGCATATGAGCATTAGAACCCAAAGTCGAAGCAGTTTGCTTCGGGTAGAGTTAAACTCTGCATAGGAAAATATTTCTCTAAAAAGAAAGATATTCTTTGTTAAACAGATAGCCATTGGATCAAAAATCCAATGGTGATTAAAAAAAAATCATCAAAAGATAAAATTAAATTCTATTTGGAGAAAAATATCTCTTGATCTTTTTGTTGCTCTGTTAAACAGAGAACCGTTGGATCTAAAACCAATGGTGATTAAAAAATCACTGTTCAAATTAAAAGATAGAATTAAATTCTATAAGTTAGAAACCAAGTCCAAATTCGAAGCGTCAAAAATCGAAATCGAAGTGAAGTTCAATTGAGGATCAAATATCGACTTCAAGACGCAAGTGAGTGAAATGGCGTATTCGAGTTTGAAGCGTTAAGTGTCGAAGCCAATTTGAAGATCAATCGACCAACGCAAGTTCAAGCGAAGCACCAAAATTTCAAGAGCTTGAGTCGAGACGACAAGGATTCAAGAATTCAAAGATTTACTAAACCGACATAGAAATCCTTGTAAGTATACGATCGATTATGGTTTATATTAATTAGATCCCTTGAACACTCACACACGATTGCACAAAAGTTTTACAAACATCGAGTTTTTCATTTTCGAAGTTTTCATTTTTCAGAAAACCCAAACTGTTGTTTTTGTGCCAGCCCATACGTTTGCCTCGTTGAAGTTCAGACGTCTGTGTACTGTTGATATCTGATATTTCAGATATGTTTTCAAAATTAAGATGAGACGGACGTCTGAAGATCAATGGACCAGATGTCTGATGAAGGTTTTCAAAATGACAATTTTAAACTTCAGACGTCTAGTTTTGGCTTTATGCTTCCCAGTAAGGAACACAGACGTCTGCAGCTCATCGTGGCAGACGTCTGATATTATGTTTCTGCCAAAACTTTTTCTTCTTCAGACGTCTGCCTATTTGAACTTCAGACGTTTGCTGTTAAGATTTTTTTTTGAAAATATAGCAGTTGGGTTGCTTTTTCTAAAAGGCCAGACGTCTGCCACGATATTTTTTAGATGTCTACCGTAAGCGTTTTCTGCTGACTTTGACCCATTACGGCTAGTTTTTTTAGGGGCTATAAAAGTTTTGTATTGGTATTTTGAGCACCAATCACTTAGAGATTTCAGTGGCCTATATTCTAAAGTGATCTTTAAAAGAAAAATCTCATCTTTTTTGAGACTTTAATCAAATATTCATTTGTTTATCTAAAACTACTTTCACACACGAAATCACTCAAGAGCTTTTAATTTGATTTGCCATCTTCTAGAGCATATAGTGCTTCAATTGTAAAACTCTATTGAGCATAATTGTGCTTATTGTAACCCTTTTCTTATCTTTGTGTGAGAATTTTTGAGTGCGGGGATGCCTTTGAAAGAGAGAAGAGCGAGATAACTTTTTGGTTTTGTTTTCTGCGGTTTTTCATTATTTTTCTTGCATACAAAATAACAAAATTTTCAATAATATCAAAATCTTCATTTTTCTTTGATTTCTCAATATTTTGTATGGCGCACATGAAAATCACAAAAAAAAATCCGTTTTCTACAAATTTGCAATATTTTGCTACTACACGATAATTGCAGAATTTTCAAAAATCTTTATATTTTCTGCTTTTTTCAGTTTTTCGATATTCTGATTGCTATATAGAACACAAAAATCGTGAACTTTTCAAAAATAGCAAAATTTTCTGTTTACTTCAGTTTTTCAATATTTTACTTTTTATTTCAAACGAAAATCGCTAAATCTTAAAAATATTAATTTTTTTGTTATCTTTGATTTTTCAATTTTTTGTATGCATATAACACACGAGAATCGTGAAAAATTTAATAAACTAAAAATTTTCTGTTTTCTTCGGTTTTGTTATTTTTTTTACTTGCTATGTAAAACATCAAAATTGCAATATTTTCAAAATTCCCAAAAAATTCTGTTATGTTTGATTTTTCGACATTTTGCTTGCTATAACAAACGAAAATTGCAAAATATTTAAAAACTTTTCCGTTCTCTTTTTTTTTAATATTTCACATGATAAAATCTCATTTATTTTAAAAAAAATAGTTTTCTTTTTTCCATTATTTTGCATGTTATATAATACATGAAAATCATGAAATTTCAAAAATCTAAAAAATATTCTTTTTTCTTTTATTTTCTATTATATTACTTTCTTATACATTTGGAAAACTTTTGGATGCTAAGAAGACAAAAGATTATGTTTTCTTTTGATTTTCTTCGGTTTTACTATATTTTTTCCTTTTTAGCACAAGATAATCAAGAAATTTTCAAAAGTGTCAATAAACTCTGTTTTCTTTTGATTTTCTATTTTTTTACATGTTATAGCTTAAGAAAATAAAGAAGTTTATAAAATCTCAAAAAAATTTGTTTATTCAAGTATATGTGGCACAGGAAAAACGCAAAATTTTCAAAAATCTCAAAATTTCTTTTTCTTTAGTTTTTATATTGTTTTGCAATACCAAACTAAAATCACGTAATCTCTCAATTTTTTTTTCAATTTTCAATATTTTGCATGCTATATTGCACATTAATGTCATGAAAAAATTCAATATTCTGCCAGTAAAACTTAATAAAAGATAAAATAAAAAAAAATTTAAGGAAGGGAGCCGATTAGAATTTTTTCACCTATATCCATGAATTTTTCAAGGTCTCAAACCGATTAGACTCTGTTTGGATATGGAGTTAGAAAAACTAAAGTTCATTTTTAGGCGAAAACGTAACTATGTAATTTTTCTGCGCAACAAACTACGCTGCACACTCACAAACTTAAGTGCGGGACCCGGAATCTTAAGTGCGGGACCCACTGCCATTGTGAATGTTGTGTAGTTTGTTGCCTCGAAAGGGTTCAATTGCTTCAGTAGAGGAGGGGTGCTGGAGGAAAGGAATGGGTAGATATAGAAAAAGAGGCGGTGGAGTGGAGGATAAAAGGGGGAAAGAAGAGAAGATGTTCGTACAATAAGGTCATTTCACCAAAATAAATGATAACAATGATGATAAGTGAATTAATAATAAATATCTAAAATGTTGATATTAGCATTGATAATTGATTTTAATGTGCTTGGGATCAAGCGCAAGTAAACAAATCAAGCCACAAGAGTGGAGGACAGACCTTTAGGGGTACAATGAAACTATGAAGCTAACATCATAAATAAATATACTAATTCGTTAATTTATTTATAAGAATTTAAATTTGAAATTTTGACTTGTTAGGGCCCTTCCAAGAAAAGAAAGGGCACCCACAAAAAATAAGCATATGCTGCTTAAAAGTGGAGAACACACGGTATTCTTTAGTAAAAGGCGAAAGAATAGTTCGCTCTGTGCTCACCACACAGCTCCATGATCTGGCAAAGCCCAGGGCATACCCATCATAAAGCCAACAAAAACAATGACTCTGATTTTGTGCCCGATGTGGGACTAAAGCATGCTAGAAAACCTAAGGCTTTGAGTGCTAGTTTCCAATTTGTTTTTATTGCTGCATAGTTTGTTGCGCAGAAAAATTTCGTAGTTACTTTTTTTCCTAAAATTGAACTTTTGATTTTCTAACTCTATACCCAAACAGAGTCTAATTGGTAGGTGGGACCTTGAAAAATTCATAAACGACAATTGTTGAGCCAGTGGCATCACCGAAGTTTCAAATTATCATGTGCAAAATACAACTTAAGTAAAAATTGGGAAAACAAATACGGAAAAAAAACATGAAAAAAGATTCAAAATTAAAATGGAGATGACTTCAAAAAAGCGCAAAATTTTCAAATTAAAATGGAGATGCGATCGTAACGAGCCTCATACAACAGCAACAAAAGTGAGTGCTCCCTTCGCTTTAAAAATTGTGTTTTATGATTTAAAATGGAGATGCGGTTGTAACGAGCCTCGTACAGCAGCAACAAAATTTTCCAATTTGTTTTTATTGAGCCTCATGCTTTACTTTATTTGCGCTCATCACGACAACATCGGAAATGGAAAAAAGTAACAGATCGATGGGTTGATGGAATGATCTAGGAGGGACCTTACCAAAAGATTTAATTTTTTTGTGCTCACTATGATTACAACATCGGAAAAAAAAGAGAAAAAACAACGGATCAGTGAGCTGTTGGAATAATTTAGGGAGGGCTTTAGAGGTGGTGATCAACCGAAATTCCCAATCAATACGATGTAAAATAAAACTTAGGTAAAAATTGTTGGGGGGGAGAGGGGGTTGGAATAATTTAGGGAGGGCTTTAGAGGTGGTGATCAACCGAAATTCCCAATCAATAGGATGTAAAATAAAACTTAGGTAAAAATTGTTGGGGGGGGGGGGGGGGGGAGGGGGTTGTGAAATAAAAAAATAATTGAAAATTAAAATGAGGAGGGGAGGCATGGGTTCTCATTTTATGATCATTTTAATTAAAATACTTTCTTGTGCAAGGACAAAATCAGAAAAGGAAAAAAGCAACAGGTCGATAAGTTGATGGAAAAATCTAGGAGGGCCTAAGATGTGGTGGCACCATCGAAGTTCCAAATTATCATGAGTAAAATACAACTTAAGTAAAAATTGTGAAAGCAACATGAAAAAGAAATATGACAAAAAGATTGGAAATAAAAATAGAGATGAAAGGTATGTATCCTCGTACCATCACAAGCTATGTAGGTGCTCTACAATTTGAGAAATACCCCCATTTGTAATAAATTTATGTTTTATGATAATTTTAAATGAACATAATAATTAAACGATTTCATTTTATTTGATGCAGTAATCCTGCAAAGGGCCTTAAAGGTGATGGGCCTCGGAAGTTCCTGATTATTACGTGAAAATTTCGACTTAGGTAAATTTTTTGAAAAGAAATAAATAGGAAAATGAAAAATAAAAAATGAAAAAATTGATTGGAAATTAAAATGAAGATATGAGGTAGCTGTCCCCCTACCGCAGCAAGATAAGTAAGTGCTCTACCGTTTTAGCTGCATTCCCTTTTGTGCTAAAAATTATGTATTTTACGTTGATGTGATAGTGATAAGTTCCTGATTATTACGTGAAAATTTCAACTTAGGTAAATTTTTTGAAAAGAAATAAATCGGAATATGAAAAATGAAAAAAAAAGGATTGGAAATTAAAATGAAGATACGAGGTAGTTGTCCCCATACCGCAGCATGATAAGTAAGTGCTGTGCCGTTTTAGCTACATTCCCTTTTGTGCTGAAAATTATGTTTTTTACGTTGATATGGTAAGCCCGTGACATATTTATTTAGAAAATGTCATTCCCTAAATAAATATACTAAGCGTATTGAAATAATATTACACAATGCAAGAATAAATGGAGACCGTAAATTTTTCAACAAATATCTTTATTTACGTTCAACTTGAAATATTTACGAGTACAATGAGTTTCAACTGAAAAGTAAATACAATAAAGAAAATGCCTAAACATGTGGTATACATAAGCTGAAAGAAAACGAAGTTAAGCTAATCCTTAGTAGCAATCTGGTCGTAATCCTTCTCGGTAGCCTCCACTTTCTCTGTTTCGACCGTATCTGACGAACATTCCAAGAAAACAAAGATGGGTGTAATACCCGTCAGCGAACTAGCGCATGGTAAGTGCCAAAGGTAAGAGTGAAAAGTGACAAGTATATAATAACAGAAATATTGTAAATGACCAGTAAAATGTGTATGTCTGAATATGGGTATATGTATCTATAAATCTCTATATGGTCATTATATTAACGTTAAATTCCAAATGTGAATATCAATGCAGCCGTAGAAATATTCACGAGCTCAAGAGTGGGGCCCCAGGAGCAAGGATATACGGGCATATTTCATGTGTTAGTATCGGGACTCCAAACTGTGGAGAAGTCGACCCGACTGAGATTCGAGTAAAAAAAATAGTTTAATACGGAACTCCTGAAGCTCCGATGGATTCACACAAGAATCTATCTCAAACACCCCGAGTATAATATATTGTAACTGTAAGATAGCCTTAATCGATTTGATTGGTTAATTATAATAACTTGATCGAAAACATAGATTGCAAAAGCTGAATAATGAAGTCGAGTGAGTCGAGTAAAGTACGAGTCATGTCAATTGCAATTTTGGGTCGAGTAAAATTTAGGCAAGTAGATTGAATTCGAATTCACATTCAAGTTTAGATTCAAGTTTGGATTCAAATTGAGTTTGAAGTCCAGTTTAGAATCGGGTTTTTGTTCAAGTTATAAATATTTCATGTGAATTGATTTAACTTTTGAAAATCTTAAGTTCGAGAGAAATCGGACAACTACTGCACATGGACAGCAGAATTTGTGTCCTTTTCTAAGACAATTGCTATTTGATAACTTCGTTAATTTGTTGTCTAACCTGAATAGGAAAACATTCACTTCCTCCGGCTCCCTGGGTCTCAAGAAAAATGATACCGCTTAAACCTATATTAATCTAGAGTCCTTAAATATTTATTATTGTTGTTTACATTGTATTTAAGTTGTTTACATTTCTTGAGGGGTTTTATGAAAAATATATTAATATTGTTTAAAAATAAACCTCGCGGGTGATTTATAATATTAAATTTTTTTATGAATATATATTTTAATTTTAGTAGTATTTTAGCGATAAAACCTAACTTTTAAAAATTTATGGTATTTTTTAAAATGAAAACTACTCCTTTTGTAAACTTGGTGGTATTTCATTTAAAATTTAATCTTTCATTTTTAAAAATATAATTTAACAATTATTTTTATTGAAAATACGGATTCATAGTTTTATAAAAAATTTCAAAGTTTAAGTTTGTTTAGAAAAGTCGTATTCTTAAAAACCGTATTTTTATTTTCTTTCAAGAACGAATACTCTATGAGGAGTTCTGCATCTCGCTCTACTATCCAAAAGATGTGCGATAATCCGCACCATCCATTAGTAGGTCCCCTAACGAGGATTGTAGAGACGCAATTGCTAAGAATTCAAAAATATCGATTAAAAGCTTGTTTTCTAATGACGTGATATTTTATTGCAAACTGTTTCATTTAATTGAAAATTTCAAATCAAAACATCGTACTATGAATCAAAAGTGTACGTGTAGGGTAGGTCATTACCCCTTGAAGATTCTAAAGGTATATACGCTAGATATCCAAATTAAGGGTTATATTAAAGTTCATGGTATTTTTCTGAAAAAGTTCGTTAAAGGCGTATTTCACTTGAAATTTTAATTTCATGAAAAAGGTAAAGATATGAACAACATGTTAGGATGATATTTAGAGCTTTAAAAATAACAATTAATCTTGGTGAAGATGACAAAAGTTGTTTAGAATAAAGTTAAATGAGATAACTCTACTTGCCGATATAGCTTTATAGATTGGTTTTTGAGATGAAAAGAAAGAGAGAAGATGGACTTACTGGTTGTGTAGTGTTAAAAAAAGGGTAAGGAAAAGATAGGGGTCTCCTTGGCGTCGCGGTAGCATCTGGGAAGCTCCGGTCGTCGAGATTTGATCGCTACTCCACTTGGTTGCTTAACTCTACTTGGTACGTATAGAGTTTTGAGAGAATTTTGATAGAATTTTGATAGAAATTTTAGAATGGGTGAGATCTAAGATATGAGGTGGTATTTATAGTGAAGAATTTAAGGTATGAGAATTAAAAATTTGAATAAAAAGAATTAAAATGGTGTTAATTAGGGATTTAAAGAATCTCTGTTTGATTACAGGAAAATCAAACAGTGTAGGAGAGTAGAGGGGAGCTGAAGAGACGTGTGTGCAAAGCACGGAGGCGATTAGAGACGATCCAACCGTCGGCGGCGGGCAAAGGGAAGAAACGGGTGGTCGAATCTTGGCGCCTTGCCTCGAGATTCATGCTAGGTGTTTTAATCAGTGTTAACTCCCCATTTATCCCGTTTGATTTTTCAGAAACTTTTCGATTCTCCGTGTATTGCACGTGCAACTCTTGAACTTCCAAAAAGTTAAAAAAATATATTAAAAATAATTAGGACTGATGAGAATCGAACACACATGCTATGTCACGGCAGTGCAGAGGTTTTATTAGTGAGGTACAAGTTGTTTCTTGTTTTTATTAAACAAAAATAACTTATAACTCCTACACAGGCTTTTTACCCTTTCTAAACATTAACTGGTAAATTTTGTACAGGGATTTTAGGGTCGTTACACTTAGAAAAGGTAAAGGAAAGAAACAATCGAATAATACAATCCAATATCTTCAGTACCAGTGGCAATTCTCGACTGAAATAATTTCTTCGAGTTCGTATGTAACTATATGATGGTCTTTCCAAGTAATATGGATCATCGTAGTGATACAGAGTGTTCTGGTGAAGGTAAAGGAAAAGTAGGAGTAGCATGAAAATATGCGACTTTGTTGTGAATCATGACGATCCAAAACCAAAGTGTGTAAAAAGGTTGGGTTAACTTGGTTAATAAGTTTTAGCTTAAGGTAAGTCATGGTCGCACAACCAGAGAGAGAAAAGAAACACTTATGGTGCACTCTATCAAGATTAGATTGGCTAATCACTTTATCTAATCAGGATAGCTCCTACTGTATCCTCGAATTCTCCTTCAAACCCTAAAAAGAGAACTATTCAGGATCATTTACACCATACAAGTTCGCTAACCGTTCAGCCAGGTCAGTGTTGGTACTCTGAGGGAGGTTCCCTATGCTTTCACACGAACCCGATTAAATAATCCAATTTCCGCAGAGGCGTAATCTCGTTAAAACTTTCTAGACACCTTATAGGTTAGCTAATTGTGAAGTGAAAATATCCTGAAGAGTAATACCTCTTAGTTATATGTATGCCCTAGAGGCCATTACTGTATATTGGATGTATATTGTAGTGGATGCTGGGACATATATAGGGAGGACTTTCTTGATCGACATGATAGTATGCTATCTGGTTACTCTTTACCTTAACGTGTACAAAGATTGTCTCTCTGTTACATGTTGGTAAAGCACTTAGGATGTGTACTTGACTACCTGGACTATTATGCGGATCATACTAGTGGGGACATGGTAGTCCATAAGTACATCCTTCAAAGTCCCAAGTCGTTGGTGTATCGAGACGGGGCATCGATATACAAGAGTAGACTAGCGTATACCTTCTCGACCCATACAGATGGGCGATGGATGATCCCATATCCATTGGTGTTTGACATCGGAGATGATATACAGGTGCTCAGTGGAGACTGGGTACACTGGACGGACTTGCCGAGAACTCCCAGATGGTATTATACCTTACGTCAGATGGCAGTTCTCTGGTGACACTGGTACAGAGTAGTCTGTTGACCCGAGATCGTCATAGAGTCTTGTGTGGTTCCCACTGTGCTTTGATTTCCACCTTACCATGTCCAAGAGGGCGTTCAAAACGGTGACTTTTGGGTACAGTCCCGAATCACATGGAGGCAATGAGCGATAGGAGGGGATTCGTCTCTCCCGGTATAAGGAGTTGATGTTGCGCTGTGTTTGATTGGCTATAACCGGAAATCCCTGGCCAGGGTTGCTGAGATATACTGGTAAGTGTTACCAGTAGTTTCTCGAACTGTTATAGACCTCATATCGACACGACTTATCGAGCTATTGGGGTCTGACGTTTACAACCCCTAGGCGAGATATGCGACATATCAGACGATCAGACCGGACTGTATGGTAAGTGTTACTGGTTGGATTCACAGGAGTGTGAGCGGGCTTGCTCGTCGATCTTCTGATCGCTCAATACCTGGGTGGCCGTTACGTTTAGCAGACCGCTTGCGGCTTGTGGGTGTTTGATATGATCATCATCTGCTGCCGGCGTATTGACGAGTCTTTAGAGTCCTACACAGAGGTTTCTTGGCTCAAGCGAAACGAAATAGGAGCGCATATGAGATATGTGCGGGACCGAGAATAATGCGTGTATGTGATACCGTATTCTATTCTCGCGATGAATGTATCGATATAGTTATATGCGATATAACCTAGTTATCGAATCGAGGGTTGATTCGATAAGCCGATACATTGGATACTAGTCGGTTATATGCGATATGACCGGATCGTTAAATCAAGTGTTGATTTAATGATTTAATGCATAATTATATATTTGTTATATTACTTTGAATTAACTAGTATTGGTTCACTTTAAATGGATTTTCTCACTTGGTTTGTGCACATTGTATATGTGATATACTTTTGTACATAAGTTTGTATCATGTTTGATGATACATGCTCACTAGAGTATGTGTAAAGATTAAACCATGGTTGTGTAATGGTTAGGGTTTTCCTTTTTGTTTTCTTATTCTTTTATTTATCTATTTATTCTTTTTGGAAAAATATTAAGCATAAAGAAAATGGTGGCTAACTTTGTTGTATATTGAAGCTTCATGAAGTTTTGACTATGTGACCATTTTGTCTCATGCTTAACCCTAACCATTCCCACTAACCCTAGTTTGGTCTCTACACTTGACCATGGTTGGTAGATGATAAATATTATTATTATTTTCATTTTACTTAATACTTATCATATTATCTTCTTCTTTTTCTTCATCTTCTACTTGAAGAAAAAGCTTGCCTCATCAATGGCAACTTGATGAAAAGAGTGAGAAATCCAATTCTAAAGTGAACCCACTTCCTATTTCTTCATCCTCTACCTCTTGCCAAGTAGTAGAGTGTGTTTTCTTCACAAGTTTCACAACTTGGTGAAGTGGGAGCTTGATCTTGTGATGCCTCGACGTAGATCATCTTCGGCACGAAGCCGACGACCTTGCCCGCCCATTTCTCCGATGAAGCCGACGCTAGAGCCCGGGATTCCATTTGGACAGCGAGGAGACTTCATTGCGGAGCTATGGAGGTGGAGGACCGGATCTACAAAGGTTGTATTTCCGTTTACCCTTTAGTTAAGTTGTTAACTAGTTTCTTTTTCGCCTAAACTTCTAGCCAACGATCCGTATTAGGGTTTCTCGGCACCGTAATTTTTGAAATTGGCATGGTCGATGCCTTGTGAGAACTCTTGAGAGTGCCTAGGAACCCTACAGTGGTATCAGAGCCTAACTAGAGCCTTAGACGATGCGTAGACGAAGTTTGAAACCCGATCGAACCCCGAAACCCTAACTTTTAACCCTCTCTGGACTTTTTCTGAAAAAGCGGTATTTTCCAAATTAAAAATTCTTAAAAAATTCAGCAGGAAATTCTAAGAATTACGGTGCAAAAATTACCTAATGATCTGTCTAAAGCGCGGCGGAACCGCGGCATTAGCCGTCTATTGCGGCGGTTCCGCGCTCATTTAGTCTCTTCATGCATTGAATTTTGCACAGTAACTCCTACTTTGCAGTGCTGGTTTTCATGGGAATTTTTAATATTTATTCAAGAGTTGAAATTTCTGGGTTGTATTGGGGAATTCGTGGATTCGATCGGATTATCAAGTTTTGTCTATGTGGCTTTCCGGATATTTTGGAATATGTTAAAAAGTTCGACCGGATATAAATACCCACCTTTTCCCCTGCCGGAAAATTTCCAAGTGTTGGATTTTTCTGTGGTTTAAGGACGTTCTGAGTAGTGCAAGTAACACGATGGTCCCTCTAGAAGACAACAAACCTTAACTCGATTATGTGACCGTCTTGAACTGCCCTTTGAACCTTAAGGTTTTGGGCAGTACGGCGTGCCACATGTGAGGCGTTGGCTTGACCCTTCTACGGCTGGACCGTTGGTACTGAGGCACGAACTGAATGTTTTTAGACTTGTTTCATGTGTTGATCTGTATCGGGAAAACTTGGGTGTTTGAATGTTCGATCGGAAAGTTTAACATTTTCTAATTATCTGGAATGTGATACAATACTTGGAATTCACAAATAGTTATGAGATAACTGAATGAATGTTATAAACATAGCAGTTTAGTCTCACTTGATCGGTTGCCACGGAATTTTGATGTGATCAAAAGTCCGTCGCAATCACGTAGCGTACGCGGATACTCGCCTGGTAAACTTAATAGACAGCCTCACTCCATAGCCCCGACCAAGTGACTGTAGGAGAACCCCGTCGCCGAAAGCATCCGTTCGGGTGCTCGCGACAGCGGTGTTCCACCTTGGTACACTTCGTCGACGGTATCGGGGGTGCGGTCACCTACTAAAGTTTGCGACGAGCATTCGATCAGGATGTCGGGAATCCTGTTGAATTGCCCGACTTGGTATTGAAAAGTGTTTTCAATAATGAGACTAAAATGCGGGGTTTATAATTGTTAGGCATGCGATGTCTAAGTAATTCATTTGGTCAGGCATGCGATGTCTGAGGTGGTTGCGGATTCCAACTGTTGTAGTTTTACACTTTCTTTTCTGTGACCGTAAGTGTAATATGTGATATCGCCGGTTTCGTTGCTATATGTCAACGACAATTGGGATGCGCATATTTACTTACGTTGATGACATGTGATGTTATGTGTTGCTGGATATGTTATATTGGATCATCGTGTTTGAATAGCCGGGGGTTTTTATGTGATATGAGTGTTTTTCATTTTCATTCATGTAAAAACTTGTATGTAATATTATTTTATTGGGGCACTTCCAGGTTGCGGAAGTTGTCACCGTTGATGTATATTATTTACTTTTCTGCATTAGGATAGACCCAAGGAGGAGGGCACAAGTAACCGGGTTCTGGAGTCCAGAGGGAGACCAACTCGAGGAGTCGAGTCCGGGTCTCCTAACTCCAGAATTGGTAGGGTTGCTTGCCGCTCTCGTAGGGGTCTAGGGGTGTGGATTTGGCTATTCATCGCGACCGTGGAATCCGTGTTTTTTACTGGCTCGTATTGAAAACACGGACGTCCTAGTATATCCAATATTTCATATGTTTCTTCTGCTGCGATATCTGTGATGTGATCATGTGATGTTCTGTGATAGATACAGTATATAGTATATATGATATATTATATAGGCGTTACTTATGTTTTACACCCGCGCTAGCCCTGCCCCGCTCTGCCGTTAGTTACCTAACCTAACGGTGCATGAGGGGACATCGAGGCGAATGCGGATGGCATAAGTGTACGTCGTATTTATCTGTGATGTTTAGGTACTTAAATGATGGGACTTCATTAATGAGATTAATGAAATAAAAGAAACCTAAGATGTTGTAGAATCGAATTTCAAAATAAAACAGGTAGCTACAGTTCTTGCTTTGCACAGCGGTATATGTGATATATCCTGCACCTTATTCGATAAGGAAAGGACCGAGATCCCTTCACCGGGAGTGACTCCTTTAGCAATAACTGGCAGATGATACACACTCGGTTTGTCTTTTGATTGCTTTTAAGAGTTTTTGCTTTGCACAGTGATATATATGATATATCCCGCACCTCATTCGACGAGGAAAGGACCGACGATCCCTTCACCGGGAGTGACTCCTTTAGCAAAACTAGAAAAACCTCAAAGACACTCCATTTCAAAATTCATTCGATCCTACAACGATATCAAATTCTTTACGCAATAGGTTTTCAGAAAAACCTGTCGTAGCCCTCCGTCATTTCAGATAAATCCTACTTAGTATTCGTGCTACGTTTGTTGACCTCCGTCAAGGCGTAGTGTGCGGTAGCTAACTAGTATTTATCTGCTTATGCATATGATGCAGATTGGATTAGGGTAGTCGTGCGGCCTTGTTGACCTCCGTCAAGGGTCGTGCGGGTGGGTTTAATTCGATCAAGAAATGACGGGTTGAACTTGACTAGTAGCCTATGGTTTGTTGACCTCCGTCAAGGTCATAGGGTGCTGGGGGCAAAATATTATCGGGAATTTCAAGTGTTGAAATTTGCAATGAGATTACATACCTTCTATGAGATAGTTGGATCCCGATACCCGCTGCGAGTAAGAGTTACTCCTGGGAGAGTTTTACATATTACAATTAGCCGATCAAGTAGGTGTCTAGAAAGGTGTTAACGAGGTTACGCCTCAGGGAAAACGAGGTTTACATTACTTAGGTTCGTGCGAAAGCACGGGGGACCTCCCTCAAAGTACCGACACTGGCCTGGCTGAAAGATTGGTGAACTTGTAGTGTGTAATTAATCCCGGCTAGTCTTTCCTTTTAGGGTTTGAAGGAAGATTTGATAAAAATAGTGGGAGCCATCCTGATTAGATAAAATAATAACCAATCTATTCTTGCAAGAGCGCACGCTGAGTGTTTTCTTCTCTCTTTCTCCAGGTAGCGACCATATCACGCCTTAATCAAGATAATAATACAGATTATTGACCGAACCCGCTTGTTATACTGAGCTGGGGAACGTTGGTCCCGCTCTAACTTATAATTGTTATAAGACAGAGCAGGAAATAGGGGAATACCAAGATTCCCATGCCGCCCAAACGAAGAGAGTGCATGTTGATGCATCATCTTCGGGTGTGTTCATTACAAAGAACTGTTTCTCAGTATTCTCCGAATCCTGGGTATATGATACCAGATCAGGATCCCAGATATGTAATATGTTACATAGGGCCACAAAAGGGTAGAAAAACTGAGAACGGGTGATAAGTTTCATGAGGCAGAAAACGGGGCAAGTGTTGCAGCCAAGTCTGTTGGTCACCGTCACCCTGTATTGTAATACATTGATTCTGAACGAATATTATTAGATACCGAACCTGATATACAAAATCATATCAGTCTCTTTATTAGTAAAGAATGATAAAATTTTGTATTGTTGGATAATGTTTTGAACATTTCCTATATCAAAAGTTGATCGGTTCAGGCACGTTATCTAAAAACAATAATGTTCTAAATCAAACTACGGTTCTTAGTATATAGAACACACGCAAGAGAAAGAGTTCAGAAATGAACGGATCCTTCTTGAGGTATTGTAGACTAGGTCATATCAATGCGACCCGACTAGCTAAGTTACATTTAGATGCATATTTAAATCAGTTTGAATTTACATCTTGTGAAACTTGCCAGTCATGTCACAGAGATAAGATGACCATAGCTCCGTTTACAGGAAACAGAGAAAGAGTTAGTGAACTCTTGGGATGATACATGTTGATGTATGTAGATCCCCTGTCTACACATACCAGGACTGGTTCTTTATACTTCATTATATTCTCTGATAATCTCTCAAGATTCAGAGATATGTTCCTGTTGAAACACAAGTCCGAACCTTTTGAGATATTCACAGAATATAAGTTAGAAGTAGAGAACCAAAATACGGGTATAAGTATTATGTCCTATGATGAGATCAAGGAGGAGAATACTTGAGCACGGAATTCCTGGACTATTCTAAAGGAGAATGAGATTCTCTCTCAGCATTACTCCTCTGTATACACCATAGCACGATGGTATATCGGGGTGGAGCAATCACACCCTATATGATAAGGTGTGCTCTATGATGAGTACTACTGAGTTTCCTATTTCCTTTTGGGAGTTATGCACTTAAGAAGCTGCATACCTATTGAATAGGGTTCAAATCAAATCAGTTGCCTACCACTTCATATGTGATATGGAAAGGGAAGAGCCCATATCTTAAGTTAGTTAAGATTTGGGGTTGACCGGCCTATGTCTAAAAGCAAAATCCGGACAAGCTCGAGGCAAGGCCTGTAATGTACAACTGGAAAGGTTCCAGCTATACAAACTACAGCTGATGATTTGATAGAACCAAAGGATTTAGTAGATTCCAACGAACCTCAGCTTCTCCGCCGATCTAGTAGGGTTCCTCACCCACCTGAGAGATACTTCTGTTTCTCTATGACAGTGGGAGCGAGGATTGCATCATGAGATGATGACCCAACTAGTTTCGAGCTGGCCATCAGGAGTGTGACTCTGTAACATGGCTGGATGCTTAGTGATCTGAGATGGAATCCTTATACACCAACAAAGTATGGACTTTGGTTGCTATATCTGAAGGGTTAAATCTCCATCAGGAGCAAGTAAATCTTGAGAAGATTACTTGGTGTAGATGGAAAAGTTAAGACTTTCAAAGCTAGACTAGTTAAAGGTTTTCGTCATCGACCAGGCGTGGATAATGATGAAACCTTTTCTAGTACCTATGCTTAAGTCCATCCAGATACTACTTGCCACGGCTACATACCATGACTACGATATCTGGCGGTTGGGTGTCATGACTGCTTTTCTAAATGATATTTTAGAAGAGTGCGTCTATAAGTACACAGCCAGAGGGCCTCGTAGACAGTGGGAGCAGCGAAAACGTGTGCAAGATGCTTTATTGGATAAAGCAGGCATCGCGGAGTTGGAACATCTGTTTTGATGGATTAGTCAAAGAAGTTGACATCATCAAAATGGTAGATGAACCTTGTATAAACAAAAAGGTAGTAGGGAGTATGGTGACGATCCTCGTGGAGTACGTGGATGACATACTCTTGATAGGGAAGGAGTTTCTTATGCTACGCTCGATCAATCTCCGCTTATCACAAAGATTCTCCATATAGGATCAAAGTGATATCTCCTAAATCCTGGATTTTGGATCTATGAGATAGATCTAATTGGATATTAGGATGCTCACTAGTTGTAGTGAGATGGTATCAATCGATCATGGGGAAAATCACTGGAAGTGTTCTAGGGTGATAAAGACGACTGAATGTCAGTCACAGGCATTGTCTTTACCCTCTATCGAGGGACGGTATGTTGGAAGAGTTCCAAGCTAGATACCGTGACATACTAGACGATAAAGGCAGGATACATCGCTACTTAAGATGCTACCAAAGAGGCTGTTTGGGTGTATATTGGTTCATGAGATGAACTACGTTCCTACCATTGTGAGACAATGGAGTTTTGGCTTATGCCAAGGAACGCCGGTCCCATCAGTGATCCAGACATATTCTAAGGCAGTATCACCTGATCATGGAGATGGTTGATCTCTAAGGGATCGAGGTAAAGAGAGTAGACTCAGAGGACAACACGGCGGATCCACTCACGAAGGCCTATTCCCAGAGAGAGACTATTATGGGATGGTTGAGTATGAGATACTACAACCACTGCTATCAGATGGCCCTAGTGCAAGTGGGAGATTCTTAGTTATATGTATGCCCTAGAGGCCATTACTGTACATTGGATGTATATTGTAGTGGATGCTGGGACATATATAGGGAGGACTTTCTTGCTCGACATGATAGTATGCTATCTGGTTACTCTTTACCTTAACGTGTACAAAGATTGTCTCTCTGTTACATTTTGGTAAAGCCCTTAGGATGTGTACTTGACTACCTGGACTATGATGCGGATCATACTAGTGGGGACATGGTAGTCCATAAGTACATCCTTCAAAGTCCCTAGTCGTGGGTGTATCGAGACGGGGCATCGATATACAAGAGTAGACTAGCGTATACCTTCTCGACCCATACAGATGGGCGATGGATGATCCCATTTCCATTGGTGTTTGACATCGGAGATGATATACGGGTGCTTAGTGGAGACTGGGTACACTGGACGGACTCGCCGAGAACTCCCAGATGGTATTATACCTTACGTCAGATGGCAGTTCTCTGGTGACACTGGTACAGAGTAGTCTGTTGATCCGAGATCGTCATAGAGTCTTGTGTGGTTCCCACTGTGCTTTGATTTCCACCTTACCACGTCCAAGAGGGCGTGCAAAACGGTGGCTTTTGGGTACAGTCCCGAATCACATGGAGGCAATGAGCGATAGGAGGGGATTCGTCTTTCCCGGTATAGGGAGTTGATGTTGCGCTGTGTTCGATTGGCTATAACCGGAAATCCCTGGCCAGGGTTGCTGAGATATACTGGTAAGTGTTACCAGTAGTTTCTCGAACTGTTATAGACCTCATATCGACACGACTTATCGAGCTATTGGGGTCTGACGTTTACCACCCCTAGGCGAGATATGCGACATATCAGACGATCAGACCGGACTGTACGGTAAGTGTTACTGGTTGGATTCACAGGAGTGTGAGCGGACTTGCTCGTCGATCTTCTGATCGCTCAATACCCGGGTGGCCGTTACGTTTAGCAGACCGCTTGCGGCTTGTGGGTGTTTGATATGATCATCATCTGCTGCCGGCGTATTGACGAGTCTTTAAAGTCCTACACAGAGGTTTCCTGGCTCAAGCGAAACGAAATAGGAGCGCATATGAGATATATGCGGGACCGAGAATAATGCGTGTATGTGATACCATATTCTATTCTCACGATGAATGTATCGATATAGTTATATGCGATATAACCTAGTTATCGAATCGATGGTTGATTCGATAAGCCGATACATTGGATACTAGTCGGTTATATGCGATATGACCGGATCGTTAAATCAAGTGTTGATTTAATGATTTAATGCATAATATATATTTGTTATATTACTTTGCATTAACTAGTATTGGTTCACTTTAAATGGATTTTCTCACTTGGTTTGTGCACATTGTATATGTGATATACTTTTGTACACAAGTTTGTATCATGTTTGATGATACATGCTCACTAGAGTATGTGTAAAGATTAAACCATGGTTGTGTAATGGTTAGGGTTTTCCTTTTTGTTTTCTTATTCTTTTATTTATATATTTATTCTTTTTGGAAAAATATTAAACATAAAGAAAATGGTGGCTAACTTTGTTGTATATTGAAGCTTCATGAAGTTTTGACTATGTGACCATTTTGTCTCATGCTTAACCCTAACCATTCCCACTAACCCTAATTTAGTCTCTACACTTGACCATGGTTGGTAGATGATAAGTATTATTATTATTTTCATTTTACTTAATACTTATCATATTATCTTCTTCTTCTTCTTCATCTTCTACTTGAAGAAAAAGCTTGCCTCATCAATGGCAACTTGATGAAAAGAGTGAGAAATCCAATTCTAAAGTGAACCCACTTCCTATTTCTTCATCCTCTACCTATTGCCAAGTAGTAGAGTGTGTTTTCTTCACAAGTTTCACAACTTGGTGAAGTGGGAGCTTGATCTTGTGATGCCTCGACGTAGATCATCTTCGGCACGAAGCTGATGACCTTGCCCGCCCATTTCTCCGATGAAGCCGACGCTAGAGCCCGGGATTCCATTTGGACAGCGAGGAGACTTCATTGCGGAGCTATAGATTGTGGAGGACCGGATCTACAAAGGTTGTATTTCCGTTTACCCTTTAGTTAAGTTGTTAACTAGTTTCTTTTTCGCCTAAACTTCTAGCCAACGATCCATATTAGGGTTTCTCGGCACCGTAATTTTTGAAATTGGCATGGTCGATGCCTTGTGAGAACTCTTGAGAGTGCTTAGGAACCCTACAATACCTACTCATCAGTGAGAATTAGGACCCAACTATCATCGTGTGATAATCTTGACGGAAACCGACCAAAATTACCACACTCCAGAAAGTATGCGCAAACTTGGTAAGTTTCCCTTATATTTGATACTCCCGATATGGTTTTTTCCCTTAGGACCCAAGAAACATTGACGAATGATCAACAAATCAAAGGATCCTAGTCAAGTTCAACCCATCATTATCTTGATTGCATTAAACCCACCCACACGACCCTTGACGAAGGATTAACAAAGCCATATGATTGTCCTAACTAATCCACATATCCATATGACAGAAAATCACCACTTAGCTACCGCACACTATGTGTTGACGAATGATCAACAAACGTAGCACGAATACTACGTAATAATGATCTGAAATGACGGAAGGATACGACTGGATTTTAGCGAAAAACCTTTAATGTAATGAACTTGATATCATTGGAGGAACTCGAGTGGCTTTTAAATGGAGTGGTTTAGGCTCTGCTCTTAAAACTAGCAATATAAACTTTTTCTTAAGAGTGAACTCCCCAGGAAGAGATCAAGGCTCTTTCCTCATAGAATGAGGTGCATGATATTCTTAACCAAATACCTCTATGCAAAGCAAAAGAATATGAGTATAGTTTTGAAGAAAACCGAGTAATTTTAAAAAATGGTTCCGAAAACATTAAATAAGGTTTTTTCCTTGCATTAAACATATAACGCATAAGCCACACTAGAAATAACCAAAATAGTATGCTCTTATATGCCATTTGCATTCGCCACAGGGTTCTGGGTCTTCCCCGTAAGGTTACTTAACTTACGGCAGGGCGGGGATAGAGCTAGTGCGGATGCAAAATATATAGAAGTATCTAATTTATATATATATATATATATATATATTGTTGGGTTGTTAGGTGCCTCTAGTAGGGTTTAAAACGCGGCGAAAGCGGAAATTTTAAAAATCTTGAGAGCTAGCTATATCAAACCCAAACCAAGAATCGAACCAAACTGCTAAACTTGTCACTAAACTAGTAAGCTAAAAACTAAAGTTTAGAGGGCTACAACCTTTGTACCGCGTTAGCCACCTCTCCTTAGACTCCGGCTAGCCTCCAAGAAGTCCGGAACAAACTTGCTTGATGATCTTTTCGCCGAACATGATCCACCTTGAGATAACTCCAACACAAGTTTTAGTTTCAAATTGATCTCATCAAAATGAAGCAACCCACTAATTAAACTTGCTAAGAATGATTAGTAGGATATGTAAAAATAATTAGCTCACTTAATTTTTCTCTTTCCTTTTTCTGTTCCTCACTTGAAGAAAATCAAAAGAAGCATCCATTGAGGAGATGAGATGAAGAAGAAGATAAGAATGGCTAAAGATTAGAATGAATGAAAAATATCCAAAAATGAGTCATCACTTCTACCACCATCTAAAAACCATAACTCATTCTCATTTTAAACAAATGAAAGAATAAAAGTTTTCTCATCTCTACCATATAATTCTTATACACCCATCTCCAATGTATTATCATACATGACACAATATTTATATCAAAAATAAATATAATTAAAAAGAAGAAAATAATTAAGTGAGCATGATATTAATTAATATATAAATATACATTTAATTATTTAATGTATTATTATCCATTGAGGTCAACAAACGCAGCGCGAACACTATGTACTCTACTTCCTGAAATGACAGAGAGCTACGGCTGGTTTTAAAGAAAACTTTTAGTGTAATAAACTTGATATCATCGTAGGAACCAAGTGGTTTTGCATATTTATAGTTATGTAGACTATTGCTTAAGTGCGGATTCCCCGTAAAGGGATCATGGCTCTTACTTCATAGAATAAGGTGCAGGATATTCCTAACTGAATACCTTGATGCAAAGCAAAAGACCGCGGTTATACAATTTGCAAAGTTATAGTAACATAAACTTTTGCTTAAGAGCGAACTCCTGGTGAAGGTATAAAGGCTCTTCCCTCATCGAATGAGGTGCAGGATATTCTTAACCGAATACCAAGATGCAAAGCAAAAGATTCGACTATAACACCACAATATCTAATATTTGGTTTCTACAACGTGTTTTAGGTTTATTATCTTTGCATTAATATGAATCAATGCAATCCTATCAAATAGATAATCACATTACCTAGCATCTTCTCATACAATCACAGAAAAGTATGAAAAGAAAATAGAATGCACATATACGCCATCCGCATTCGCCACGGGGCCCCGGGTTTTCACCGAAAGGTTACTTAATTTACGGCAGGGCGGGGGCAGGGCTACCGCGGGTGCAAAACGTAAATAGCATTTATTTATATATCACACACACACATCACTATATATATCATCGCAGGCAGATAATCAGCATTAAAGGTAAGCGATAAACATCATCATAGGCATGTAATCACATCTCAAGCAAGTAATAAACATCACAGAATAGGAATGTGCGGATCACCTAGGAATCCCGCTTTTCGTTCGAGCCACAAACGGAATGCGAAATTCCCCGGTCGTATGAACAACCCACGCGCAATCAAAAGCAGACTCCTACGAGTGCGACAGGCTACCAGGAAACCAAGAAATGAGGCAACTCAACATCATCAGCATGAGGGGGCCACCCGACACTTTTTCGTATCCGGTGATTTTAGCACTCCTCCGCGGGTTATCACATACCCCCTATAAGTGCGGCAAGCAACCCGCCAATCTTAGACTCGAGCAACCCGATCTCAACTCCTTGAGATGGCCATCCGTTGCAATCTAAAATTCGGTTGCTCGTGCGCTTCTCCGCGCGGTAATCCTAAACCTGTATTATACAACGGCTTCAATAATCACAACTTGATCGTGTCTCGATAAATAATAATACATCAATCGGTAACTACGGCCACATGTGAACCGCTAAATCCCGTAACAAAGAATATACATATAGCGGAAACGGCGGCCACAAGTTGGAGCTCATCCCGAACAAATGAATATACAAGATGGCTAAAAATATGAATGAAAATAACACTTATCGCAATATCACACTTCCGCACGGGGGCTATTCATTCCGCGACAGCCCAACATATTCCAACAATGTTATATATCAACATATATCAACCACAATCACAATAACAAATGCGCATCCTCGTCTAATTAATCATATAGCAATTAAGCGACGTTTACCAACGCTTATCCTTATTATATCCGTGTTCGAGCCGACTAAATCAAACAATTTGATATAGTCGATTCGAATCATGACATTAGAATTCATAAACTGCGAGATAGCTAACTTGAAATTCCAAAACCTAGATTTCAAGTTCATCCCGGCAACAAAACCCCCCTCATTTTTGCGCGAAATCGAACCCCGATAACCCCACACTATATGAGCCTTGATTAGGCCCCAAAACGAGGCTGAATTAGGGGCGGGATTAGCCCTCATCAGCGCTCAATCAGCCCCAAATCGGGGCTGATCCAGTGGCTGATTCAGCCCCCGATGCAGGGCTGAATCGGCCTCAGTTCGGCTCCGAATCGGGGCCGAATTGAGCTCAAATCGGGTATGTTTGGGTTATCGTGAGCCTATTCTAAATTCTTGCTCTGAACCAAGAATCCGGTAGCTCCAACACAAGCAAAAATGAGAGCTTTTCATGGAAATATTTAAAACTAGTTTTGAAAATTTTGGATTTCATGAATTCCAATGTCACCAAAACAAGTTGTAGTCTTTTGGTGTAGCTCTGATACCACTGTTGGGTTGCTAGGCGTCTCTAGTAGGGTTTAAAATGCGGTGGATGCTGCAATTTAGAAAATCTAGAGAGCTATAGTAAACCCAAACCAAGAATCAAACCAAACTACTAAACTTGTCACTAAACTAGTAAGCTAAGAACTAAAGTTTAGAGGGCTACAACTTTTGTAGCGTGTTAGCCATCTCTTCTTGGACTCCGGCTAGTCTCCATGAAACCAGAAATAAGCTTGCTCGATTGTAACTACTCTGAATGTATAGAATTATTTGTTTAAATGTATAGAAAAGGGTATTTCAGCCTGTATAGGAGTTATAAGTTATTTTTGTTCAATAAAAGTAAGAAGTAAGTTGTAGCTCATCGGTAAAGTCTCTACACTGCTGTGACATAGCCTGTGTGTTCGAATCCCATCAGACCCAATTATTTCTTAAGATTTTTCTTTTTAATTTTTCGGAAGCCCAAGAGTTGCACGTGCAATTGTGATGCATCTTCTGCTCCTATTCTCATAATACCGGATCAATCTGGCAGATTCGATGTACATTGTGATGCGTCCGGTAAAAAATTAGGATGTGTTCTACACCAGCATGGAAAAGTTGTGGCTTTTCCATCAAGGCAATTAAAATTACATGAACGCAACTGTCTAACACATGATCTGGAATTGGCAGCCGTCATCTTCGCACTCAAGATTTGGTGCTACTATCTTTTAGGAGAATGAGTGGATATATATACTGACCACAAGAGTCTGAAATATATATTTACTCAGAAAGAACTCAACATGCAGCAGAGAAGATGGCTAAAACTCATGGCGGACTTCGACATCATCCTACAATATCATCCAGAGAAGGTGAACGTAGTTCCTGATGCTCTTAGTCGCTAACCATTAACAATGAACGTCACCACTCAGTGGAAGCTACAGCAAGAACTGCACGTATTGGAGATCGAAGTAGTTATGCCAGGTAACGCTTCATATTTGATGAACTTACATGTCCGGTCCACTCTTATAAATCAGATCAAGGCAGCTCAAGCAAATGATGCCAAGCTATAAAAGATCTGAGAACAAGTAGAAAGTGGACTACGAACCGACTTCATCATCCACAAAAAAGGATCCTTGCGATATGGAGCCGTTTATGTGTACCAGTTGGCCCTGTTCGAGAAGAGTTGATGAAAGAAACTCACAACTCTCTGCATTCGGTATACACCGGTAGTACAAAGATATACAAGGATCTCTGGAAACATTACTGGTGGTATGGAATGAAGCAAGAAGTAGCAAGGAGCGCAGCAAAATGTCTAGTATATCGGCAAGTGAAGGCTGAATATCACAGATCTGCTGGTCTACTTAAACCGTTATTAATGCCAGTATGGAAATAGCAGTACATCACCATGGACTTCGTGACTGCTCTCCCTTGCAGCACGAAGGGTAACGATACAATTTGGGTTATCATGGATCGACTTACCAAGTCGGCTCATTTTATTCCATTCCGAGTTGGACAGTCAACCAAAATGTTGGCAAGAAAGTACATAGAGGTGAGTAAAAATCTAAAGTAAGATTTAACCTTCATAATGTACAATACTTGTCTTGATACCCATAAACTCTTGCAGGAGATCGTGAGACTACATTGGGTACCTATCTGCATCGTCTCCGATCGTGATATAAGATTTCGATCACGATTTTTGCAGAGTCTGCAAGCTAGCCTGAGAACAAGTCTGAATTTCAGCACGGCGTATCATCCACATACTTGATCACTCAGAGCTCACTGTACAGACCGATCTGACTTGTGAGCAGCAACCAATTGAGATCCTGGACTGAAAGGTAATGACATTACGGAACAAAGAGGTAAACTTGGTCCGGGTAATGTGGAGAAAAGACTCGCCAGGAGAATCGACATGGGAGCGAGAAGATGATATGCGTGAACGATACCCTCAGCTATTCGAAGATTAGTCCCTTAAGTAAATTTCGAGGACGAAATTTTTATAAGGAGGGTAGAATGTACGACTCTGAAACCCCTGTACAGAATTATTTGTTTAAATGTATAGAAAATGGTATTTCAGCCTGTATAGGAGTTATAAGTTATTTTTGTTCAATAAAATCAAAAATCAACTTATAGCTCACTGATAAAGCCTCTACACTGCTGCGACATAGCCTATGTGTTCGAATCCCATCAGACTCAATTATTTTTTAAGATTTTTCTTTTTAATTTTTCGAAAGCCCAAGAGTTGCATGTGCAATTCACGGAGAATCAAAAAATTTCAGAAAAATCAAACAGACGCAAAGAGGAGTAAACACACATCTAGACATGTGGCACGAATCTCGAGGCAAACCCTCAAGATCCAACCGCCCGTTTCCTCCTTTGGGCCGGCGCCGACGGTCCGATGTTCCCCAAATGACTCCGTGCTTTGCACACTCGTCACTTCGACTCCCCTCAACTCCCCTGCACTGTTTGATTTCCCTGCAATTAAACAGTGTCCCTTCAACTCATCATTTAACACCAATTTTATTTCTTTTAATCCAAATTTTTAATTCCATGCCCTAAATTCTACACTATAAATACCACCCCATGCCCTAGCTCCCCTCTAATCAGAAAATTTCTATCAAAATTCTTCCAAGAGTTTCTAAGTGCAAGTGAAGTCAAATGGAGTTAGCAACCAAGCCCTTTTCGTTGAAGATCGAAGTAGTTTTCGGAGTTTCCGGGACGCCACGGAACGCTCCTTCTCTTATTTAATATCTTCCTAATGCTACACAACGAGTAAGTCCCTCTTCTCTCTTTTTTTCATCTCAAATTATCTTTTAAAAACATATCGGTAAAGTGGAGTTAACTCCGATATGTGTAATTTTAACCTTTATACTCCCCTCATTAAGCAAGATAGGTCAAACTAACTTTCTCACACCACTCGTAACCTTATTTTCAATCATTTAGATTTTAGTTTAATAAAGTTTTCATGAGAAATAATCAAATAATGGACTTTTCCATTAAAATACCATGAACTTTAATACAACCTTTCTCGATAACTAGTTTATCTACCTTTAGAAAAACTTCACGGGATAACGACCAACCGCACATGCACACTATGGTTCCATAGCATGGTATTCTAAGTATATGGGTAATTCAAACAAGAAACTTTCCATTAAAATATCACTCCTTTTCAAAACGTGTTTCTTTTAAATCAATATTTTAAACCCTTGGCAATTACGCCTCTACAACTCTCGTTAAGGGACCCGCTAATAGATGGTGCGGATTATCGCACATTCTTGTGATATTAGAGAGAGATGCAAAACTCCTCACGGAGTATTCGGTCTCGAAAGGAAATAAAAATACGATTTTTAAGAAATATGACTTTTTTAAATAAAAACTAAGCTTTGGAAAATTATATAAAACTATGAATCTGTATTTTCAATAAAAATGTATTATGAAACTATATTTTTAAAATGAAAGATTAGAATTTTTAATAAAATACCATCAAGTTTCCAAAAGAGCTAGTTTTCATAAAAATATTAAAAATTTTCAAAAAGCTAGGTTTTATCACTAAACTACCACAACAATTAAAATACATGTTCATGAAAACCTTAAAAGTGATAAATCACCCTCGAGGTTTATTTTTAAACTATATTAAAGTATTTTTTATAAAACCCCATCGAGATATGAAAACAATATTCTAAGGACTTTAAAATTAATATAGGTTTAAGCGGTATCATTTCTCTTGAGTCTCGGGGAGCCGGAAAAAGTGAGTACTTGCCTATTCAGGTTAGACAACTTAACAGAGTTATAAAATGTCAATTGTTTTGGAAAAAGACACAAATCCTGCCGTCCATATGCAGCAGTTGCCGATTTCTCCTGAACTTAAGATTTCAACAGTTAAATCTATTCACAAGAAATATCTATAACTCGAATCTAAACTCGAACTCTTACCCAACTTGAATCTACTCAAAACTGTTAGTTATATGTATGCCCTAGAGGCCATTACTATACATAGGATGTATATTGTAGTGGATGCTTGGACATATATAGGGAGGACTTTCTTGCTCGACATGATAGTATGCTATCTGGTTGCTCTTTACCTTAACGTGTACACTGATTGTCTCTCTGTTACATGTTGGTAAAGCCCTTAGGATGTGTACTTGACTACCTGAACTATGATACGGATCATACTAGTGGGGACATGGTAGTCCATAAGTACATCCTTCAAAGTCCCTAGTCGTGGGTATATCGAGACGGGGCATCGATATACCAGAGTAGACTAGCGTGTACCTTCTAGACCCATACAGATGGGCGATGGATGATCCCATATCCATTGGTGTTTGACATCAGAGATGATATACGGGTGCTCAGTGGAGACTGGGTACACTGGACGGACTCGCCGAGAACTCCCAGATGGTATTATACCTTACGTCAGATGGAAGTTCTCTGGTGACACTGGTACATGTTAGTCTGTAGACCCGAGATCGTCATAGAGTCTTGTGTGATTCCCACTGTGCTTTGATTTCCACCTTACCACGTCCAAGAGGGCGTGCAAAACGGTGGTTTTTGGGTACAGTCTCGAATCACATGGAGGCAATGAGCGATAGGAGGGGATTCGTCTCTCCCGGTATAGGGAGTTGATGTTGCACTGTGTTCGATTGGCTATAACCGGAAATCCCTGGCCAGGGTTACTGCGATTTACCGGTAAGTGTTACCAGTAGTTTCTCGAACTGTTATAGACCTCATATCGACACGACTTATCGAGCTATTGGGGTCTGACGTTTACCACCCCTAGGCGAGATATGCGACATATCAGAAGAACAGACCAGACTGTACGGTAAGTGTTACTGGTTGGATTCACAGGAGTATGAGCGGGCTTGCTCGTCGATCTTCTGATCGCTCAATACCCGGGTGGCCGTTACGTTTAGCAGACCGCTTGCGGCTTGTGGGTGTTTGATATGATCATCACCTGCTGCCGGCGTATTGACGAGTCTTTAGAGTCCTAGACGGAGGTTTCCTGGCTCAAGCGAAACGAAATAGGAGCACATATGAGATATGTGCGGGACCGAGAAAAATACCAGTATGTGATACTGTATTCGATTTTCCCGATTTGTGACATTGATCGGTTATATGCGATATAGCCGGGTTATCGGATCAAGTGTTGATTCAATAAGTTGTTACTATTGATATTAGTCGGTTATATGTGATATGACCGAATCGTTAAATCAAGTATTGATTTAATGATTTAATGTATAATTATATATTAGATATATTACTTTATATTGACTAATATTATTCACTTTAGATGGATTTTCTCACTTGATGTACACAAGTTGTATATGTGATATACTTTTGTGCACAAGATTGTATCATGTTTGATGATACATGCAAACTTGAGTGTGTATGATTACACCATGGTTATCTTAATGGTTAGGGTTTTGATTTACTTATCTATTTATTTTTATTAATTCATTTTAAGGCAAGAATAAAATGGTGGCTAGTTTTTGTTTCTTTCATGAAACTTCATGAAGCTTTGAAGCTTTGACCATTTTGTCTCTTAGCCTTAACCTAACCATTAAAGCTAACCTTAGTTTATTCTCTACACCTAACTATGGTTGCTATATCATAAGATAATTCTTTTTATTCTTATCATAATTCTTTTCTTCTTCTTCTTCTTCTTCTTCAACAATGAAGAAAAGCTTGCTACCATCAATGGCAACATGAGAAAAAGAGTGAGAAATCCAATTCTAAAGTGAACCCACTTCCTATTTCTTCATCCTCTACCACTTGCCAAGTAGTATAGGGTGTTTTCTTCACAAGTTTCATGGCTTGGTGAAGTTGGAGCTTGACCTTGTGTTGCCTCGACGTAGATCATCTTCGGCATCGAAGTCGACGACCTAGCCCGCCCATTTCTCCGATGAAGCCGATGCTAGAGCCCGGGATCCGATGATCGCAGCGAGAGGACTTCATCATGGAGCTATGGAGGTGGAGGACCGGATCTACAAAGGTTGTATTTCCGTTCACTTAGCACTAAAGTAGTTTAGTAGCTTGTAGTTTCGCCTAATCTCTAGTTAACGATCTAGTATAGGGTTTCTTTGGCACATGAAAAATTATAATTTGGCATGGTTGATGCCTTATGAGACCTCTAGTGTGTGCCTAGGAACCCTACAGTGGTATCAGAGTCTATCTAGAGTCTTAGGCGATGCGTAGACGATGTTAGAAACCCGATCGAACCCCGAAACCCTAAATTTCAACCCTCTCTGGACATTTTTTTCAAAACTGGGTATTTTACAGATTAAAAATTCTTAAAAAATTCAGCAGGAAATTCTAAGAATTACGGTGCAAAAATGACCAAGTGATACGGCTAAAGCGCGGCTGAACCGCGGCAGAAGCTTGGCTTCCGCGGCCAAATAATGAGATTAGACTTCCATTTTTGCACAGTAATTTGTCTATTCAGGTGCTGAGTTTTCTGGGAATTTTTAATTTGCACTCAAGAGTTGAGTTTTCTGGGGTGTTTTGGAGCTTCGTGGATTCGATCGGATTGTCTAATCTTATCTATGTGTTTTCCGGATAATTTTAGAATATGTTAAAAAGTTCGACCGGATATAAATACCCACTTTTTCCCCTGCCGGGAAATTTCCAAGTGTTGGATCTTTCCGTAGTTTAATGACGTTCTAAGTAGTGCAAGTAACGCGATGGTCTCTCTAGAAGACAACAAACCTTAACTCGATTATGTGACCGTCTTAAACTGCCCTTTGAACCTTAGGGTTTGGGGTAGTACGGCGTGCCACAAGTGAGGCGTTGGCTTGACCCTTCTACGGCTGGACCGTTGGTACTGAGGCATGAAGTGAATATTTTTAAACTTGTTTCATGTGTTGAGCTGTTTCGGGAAAACTTGGGTGTTCGATTGTTCGATCGGAAAGTTTAGCATTTTCTAATTATCTGGAATGTGATACAATAATTGGAATTCATAAGTAGTTATGAGATAACTGAATGAATGTTATAAATATAGCAGTTTAGTCTCACTTGATCGGTTGCCACGGAATTTTGATGTGATCAAAAGTCCGTCGCAATCACGTAGCGTACGCGGATACTCGCCGGGTAAACTTAATAGACAGCCTCACCCCATAGCCCCGACCAAGTGACTGTAGGAGAACCCCGTCGCCGAAAGCATCCGTTCGGGTGCTCGCGGCAGCGGTGTTCCTCCTTGGTGCACTTCGTCGACGGCGTCGGGGGTGCGGCCGCCTACTGAAGTTTGCGACGAGCATTCGATCAGAATGTCGGGAATCCTGTTGAATTGCCCGACTTGATATTGAAAAGAGTTTTCGATAATGAGACTAAAATGCGGAGTTTATAATTGTTAGGCATGCGATGTCTAAGGAATTCATTTGATTAGGCATGCGATGTCTAAAGAGATTGCGGATTCCAACTGTTGTAGTTTTACACTTTCTTTTCTGTGACCGTAAGTGTAATATGTGCTATCGCCGGTTTCGTTGCTATATGTCAACGACAATTGGGATATGCATGTTTACTTACGTTGATGACATGTGATGTTATGTGTTGCTGTATATGTTATATTGGATCATCGTGTTTGAATAGCCGGGGGGTTTTTATGTGAGATGAGTGTTTTTCATTTTCATTCATGTAAAAACTTGTATGTAATATTCTTTTATTGGGGCACTTCCAGGTTGCGGATGTTGTCACCTTTTGTATATTATTTACTTTTCCGCACTAGGATAAACCCGAAGAGGGGAGCACAAGTAATCGGGTTCTGGAGTCCAGTGGGAGACCAACTCGAGGAGTCGAGTCCGGGTCTCCTAACTCCAGAATTGGTAGGGTTGCTTGCCGCTCTCGTAGGGGTCTAGGGGTGTGGGTTTGGCTATTCATCGCGACCGTGGAATCCGTGTTTTATACTGGCTCGTATTGAAAACACGGACGTCCTAGTATATCCAATATTTCATATGATATTTTCTGCTGCGATATCTGTGATATGGTCATGTGATATTCTATGATAAATACTGTATATAGTATATATGATATATTATATAGACGTTACTTATGTTTTACACCCGCGCTAACCCTGCCCCGCTCTGCCATTAGTTACCTAACCTAACGGTGCACGAGGGGACATCAAGGCCAATGCGGATGGCATAAGTGTACGTCGTATTTATCTGTGATGTTTAGGTACTTAAATGATAGGACTTCATTAATATGATTAATGAAAGTAAAAAGAAACCTAAAGATGTTGTGGAATCGAATTTCAAAAATAAAACAGGTAGTTACAGTTCTTGCTTTGCACAGTGGTATATATAATATATCCTGCACCTTATTCGATGAGGAAAGGGCCGACGATCCCTTCATCGGGGGTGACCCCTTTAGCAATAACTGGCAGATGCTACACACTCGGTTTGTCTTTTGATAGCTTCTATAGTTTCTGCTTTGCACAGTGATATATGTGATATATCCCGCACCTCATTCGACGAGGAAAGGGCCGACGATCCCTTCACCGGGAGTGACCCCTTTAACAAAACTAGAAAAGCCTAAAAAAAACACTCCATTTTAAAATCATTTGATTCTACAACGATATCAAGTTCATTACGCAATAGGTTTTCAGAAAAACCTGTCGTAGCCCTCCGTCATTTCAGATAAGTCCTACTTAGTATTCGTGCTACGTTTGTTGACCTCCGTCAAGACGTAGTGTGCGGTAGCTAACTAGTATTTATCTTCTTATGCATATGATGCAGATTAGATTAGGGTAGTCGTGCGGCCTTGTTGACCTCCGTCAAGGGTCGTGCGGGTGGGTTTAATTCGATCAAGAAACGACGGGTTGAACTTGACTAGTAGCCTATGGTTTGTTGACCTCCGTCAAGGTCATAGGACGCTAGGGGCAAAATATTATCGGGAATTTCAAGTGTTGAAATTTGCAATGAGATTGCATACCTTCTATGAGATAGTTGGATCCCGATACCTGCTGCGAGTAAGAGTTACTCCTGGGAGAGTTTTACACATTACAATTAGCCGATCAAGTAGGTGTCTAGAAAGGTGTTAACGAGGTTACGCCTCTGGAAAAACGAGGTTTACATTAATTAGGTTCGTGCGAAAGCACGGGGGACCTCCCTCAAAGTACCGACACTGACCTGGCTGAAAGATTGGCGAACTTGTAATGTGTAATTAATCCCGGCCAGTCTTTCCTTTTAGGGTTTGAAGGAAGATTTGATAAAAACAGCGGGAGCCATCCTGATTAGATAAAATAATAACCAATCTGATCTTGCAAGAGCGCACGCAGAGTGTTTTCTTCTCTCTCTCTCCTGGTAGCGTCCATGTCACGCCTTAATCAAGATAATAATACGGATGTATTGACCGAACCCGCTTGTTATACTGAGCTGGGGAACGTTGGTCCCGCTCCAACTTATAATTGTTATAAAACAGAGCAGGAAATTGGGGAATACCAGATTTCCCGTGCCGCCGAAACGAAGAAAGTGCATATGATGCATCTTCTTTGGGTGTTCATTACAAAGAACTGTTTCTCTGTATCCTCTACGTCCTGGGTATTTGATACCGGATCAGGATCCCAGATATGTAATCTGTTACATAGGGCTACAGAAAGGTAGAGAACTGAGAACGGGTGATAAATTTCATGAGACAGAAAACGGGGCAAGTGTTGCAGCCAAGTCTGTTGGTCACTGTCATCCTGTATTCCAAATACATTGATTCTGAACAAATGCTATTAGATACCGAACCTGATATACAAAATCATATCCGTTTCTTCATTAGTAAAGAAACGATAAAATTTTGTATTGTTGGATAATGTTTTGAACATTTCCTATATCAAAAGTTGATCGGTTCAGGCACGTTATCTAAAAGCATTGATGTTCTAAATCAAACTACAGTTCTTAGTATACGGAACACACACAAGAGGAAGAATTCAGAAATGAACAAATCTTTCTTGAGGTATTGTAGACTGGGTCATATCAATGCGACCCGACTAGCTGAAGTTACATAAAGATGCATATTTAAATCAGTTTGAATTTACATCTTATGAAACTTGCCAGTCATGTCACAAAGATAAGATGACCATAGCTCCGTTTACTGGAAACAGAGAAAAAGTTAGTAAACTCTTGGGATTGATACATGTTGATGTATGTAAGGTCCCCTGTCTACATATGCCAAGACCGGTTCTTTGTACTTCATTACATTCTCTGATGATCTCTCAAGATTCAGTCATATGTTCCTGTTGAAACACAAGTCCGAACCTTTTGAGATATTCACAGAATATAAGTTAGAAGTAGAGAACCAATACGGGTATAAGTATTATGTCCTTTGATGAGATCAAGGAGGAGAATACTTAAGCACGGAAATCCTGGACTATTCAAAAGGAGAATGAGATTCTCTCTCAGCATTACTCCTCCGTATACACCATAACACGATGGTATATCGGGATGGAGCAATCACACCCTATATGATAAGGTGTGCTCTATGATGAGTACTACTGAGTTACCTATTTCCTTTTGGGAGTTATGCACTTATGAAGTTGCATGCCTATTGAATAGGGTTCCAATCAAATCAGTTGCCTACCACTTCATATGTGATATGGAAAGGGGAGAGCCCATATCTTAAGTTAATTAACATTTGGGGTTGTCCGGCCTATGTCTAAAAGCAAAATCCGGACAAGCTCGAGGCAAGGTCTGATATGTAGAACTGGAAATGTTCCAACTATACAAACTGCAGCTGATGATTTGAAAGAACCAAAGGATTCAATAGTTACCAATGAACCTCAGCCTCTCCGCCGATCTAGTAAGGTTCCTCACCCGCCTGAGAGATACTTCGGTTACTCTATGACAGTGGGAGTGAGGATTGCATCATGAGATGATGACCTAACTAGTTTCGAGCTGGCCAAAAGGAGTGGGACTCTGTAAGAATGGCTGGATGCTTAGCGATCTGAGATGGAATCCTTATACACCAACAAAGTATGGACTTTGGTTGCTATATCTGAAGGGTTAAATCCCCATCAGGAGCAAGTATATCTTGAGAAGATTACTTGGTGTACATGGAAAAGTTGAGACTTTCAAAGCTAGACTTGTTAAAGGTTTTCGTCATCGACCAGGCGTGGATAATGATGAAACCTTTTCCAGTGGCTATGCTTAAGTCCATCCGGATCCTACTTGCCACGGCTATATACCATGACTACGATATGTGGCGGTTGGGTGTCATGACTGCTTTTCTAAATGATGTTTTAGAAGAGAGAGTCTATAAGTACACAGTCAGAAGGCTTCGTAAACAATGGGAGCAGCGGAAACGTGTACAAGATGCTTTATAGGATAAAGCAGGCATCGCGGAGTTGGAACATCTGTTTTGATGTAGTAGTCAAATAGTTTGACTTCATCAAAATGGTAGATGAACCTTGTATATACAAAAAGATAGTAGGGAGTATGGTAGCGATCCTCGTAGAGTACGTGGATGACATACTCTTGATAGGGAAGTATTTTCCTATGCTACACTCGATCAATCTCCGCTTATCACAATGATTCTCCATATAGGATCAAAGTGATACCTCCTAAATCCTGGGTTTTGGATTTATGAGATAGATCTAATTGGATATTAGGATACTCACTAGTTGTAGTGAGATGGTATCAATCGATCCTGGGGAGAATCACTGGAAGGGTTCCAGGGTGATAAGGACGACTGAAAGTCAGTCACAGGCATTGTCTTTACCCTCAGTAAAGGGACGGTATATTGGAAGAGTTCCAAGCTAGATACCGTGGCTAACTAGACGATAAAGGCAGGATACATCGCTACTTAAGATGGTACCAAAGAGGCTGTCTGGATGTATATTTGTTCATGATATGAACTTAGTTCCTCCCATTGTGTGACAATGGAGTTGTGGCTTATGCCAAGGAACGTCTGTCCCATCAGTGATCCAGACATATTCTAAGGCAGTATCACCTGATCATGGAGATGGTTGATTTCCAAGGAGATCGAGGTTAGGAGAGCAGACTCAGAGGACAGCACGGCGGATCCACTCACAAAGGCCTTTTCCCAGAAAGAGACTTTTATGGGATGGTTGAGTATGAGATACTACAACCACCGCTATCAGATGGCCCAAGTGCAAGTGGGAGATTGTTAGTTATATGTATGCCCTAGAGGCCATTACTATACATAGGATGTATATTGTAGTAGATGCTTGGACATATATAGGGAGGACTTTCTTGCTCGACATGATAGTATGCTATCTGGTTGCTCTTTACCTTAACGTGTACACTGATTGTCTCTCTGTTACATGTTGGTAAATCCCTTAGGATGTGTACTTGACTACCTGGACTATGATGCGGATCATACTAGTGGGGACTTGGTAGTCCATAAGTACATCCTTCAAAGTCCCTAGTCGTGGGTATATCGAGACGGGGCATCGATATACCAGAGTAGACTAGCGTGTACCTTCTCGACCCATACAGATGGGCGATGGATGATCCCATATCCATTGGTGTTTGACATCAGAGATGATATACGGGTGCTCAGTGGAGACTGGGTACACTGGACGGACTCGCCGAGAACTCCCAGATGGTATTATACCTTACGTCAGATGGCAGTTCTCTGGTGACACTGGTACAGGTTAGTCTGTAGACCCGAGATCGTCATAGAGTCTTGTGTGATTCCCACTGTGCTTTGATTTCCACCTTACCACGTCCAAGAGGGCTTGCAAAACGGTGGTTTTTGGGTACAGTCCCGAATCACATGGAGGCAATGAGCGATAGGAGGGGATTCGTCTCTCCCGGTATAGGGAGTTGATGTGCACTGTGTTCGATTGGCTATAACTGGAAATCCCTGGCCAGGGTTGCTGAGATTTACTGGTAAGTGTTACCAGTAGTTTCTCGAACTGTTATAGACCTCATATCGACACGACTTATCGAGCTATTGTGGTCTGACGTTTACCACCCCTAGGCGAGATATGCGATATATCAGACGAACAGACCGGACTGTACGGTAAGTGTTACTGGTTGGATTCACAGGAGTATGAGCGGGCTTGCTCGTCGATCTTCTGATCGCTCAATACCCGGGTGGCCGTTACGTTTAGCAGACCGCTTGCGGCTTTTGGGTGTTTGATATGATCATCACCTGCTGCCGGCGTATTGACGAGTCTTTAGAGTCCTACACAGAGGTTTCCTGGCTCAAGCGAAACGAAATAGGAGCACATATGAGATATGTGCGGGACCGAGAATAATACCAGTATATAATACTGTATTCGATTCTCGCGATTTGTGACATTGATCGGTTATATGCGATATAGCCGGGTTATCGGATCAAGTGTTGATTCGATAAGTTGTTACTATTGATATTAGTCGGTTATATGTGATATGACCGAATCGTTAAATCAAGTATTGATTTAATGATTTAATGTATAATTATATATTAGATATATTACTTTACATTGACTAATATTGTTCACTTTAGATGGATTTTCTCACTTGATGTACACAAGTTGTATATGTGATATACTTTTGTGCACAAGATTGTATCATGTTTGATGATACATGCAAACTTGAGTGTGTATGATTAAACCATGGTTATCTTAATGGTTAGGGTTTTGATTTACTTATCTATTTATTTTTATTAATTTATTTTAAGGCAAGAATAAAATGGTGGCTAGTTTTTGTTTCTTTCATGAAACTTCATGAAGCTTTGATCATTTTGTCTCTTAGCCTTAACCTAACCATTAAACTTAACCTTAGTTTATTCTCTACACCTAACTATGGTTGCTATATGATAAGATAATTCTTTCTATTCTTATCATAATTCTTTTCTTCTTCTTCTTCTTCTTCAACAATGAAGAAAAGCTTGCTACCATCAATGGCAACATGAGAAAAAGAGTTAGAAATCCAATTCTAAAGTGAACCCACTTCCTATTTCTTCATCCTCTACCACTTGCCAAGTAGTATAGGGTGTTTTCTTCATAAGTTTCATGGCCTGGTGAAGTTGGAGCTTGATCTTGTGTTGCCTCGACGTAGATCATCTTCGGCATCGAAGTCGACGACCTAGCCCGCCCATTTCTCCGATGAAGCCGAAGCTAGTGCCCGGGATCCGATGATCGCAGCAAGGGGACTTCATCATGGAGCTATGGAGGTGGAGGACCGGATCTACAAAGGTTGTATTTCCGTTCACTTAGCACTAAAGTAGTTTAGTAGCTTGTAGTTTCGCCTAATCTCTAGTTAACGATCTAGTATAGGGTTTCTTTGGCACATGAAAAATTATAATTTGGCATGGTTGATGCCTTGTGAGACCTCTAGTGTGTGCCTAGGAACCCTACAGAAACCAATCTACTCGAACTAAGTTGACTCGACCCAAGATTGCAATTGACATGACTCGCACTTTACTCGACTCACTCGACTTCATTATTTCACATTTTGCAATTTATGGTTTCGATCAAGTCATATTATAATCAACCAATCAAATTAATTAAGTCTATCTTACAATTATAATATATATTATACTCAGGGTGCTTGGGATAGTTTCTTGTATGAATCAAACGGAGCTTCAGGAGTCCCGTATTAACTTTTTTTCTCTTTTACTCGAATATCAGTCGAGTGATTCATCCACAGCCTAGAGCCCCGATGCTAAGACATGAAATAGGCCCATGTTTTCTTGCTCCTGGGGCCCCACTCTTGAGCTTGTAAAATTTCTACGGCTGCGTTGATATTCACACTAGGAACTTAACGTTAACATAATGGCCATATAGAGACCTATAGTACATATTTACCCATGATCATATAATTTTACTCTTCGTATATAAATATATATATATATTCTACACTTTTCATTCTTTTACTCTCACTTTATTCCTTGGGACATACTGAGCGCTAGTTCGCTTACATGTATTCCACCCACTCTTATTTCTTGGAATGTTCGTCAGATATGATTGAGACAGGGAAAGTGGAGGCCACAGAGAAAGACTACAACATGATCGCTACTCGGGACTAGCTCAGCTTCAATTTTCTTCAGTTTTATGTATGCCATATGTTTAGGCGTTTTCTTTTATTGTATTTACTTTCCAGCTGAAACTCATATACTTATAAATATTTGAAATTGAATGTAAATAAAGATGTTTGTTGAAAAATTTTACAGTCTTCATTTATTCTTTCATTGTATATTATTGTTTCAATACACTTAGTATATTTATTTAGGGAATGACCTTCTCTGGATAAATATACCGCGGGCTTGCCACGTCATCGTTTCCGTCTACTGGGAAGCGAGGCGTGACATCGATGATCTCCTTGCCGAAGATAATCCACCTTGAGATAACTCCCACACAAGTTTTAGCTTCAAATTCATCTCATGAAAATGAAGCAACCCACTAATTAAACTTGCTAAGAATGATTAGTAGGAGATATTGAATAATTAGCTCACTTAATTTTTTTTCTTTTCTTTTTCCATTCCTCACTTGAAGAAAATCAAAAGAAGCATCAATGAAGGAGATGAGATAAAGAAGAAGATAAGAATGGCTAAAGATGAGAATGAATGGAAAATATCCAAAACTGAGTCATCACTTCTACAACCATCTAAAAACCATGACTCATTCTCATTTTAAACAACTGAAAGAATAAAAGTTTTCTCATCTCTACCATTTAATTCTTATACACCTATTTCCAATGTATCATTATACATGACATATATTTATATTAAATATAAATATAATTAAAGAGAAGAAAATAATTAAGTGAGCATGATATTAGTTAATATTTAAATATACATTTAATTATTAAATCAACACTTGATTTAATAATCCGGCTATATCATATATATACCGGCTAATATCAATAAACACCCGATTAAAATACGTGTATCAAATACACGTGTTTAATCGAACTCCTACACGTATCCCTATACGTGTCTTACATCGTTTCACATGTGCTGGGAATTTTTTTTGTAGAAATCTAAAGACTCGACAATACGCTAGCAGTAGATTACGATCATATCCATAGCCTACAAGCATGTCAGCGGTACTAGCTGTGAATAACTGCTATCCAGGTATTGATCGAAAGAAGGTCAACGAGTAAGCTCATTTGAACCCTGTAAAGTCTATTAGTGACATTACCGTATAGTTTGGTCTCTTCGTCTAAGAGTATCGTATATCGGGTTTAGGTATTGGAATTGTTGGATATATGTATGCCCTAGAGGCCATTATATGTATAATGGATACTTGGACATGTATATATGTATATAGATGACTTTCTTGCTCGACATGATAGTATGCTATCTGGTTTACTTTATCTTGACATGTTCATTGTTTCCCCCAATCAGAGCAAAGCTCTGTTCAAAATTCAAATTTTGAAATGAAGCAACGCTTCATAGCAGCGCCAAGTGCGCTGCGCCCTAAGTAGCGTACCACGTGCATAGCACGTGTGCGCTAGCGCTAGCGCGCTGCGCCCTAACCAGCGTACCACGTGCAAAGCACGTGTGCGCTAGCGCGCTGCGCCCTAAGCAGCGCACCACGTGCAAAGCACGGGTGCGCTAGCGCTAAGTGCGCTGCCCTCTAAGCAGCGCACCACGTGCAAAGCACGGTGCGCTAGCGCTGGAACTAAAAGCTCTCCACCGTCAGATCAAAGATCGAATAATAATGATAAATTATTAATTAATCAGAATTAAATTCTGTTAAGGAAAGATTCCTCAAAATCTTTCCAAACAACAAGATTGTGCTCTGTAAATCAGAGCACCGTTGGATCAATGATCCAATGGTGATTAAAAATCACCAAAGTACAGAATAAATTCTGTATAGAAAGATTTCCTGATCTTGTTAAAAACAAGAAAATTGTCTTCTGTAAATCAGAAGCTCTTGGATCAAAGATCCAACGGGGGAGACATTCCCAAATCAATTAGAGAAAAGATCTCTTCAACTGATTGAACAAATTAGCCTTGCCCTATATAAAGGCCCCAAGACTTCAAGTCTCAGAGAGAGGAACCCCCCCCCCATAAACTTTGAGAAATCTGAGAAAGAAGAGCCAAGCTCTCGGTAAAATAACAACTTTTCTTCAAGGTAAAAGAACAGAAAGACGAAATTGTCTCATATAAAAAGAAGAATTCACTTCTTTCTTTAAGATCATAGATCTAAAAGACCAAGATCTTTCACAAAGAGATCAAAGTATCTCATCACAATGAATAAGAGGAAGAAATTAACCTTCTTCAGATCATAGATCTATAAGACAAATTGTCTTTCAGAGATCATGAACATCTCATTATAAAAAGGGGGAGAATAATTCAATTCACTTTGATCACAGATCCATAAAGGCAAAGCCTTTCACCAAAATAAAAGATTGAAACATTTCTTATAAAATAAGAACTTTGTTCTTAGAACCTTGAGACAAAGTCTCTTATAAAAAGAGAATTTAATTCCCAGGACGCAAACTGATCTAAGTTGCATAAAAGAAGAGCCTTAGCGCTCATAATTTAAAAGAGCTTCAGCGCTCCACATCTAGCGCAAAGCGCTGCAGAGCCTTAGCGCTCCAATTTAAAGGAGCGCTTCAGCGCTCCACATCTAGCGCAAAGCACTGTAGAGCCTTAGCGTTCTTAATCTAAAAGAAGCCTTAGCGCTCCAAATTTAAAGAAGCGCTCTGCGCTCAAGACTAGCGCATAGCGCCAAGCGCACCACGTGCTCCTCACATGTGTGCTACTTAACAGATAGCGCTTTGCGATCTTGGACTAGCACTCTGCGCTCATAAAATAGCGCTCTGCGCTCATAGATTGACGCTCAGCGCCAAGCACACCACGTGCTCCCCACGTGTGCGCCATTGAACAAATAGCGCTTTGCGCTCATAAACAAGTGCAACGCGCTCATAATCTGGCGCTCAGCGCCAAGCGCACCACGTGTGTCCTTCACGTGCGCGCTATTCGGTAGAAGCGCACTACGCTCTTTGACTAGATCAAAGCGCCAAGCGCGCCACGTGTTCCTCACGTGTGCGCTGATAGAACATAAATTGTTCTTTAAATAAAGCCCAGAGCTATGATGAATGCTCAGCATTCAATAAAAGACAAAAACATTGTCAGAACTCAAACCAATGCTCAGCATTGTCAAATGTTTAACATTTTTAACTGAATGGGCCGAGCCCTAAGTTGGCCATAAACTCCTCATTCAGATTAATTGAGCCCATATGCTCATAAATTTTTGATCTTAGTCCCCAATTGGACTACAGATCTCTCAACCAAAATTGGTTCAAGGGTACATCTCTTCATTCCTATGATATTTGTCGTTGTAATCCTTCAACGTTTTCAGAGAGGTGACGGGTCCCGACAACCATACATTCCATAGACTATGACATCTTTAAACTGGACTGTGGGGTCCTTTAAACCCATGGACTATGATGTCCTTAACCTTGAACTGTGGGGTCCTTAAGCCCATGGACTATGATGTCCTTAACCTTGGACCGTAATGTCCTTAAACAAATCGACCGCAATGTCCCTAAACTAAACAATATAGTCCAAATGCTCTTTTGTTGGATCTAAACGATCCCGTAAATTTGATCTTAGTCTGAAATTAGACTAATGTATCCTTAACATACGTTTAAGTTGATCTTAGTCTCAAATGAGACTAACGTATCCTTAAACCCAACCCCAAACCCAAATCTAAGAAAATAGAGATTTGGACTAATCCATGCCCTACGGGCGAAAACATAAATTAGTCTCCGTATACAATCCACAGGCAACCAAAAACAGAACAAACACCCACGATACGAAGTGACCATCTGGAGTAGGAGAAAGTGGTTACCGCGACGCGGTAGCGTAATTAACTACAGAGGCTTGCGCCTGTAGGGAAGAGTGTCCCCACAATCAAAACCCCCTCAATGAGGGTAAATCTGATGAAGTCTGCTACATCGGCCGCATCCGTTTAAACCTCCGATACATGGTGCCATAAATCAACTTGGCATCTTCGGAGAGTGGACGGATAGCACCAAATAGCATCTGCCCTCGAAATCCAGGCAAGACGAACCTACGCGGTCTCGTCTCTGTTTTCGGCGGAGAACATTCATTTTATCATGCATCTTACTCATTTGGTACATGTTGATAAAGCCCATAGGATATTTGCTTGACTACTGGGACTATGATGCAGATCATACTAGTGGGACACCTGCAGTTTATAAGCATATCCTTTAACTGTTCCTAGTCGTGGGTATATCGAGACAGGGCATCGATATTCCAGAGTAGACTAGCGTATACCATTCTTGTCCCATATGATAGGTGATGGATGATCCCATATCCATCTGGTGTGGTGACACCAAAGATTGTTTGCGGGTGCTCAGTGGAGACTGGGTACACTGAATGGAATCGCCGAGAAATCCTATGTGGTATTATATCTATCGTCAGATAGCAGTTCTTAGGTGACACTGGTACAGGTTAGTCTGTAGACCCAAGATCGTCATAAAGTCTTGTGTGTCCTCCCACTGTACTTTGATCTCCACCCTACCACGGCTCTACTGAGTCGTGCAAACAGGTGACTTTGGGTACAGTCCCGAGGCACATAGAGAAAATGAGTGATAGGAGGGGTTTCGTCTCCCCCGGTATTAGGGGTTGATATTGTGCTATGCTCGATTAGCTATAACAGGAAGTTCCTGGCCAGGGCTGCTGAGATTTACTGATAAGTGTAATCAGTAGTTTCTCGATCTGTTATGAGCCATACACCGGCATGACTTATTGAGTTATTGGGGTCGACGATTTCATCCCTAGACTTGATATGCAACATATCTGACGAAGAAATCGGACTGCACGGTAAGTGTTGCCGGTTGGCTCGACGGGAGTTTTGACAGCTTCGCTGGTTTTCTTCTGATCGCTCAATACCCGGATGGCCGTTACGTTTAGCTGACCGCTTGCGGCTTGTAGATGTTTGATATGATCATCACCTACTGCCGGCGTATTGAAGATTCTTAGAGTCCCACAATGAAGTTTCCTAGCTCAGGCGAAAAGATGTGGTGTGCATATGAGATATGCGCGGGGACCCGATTAAATGCATATATGTGATACCGTATATTTAATCGGGCGTTTTTCTATTGGTCGGGTCGTATGTGATATGACCGATTCGTTAAATCAAGTGTTGATTTAACATTTGACTTTTAGATTAATTCTTTATTAAACCCTTTTTTTATGTATGCATGCATGTATGCACATGATGATGTGCATGGACACATAAATACATACATTGTATCATGGTTGTTGATACACAAATGGTGGCAATGCAAGACTCACATGGTTGTAAATATGTATATATTTATTTATTTTGAGTTAAAGAAAAGATAATTCACTCATGGTTAATGTTTATCTTCTTTGACTACACTTGACCTAACTATTAATCATGAGTTAATTTCTATGGTTCTTATTACTCAATAATAAATATCTAGATATTTACTAACAATGGTTGAAGTGAGAAGGATTTAATATAGATTATTCATTCTCATCTTCAATATATCATAATATCATTATCTCTTGAGAAAAGATTAGCCACCATTATCTTCTTCTTCCACCAAGCTCTCTTGATTTTTCTAAAGAGTGAGGTTGATAAAAAGAAAAGGTTTTGATTATAGAATACAAACCACCTCATCATTCTACACCTCTCTAGTCCATTTGTGTAGGGTGTTTGCTATACTTCATTCAAAGATCAAGTGAAGCAAGGAGTTTTAGGCAAAGGGACTTCGGATGGATCATCGTGGACGAGAAAGGCCTTTAGAGATCCGTTCCATACTCTCAACGGTCCAAGGAGTCACCAAGGGAGGTCTACAAAGGTTGTAAACTCTTCACTTAGTGATAGTTTCTCATTTGTATGTGATACTTGTTCATTGTTACTCTAAAATTCTAGTTAAGATTCTAGTTTAGTTAACGTAGCACCTTAAAAATTTAATTGTGGCATGTGTGATGCTTCCAAACTCTTGATTAGGTGCTTGGTAAACCCAACAATGGTATCAGAGCCAAGCTAGAGCTTTAGAATAACCTAGACGGCGTTAAAAACCCTGAACGAACGAAACATGTCGCCCGAATCATGCTCTCTGGAAATTTTTCAAAAAGTTGGATTTTTTCACATTAAAAATACTCAGAAAAACGTGCAGGGAATTGTATGGGACCACAGGTAGAATGAAGCCCTAACTCGACTTAACAACCGTGGAACCGCGGCCAAAATGGTCATTTTGCGGCGGTTCCGCGGCGCCGTTGGTGAGGCGTGGACTGTGCCTTCTTGTGCTGGCCCGTATGAGCTTGTAGCAGTATCTGGTGTATTTTAATATTGCTTAAGTATTGAGCTTTTTGAGAATTATTTGGGTAATTGATCGTTCGATCGAATGTTTTAACTGCGCCTAGTATTTGAGATTGTGATACAATAATTGGAATATACAAATTTGTTTGTTGCGTGTAAATCTAACATTTCGGTCTCGGGTTTAATCGGAAATATTGTTGAATTATCCGAATTAATTTGAAAAAGTGTTTTCATGGGTGGGACCTAAATGTGAGCTTTACATTGTTGGACATGAAATCTTTGATATGTGATATCCCGGGGTTTTGATGTCTAAGGCCAGTTACGATTCCAATTGTTGTAGTTTTTCAATTTCTTTTCTGCGACCGTAAATGTAGTATGTGGTGTATCACCAATTTCGTTTCTATACATCAACGACAATCGGTGTACGCATACTTACTTACGTTGATGATATATGATATTATGTGTTGCTGAGATATGATGTGCAGGATTGTCGTGATGGAATAGCCGGAGATTTTATGTGAGATGTGAGTTTATTTTCATTCATGAATAAATCAATTGTATGTAATATTCTTTTATTTGGGGCATTTCCGGGTTGAGAATGATGTTGCCATTATTGTATATTATTTACTTTTCCGCATTAGGATAGAACCAAGGAGGGGAGCAAAAGTGACCGGGTTCTAGGGTTCAGTGGGAGGCCATCTCGAGGAGTCAAGACCGTGTCTCCTAAACTCTAGAATTGGTAGGGTCACTTGCCGCTCTCGTAGGGGTCCAGCGGTGTGGGCTTGGCTATTCATCGCGACCGTGGAATCCGTATTTTCTATTGTTGGCTAAATACAAAATACGGACATCCTAGATATCCTTTTATTTTCATATGTGCTTCTGCTGTTGATATTCTGTGATGTGATTACTTAGTATCTGAAACGAATGGATTATTATTATATATATGATATATAATAAACGTTGCTTATGTTTTACACCCACCCTAGTCCCGCCCCGCTATGCCGTTAGTTAAGTAACCTAACGGTGCATAACAGAGCACTGTGGTGAATGCGGATGGCATAAGTGTACGTTCTATTTTCGTTTCTTTTCTATGATGGCTTAGGAACTTAAATGATGGGACTATATTAATAAGATTAATGTAAAGAAAAAGAAACCTAAAGATATTGTAGAATCAGATTTGAAACCCACTTGGCCTTTTTTTTAATGAAAAATGCAAGTTTCAAAAGGTGCGGAGCTTAAGCCACTCCTTTTCTAAATTGTTTTGATTCTATAACGAGATCAAGTTCAAAGCGTTAAAGGTTTTCATAAAAACCATCCGCAACCCTCTGTCATTTTAGGAAGCAGAGTACTTAGTATTCGTTCTACGTATGTTGATTATAGTCAAAGCGTAGTGTACGGTAGCTAAGTGATGTATTCCTACAAAGCATATGATGCGATCAGTTAGGACATTCATGTGATTATGTTGATCATAGTCAAGGGTCATATGGGTGGGTCTAGTTAATCTCGAAATGACGGGTAGAACTTGACTAGTGCTTATGATATGTTGACCATAGCCAAGGTCATAAGCAGCTAGGGGTAAAAACCCATATCGGGTGTTTCAAGAGTTGAAATTTGCAATGAGATTGCATACCATTTATATGATAGTTGGATCCCGATCCCACCGTGAGTAATAGTTGCTCCCAGGAGAGTTTTGCACTTTACAATTAGCTAATCCAGTAGGTGTCTAGAAAGGTGTCAACGGGGTTTGACCTTTGGGAAAATGAGGTTTATTTTAATTAGGTCCGTGCGAAAGCACGGGAAACCTCCCTCAAAGTACCGACACTGGCCTGGCTGACCGATTAGCAAAACTGTAGAATGTAATTAATCCTGGCTAGTTTTCTTTTTAGGTTTTGAAAGAAAATTTGATAAAAGCAGTGGGAGACATCGATTAGATAAGATAATAACCAATCTAATTCTTTGAAAGAATATTTCGCTGAGTGTATTCTTTTCTCTTTCCTAATGGCAGATACCTGATGACGGGACTTAAGCTTCTTTTAGAGAAAAATAAACTGATAGGACCGAATTATAAAGAATGGTTAATGAACTTGAATATTGCACTCACATATGATAAAGTATCATATGTCCTCATTACCAAAGCCCCACCCGTCCCAGGACCTGAATCATCTGTTTCGGATAGAGAGATCCGAAAAACATGGGATATTGATTGTGACACGGCCAAGTGCCTCGTGCTTGCTTCTATGGACAGTATTCATCAGAAGCAACATGAGAAGATAGATGTTCAATCCATCTTTCTTCATACAAAAGAGTTGTATGCGGAGCAATCTCGGACTTTATGATACGAAGCATCTCGAAAGTTGTTTCAGATGCGGATGGCCCCTGGTACATCAGTAGAAGAACATGTTTTGCAGATGATTGGTCTTATAGAAGAACTTGAGGAACTGGGATGGACCATGGATAATGAGCAATATACATATATTGTTCTTCAGTCTCCCCCCCCCGCGCCTTTGCTCCGTTCACAGTGAATTTCAATATGAACGATTTGGAGAAATCATTGCCTGGACTTCTCAATATGTTGAGAAGTGCATAGAGCACGTTTAAGACAGTGAAAACTCCCGCTCTGTTATATGGGCCATCTTTCTCTTCCGTCCCAAAAGCCAAGGCCAAGGGAAAGAAGAAGAAGAAACCCTTCAAACCGAAAGGTGGAGTTCAAAAAGCAAAGGGGAAAGACAAATCCGGGGCCGCGGGAAGTGGAAAAGGAGAATGTTTTACTACCACAAGTCGTGACATTGGAAATGCAACTGTGCTATGTATCTTGCTGATCTCAAGAAGAAGAAGCATGTTGATGCTTCTGCTTCAGGTGTGTTTGTAACCGAAAACTGTTTTTCAATAAACTTTGCATTTTGGGTATTAGATACCGGTTCTGGTTCTCACATCTGCAATTGTATGCAGGGATTGAGAAACAGTAGAGTTTTGAAGACTGGTGACCATACTCTGCGGGTTGGAAATGGTTCCAATATACATGCAATATCCGTAGGAGAGTATCATCTGGGGTTGCCTTTGGGTTGTATTATAGTTTTGAACGCTTGTTATTATGTACCAAGTATACTATGTAATATAATATCCGTTTCTTTGTTGGACAATGAAGGATATCATTTTGTGTTGCAGAATAATGTTATGAACATTAACTTGAACCAACAGTTGATTGGGTATGGTACACTAAATAACGGTATTTACGTCCTGAACCAACACATAGTTTTCAATATACAACATACTAATAAAAGAAAGTTTTCAGATATAAATGAAGCTTTTCTTTGGCATTGTAGACTTGGTCACATTAATGAAACAAGATTAAACAAGCTATATAAAGATGGATATTTAAATTCTTTTGAATATAAATCTTATACGTTTTGTCAGTCCTGTATCAAAGGTAAAATGACCAAAACTCCGTTTACTGGACACGGAGAAAGAGCTGTGGAACTCTTAAACCTCATACATAGTGATGTATGCGGACCAATGTCTACACATGCTAGAGGCGGTTTTTCATACTTCATTAGTTTTACTGATGATTTCTCAAGATTCGGACACGTGTTTTTGTTAAAGCACAAATCCGAAGCTTTTGAGAAATTCAAGGAGAACAAACTTGAAGTAGAAAAACAAACAGGCTTGAGTATCAACAAACTTCGATCAGATCGAGGTGGAGAGTATTTGAGTACAGAGTTTTCAGACTTCTTAAAAGAGAATGGAATTCTCTCTCAGCGCACTCCCCCTTACACACCATAGCACAACGGTGTGTCATAACGGAGGAATCGTACCCTATTAGATATGGTACGGTCCATGATGTGCGGTGTTGAGTTACCGCTTTCCTTTTGGAGACATGCATTGGAGACAACAATGTATCTGTTAAATAGGGTTCCAACCAAGACCGTGTCTACCACACCATATGAGATATGGAGTGGAAAGAGACCATCTCTTAAAAGAGTTAGGATATGGGGTTGTCCGGCTTTTGTCAAAAAGCAGAATCCAGACAAACTCGAGACACGATCGGTCATGTGTAAATTTGTGGGATATCCAAAACATTCATATGGATATCTATTCTACAACAAGGAGGAACAAAAAGTGTTTGTTTCTCAACATGCCACATTTTTAGAAAATGAGATTTTTACAAAAGGTGATGATGGCATTGCGGTAGAACTAGAAGAGGTTCTAGAGACACAAATTACTCATGACGAATTAGTTGAAACTAATGTTGCAGTAGAACTTTAAGAAGCTCAGCCACTCCCGAGATCTAGTAGAATTTCTCACCCATCGGAGAGATACTATGGGTTTGTCATTGAGGTGATAGAGAAGATTGCATCATAGATGATGATGGCCCTACTAGTTTTCAGCAAGCTATCACGAGTGGTGACTCAGTGAAGTGGCTGGAAGCCATGAGTTCCGAAATGGAGTCCATGTACACCAACAAAGTATGGACTTTGGAAGTTGCACCTCCTGGGATAAAATCCGTAGGGTGCAAATGGATCTTTAAGAGAAAGATTGGTGTAGATGGACAGGTAGAGACCTATAAAGCAAGGTTTTTAGCGAAAGGTTTTCGTCAAAGACCAGAATTGGACTATGATGAAACTTTCTCTCCAGTAGCAATGCTTAAATCCATTCGGATCCTACTTGCTATTGCTGCTGACTACGACTATGAAATCTGGCAAATGGACGTTAAAACTGCATTTCTAAATGGTGACTTAGGAGAATGCGTTTATATGGATCAGCCAGAGGGCTTCATTGATAGTGGGAGCAGCAGGAAAGCATGTAGCTTGCTTAAATCCATTTATGGATTAAAGCAGGCCTCACGGAGCTGGAACATCTGCTTTGATGATACAATCAAAGAGTTTGATTTTATCAAAAATATAGATGAACCATGCATTTATAAGAAGATTGTAGGGAGTACTGTCACATTCCTCGTATTGTACGTGGGTGACATTCTCTTGATAGGAAATGATATTCCTATGCTACAATTGGTCAAACTATTCTTATCACAAAGGTTCTCCATGAAGGACCTGGGTGATACCTCGTGCATTTTGGGCATAAGGATCTATAGAGATAGATCCAAGAGGTTATTGGGATTGACCCAATCAAAGTACATTGACACCATCCTAAAAAGGTTTAGTATGGAAGATTCTAAGCGTGGTGCCTTGCCTGCTTGTCCTAGAATCACTCTCTCCAAAGACTTCTGTCCGAAGACTGATGAAGAGAGAGCTCGCATGAGCATTATACCCTATGCTTCAGCCGTGGGATCTATAATTTATGCGATGTTATGTACGCGCCCTGATGTAGCATATGCACTGGCTGTAGTAAGCAGGTATCAATCCAACCCAGGGGAGAAACATTGGATAGCAGTGAAGAACCTTCTTAAGTACTTAAGAAGGACTAAAGAATTGTTCTTGGTGTATGGTAATAGGGATCTCCAAATGGAGGCCTTTACCGATTCCATCTTCCAAAGTAATAAGGATGACAGCAAATCTATCTCAGGGTTTGTATTTACCCTCAATGGAGGGGCGGTTAGTTGGAAGAGTTCCAAACAGGATACCGTTGCAGACTCCACGATGGAAGCTGAGTATGTTGCTGCAAATGATGCTGCCAAGGAAGCCGTCTGGATGAGGAAGTTCATCGCGGAACTAGGAGTAGTTCTCTCCATTGTTGATCTAATACCATTGTATTGTGATAATAATGGGGCTATGGCGTTAGCCAAAGAACCAAGGTCCCATCAGAAGTCCAGACATATCCTGAGGCGATATCATTTGATCCGAGAGATAGTAGATCGCCAGGAAATCGAGATTCGGAGAGTAGATACAAAGAATAACACCGTGGATCCACTCACCAAGGCCCTTCCACAGCCCCAACATGAGCGAATTTTTGAGATGTTGGGTATGAGATACGCCAATAATTGGCCTTAGTGCAAGTGGGAGATTGTTGGATATATGTATGCCCTAGAGGCCATTATATGTATAGTGGATGCTTGGACATGTATATATGTATATAGATGACTTTCTTGCTCGACATGATAGTATGCTATCTGGTTTACTTTATCTTGATATGTTCATTTGATCATGCATCTTACTCATTTGGTACATGTTGATAAAGCCCATAAGATATTTTCTTGACTAGTGGGACTATGATGCAGATCATACTAGTGGGACACCTGTAGTTTATAAGCATATCCTTTAACTGTTCCTAGTCGTGGGTATATCGAGACGGGGCATCGATATTCCAGAGTAGACTAGCGTATACCATTCTTGTCCTATATGATGGGCGATGGATGACCCTATATCCATCTGGTGTGGTGACACCAAAGATTGTATGCGGGTGCTCAGTGGAGAATGGGTATACTGAATAGACTCGCCGAGAACTCCTATGTGGTATTATATCTATCGTCGGATAGCAGTTCTCAGGTGACACTGGTACATGTTAGTCTGTAGACCCAAGATCGTCATAAAGTCTTGTGTGTCCTCCCACTGTACATTGATCTCCACCCTACCACGGCTCTACTGAGTCGTGCAAACATGTGGACTTTGGGTACAGTCCCGAGGCACATGGAGGCAATGAGCGATAGGAGGGATTTCGTCTCTCCCGGTATTGGTGGTTGATGTTGTGTTATGCTCGATTGTCTATAACAGGAAGTCCCTGGCCAGGGCTGCTGAGATTTACTGATAAGTGTTATCAGTAGTTTCTCGATCTTATGAGCCATACACTGGCATAAATTTATTGAGTTATTGGGGTCGACGATTCCATCCCTAGACTTGATATGCAGCATATCTGACGAAGAGAACAGACTGTACGGTAAGTGTTTCCAGTTGGCTCGACGGGAGTTTTGACAGTTTCGCTGGTTTTCTTCTGATCGCTCAATACCCGGGTGGCCGTTACGTTTAGCTGACCGCTTATGGATTGTAGGTGTTTGATATGATCATCACCTACTGCCGGCGTATTAACGAGTCTTAGATTCCCACAATGAAGTTTTCTAGCTCAGGCGAAAAGATGTGGTGTGCATATGAGATATGCGCGGGGACCCGATTAAATGCGTATATGTGATACCGTATATTTAATCGGGCGTTTTTCTTTTGGTCGGGTCGTATGTGATATGATCGGTTTTTTAAATCAAGTGTTGATTTAATATTTTACTTTTAGATTAATTCTTTATTAAACCCTTTTCTTTGTTGATGTATGCATGCATGTATGCACATGATGATGTGCATGGACACATACATACATACATTGTATCATGATTGTTGATACAAAAATGGTGGCAATGCAAGACTCACATGGTTGTAAATATGTATATATTTATTTATTTTGAGTTAAAGAAAAGATAATTCACTCATGGTTAATGTTTATCTTCTTTGACTACACTTGACTTAACTATTAACCATGAGTTAATTTCTATGGTTCCTATTACTCAATAATAAATATCTAGATATTTACTAACCATGGTTGAAGTGAGAAGGATTTAATATAGATTATTCATTCTCATCTTCAATATATCATAATATCATTATCTCTTGAGAAAAGCTTAGCCACCATTATCTTCTTCTTCCTCCAAGCACTCTTGATTTTTCTAAAGAGTGAGATTGATAAAAAGAAAAGGTTTTGATTATAGAATACAAATCACCTCATCATTCTACATCTCTCTAACCCATTTGTGTAGGGTGTTTTCTATACTTCTTTCAAAGATCAAGTAAAGTAAGGAGCTTTGGGCAAAGGGACTTCGGGTGGATCATCATGGACGAGGAAGGCCTCTAGCGATCCGTTCCATACTCTCAAAGGTCTAAGGAGTCACCTAGGGAGGTCTACAAAGGTTGTAATCTCTTCACTTAGTGATAGTTTCTCATTTGTATGTAATACTTGTTCATTGTTTCTCTAAAATTCTAGTTAAGATTCTAGTTTAGTTAACTTAGCACCTTAAAAATTTAATTGTGGCATGTGTGATGCTTCCAAACTCTTGATTAGGTGCTAGGTAAACCCAACAGGAATCTGTCAGACCCCAATAATTCGATAAGTCATGCGACAGAGGACTCATAACCAACCGGAGATACAACTGATAACACTTATCATTTTATCTCCACTGCAATGTCCATCGACTTGTGCTTGTAGTCATGTCCTGCACAGCGCAACATCAACTCTCTATACCGGGAGAGATGAATCCTCTCGACCGCTCATTACCTCTACGTGCTTAGGGACTATATCCAACAAAAACCTGTTTGCATGACTCCTTTGAGCCATGGTAGGGTAGAAGTCTAAGTATAATGGGAACACACATGAGACACTATGGCGATCGATGGTCGTATGGACTACCCTGTACATATGTCACAATTCAACTGCTACCTAACATTGGTATATTACCAATTAAGAGTTCTCGGTGAGTATGTCCAGTGTAACTCATCTAATGATCACCGGTATACAATCCTTGATGTCAAATACCAATAACTGTAGGATCAGCTATCGCCCTCCAACCGGGTCTGGAAATGTACACACTAGTCTAAACTAGGGTACCGGATGCCCAATCTTGATACTCCTACAACTAGGAACATTTAAGAATGTTCTTATCGACAACTCAAGTCCTACTAGTATGATCTCCATCATCGTCCTGGTAGTCAAACAAAATCCTAGGGCTTTATCTCATGTCTAAACGATACGTGATAGTAAATAAAATGAATCACATGAAAGATAAAGACAAACCAGATAGTATACTATCATCTCGAGTAACACTGTTATCTCATATTGGTCCTCCTTCAATTACAATAATTGCCTTGATGGTACCTATATCCAACATATATATATCAACATCAAAGTCATGCAGCAAATAATATGAAATAGTGGATAAAATAGGAGCTCCAAGTTTAATTTGAGCCGCAAATAAAATGCGACGTTCTCCGGTCGTGTGGATAGCCAGTACAATATCGATCCTAGACCCTTACGAGTGCGGCAAGCCACCTGCGAATTCTAGAAACAGGGTAACCCGCCCTCAACACCATGACTTGGTCACCCGTCACTTTCTAGAATCTGGTAACTCGAGCACTTCTCCTTGGTTCATCCTAGTACAAAAATGAAATATATACAACGGTGACATTGATCACATCCTGGTCGAGCCTCAATAAAACAATATACATAAAGCGGAAACGGTGGCCACAAGTTGGAGCTCATCCCGAACAAATGAATACAACATTATAAATCAAATCTATATACACACTCGCACGAGGGGATATCCAGCACGACAATAAGACTAAACCATCACAGAGATATATATACAACAATAAGCAACACATGCAGGTGTGCAACCCCGTCTAATCGAACATATAACAATTGGACGACGTTAACAACACATATACTGAAAGTGTGTATTAGCACCTCTATTAGGTTTCCACATGCATCAAGTATGAAATTTTTAAAAATTTAGAGGTCTAAGATACACTAATCTAGGGTAGAACTAGAGAATTAGGGTTTGTAAGCATGTAAACAAGTTTTACACTAAGTGAATAGAGAATACAACCTTTGTATACCGGTCCTTCACTTCTAAAGCTCCAAGTAGTCGTCCCTTAGGTCCAAGAAAGTTGTAGTCCCTAGAACTCTTCTTAGACTCCACTTGATGAAAGGAACGAGCTTGCTTCTTCGTCTTCGAAACCGAAGATGATCTACCTTGAAGTTACTCTAACTCAAACTACCTCTTCACTAATCAAGAAATTAGTGAAGCAAACAACCTAATCTTATGGGCTAGATGAGAGTAGGATGATGAAGTGAGAATTTTGCTCACTTTAGAAATCACTTTCTCTTTTTCTTTTCTCACCTCATAAAAACCTAGAGAGCTCTTGAAAGAAGAAGAAGATGAACTAGGGTGAGGAAAATATCTCAAGTGATAATGTAGAGATTTAACCATGGGCTAAAGATAATGGTTGAGTGAGAAAATATCTAGACTAAAAAAAAATTAGTTGAATGAGTCATGGCTTCTACATGCTTCCACAAGCATCTAAGACATACTCATTTTCTACCTAATTTTGAATTAACTCCTAATAAATAATCACCCAAATATCTTTAGTCTTGGTGTGAGTCTCATACACCCATGTCCAATGTATCATCCACCATGACACAATATATTAATACATAAATATATATCACATATATATTTAATGTATCATAAAGAGAAGAAAATCTTTAATGACCACAATATTAGTTAATATATATTAATATATCAAATATTAAAATATATATTAAATTATTAAATCAACACTTGATTCAATAATCCGGTTATATCATATATAACCGACTAATATCATTTATATGTATATCACATTATTGAATCAACACTTGATTCAATAATCCGGTTATATAATATATAACCGACTAATATCATTTATATGTATATCACATTATCGAATCAATACTTGATTCGATAATCCGGTTATATCACATATAACCGGCCAGTATCAAACATATATATATATATATAACATATTATTGAATCAACACTTGATTCAACAATCCGGTTATATCACATATAACCTAACCGATATCACATATCGCAAGATTAGAAAACGGTATCACATACTCATATTTAATCAAGCTCACACACATATCACCATATGTGCCCTACTTCATTTTGCTTGAGCTAGGAAACCTCTGTGTGGGACTCTAAAGACTCATCAATACGCCAGCAGTAGGTAATGATCACATTAGTCACCCACAAGCTGTCAGCGGTACTAGCTGGACGTAACGGCTACCCAGGTATTGAGCGAATAGAAGATCAACAAGCAAGCTTGTCCAAACTCCCGCAAAGCCTATAAGCAACACTTACCGTACAGTCCGGTCTCTTCGTTTGATATATCGCATATCAAGTCTAGGGGTGGAATCGTTAGACCCCCGTAACTTGATAAGTCATGTCGATGTGTGGCTTATAACTGTTCGAGAAACTTCTGATAACACTTACAAGTAAATCTCATCAGCCCTGGCCAGGGACTTGCTGTTATAACCAATCGAGCATAGCGCAACATCAACTCTCAATACCGGGAGAGATCAAACTTCTCCTATCGCTCATTGCCTTCATGTGACTCGGGATTGTACCCAAAATCCACCTGTTTCCACGACTCCTTTGAGCCGTGGTAGGGAGGAAATCAAAGCACATTGGGAACCACACAATACTCTATGACGATCTCGGGTCTACAGACTAACCTGTACAAGTGTCACCAGAGAACTGCTATCTGACGATAGGTATAGTACCAACTAGGAGTTCTCGGGGAGTCATGTTCGGTGTACTCATTCTCTAATGAGCAACTGTGTACAATCTTTGATGTCAAACACCAATGGATGTGGGATCAACCATCGCCCCATGCAGGGTCAAGAAACGTACATACTAGTCTACTCTGGAATATCGATGCCCTGTCTCGATACTCTCTCGACTAGGAACAGTTAAAGGATGTGCCTGCGGACTACACAAGCCCCACTAGTATGATCTGCATCATAGTCCTAGTAGTCAAGCCAACATCCTAAGGGCTTTATCAGCATGTATCAAAGAGACAGTATAATAATTCTAGTGTACATATTAAGATAAAGAGCAACCAGATAGCATACTATCATGTCGAGCAAGAAAGTCCTCTATATTTATGTCCAAGCATCCACTATATCATACAATAATGGCCTCCAGGGCATACATATTCCTAACAATCTCCGACTTACACTAAGGCCAGTTGTTGTAGTATCTCATACCCAACATCTCAAAAAGTCTTTTAAATTACGTCTGGGGGAGGGCCTTCATGAGTGGATCCGCTGTGTTATTCTTCGTGTCAACTCTCCTGACCTCGATCTCCCGGCGATTAACTATCTCCCGGATCGGGTGACACAGCCTAAGAATTTGTTTGGATCGCTGATGGGACAGGGATTCTTTCATCAAAGACACAACTCCATTGTTATCACAATACAAAGGTATTGGATGCTCTATGGATGGAATCACTCCAATTTCAGCAATGAACTTCTTCATCCAGACAACCTCTTTGGTAGCATCGTTAGCAGCGATGTATTTAGCCTCCATCGTCGAGTCTGCTACGGTATCTTGCTTGGAACTCTTCCAACATACCGCCCTTCCATTGAGGATAAAAACAAAACCCGAGACCGACTTACTGTCTTCCTTATCACTCTAGAAGCTCGAATCGGTAAAGGACTCATGTTCATCACAGAAAACTGCATTTTAATACCACTCATTCATTATCAATTTTGTATATATAGTACTATTAACCAGTGTCTTCTCAGTAAATACAGATTATAGGTATTCGTGACAAAACACTGAAAAATATACTCAAAATCACGGATATGACATTTGTGAGCCGACACTGCAATCAGAACAAAAAACCGATCAATATTCAAAGAGTTCTTTTGCAACAAATAATGTGTACACAATTTTGGTCCAACACATTACAAGTGTGACACTAGCTCTTTGATACTTGGAACATGGCGGGGATGCCTTGGCACATGTGGGATGATGAATTGTGCAAGTGAGCACAAGTGGGTTGGTGTGTGATAAATGCAAAAAGTTGTGATGTGATTTAAAGCATCAAGTTTCCCTCCAAGTCTACTGAGTACAAACCAGGGTTATTTAGAGAAATCAAACAATACCATTGGGTAAGTAGAGAGCACACATGATCACCTCACTAATATGAGCCCTAATTCCCTAAAGTCGACCGGCGAGACACCCTAAATGACCGGCACCGCCGGCCCCCCTGGCTTCATTTGTCCCCATTTTTTCTTCTGGTCAATTCTAGGCATCACATCAACCTATTTATATTGTTTGTTTATTCTGGTGTTGAGTCTATAAATACCAGAACAAATTTAGAGAGAAGGGATCCCAATGTAGTATATCCTGTTCCCGCCAAAAATTTCTGCGCAAAGAGTCCAAGGTATTAAATGGCAGCGATACGCTTAAGGAAATGCGAACCAGTATCTTCCGGCCTGTATTTTGATAAACTCACAAAGGAGGAACTGTTAAATTCTGATGGTATTAAAAGAATATCGAAAAAACCTTCTATTTGATATATTATGGGTCTCATAATTCATCCGGGATCAAAAGTTATGAGCAAATGTCTATGCACATGTGATCTAAGGAAGAAGATGCGAACCGGTATTTTCCGAGCTGTATTTTGACAAACTCCAAAATGAGAAATAGCTAAATTCTTATAGTATTGAAAGCATCTCGAAAAAACCTTCGATTTGATATATTATGGGCCTCATAATTCATCCAAGATGAAAAGTTATGAGCAAATGTGCTATGCACGTGTAATCTAAAGTAATGCTCTACCACATGGGGAATGCATTTTTAGTCCCATATCGGGAAAAGGAGAGATGACTTCTCTACCACTCTCATATAAATAAGAGGGGATACCTCTTAGAAAGGGTAGAGTTAAATTCTCAAAGGATTCAATACTCAAAGGAGCTTAGTTCTCCATAGGAACTTAGTTTTCCATATATAGAAGCCCTGCTTCTCCTCATAATGCGCATGTGCGCTACGTGCAACGCACATGTGCCCGACACGCGCGCACCACGTGCAACGCACGTGCGCACCATATGAGAACATTTAATAATATTAAAAGGAGCTTAGTTCTCCATATATAGAAGCCCTGCTTCTCCTCATAATGCGCATGTGCGCTACGTGCAACACACGTGTGCCCGCCATGCGCACACCACGTGCAACGCACGTGCGCACCACATGAGAACATTTAATAATATTAAAAGGAGCTCAGTTCTCCATATATAGAAGCCTTGCTTCTCCTCATAATACGCATGTGCGCTACGTGCAACGTACGTGTGCCTGCCACGCCTGCACCACGTGCAACGCACGTGCGCACCACATGAGAATATTCAATAAAAGGAGACTCGTTCTCCATAGGAGCTTGCTCCCTCCATAATGCGCATATGCACAAGCTCCATGTGCGCTACGTGCAAATATGAGCGCCCAACACGTGCGACGCACGTGCGCCCAACACGTGCGACGCACGTGCGCGAACGCAAAGAAACCTTTTTCAGCAACGAGAAGCTTAAGCTCCAGCCTATTCTTCCCCCCTAATGAGTGAGACATGGTTCAAAGGGTACATCCCTCCACACCTTCGATATATGGCACTGTAATCTCTTAGTGTCGTCGGAGAGGTGGTGGGTCCCAACGACCAATGATTCTTCTTTCTAAAATAAATAAAAGAAAACACACAGAGGGATATTGAGAACTCCTCTAAAAATTTTGAGAAGAGCTCGAAGAGAAGAAAGGTAAACCTTTAGAAAATAAAAAAGAAGAATTTTCTTCTAAAAAGATCAATAATCTAAGAACAAGATCAAGATCTTCAATTAAAAAGGAAAAAGATCGAATCACAAAAAGATAAAAAGAAGTATTACTTCACAGATCATTTGATCTATAAAGGCATTGCCTTTTGATGAAACACTGGTTCTTGAAATTTGAGGTAAAACCTCTCTGGAAAACAAGAAAAACTTCTTTTCTTTGATCCAAATATTAAACAGTGCCTTGCACTTTCAAGGTTTGCACTGTTGCGCTCCTTGGATTGGCGCAAGCCACCAGGGAGCGCCACGTGTCGGCCCCATAACAAACTGCGCTATGCGCTTCTAAAACAGAGCACTGCTCTCTTAAATTGGCGCAAGTCATCAGAGCGCGCCACGTGTCAGCAGCGCGCTGGCGCAGCGCACCGTGCTAACAGACTTGCGCTCACCAGAGCGTGACAGGTATCACCCCCACATGAGTTTGCGCCTTGCGCTCCTTAATTGGCGCAAAGCGCCTAACAAGCCACGTGGGGCATTGTCAGAATATTAAATGCATTGCATTATTAAAAGGGCAGAGCCCAATAAAAAGGTCTATCAGACTAAGATAAAAAAATGCTTTGCATTATTAAAGAAGGGACAGAGCCCAATTAAAAGGCCTAACAGGCCTAATAAAAATGCAATGCATTATTAAAAAGGGGCAGAGTCCAAATAAAGGTCTAACAGACCAATTTAGATGATGTGCATCATTTCAAAAAAGGGGCAGAGCCCAATTAAAGGCCTAACAGGCCAAATGCAAATAAAATGTTGAACATTTTCAACTGGACTTAGCCCAATACTGGCCATAAGTCCTCAAATTAAATTGAACTGAGCACAACTGCTCTCTCAAATCAATTTACACCCAGTTCAAGAGTATATCTCTGAACTCCTCTGATATTTGTCGTTGTAATCCTTCAACGTCGTCAGAGAGGTGACAGGTCCCGACAACCACACATTGATATGGACTAATGCGTCCTTAAACTCACGGACTAATTCGTCCTTAAACTCACGGACTAATGCGTTCTTAAACTCACGGACTAATGCGTCCTTAAACCAGTATTCGTCCCTAAACTGCCAATGGACCACTATGTCCCTAAACTGGAACAATCGAGCCCCCAAATGCTCTTTTGTCGGATCTAAATGATCCTGTTAAGTTGATCTTAGTCTCAAATTAGGCTAACGTATCCTTAACAAACGTTTAAGTTGATCTTAGCCTCAAATATGGCTAACGCATCCTTAAACCAAAACTTTCAAAACAGACTTTAGTCCCAAATTGGATTATAGATCTCTCAACCAACTTTGGTTCAAGGGTACATCTCTGAACTCCTCTGACATCTGTCGTTGTAATCCTTCAACGTCGTCAGGAGGTGACGGGTCCCGACGGCCATACATTAAATGGACCACTATGTCCCTAAACTGGAACAATCGAGCCACCAAATGCTCTTTTGTCGGATCTAAATGATCCCGTTAAGTTGATCTTAGTCCCAAATTAGAGTAACGTATCTTTAACAAATGTTTAAGTTGATCTTAGCCTCAAATATGCCTAACGCATCCTTAAACCAAAACCCCAAACCCAAATCTAAGAAAATACGGATTTGGACTAATCCACGTCCTACGGGCGACGACATAAATTAGTCTCCGTATACAATCCACGGGCAACCACAAACAAAACAAACACCCACGACACGAAGTGAAATTCTGGAGAAGGAGAAAGTTGTTACCGCGATGCGGTAGCGTAATTAACTGCAGGGGCTTGCGCCTGCAGGGAAGAGCATCCCCACAATCAAAAACCCCTCAAGCGAGGGAGAATCTGACAAAGTCTGCTACATCGGCCGCATCCGTCCAAACCTCCGATACACGGTGCCATAAATCAACTTGGCATCTTCGGAGAGGTGGACGGATAAAACCAAATAGCATCTTCCCCGAATCACAGGCAAGACGTCCATGTCTTAGCCGCCGTTCGGAGGGGAACAGATTCTGGCACGCCCGGTGGGACCTTTTTCTCTTTCCACTCCATACTTCGTGTGTTGTGTTTTTCCCGCGATCAAATAATCGCGGTGTGTATGTTTTTGGTTGCCCTTAGGGGAGTGGATATTGAAGCCGACATTTCGTCTCTATGAAGAATGGCATTTGCTCCCACCCTAGCAACCCAGGCTCTGTCATATCCGGCGGAGTCAAGTATGGGTCACTTGCAGCCTCAAATCTCTGCAATCCGACTCTTCAAGAAATCAACGGGCTCCTTTTTGGGTCGATGCTCCCACCTCCCACCATCGGTGCCCTAACGCCGATGGAGGAAGCCTAGAGGATGTCTGTCGTCCACAGGCAGGCTCCCCAAGCAGCAGCCTTGCCAACGGAATCGGTCCTCAAACAACTGGCACATGCCAAAGACCAAGGTCGACGCAGGGGGCAGAATATTCAAGCTCTTCAAGAAATCAATGGCTTCAAACTGCACTAACCGTAACAGAAACTCTCGCTCTGTCCTATCTGGAGGAGTAACCTACGGGCCCCAAGCGGCCTCTCTTTTCACTATGCCAGTGGAGCAGGTAACTCAAGCCACCACTGGGCTATTCTTCGGGACTATGCTCCCATCAACGAGCTTCAGCGCTCCTGTACCATTGCAAGAAGCTCCCAAGAAGTCGTTTTTCAGCGCTCATGTGCTTATTTACGCCTTACTTTGCATTATACTATATATAAGCACACACAAAAATTGTGATAATAAAAGAGTAGAAAGTGAAAAATTATATTTAAAAGATAGGAATAGTTTAAGAAAAACAAGAAAGTTAGATGTTTTCTTAAATGAAACTAGTAATAAGTAGTTATGAGCTGTTATCCCAAGGGTTAGTAAGATGAAGGAAATTACTAATCTGAGGATAAAAATAAGCCTAAAAAATAGTTCCTATTCTGGAAGCCAAACATTTGAACGTTGATACCCTACTATACGCACTAACACACATCTTGAAACTTGGGATAGTAGAGGATACCTTGAAATGCTCTTATCTAAAAGCCAAAGTATGAAGAAAATAAAAGTGGAGAATAAAAGATAAAATGGTGAAAAGAAAAATGAACACTGGTTTTGTTATCACCGAGGCAGCAATAAAAAAATATAGCGATGGTGCTTTATCACCTAGTGCCTTAGACCAACTGGTTTGGGAGCCACTACTAAGCCTTAGGTGTTGCAAGACGAGGAAAAACACCTAATTAGCAAGCACATGAGTAATCGGTCGGTTAGTACCTCAAGAAGTATTAACAGTCGCATGAAGAATGTGTGAGCAAATTCCATCTAAATATCTATTAAAAAGTACTAAGGTAGATGGACAAGAGTATAATAGCTTGAATTGAATTCTCTGAGTGTAGGGATGTCCAGTTCACACACGTAGGGGTATATGATCAATATTTGGAAGAAAGGTAGGAATGGAAACTAAAGGCGATGTTTTATTGAGGGATAATGTGATTTCTAACATTTTTTCATGACCATTAAGATAGGGCTCATAGCAACTGAAAAGCTGGTATAGTTGAAAACTCTTATTTTCATGTTCTTTCTTTTATAGTTCTTATCTTTATATAACTTTCACCATCTCTCTTTTATTATAGGATTTTGTGGGTGTAATCCGCTGAAAACCCTCAGGAGACAACACTCCTCCTACTAGGGAATGCCACTGGCGCCGAGTAAGGAAGGCTGGAGGCAACTCTCCTTCTGGACTGACTCCGCCGACTACAACCGCCCTCGAAGGTTCCTAATGTGCGTTATGGGCACAAGGAAATGACCAAGGGAAAGAAAGAGCTCTCTATTACTTAAGTCGAGTTCTCCTGGGGGCAGAAAGCAACTATTCCCCCATTGAAAAACACTGTCTGCCGTTGATCTTCGTGATAACAAAACTCAGGCACTATGCATTGGCACATGAAGTCCGTCTCATATCGAAGATGGACCCTCTCAAATATTTGACGTCAAAGGCTATATTGACGGGGCGACTCGCTAAGTGGGCTCTGCTCTTGATGGAGTTCTCAATAACCTATCAACCTCTTAAGGCAGTGAAAGGCCAGGCCATCGCCGATTTCCTCGCTGAACATCCGATACCGGCCGATTCTCCCTTAAATTGCGAACTGCCAGACGAACACGCGTTTGATGCGATTGACGGTGGTGGTAACCGGTGGGAACTTTATTTTGATGGAGCGTCTTCCGTAAAGAAGCGCAAACAAAGCACCCCTATAATCAAATCAGGGGTAGGCCTCATCTTCGTGACTCCATAAGGAGGGATAATGCGCTTTGCCTTCTCCTTAACAGAGCCAAGGAAAAACGATGAAGCCGAATACGAAGCTTTGATAGCAGGTCTTGAGATCGCCATCGACATGGGAATCGAAAGCCTCCTCATATACGGAGACTCCCAACTGGTCGTCAGTCAAGTAAATGGCGACTACCAAACTTGTAAACCGGAGTTGGTGAAGTACGTCGAGAGAGTATAGCAACTATTGACCCAAATTCCTTCCTACACTTTGGAAAATATACCGCGTGCAGAAAACAACAAAGCGGATGCGTTAGCCAAGCTCGCTAAAGAACTGGCCGACGAGAACCTCGATGACATAAGAATCATGGTACAAAGCCGTCGGGTTCTTGCACCGGCAGAGATATCTCTGGAATCATCCGAAGAAAAGGGAGCGACTGAGCAAATGGCTATGTAAATAAAAGACCAAGAAAAGGCTGAGGATTGGAGAGAAGTCTTCATAGACTACTTCAAATCCCGTCGAACGCCTGAAGATGCATCCTCAAAACATCAGCTCATGAAATGAGCCCTATCTTTCGCCTTCGTCAATGATACTCTGTACAAGAGGTCATTTGATTCCCTGTGGTTGAGATGCCTGGGACCCGAAGAGGCAAAGAGAGTCGTCTAAGAAGTTCATGATGGACTTTGCGGTTCTTACCAAGCAGGCCCGAAGATGAAGTTACAGATTAAAAGGATGGGTTATTATTGGCCCACAATGATTTAGGACTGCCTCGAGTATGCGAAGCAATGCCACTCATGCCAAATCCATGGGGACTTCATCCATCAGCATCCAAATCCACTATATCCAACGGTGGCTAGCTGGCCGTTCAAGATGTGGGGGACTGACATAATTGGCCCCATCGAACCAGCGTCGTCCAGGGGACATCGATTCATTTTGGCGACGACTGACTACTTCTCCAAATGGACAGAAGCAGTACCGCTGAGGGAAGTGAAGACGGAGAATATCCTCCATTTCTTCAAGACGCACGTCATTTATCGGTTTGGAACTCCGAGACGGATCATCTCCGATAACGGGCAAGCCTATAGAAGCAACAAGATCAGCCGCTTCGCACAACAGCACAATATAGACTGGAGATACTCCTCAGTTTATAATCCCCAAGCCAACGGTCTAGCTGAGGCTTTCAACAAAACCTTGACGAAGATCGTGAAGAAGACAGTGTCACGACCCGAGTATTTCGACTCGTGACCGGCACTTAACCACGCTACGTCTACAGGCGTAACGCGACTAAGTAAGCCAAACCCAGAAATCAAAACCATTTAAAATAGTGAGTGTTAAAAACATTTAGTTAAAGCATTTAGAAAACCTTAAATAATTCCATAAGTTCCTTTAAAGTTACTTAATCATTTAAATAATTTTGGCAGCATTTCCTTTGTAAAAGTAGCCCCGAAACCGGGTACAAAACAGGATATGAGTGAAAAATGAATATAATGAAATGGAACATCCCCAAACGGGAGCAATCACGCCCAACGGCGGAAACCAACATCACAAGAGTAATATACGACGCCGTAGCGAAGAATGAGCAATAAGTAAACATCACAGAAAATAACTGCATATAAAAACAGTCGGCTCCCACGAGCTCGACACCAGAATACAAAATATACATCATCGTCCTCACACAATATCTAAGTCAGTACAAAAATGGTAGATGGAGAGTACTAGATACAAAAGGGATACAGTAAAAGTAATCAGATACCACAACCCACCTAAATACAAAACAGCTCTCACCGCAACTGTAGTGGTATCTGTAGCCAAAAGATGCAAAAGACAGCTTGCCTCGACTATGCTGAGGGCAACCTGCAAATACTGTGGCACAACGGGGGTGAGTTGCCAACTCGTGAATAGAGATAACATATAAAGGTAATCGCGAGCATGCACGTACTGCGCTACTCTAACAAATGCCATCAGATGATATCAATGCGTGATAAACAGTATGTGCAATAATCATGCAGATGCTCTGTCAGGTAAAATAACTACAGGATGAGATATATGGTAATCAATGCTGAGTATGGGATAAACAACATCTATACGGAATATCAACGTGGAAAACAATCGGTGCCCACAACTGCACCCAAATCCCAAATAACTCAGGCGCCGGCACACCCATCGGTCCTCAAATCCTGTAAACCTCTGAGAATCACGAGTGCCCAACATCGGCACCCAAAACATCATAAAATACTCGTGTCCAGCATCGACACGCAAATCCTCATATATCAGGCTCCGTCAGTCCAGATCAGCCCACGGGCTCCGTCTGCGGTATCGGCCCTCGGCCCCGGCAGTACGGATCATCCCGCATCCATCTCTCAACTCTGGTCGGTATCCTCCGGATAACCGCCAGGTCCAACCAATCACCTGTAGGTACTCGCCACCCTGCCAGGCTCATCGTCTACTCCACGAAAAACATTTCTCGCCCCGGGGAACCATACCGGGTCCACCACGAACCCGCAAACGGATCATCCATCTCCTCGAATCGGGTTTCAAGCACACGTCTCAGCACCGAGAAAACGCGTGGTGGACGCACCAAAATATCATATCACGAGGAACCGGGTTTTCAAATAGTGCATCTTTTCTTAAAAATCCCACGGTCCTCAAAACCAGAAATCACATGAAAATCCAACACCAAGAAGTAAATCCAATGCGATGTGCCATATACATCGATCCATGATATAGGTATAGGGGAAAACCGCTTTTAAAATTAGTTTTCGTTTTTAAAGATATCATGCGGCTCCCAATTTTCATGAAAGTCATATCGAATCATATAAGAAATGAACTACAGCAATATAATCATGGCAGTTCTACAGTGAGAGTGTCATGGCAATTACTAACGGTGTGTGTGTAGCATGCATGTCAGTGCTCGTGCAACATGAACCGTTAGTAATAGTGCGGTGTTCTATCAATTCTAAGCATACATACAGCAGGGAATGCAATATGCAATGACAGTACATGAGGTAAATGCAACATATAATAATAAGGTCCTATCAGCCCTGACGCATAACACCATGCGGGCGATATCCCCGTAGATGTTAAATCTACTCACCGAAGTCTCGCGCTAAGTGTAGCCGACGACTTGCTTGCCCTTCTTCGCTGCGTCCGTCTCACTCGCTGGCGAACATAGAATCACATAACATATATCACACATAAGCTCAATTTCACAAAACGCGATATTACGATACAATTAGAAACCCGTGTCGCAAACCAATCGCGCGTGTGCGCGATACGCTAAAACGTGTGATCACGCGCCTGAAACTACCCTGACGCGTCGCGATACGCAGAAACCCCAAACCCACACACATATCACGCATGCCGCGAAGGTTTAAAATACGAGAAATAGGTATTTAGTCCCAGATTTTTATACAGAACTTAACTTACAAAAATATATATATCATAACACTACACACAGCAGAAGACACCTAAAGGACCAAACCCCAACCCAAACCCTCCCCATCTGGCCGCAAATTGCGGCCAGATCTAATTTATTGGCGGCCACGGTACGGAGTTTGTGGGTCGGGTTCTACCTGGGGTATCAGCACCTAACAACCATACTACAGTACTCTCAAAATTAACCTGAACCCATCGGGTCGATAGCAGTTTCCAGAAACTCAAATTTTGCTTAAAACGACGAATTGTATCAAATAGGGATCTGGTGGTAATTTAGTGAAATTGGGGGCTAAGCTGGGTTGAAATGGCCTTAACAACACTCTAACAACCTACTGAACCCAAAACACACCTCACTTGGCCAAGGTTCTCACTAAACGCCTCATATCGCACTAAATCGCACCAAAAACCACTAACCGAAGCAAAACTACCCTAAAAAAGTAAACTAGGGAGTAAGTTTAGGAAAATATACCTCACAATCGACCCTAGGGAGCTGGAGGAAGAAGAAGAAGTGCAGGGAAGGGACTGCAGTTGCTGCCGTGATGCTGTTGCTGCTTACTGTTGCTGCTGCCGCTGCTCTCTGTTGCTGCTGTTGCTGTTTCTGGCTGCTGCTGCTGTGCTTCTTGCTTCAGCTGAGAGGTAAGTGTGTGTGTGTGTGTGTGTGAGAGTAAGGTTGAGAGAAAGCAAACAAAACAATTGAGAGGAAATCATCACCCCAATGTCAACCCCTCCTCTCTCTCTCTCCTCATTAATTGCAAGCATGGCTTAAGCCATGATGCACTCTCTCTCTCTCTCACCAAGTCAACACCCTAAGAAAATTTCAAATTAAAGCAACTATTAAATAACTAATTAAACTCAATTAAAACCCAAAAGACTTAATCCCCATGATTAACCCACCATGGTCACTAATCATGGTAATAACTCATTTTAAAAAAACCCTAGTTTACATGCACATGTGTGTGCAAGCCTAGGAAAAATTTAGAAAAATATTTATTAAATTAGGAAAAATATTTGAAACACAATTTGGTAGACTTTTTGTTAAAAACCATTTACTTAAATATAAATAGTCACTAAACACATCCTAAGGTGTTACAGACAGTGTCCCGAAATAAGAAGGACTGGCACGAGAGACTGCAAGAAGTTCTTTGGGCTTATCGAACCACGTTCAAGACGGCCACAAACACAACGCCGTATGCGTTGGTATTCGGTATAGAAGCGGTACTCCCCCTCGAGATAGAGTTACCCTCTCTACGAGTGGCAGTCCATTATGAGCTAACAGACGAAGAGAATGCTCACATTCGTCTTGAGGAGCTTGATGCCCTTGTTGAAACCCGGCTCATAGCGCAACAAAATCTGGAGGCTTATAAAGCAAAGATGACGCGCTCATATGAAAGATTGACCAGGCCGAGGACATTCCGCCAAGGCGAACTCGTGCTAGTGGTCAAAAGACCTATGATCCCCAATCGCGCCAAGCGAGGAAAATTCGAGCCGAACTATGAAGGCCCATACATCATAGACAAGATCTATCAGGGTGGAGCCTATCTACTCATGGACATGCATAGAGAAAGACCTTTCAGGCCAATAAACGGCCGTTTCCTGAAGAAATACTACGCCTAATGAGTTTCGGCCTAGGTCAATGATAGATGACGACAACTATGTCCGCTCGCTATCTTCCTAAGCTGGAAACTCTATAAGTAGTAGCCGGCCTTCTTCAATGACGGACCGAAACATCCTTGAACTAACGACGGACCACTACGTCCTAAAACTAGCTAATGACCGAAACGTCTTTAAACTACTACTGTAGCATCCTCAGGCTGACGAGATAAAAAAAAGAATAAAAAAAATATAATAAAAAATAATAATAAAAACGGTATGTCCATAAGCAAAATGGGCACGGATGAAAACCTGAAAGGGCTCCGTGAGTAAAAACAGCAAGGCTACCGGCGAGTGTTCGTGAAAACCCGAAAGGGCGCGACCTCGTTAGAAAAAAAAGGATAAAAAGAATTAAAAAAACGGTATGTCCATAAGCGAAATGGGCACGGATGAAAACCTGAAAGGGCTCCGTGAGTTAAAACAGCAGGGCTACCGGCGAGTGTGTGTGAAAACCCGAACGGGCGCAACCTCATTAAAAGACACTTACAAGATCCTTTCAACCTTATAAGGAGAAACCACCCGCGTGAGATCCTTACGACTCACGAGGAAGCAACACACTTAGGGATCCTCACGATTCCTAAGGAGAAATTACACTTGCGAGATCCTCACGACTCGTAAGGAGAACTTTCTTATGTGACCCTCACGGCTCATAAGATTTGAAAGTCTTAAGTTACAGAGACCTGAACCTGTTCTTAAGCAACCCCCACAACCTTCGATAGTGCCCTACAAGCGGCTCAATACTGACCCTTGTATACAATCCACGGACGCGAATAAACATTTCCCTAACCAAGTCCCACCTGTGACTAGGGATATGTCCATACGGTGAACAACCCTTGTAAGTCCTCTCGACTTATAAGGAGAAAACCCTTTTGTAAGATCCTTAAGACTTACAGGGGAACATACACTTAGGAATCCTCACGATCCCTAAGGAGAAAACGCACCTAAGAGATCCTCACGACTTGTAGGGAGAAATACCTTTGTGAGACCCTTACGGCTCATGAAGTCAAAAGCCTTAGTCGACGGGATCCTAACCCTGTTCGCTAAGCCACCTTTGTTCGACATCGATAGAGGCAAATGATGATTCGCTCCTGGCAATATCCCAGTTGTAGCGATGCTGATGCCTAAGCCGGTATCAAATTCCAAGCCCTTTCATGGCAAATGATGATTCGCTCCTGGCAATATTCCAGTTGTAGCGATGCTGATGCTGAGATTGGCACCAGATTCCAAGTTCTACACTCGCGATAAAAATCAGCGAGCTAAAAATGCATACGAAATAGCCGAAATGATGGGGCAACTTGCAACAAAATCAGCAAGTAAAAATGTATGCATGCAAAATAGCCAAAATGATTGGGCAACTTGCAACAAAATCAGCAAATAAAAAAAATGTATGCATGCAAAATAGCCGAAATGATGGGGCAACTCACAATAAAAAACAGCGAGTGAAAATAAAATAAATAGCCGAAATGATTGGGCACCGCGCAAAATAGTCGAAATGATTAGGCAATCGCGACTTTTGCGATATAAAAGCTGAAATGATAGAGCATCGCGGAAAGAAATAAAATGAAAATATATATAATGAAATTTATGCCCTACAGGCGATATCATAGCAATCCCTGTATACAATCCAAGGGCACAAACAAAGAAGGAAACATATCTTCCCTCCCCATGCTCCATCAGAAAATGGAGCCAAGTCTTGACGGCAACTCATATAGGGCCTGAAAGACCACCGGAGATCATCTCACCCCAGCGTTGAGTGATCACCACTTCGACGTTCGTCTCTACACAACAGACGAAATGTCACTATAACTTCCCTCCTCCAACAGGATTCGGACACACCACAGCAAGCGAAGCGAAGGCCAAATTCCTAGCTTCAGGGTCTTGATGGTAACTCATATAAAACCCGAAAGACCACCAGAGATCATCTCAACCCTAGGGAAATCAGTGTCCTTGGCAACCTCCTCGATTCAAGGAAACCAGTGTCCTTGACGAGAGCACCTCGATTCGCATCGACCCGCAGGGAAATCAGTGTCTTTGCAGGAATATCTCGACTCGTCTCAACCCCAGGGAAATCAGTGTCCTTGGCAACCTCCTCGATTCAGGGAAACCAGTGTCCTTGAAGAGAGCACCTCGATTCGCGTCGACCCGCAGGGAAATCAGTGTCTTTGCAGGAATATCTTGACTCGTCTCAACCCCAGGGAAATCAGTGTCCTTGGCAACCTTCTCGATTCAGGGAAATCAGTGTCCTTGATGAGAGCACCTTGATTCGCGTCGACCCGCAGGGAAATCAGTATCTTTGCAGGAATACCTCGACTCATCTCAACCCTAGGGAAATCAGTGTATTTGGCAACCTCCTCGATTCAGGGAAATTAGTGTCCTTGACGAGAGCACCTCGATTCGCGTCGACCCGCAGAGAAATCAGTGTCTTTGCAGGAATACCCCGACTCGTCTCAACCCCAGGGAAATCAGTGTACTTGGCAACCTCCTCGATTCAGGAAAACCAGTGTCCTTGACGAGAGCATCACGATTCGCGTCGACCCGCAGAGAAATCAGCGTCTTTGCAGGAATACCTCGACTCGTCTCAGCGCCGAGGAAATCAGCGTCCTTGGCAACCTCCTCGATTCAGGGAAATCAGCGTCCTTGACGAGAGCATCTCAATTCGCGCCGACCCGTAGAGAAATCAGTGTCTCTGCAGGAATATATGACGCCAGTAAAGCGGAGTCACGGCAAATTTCCCATTTCCATGACTCGACAGTACATCAATGACCGAGAGTCAAACCCCTGACCCCGTGAAAGGCGGATAAGGGCAACTTCACCCATCACTTGCGAGTCCTCACGACTTGTAAAGGAGTAAATTCTTTTATAAGATCCCTACGACTTATAAGAGAAAACACACTTAGGAATCCTCACGATTCCTAAGGAGAAAATACACCTACGAGATCCTTTAGATCCGTACGGAGAAAAGTTTTTATGAGACCCTCACGGCTCATAAAGTTGAAAAGTCTTAGGTGACAGATCCTACCCCTGTCTTCTAAGCCATCACTACCTTATAAAGGATTCAAGATGAATTGTTATCTACCATCTATGGGCCACACTTGCCAAAGCTACATGCCACTGAAATGGAGAATTTACTCATGAGCATATAAAATACTTCACGCCAGAGTAAAACATAAAGAAATAGAAGGGTGCGGCTCATGGAATTGAGAGTTTGGAACTATATCTTTTAAGAGTCGAGATTTGAGTCAATGATAAATGACGACGCTTGTGTCCGTTCGTTATCTTCTCAGATCAAGATTCTGAAAGTTATATACCAACCCGAAACTGGTCATACGCTATGCATTACTCTGCACTATTTCACCCATGTATATACTTACGTGGGAAAAGTAGTGGGGGGCATTTGTTCCCGCCAAAAATTTCTGCGCAAAAGAGTCCAAGATATTAAATGGCAGCGATACGGTTAAGGAAATGCGAAGCAGTATCTTCCGGCCTGTATTTTGATAAACTCCCGAAGAAGAAACTGTTAAATTCTGATGGTATTGAAAGCATCTCAAAAAAACCTTCGATTTGATATATTATGGGCCTCATAATTCATCCGGGATCAAAAGTTATGAGCAAATGTTTATGTACATGTGATCTAAGGAAGAAGATGCGAACCAGTATTTTCCGAGCTGTATTTTGACAAACTCCGGAATGAGAAATAGCTAAATTCTGATAGTATTGAAAGTATCTCAAAGAAACCTTCGATTTGATATATTATGGGCCTCATAATTCATCCGAGATCAAAAGTTATGAGCAAATGCGCTATGCACGTGTAATCTAAAGTAATACTCTACTACATGGGGAATGCATTTTTAGTCCCACATCGGGAAAATGAAAGATGACTTCTCTACCACTCTCATATAAATAAGAGGGGATACCTCTTAGAAAGGGTAGAGTTAAATTCTCAAAGGATTCAATACTCAAAGGAGCTTAGTTCTCCATATATAGAATCCCTGCTTCTCCTCATAATGCGCATGTGCGCTACATGCAACGCACGTGTGCCCGCCACGCGCGCACCACGTGCAACGCACGTGCGTACCACATGAGAACATTAAATAATATTAAAAGGAGCTTAGTTCTCCATATATAGAAGCCCCTGCTTCTCCTCATAATGCGCATGTGCGCTACGTGCAACGCACGTGTGCCCGCCACGCGCACACCACGTGCAACGCACGTGCGCACCACATGAGAACATTTAATAATATTAAAAGGAGCTCAGTTCTCCATATATAGAAGCCATGCTTCTCCTCATAATACGCATGTGCGCTACGTGCAACGCACGTGTGCCCGCCACGTGCTCACCACGTGCAACGCACGTGCGCACCACATGAAAATATTCAATAAAAGGAGACTCGTTCTCCATAGGAGCTTGCTCCACCATAATGCGCATATGCGCAAGCTCCATGTGCGCTACATGCAAATATGAGCACCCAACACGTGCGACGCACGTGCGCGAACGCAAAGAAGCCTTTTTCAGCAGTAAGAAGCTTAAGCTCCAGCCTGTTCTTCCCCCCTAATGAGTGAGACATGGTTCAAAGGGTACATCCCTCTCCACACCTTCGATACATGGCACTGTAATCTCAGTGTCGTCAGAGAGGTGGTTGGTCCCAACGACCAATGATCTTTCTTTCTAAAATAAAAAAAAGAAAACACACAGAGGGATATTGAGAACTCCTCTAAAAATTTTGAGAAGAGCTCGAAGAGAAAAAAGGTAAATTTTTAGAAAATAAAAAAGAAGAATTTTCTTCTAAAAGGATCAATGATCTAAGAACAAGATCAAGATCTTCAATTAAAAAGGAAAAAGATCAAAAAGATCGAATCACAAAAAGATAAAAAGAAGTATTACTTCACAGATCATTTGATCTATAAAGGCATTGCCTTTTGATGAACCACTGGTTCTTGAAATTTGAGGTAAAACCTCTCTGGAAAACAAGAAAAACTTGTTTTCTTTGAACCAAATATTAAACAGTGCCTTGCACTTTCAAGGTTTGCGCTATTGCGCTCCTTGGATTGGCGCAAGCCACCAAGGAGCGCTACGTGTCGGCCCCAGAACAAACTGCGCTATGCGCTTCTAAAATAGAGCACCGCTCTCTTAAATTGGCGCAAGTCATCAGAGAGCGCCACGTGTCAACAGCGCTGGCACAGCGCACTGGCGCAGCGCACTGCGCTAACAGACTTGCACTCACCAGAGCGTGACACATGTCACTCCCACATGAGTTTGCGCCTTGCTCTCCTCAATTGGCGCAAAGCGCCTGACAAGCGACGTGGGGCACTGTCAGAATATTAAATGCATTGCATTATTAAAAGGGCAGAGCCCAATAAAAAGGTCTATCAGACCAAGATAAAAAATGCTTTGCATTATTAAAGAAGGGACAGAGCCCAATTAAAAGGTCTAACAGGCCTAATAAAAATGCAATGCATTATTAAAAAGGGGCAGAGTCCAAATAAAAGTCTAACAGACCAATTTAGATGCTGTGCATCATTTCAAAAAACGGGCAGAGCCCAATTAAAGGCCTAACATGCCAAATGCAAATAAAATGTTCAACATTTTCAATTGGACTTAGCCCAATACTGGCCATAAGTCCTCAAATTAAATTGAACTGAGCACAACTGCTCTCTCAAATCAATTTACACCCGGTTCAAGGGTACATCTCTGAACTCCTCTGATATTTGTCATTGTAATCCTTCAACGTCGTCAAAGAGGTGATGGGTCCCGACAACCACACATTGATATGGACTAATGCGTCCTTAAACTCACGGACTAATGTGTCCTTAAACCAGTATTCGTCCCTAAACTGGCAATGGACCACTATGTCCCTAAACTGGAACAATCGAGCCCCCAAATGCTCTTTTGTCGAATCTAAATGATCCTGTTAAGTTGATCTTAGTCTCAAATTAGGCTAACGTATCCTTAACAAACGTTTAAGTTGATCTTAGCCTCAAATATGGCTAACGCATCCTTAAACCAAAACATTCAAAACAGACTTTAGTCCCAAATTGGATTATAGATCTCTCAACCAACTTTGGTTCAAGGGTACATCTCAGAACTCCTCTGATATCTGTCGTTGTAATCCTTCAACGTCGTCAGAGAGGTGACGGGTCTCGATGGCCATACGTTAAATGGACCACTATGTCCCTAAACTGGAACAATCGAGCCCCCAAATGCTCTTTTTTCGGATCTAAATGATCCCGTTAAGTTGATCTTAGTCCCAAATTAGACTAACGTATCCTTAACAAATGTTTAAGTTGATCTTAGCCTCAAATATGGCTAACGCATCCTTAAACCAAAACCCCAAACCCAAATCTAAGAAAATACGGATTTGGACTAATCCACGTCCTACGGGCGATGACATAAATTAGTCTCCATATACAATCCACGGGCAACCACAAACAAAACAAACACCCACGACACGAAGTGAAATTCTGGAGAAGGAGAAAGTTGTTACCGCGATGCGGTAGCGTAATTAACTGCAGGGGCTTGCGCCTGCAGGGAAGAACGTCCCCACAATCAAAAACTTCTCAAGCGAGGGGGAATCTGGTGAAGTCTGCTACATTGGCTGCATCCGTCCAAACCTCCGATACACGGTGCTATAAATCAACTTGGTATCTTCGGAGAGGTGGACGGATAAAACCAAATAGCATCTGCCCTGAATCACAGGCAAGACGTCCATGTCTTGGCCGCCGTTCGGAGGGGAACATATCCATTCTTTAGTTTTTGGTTTAACTTGAGAGTTGTGTGAGCTCAACTTGGTTTTCTTCGTCTTCTTCCCTCTTGGAGCTCTTTTTTGAGAGCTTCATTATGGAGGTTGAACAAGTAACCAACACCTTATATCTCAACTCATTCAATTGTTAATATATTTGTTATTGCTTTATTTATTTTCTTTCTTTTATTGTTTTCATTTCTCATTATGATGTGTAAGTAATCTTTTGGTTGTGGCAATGGTAAGGATGTGAGATCAATGGTTTTGCATTCCTCCTCCTCTTGTTAATGTTTAATATGCTTCAATGTGATTCTAACTTAAAGATTGTTCTATGCTATTTTGTGATATAGTATTTTGAAACCATGGTTACAAGCTAACCTCTTCATATACCATATTCACCCCTTCTCTCCATTTTCCAATGTTTACGTTAAAATCAATTTAGTGTTAAGGTTGCTGGGTTTAGATAAGGTATTTTGTTATCAAATTGATTGCAAAACTTCTTAGTTTCATATACCCTATAATATCACAAGCACTTAGCAAACTTAACCCTAAAACTACTTGCTCTCACTCACTAATTTGTGTATTTGATGTTGTCGTATGCTTGCTAACCCTTGACCTTAGTGTTGATACTTCAAGCTTGGACATACAAACGGTAAGTGAACAAGACGGATTCGTTTCGTGTTTTACATCGAATATCGGCAACTTGATGACTTATGCTGTGCAAACGCTTTGACAAGTCATGCTTCACATCGGGATCAACACAAGGATGAACAACTCATGATCAAAGGAGCGTCGAAGAAATCGCCGCGATTCATCCATCCGAGCCAAAACCACGGACACTTCTATAATTAGTTTTATATTTTCGTGTTTTATAATTCGTGACTGTAGGGTTCTTAGGCACGCAATAGAGGTCTCACAAGGCATCAACCATGCCAATTTTTAATCTGTGGGTGCCGAGAAACCCTAATACGGATCGTAGACTAGAATTCTAGGCGAAATACAAATCTAGTTAACACTTTAACTAAAGGAGAGAGACTACAACCTTTGTAGATCCGTTTCTCCACTTCCTAAGCTCCATGTAGGCGTCCTCTCACTGTCCTAGTTGGATCTCGGACTTTCGCATCGGCTTCATCGAAGAAATGAGCGGAATAGGTCGTCGGCTTCGTGCCGAAGATGATCTACGTCGAGGTTGCACAAGTTCAAGCTCCAACTTCACCAAGTTGAGAAACTTGTGAAGAAAACACCCAAAACAACTTGGCAAGAGGTAGAGGGTGAAGAAATAGGAGGTGGGTTCACTTTAGAATTGGATTTCTCACTTTGGAACTCAAGATGCCATTGATGGCATCAAGCTTTTTCTTTTGAAAATGAAGAAGAAGAAGTAGATAGAATATGATAAGTGTGTTATAAAAAGAATAATAAAATCAACACTTATCATCTTCTAACCTTGGTTAAGTGTAGAAAATAAACCATGGTCAAATGAGAATGGTTAGGGTTAAGGATGATGACAAAATGGTCACTTTAGTCAAAGCTTCATGAAGCTTCATCAAGTTTCATGAAAGAAACCATTTTTTTATCATTTATTTATTTATCAAAAAGAATAGATAAATAAATAAATAAATAAGTAAAAACCCTAACTATTATCATAACCATGGTTTAAGTCTTAACACAAAACCAAACTACATGCATCATCAAACATGACTCATAGTAGTGCACAAAAGTATATCACATATACAACTTGTGAACTACAAGTGAGAAAATCCTATTAAAGTGAACCAATACCAGTTAATGCAAAGTAATATATCAAATATATAATTATACATTAAATCATTAAATCAACACTTGATTCAATGATCCGGTCATGTCGCACATAACCGACTAGTATCCAATGTATCGACTTATCGAATCAATCTACGATTCGATAACTAGGTTATATCGTATATAACCAATCGAAACATTCATTGCGAGAATGAAATGCGGTATCACATACACGCATTATTCTCGGTTCCGCACATATCTCATATGCGCTCCTATTTCGTTTCGCTTGAGCCAGGAAACCTCTGTGTAGGACTCTAAAGACTCGTCAATACGCCGGTAGCAGATGATGATCATATCAAGCATCCACAAGCCGCAAGCGGTCTGCTAAACGTAACGGCCATCCGGGTATTGAGCGATCAGAAGATCGACGAGCTAGCCCACTCACACTCCTGTGAATCCAACCAGTAACACTTACCGTACAGTCCGGTCTGTTCGTCTGATACGTCGCATATCAAGTCTAGGGGTGGTAAACGTCAGACCCCAATAACCGATAAGTCGTGCCGATGTGAGGCTCATAACGGGTCGAGAAACTACTGGTAACACTTACCAGCAAATCTCTGATCAGCCCTGGCCAGGGACTTCCCTGTTATGGCCAATCGAGCACTGCGCAACATCAACCCCCAATACCGGGAGAGACGAAACCCCTCCTATCGCTCATTGCCTCCATGTGACTCGGGACTGTACCCAAAGACCACCGTTTTGCACGCCCTCATGGACGTGGTAAGGTGGAGATCAAAGCACAGTGGGAATCATACAAGACTCTATGACGATCTCGGGTCTACAGACTAACCTGCACAAGTATCACCTGAGAATTGCCATCTGACGTGAGGTATAATACCATCTGGGAGTTCTCGGCGAGTCCGTCCAGTGTACCCAGTCTCCACTGAGCACCCGTATACCATCTATGATGTCAAACACCAATGGATATGGGATCATCCATCGCCCATCTCATGGGTCGAGAGGCGTTTACGCTAGTCTACTCTGGTATATCGATGCCCCGTCTCGATACACCTACGACTAGGGACCTTGAAGGATGTACTTATGGACTACCATGTCCCCACTAGTATGATCTGCATCATAGTCCAGGTAGTCAAGTACACATCCTAAGGGCTTTACCAACATGTAACTATAAGACAGTTTAAAGAGACTAGTATACATGTTAAGATAAAGAGCAACCAGATAGCATACTATCATATCGAGCAAGAAAGTCATCTCTATATATGTTCAAGCATCCAATATAATATACATCATCTGTACAATACTGGCCTCTAGGGCATACATACAACTAACAATCTCCCACTTGCACTAGGGCCAGCTGCTGTAGTATCGCATACCGAGCATCCCGAAGAGTCTCTCAAACTGTATCTGGGGAATGGCCTTCGTGATTGGATCCGCCGTATTGTTCTTCGTGTCAACCCTCCTGACCTCGATCTCCCGGCGATCAACTATCTCCCGGATCAGGTGATACCGCCTCAGAATATGCCTGGATCGCTGATGGGACCTGGGTTCCTTGGCCAAAGCCACCACTCCATTGTTATCGCAATACAAAGATATTGGATGCTCAATGGATGGAACCACTCCAAGTTCAGCAATGAACTTCTTGATCCAGACAGCCTCTTTAGCAGCATCGTTGGCAGCGATGTATTCAGCCTCCATCGTCGAGTCTGCCACGGTTTCCTTCTTGGAACTCTTCCAGCTAACCGCCCCTCCGTAAAGAGTAAAGACAAATCCCGACTGCGACTTAGAGTCGTCCTTATCACTCTGGAAGCTGGAATCGGTAAAGGACTCCACTTGGAGTTCTCCGTTACCATACACCAAGAGCATCTCTTTAGTCCTTCGTAAGTACTTGAGAATGCTCTTCACAGCTGTCCAGTGACTCTCTCCAGGATCAGCTTGATACCTGCTCACTACACTTAGTGAGTATGCTACATCGGGTCTGGTACACAGCATCGCGTACATGATAGAGCCTACTGCCGAAGCATAGGGTATCCCTTGCATGCGAGCTCTTTCCAAATCAGTCTTGGGAGACATCTCTTTGGAGAGAGTGACTCCAGAGATCGTGGGCAAGTTCCCACGCTTGGACTCTTCCATACTAAACCTCTTTAGTATGGTGTCAATGTACCTGGATTGGGACAATCCCAATATCCGTTTGGATCTATCTCTATAGATCCTAATCCCCAATATGCAGGAGGCATCACCAAGATCTTTCATTGAGAATCTTTGTGATAAGAAGAGCTTGACCGATTGCAGCATAGGAATATCATTTCCTATCAAGAGTATGTCGTCCACGTACAATACGAGGAAGACAACCTTACTCTCTGCCACCTTCTTGTAGATACAAGGTTCATCTGGATTTTTGACGAAATCAAACTCTTTGATAACGACGTCAAAGCAGATGTTCCAACTCCGCGATGCTTGCTTTAATCCATAAATGGATTTAAGCAGCTTTCACACCTTCCCGCTGCTCCCACTATCTACGAAGCCCTCTGGCTGAGTCATGTACACGCACTCTTCTAAATCACCATTTAGAAAGGCGGTCTTAACATCCATTTGCCAGATTTCGTAATCATGATATGCAGCGATGGAAAGCATGATCCGGATGGATTTAAGCATAGCCACTGGAGAAAAGGTTTCGTCATAGTCCACACCTGGTCTTTGACGAAAACCTTTTGCAACAAGTGTAGCTTTGAAAGTCTCCACTTTCCCATCTACACCAAGTTTCTTCTTGAAGATCCACTTGCTCCCAATGGGTTTTACCCCTTCAGGAGCAACGTCCAAAGTCCATACTTTGTTGGTGTACATGGATTCCATCTCGGACCGCATAGCATCCAGCCATTTCACTGAGTCCCTACTCGTGATGGCCTGCTCGAAGCTAGTTGGGTCATCATCCTCCATGATGCAATCCTCGCTTCCACCGTCAATGAGAAAACCGTAGTATCTCTCTGGTGGACGAGAAACCCTACTAGATCGGTGGAGAGGCTGGGGTTCATCGAGTTCTACTGAATTCTCTGGTTCTACCAAGTCTTCTGTTATAGTTTGTGTCGCTGGAACCTCTTCCAGTTCTACCTCAATGCCACTTATCTGTTTCATAAGAAAACTTTTTTCTAAGAAAGTGGCATGTCGAGAAACAAACACTTTTTGTTCCTCGGAGTGGTAGAAGATATACCCTCGCGAATATTTGGGATATCCAACAAACTTACATAGAACAGACCTTGCCTCGAGCTTGTCCGGATTTTGTGTTTTAACATAGGCCGGACAACCCCATATCTGAATAAAATTAAGACATGGTCTCTTGCCATTCCATATCTCATATGGAGTGGTAGGCACTGATTTGGTCGGAACTCTATTCAGTAGGTATGCAGCAGTCTCCAGTGCATATCCCTAAAAGGAAATAGGTAACTCGGCTGTACTCATCATAGAGCGCACCATATCTAATAGGGTGCGATTTCTCCGCTCCGATACACCGTTGTGCTGTGGTGTATAAGGAGGAGTAAGCTGAGAGAGAATCCCATTCTCTTTTAGATAATCTCTGAATTCGTTACTTAAGTATTCTCCTCCTCGATCAGATCGAATGATCTTAATACTTTTGCCCGTTTGGTTCTCTACTTCTTGTTTATATTCTCTAAATTTCTCAAAAGCTTCTGATTTGTGTTTCATCAGGAACACATATCCGAATCTAGAGAGATCGTCAGTGAATGTAATGAAGTATGAAGAACCATCCCTGGCATGTGTAGACATGGGACCGCATACATCACTATGTATTAGTCCCAAGAGTTCGGTAACTCTTTCTCCGTGTCCTGTAAACGGAGTTTTGGTCATCTTGCCTTTGAGACATGACTGGCAAGTGTCATAAGATGAAAATTCAAATGAATTTAAATATCCATCCTTATGCAACTTAGCAAGTCGTGTCACATTGATGTGACCTAGTCTACAATGCCACAAGAAAGATTCGTTCAGTTCAGAACTCTTCCTCTTGTGTGTGTTTTGTAAATTGAGGACTGTATTTTGATTGAGAATGAATATGCCATTATACAACGAGCCTGATGCAACCAACTTTTGATCTAGGAATATGTTCATAACATTACCCTGTAATACAAAATTATATCCTTCTTTACTTAATAAAGAAACTGATATAATGTTGCACATCATGTTCGGTATATAATAGCATTCATTTAGAATCAGTGTATCACCACTTGGTAATACAAGGTGATATTCGCCAACTGCTTTGGCTGCAACATTTGCCCAATTCCCAACTTGAACGGAATGATCACCTTTTCCCAGTTCTCTACCTTTTCGTAGCCCATGTAACTGTTTACATATGTGGGATCCTGATCCGGTATCTAATACCCAGGACGTAGGGTGAACTGAGAAACAGTTCTCAATAACTAACACACCTGTAGAAGATGCATCAACATGCATGTTCTTTTGGGAGGCTTGAGAATCCAGATATTCTCCTGTTTCCTGTTCATTCTTATAACACTTATAAGATAGAACGGGTTCAACGTTCCCCTGCACAGTATAACATGCGGGTTCGGTCAATACATCCATATTATTATCTTCATTAGGGCATGAAATGGTCGCTACCTGGAGAGAGAGAGAAGAAAACACTTTAGCGTATGCTCGTGCAAGATCAGATTGGTTATTATCTTATCTAATCAGGATGGCTCCCACTGCTTTTTATCAAATCTTCCTTCAAACCCTAAAAGGAAAGATTAGCCGGGATTAATTACACACTACAAGTTCGCCAATCTTTCAGCCAGGCCAGTGTCGGTACTTTGAGGGAGGTCCCCCGTGCTTTCGCACGAACCTAATTAATGTAAACCTCGTTTTCCCAGAGGCGTAACCCCGTTGACACCTTTCTAGACACCTACTTGATCAGCTAATTGCAATGTGTAAAACTCTCCCAGGAGTAACTCTTACTCGCAGTGGGTATCGGGATCCAACTATCTCATAGAAGGTATGCAATCTCATTGCAAATTTCAACACTTGAAATTCCCGATAATATTTTGCCCCTAGCGTCCTATGACCTTGACGGAGGCCAAACAACCCATAGTCCACTAGTCAAGTTCAACCCGTCATTTCCTGATTGAATTAAACCCACCCGCACGACCCTTGACGGAAGCCAAACAACGCCGTACGAATACCCTAATCCAATCGCATCATATGCAAGCAGATAAGCACTAGTTAGCTACCGTACACTGCGCCTTGACGGAGGCCAAACTACCGCAGCACGAATACTAACTAGTACTTATCTGAAATGACAGAGGGCTACGCAGGTTTTTCATAAAAACCATGAGCGTAATGAACTTGATATCGTTGTAGAATCAAATGAAGTTTTGAAATGGAGTGATTTTGAGGCTTTTCTAGTTTTGCTAAAGGGGTCACTCCCGGTGAAGAGATCGTCGGCCCTTTCCTCGTCGGATGAGGTGCGGGATATATCATATGTATCACTGTGCAAAGCAGAAACTATAGAAGCTATCAAAAACAAACCGAGTGTGTAGCATCTGCCAGTTATTGCTAAAGGAGTCACTCCCGGTGAAGGGATCTCGGTCCTTTCCTCATCGAATAAGGTGCAGGATATATCACATATACCGCTGTGCAAAGCAAGAACTGTAGCTACTCGTTTTATTTAAAATTTGATTCTACAACATCTTAGGTTTCTTTTCTTTCATTAATCTCATTAATGAAGTCCCATCATTTAAGTACCTAAACATCACAGATAAATACGACGTACACTTATGCCATCCGCATTCGCCTCGATGTCCCCTCGTGCACCGTTAGGTTAGGTAACTAACGGCAGAGCGGGGCAGGGCTAGTACGGGTGTAAAACATAAGTAATGTCTATATAATATATCATATATACTATATACAGTATCCATCACAGAACATCACATGATCACATCACAGATATCGCAGCAGAAGAAACATATGGAATATTGGATATACTAGGACGTCCGTGTTTTCAATACGAGCCAGTATAAAACACGGATTCCACGGTCGTGATGAATAGCCAATCCCACACCCGTAGACCCCTACGAGAGCGGCAAGCAACCCTACCAATTCTAGGGTTAGGAGACCCGGACTCGACTCCTCGAGTTGGTCTTCCACTGGACCCCAGAACCCGGTTACTTGTGCTCCCCTCCTTGGGTCTATCCTAATGCGGAAAAGTAAATAATATACAAAAGGTGACAACTTCCTCTACCTGGAAGTGCCCCAAATAAAAGAATATTATATACAAGTTTTTACATGAATGAAAATGAAAAAACACTCATCTCACATAAAAACCCCCGGCTATTCAAATATGACGATCCAATATAACATATCCAGCAACACATAACATCACATGTCATCAACGTAAGTAAATATGCGCATCCCAATTGTCGTTGACATATAGCAACGAAACCGGCGATATCACATATTACACTTACGGTCACAGAAAAGAAAGTGTAAAACTACAACAGTTGGAATCCGCAACCCTTTTAGACATCACATGCCTAATCAAATTAAATACTTAGACATCACATGCCTAACAGTTATAAACCCCGCATTTTAGTCTCATTATCGAAAACTCTTTTCAATATCAAGTGAAACTAAACCGCTAGATTTATAACATTCATTCAGTTTTCTTATAACTGTTTGTGAATTCCAATTATTGTATCACATTCCAGATAAACAGAAAATGTTAAACTTTCCGATCGAACAGTCGAATACCCAAGTTTTCCCGATACAGCTCAACACATGAAATAAGTCTAACAACATTCAGTTCGTGCCTCAGTACCAACGGTCCAGCCGTAGAAGGGTCAAGCCAACGCCTCACATGTGGCACGCCGTACTGCCCCAAACCCGAAGGTTCAAAGGGCAGTTCAAGATGGTCACATAATCGAGTTAAGGTTTGTTGTCTTCTAGAGGGTCCATCGCGTTACTTGCACTACTTGGAACGTCGTTAAACTACGGAAAAATCCAACACTTGGAAATTTCCCGACAGGGGAAAAATCGGGTATTTATATCCGGTCGAACTTTTTTTTTAACATATTCTAAAATTTATCCGGAAAGCCACATAGACAAAATCTGATACCCCGATCGAAACACCGAATCCCCAAAACAACCCCAGAAAATTCAACTCTTGAATAAATATTAAAAATTCCCATAAAATCCAACACCAGAAGATATCAGTTACTGTGCAAACAATATATGATAATTCAATAAAGTTGCCGCGGAACCGCCGCCTAAGCAGGCTTAGGCCGCGGTTCCGCTGTACTGTAGACTGTTCATCAAGTATTTTTTGCACCGTAATTCATAGATTTCCCTGCTGAATTTTTTAGCAATTTTTAATCTGGAAAAATCCCAGATTTTAGAAAAAGTCCAGAGAGCACTTGGGTTTTAGGGCTTCGGGTTCGTTCGGGTTTCAAACGTCGTCTAGACTTCGCCTAAGGCTCTAATTAGGCTCTGATACCACTGTAGGGTTCCTAGGCACGCAATAGAGGTCTCACAAGGCATCAACCATGCCAATTTTTAATCTGTGGGTGCCGAGAAACCCTAATACGGATCGTAGACTAGAATTCTAGGCGAAATACAAATCTAGTTAACACTTTAACTAAAGGAGAGAGACTACAACCTTTGTAGATCCGTTTCTCCACTTCCTAAGCTCCACGTAGGCGTCCTCTCGCTGTCCTAGTTGGATCTCGGACTCTCGCATCGGCTTCATCGAAGAAACGAGCGGAATAGATCGTCGGCTTCGTGCCGAAGATGATCTACGTCGAGGTTGCACAAGTTCAAGCTCCAACTTCACCAAGTTGAGAAACTTGTGAAGAAAACACCCAAAACAACTTGGCAAGAGGTAGAGGGTGAAGAAATAGGAGGTGGGTTCATTTTAGAATTGGATTTCTCACTTTGGAACTCAAGATGCCATTGATGGCATCAAGCTTTTTCTCTTGAAGATGAAGAAGAAGAAGTAGATAGAATATGATAAGTGTGTTATAAAAAGAATAATAAAATCAATACTTATCATCTTCTAACCTTGGTTAAGTGTAGAGAATAAACCATGGTCAAATGAGAATGGTTAGGGTTAAGGATGATGACAAAATGGTCACTTTAGTCAAAGCTTCATGAAGCTTCATCAAGCTTCATGAAAGAAACCATTTTGTTATCATTTATTTATTTATCAAAAAGAATAGATAAATAAATAAATAAATAATTAAAAACCCTAACTATTATCATAACCATGGTTTAAGTCTTAACACAAAACCAAACTACATGCATCATCAAACATGACACATAGTAGTACAAAAGTATATCACATATACAACTTCTGAACTACAAGTGAGAAAATCCTATTAAAGTGAACCAATACCAGTTAATGCAAAGTAATATATCTAATATATAATTATACATTAAATCATTAAATCAACACTTGATTCAATGATCCGGTCATGTCGTACATAACCGACTAGTATCCAATGTATCGACTTATCGAATCAATCTACGATTCGATAACTAGGTTATATCGTATATAACCAATCGAAACATTCATCGCGAGAATGAAATGCGGTATCACATACACGCATTATTCTCGGTCCCGCACATATCTCATATGCGCTCCTATTTCGTTTCGCTTGAGCCAGGAAACCTCTGTGTAGGACTCTAAAGACTCGTCAATACGCCGGTAGCAGATGATGATCATATCAAGCATCCACAAGCCGCAAGCTGTCTACTAAACGTAACGGCCATCCGGGTATTGAGCGATCAGAAGATCGACGAGCTAGCCCGCTCACACTCCTGTGAATCCAACCAGTAACACTTACCGTACAGTCCGGTCTGTTCGTCTGATACGTCGCATATCAAGTCTAGGGGTGGTAAACGTCAGACCCCAATAACCGATAAGTCGTGCCGATGTGAGGCTCATAACGGGTCGAGAAACTACTGGTAACACTTACCAGCAAATCTCTTATCAGCCCTGGCCAGGGACTTCCCTGTTACGGCCAATCGAGCACTGCGCAACATCAACCCCCAATACCGGGAGAGACGAAACCCCTCCTATCGCTCATTGCCTCCATGTGACTCGGGACTGTACCCACAGACCACCGTTTTGCACGCCCTCATGGACTTGGTAAGGTGGAGATCAAAGCACAGTGGGAATCACACAAGACTCTATGACGATCTCGGGTCTACAGACTAACCTGCACAAGTGTCACCTGAGAACTGCCATCTGACGTGAGGTATAATACTATCTGGGAGTTCTCGGCGAGTCCGTCCAGTGTACCCAGTCTCCACTGAGCACCCGTATACCATCTCTGATGTCAAACACCAATGGATATGGGATCATCCATCGCCCATCTCATGGGTCGAGAGGCATATACGCTAGTCTACTCTGGTATATCGATGCCCCGTCTCGATACACCCACGACTAGGGACCTTGAAGGATGTACTTATGGACTACCATGTCCCCACTAGTATGATCTGCATCATAGTCTAGGTAGTCAAGTACACATCCTAAGGGCTTTACCAACATGTAACTATAAGACAGTTTAAAGAGACTAGTATACATGTTAAGATAAAGAGCAACCAGATAGCATACTATCATATCGAGCAAGAAAGTCATCTCTATATATGTCCAAGCATCCAATATAATATACATCATCTGTACAATACTGGCCTCTAGGGCATACATACAACTAACAGTGACAACAAACCAAATTCTTTTATTATCGAACCTTAAGCAACAATTCCTAATCACCAATTCCCTGTGGATCGACCCGTACTTATCGGCTCGCTACAACGCGCCATGCACTTGCAGTTTATAAATTTTAAAACGAGACCGAGCTCACGTGCGCAATATTTCCAAAACCAATCCTTTTCCAAAACCTACACAATGGCGCAAGAGGGTGACGTCCCAACAACTCCACCTGGAGTTCTCCGTTACCACACAGCAAGAACATTTCTTTAGTCCTTCTCAGGTACTTAAGAATGTTCTTCATAGACGTCTATTGCTTCTCCCCAGGATCTGATTGATACCTACTTACCATACAAGTGCGTAAGCTACATCCGGTTTAGTACATAACATCTCGTACATGATTGACCCAACTGCAGAAGCATAGGGTATCCCTTACATGCGAGCCCTCTCTAAATCAGTCTTGGGAGACATCTCTTTAGAGAGAGTGATTTCTGAGCAAGCGGGTAAATTGCCACACTTAGAACTTTCTATACTAAACCTCTTTAGTATGGTGTCTATGTATCTGGATTGGGACAATCCCAACATCCGCTTAGATCCATCTTTATAGATCTTAATCCTCAGGATGTAAGAGGCATCTCCTAGATCTTTCATGAAGAACTTTAGTAATAAGAAAAGCTTGACCGAGTGTAGTATAGGAACATCATTTCCAATCAAGAGTATGTCATCCACGTACAATACGATGAAGACAACTTTACTCTCTACTACCTTCTTGTATATACAAGGTTCATCTACGTTTTTGATAAAGTCAAACTCTTTGACCGACACATCAAAACAGATGTTCCAGCTCCGCGATGTTTTCTTTAATCCGTATATTGATTTAAGCAGCTTGCACATCTTTTCGCTGCTCCCACTGTCTACGAAGCCCTCTGGCTGTGTCATGTACATGCTATCTTCTAAATCTCCACTTAAAAAAGCGGTTTTGACGTCCATCTGCCAGATTTCGTAGTCATAGTATGCAGCAATGGCAAGTAAAATCCTGATGGACTTAAGAATAGCCACTGGAGAAAAGGTTTCATCATAATCGACACCTGGTTGTTGGCGAAAACTTTTTGCTACAGGTCTAGCTTTGAAGGTCTTAACCTTTCCATCTACACCAAGTTTCTTTTTAAAGATCCATTTGCTCCCGATGGGTTTTACTCCTTCAGGAGAAACTTCCAAAGTCCATACTTTGTTGGTGTATATGGATTCCATCTCAGATCGCATAGCATCCAGCCCTTTCATAGAGTCTCCACTCGTGATGGCCTGCTCGAAACTAGTTGGGTCATCATCTTCCATGATGTAATCCTTACTCCCATCATCTATGAGAAAACCGTAGTATCTCTCAGGTGGATGAGAAACCCTACTAAATCTGCAGAGCGGCTGAGATTCGTCGAGGACTATTGAATCCTCCGGTTTTACCAAATCATCAGTTATAGTTTGCGCAACTGGAACTTCTTCCAGTTCTACCTCATTACCACTAATTTCTTTCACAAGAAATTCATTTTCTAAAAAGGTGGCATTGCGAGAAACAAACACCTTTTGTTCCTCGGTGTGGTAGAAGATATACCCTCGCGAATATTTGGGATATCCAACAAACTTGCGCAGAACCGACCTTTCCTCGAGTTTGTCCGGATTTTGTTTTTAAACATAAGCTGGACAACCCCATATCTTAATAAAATTAAAACACGGTCTCTTCCCCTCTCATATCTCATATGGAGTGGTAGGCACTGATTTGGTTGGAACCCTATTCAATAGGTATGCAGCTGTCTCAAGTGCATAACCTTAAAAGGAAATAGGTAACTCAGCAATACTCATCATAGAGCGCACCATATCTAATAGGGTGCGATTCCTCCGCTCCGAAACTCCGTTGTGCTGTGGTGTATACGGAGGAGTAAGCTGAAAGAGAATCACATTCTCTTTTAAGTAGTCTCAGAATTCCGTTCTCAAGTATTCTCCTCCTCGATCAAATCGAAGGACTTTAATACTTTTACCCTTCTGGTTCTCGACTTCTCACTTATATTCCTTGAATCTCTCAAAAGCATCATTTGTGTTTCAACAAGAACACATATCCGAATCTTGAGAGATCATCGGTGAATGTAATAAAGTATGAGGAACCATTCCTGGCATGTGTAGACATAGGACCGCATACATCGCTATGTATTAGTCCTAAGAGTTCAGTAGCTCTTTCTCCGTGTCCAGTAAACGGAGTTTTGGTCATCTTGCCTTTGAGACATAACTGGCAAGTTTCATAAGATGTACATTCGAACTGATTCAAACATCCATCTTTATGCAACTTAGCTAGTCTTGTCGCATTGATATGACCAAGTCTACAATGCTACAAGAAGAATTCATTCATTTATGAACTTTTCCTCTTATGTGTGTTCTGTATATTTGGAACTGTAGTTTGATTTAGAACGTATGTACCGTTATACAACGTACCAAACCCAATCAACACTTGATTTAAGAAAATGTTCATAATATTATTCTCTAGTACAAAATTATATTCTTCTTTATTTAATAAAGAAATTGATAATATATTGCACATCATTTTTGGTGCGAAATAACAGTCGTTCAGAATCAATGTATTACCATTTGATAATACAAGGTGATATTCGCCAACTGCTTTGGCTGCAACAATTACACCATTCCTTACTACTTGAGTTTTATCACCATTTTCCAGTTCTCTATTTCTTCTTAACCCATGTAACATATTACATAGGTAGGATCCTGATCCGGTATCCAATACCCAGGACGTAGAGCATACTGAGAAACGGTTCTCGGTTACAAACACACGCGAAAAAGATGCATCATCATGCTCTTTCTTCGTTCGGGTTCCATGGGAATCCTGATATTCCCCTATTCCTTGCTTAAATTTATGACAATCATAAGATAGAACGGAACCAACATTCCCCGGCTCAGTATAATAAGCGAGTTCGGTCAATACATCAATATTATTATCTTGATTATGGCATGTCATGGTCGCTACCTGGAAAGAGAGAAGAAAACACTTTAGTGTGCGCTCTTACAAAATTAGATTGGTTATTATGTTATCTAATCAGGATGGCTCCCACTGTTTTTATCAAATATTCCTTCAAACTCTGAAAGGTAAGACTAGCCGGGATTAATTACACCCTACAAGTTCGCCAATCGGTCAGCCAGGCAGATATTGGTATTCCGAGAGAGTCTCCCCATGCTTTCGCATGGAACTATTTAAATAACCTCGTTTCCGCAGGGGCATAACCCCGTTAACACCTTTCTTTGACACCTACTGGATCAGCTAATTGTAAAGTGAAAAAACTCTCCTAGGAGTAATTCTTACTTGCTGTGGGTATCAGGATCCAACTATCTCATAGAAAGTATGCAATCTCATTGTAAATTTTAACACCTGAAATTCCCAATATTTGTTTTTACCCCTAACGACCCATGGCCCTGACGGAGGCCAACAAACCATAGGCCGCTAGTTAAGTTCTACCCGTCATTTCTTGATTGAATTAAACCCAATAGTACGACCCTTGACGGAAGCCAACAAAGTCGTACAACTATCCTAATCCAATCGCATCATATGCGGCAGATAAGCACTAATCAGCTACCACACACTACGCCTTGACGGAGTCCGACAAACGCAGCACGAATACTGAATATTACTTATCTGAAATGACGGAGGGCTACGACTGGTTTTAAAAAAAACCTTTAGCGTAATGAATTTGATATCGTTATAGAATCGAGTGATTTGAAAAAGGAGTGGTTTAAGTTCCGCATATAAAATTGAGTAGTTTTCAAAACAAACCGAGTGGGTTGTAGCATTTGCTAGCTTTTGCTAAAGAGATCATTTCCGGTGAAGGGACCTCGGCTCTTTCCTCATCGAATGAGGTACAGGATATCCATCAAAGAATACCGCTGTGCAAAGCAAAATAACTAGAGCTACCTTTTTGAAAAATTTGATTCTACAACAGCTTTCAGGTTTCTTTTTTTTCATTAATCTCATTAATGACGTCCCATCATTTATATTTCCTAAACATCACAGAAGAAATAAAAATAGAACTTACGCTTATGCCATCCGCATTCGCCACGGGCCCCGTCATGCACCGTTAGGTTACTTAACTAACGACATAGCAGGGGCTGCACTAGCGTGGGTGCAAAACATTAGCAACGTTTGTTATATTTATCATATATATATAGAATTCGTCTCAGGCAGTTATATGATCACATCATATAACTCAGGCAGCAGAAGTCAACATATGAAATATTGGATATAGTAGGAGGTCCGTATTTTAAATTCAGCCAGTAATGAAAAACATGGAATCCACGGTCGTGATGAATAGCCAAACCCATATCCTTATACCCCTACGAGAGCGGTAAGTGGACCTACCAATTCTAAAGTTAGGAGATCCGGTCTCGACTCCTCGAGATGGTCTCCCACTGGACTCTAGAACCTGGCCACTTATGCTCCCCACCTTGGGTCTATCCTAATGCGGAAAAGTAAATAATATACATCAATAGTGACATCATCCTCAACCCGGAAGTGTCCTAATAAAAGAATATTACATACAGTTTTTACATGAATGAAAATAGAAAAACTCTCATTTCACACAAAAACCCCTGGCTATTCAATCACGACGATCCAATATAACATATCACAGTAACACATAACATCACATGTCATCAACGTAAATAAATATGCGTATCCCGAATGCCGTTGATGTATAGCAACGAGATCTGGGATACACCACATATTACATTTGCGGTCACAGAAAAGAAATGAAAAATACAATAATTAGAATCCACATCAAACCTAGGCATCATACCCGAAATATCTCATATCTCGGATTTCATGCCTAACACTTTAAATCTTGCATTTATGTCTCGAATTGAAAACACTTTTCAATATCAAGTCGGGTAATTCAACAAGATTTCCAATTAAATGATCGAATGCTCGTCGAGAACTTTAGTAGATTGCCGCACCCCCGATGCCGGCAATGAAATGCACTTGGGCAGAACACCGCGGCCGCGAGCACCCGAATGGATGCTTTTGGCTACAGTGTTCTCCTATACTCACTTGGTCGTCGCAATGAGGCGCAGCTATCTAGTAGTGTTTTCCGGCAACTATCCGCGTACAATACGAGATTGCGACGGAGTTTTGATCCGAATCGAAAGTCCATAGCAGTCGATCAAAAGAGACTAAAATGCGAGATTTACAAAACACAAACTAGTTTTCACAAAACTAATTAATGTGGATTCCAAATATTGTATCACATAACATATGTATCTAGAAGATGTTAAACATTTCGATCGATATCTCAAACACCCACAAATCACAGAGATCTCAACCCCGAGTCTCATTAAAAACACCCAGAAAGTGCCAAATTACATAATGGAGCAGCGCAAAAGAATGGAGTCCCAAACTCACCAAGAATGCCGTGGAACCGCGGCTAAACCCATGGTTATGCCGCGGTTGCACGGCCACTTGATCGAGTTGGGCTCTCGTTTTTCTTGGGGCTCCATAGAAAACCCTGCACAATTTTCTAAATATTTTTAATCTGGAAATAATCGACTTTTTGAAAAATGGACAGAAACAAGTGATTTTTGGGGTTTTGAAACTCGATCGAACACTTTAACTTCGTTTAGATTACGTCTAATGCTCTAACTTGTCTCTGATACCATAAAAGTGTATCTTAGTACCTCTAATAGGTTTCCACATGCATCAAGTATGCAATTTTTAAAAATTTAGAGATCTAAGCTACACTAACCTAGAATCGAACTAGAGAATTAGGATTTGTAAGCATGTAAACAAGTTTTACACTAAGTGAATAGAGAATACAACCTTTGTAGACCAGTCCTTCACTTCTAAAGCTCCAAGTAGTAGTCCCTTAGCTCCAAGCAGTGATCCGTTAAACTCTTCTTAGGCTTCACTTGGTGAAAGGAACGAGCTTGCTTCGTCGTCTTCGAGGCCGAATATGATCCACCTTAAAGTTACTCTAACTCAAGTTAGCTCTTCACTAATCAAGGAATTAGTGAAGCAAACAACCTAATCTTATGGGCTAGATGAGAGTAAATTGATGAAGTGGGAATTTTGCTCACTTTAGAAATCACTCTCTCTTTTTCTTTTCTCACCTCTTGAAAAGCTAGAGAGCTCTTGAGAGAAAAAGAAGATGAACTAGGGCGAGGGTAATATCTCAAGTGATAATGTAGAGAGTTAACCATGGGCTAAAAATAATGGTTGAGTGAGAAAATATTTAGAATAAAACAAAATTAGTGGAATGAGTCATGGCTTCTACATGCTTTCACAAGCATCTAAGCCATGCTCATTTTCCACCTAATTTTGAATTAACTCTTAATAAATAATCACCCAAATATCTTTAGTCTTGGTATGAGTCTCATACACACATGTCCAATGTATCATCCACCATGACACAATATATTAATACATAAATATATATCACATATATATTAAATGTATCATAAAGAGAAGAAAATCTTTAATGAGCACAATATTAGTTAATATATATTAATATATCAAATATAAAAATATATATCAAATTATTAAATAAACACTTGATTCAATAATCCGGTTATATCATATATAACCGACTAATATCATTTATATGTATATCACATTATCGAATCAACACTTGATTCAATAATCCAGTTATATCACATATAACCGGCCAGTATCAAACATATATACATATAACATATTATTGAATCAACAATGTGGTTATAGCACATATAACCTAACCGATATCACATATCGCAAGATTAGAATACGGTATCACATACTCGTATTTAATCATGCTCACGCACATATCACCATATGTGCCCTACTTCATTTCGCTTGAGCTAGGAAACCTCTGTGTGTGACACTAAAGACTCGTCAATACGCCAGCAGTAGGTAATGATCATATCAGTCACCCACAAGCAGTCAGCGGTACTAGCTGGACGTAACGACTACCCAGGTATTGAGCGAATAGAAGATCAACGAGCAAGCTTGTCTAAACTCCCGCAAAGCCTATAAGCAACACTTACCGTACAGTCTGGTCTCTTCGTCTGATATGTCGCATATCTAGGGGTAGAATCGTTATACCCCAGTAACTTGATAAGTCATGCAGATGTGTGGCCTATAACCGTTCGAGAAACTACTGATAACACTTACAAGTAAATATCATCAGCCCTGGCCAGGGACTTGCTGTTATAGCCAATCAAGCATAGCGCAACATCAACTCCCAATACCGGGAGAGATGAAACCCCTGCTATCGCTCATTGCCTTCATATGACTCGGGATTGAACTCAAAATCCACCTATTTCCACGACTCCTTTGAGCCGTGGTAGGGAGGAAATCAAAGCACAGTGGGAACCGCACAAGACTCTATGGCGATCTCGGGTCTACAGACTAACCTGTACAAGTGTCACCAGAGAACTGCTATCTGACGATAGGTATAATACCAACTAAGAGTTCTCGGGGAGTCCTGTTCGGTGTACCCATTCTCTAATGAGCACATATGTACAATCTTTGATGTCAAACACCAATGGATGTGGGATCAACCATCGCCCCATACAGGGTCAAGAAACGTATACACTAGTCTACTCTGGAATATCGATGCCCTGTCTCGATACTCCCTCGACTAGGAACGGTTAAAGGATTGCCTGCGGACTACACAAGCCCCACTTGTATGATCTGCATCATAGTCCTGGTAGTCAAGCCAACATCCTAAGGGCTTTATCAACATGTATCAGAGAGACGGTATAATAATACTAGTGTATATGTTAAGATAAAGAACAACCAGATATCATACTATCATGTCGAGCAAGAAAGTCCTCTATATATATATGTCCAAGCATCCACTGTATCATACAATTATGGCCTCTAGAGCATACATATTCCTAACATATACATCATAATACCATTTATAACGAAAGCCATGACCTTAGAATCCATCGCATACAAAGCCCACACTCAAAATTTCCAACACCGAAAATCAAGTGCACACCGCCATCCAAAAACAAATCATATTGCCAAAAATTGAATCCCGTAAGATCCCAAACTTGCCCGAAAGCCTAATGGGGTGTTCAAGCACATTCCCGAGATCCTGGGGGTACCCATGATCCCTGTCGCGGGCTCTCGGTTCAAACCAAGAGCCCACGAAGATTAAAAAAAACGCAATATATACTGTTTTTGGACAGCAACAACAAAATAGTTTTCAGCCGCAACAAAACAGCCCTTAAGTTGAAAAAATGTTTCGAAAACAGTTTCCTGAGACTTTACAGGTCACCCTCAATCCGCTACGGAGATCCCGTTCCAAAACGAGAGCTCCGGGGATCGAGAACAAGCATGGAAAAACAATTTTAAAACCCAAACACGGTTGAATTTTATGGGCTGAAACTGCAGTTTTCTATTGACAAAAACATCTGCGTTTGGCTAAACCAGTTTTGGAAAAAGGATTTTTGAGACTTCACGGGTCGCCCTTGTTCCCTCATAAAAAATAAGGCAGCGCCTCACGTGTTAGACACGAGAGCCCCGGTATGCAAAGCACGTGAACGCATGTGTCTGATAGGATTAAATCCTAAGGCAGCGCCAAACGTTTTAAACACGTGAGCGCCCGCGTGCTAAGTACGTGAATGCTTGTTTCTGATAGGATTAAATCCTATAGCAACGACTCACGTGTTAGACACATGAGCGCCTGCGTGCAAAGCATGTGGGCACCTGCTTCAGAAAGGATTAAATCCTATGGCAACACCCACGTGCATAGCATGTGGGCATTAGAACCCAAAGTCGAAGCAGTTTTCTTCGGGTAGAGTTAAACTATGCATAGGAAAATATTTCCCTAAAAAGAAAGATATTCTTTGTTAAAATGAGAGCCGTTGGATCAAAAATCCAATGATGATTAAAAAAATCATCAAAAGATAGAATTAAATTCTATTTGGAGAAAAATATCTACTTAATCTTTTTGTTGCTCTGTTAAACAGAGAACCGTTGGATCTAAAACACAATGGTGATTAAAAAAATCACTGTTCAAATTAAAATATAGAATTAAATTCTATAAGTCAGAAACCAAGTCCAAATTTGAAGCGTCAAAGATTGAAATCGAAACGAAGTTCATTTGAGGTTCAAATATTGACTTCAAGACGCAAGTGAGTGAAATGGCGTATTCGAGTTTGAAGCGTCAAGTGTCGAAGACAATTTGAAGATCAATCGACCAACGCAAGTTCAAGCGAAGTGTCAAAGTTTCAAGAGCTTGAGTCGAGACGACAGGGATTCAAGAATTCAAAGATTTGCTAAACCGACATAGAAATCCTTGTAAGTACTCGATCGATTATGGTTTATATTAATTAGATCCCTTGAACACTCACACACGATTGCACAAAAGTTTTACAAATATCGAGTTTTTCGTTTTCGAAGTTTTCATTTTTCGGAAAACCCAAACTGTTGTTTTTGTGCCAGCCTAAACGTTTGCCTCGTTGAAGTTCAGACGTCTGTGTACTGTTGATATCTGATATTTCATATATGTTTTCAAAATTGAGATGATACAGACGTCTGAAGGTCAATGGACCAGACGACTGATGAAGGTTTTAAAAATGACATTTTTAAACTTCAGACGTCTAGTTTTGGCTCTATACATCCCAGTAAGGAATACAGACGTCTGCAGCTCATCGTGGCAGACGTCTGATATTATGTTTTTACCAAAACTTTTTCTTCTTCAGACGTCTGCCTATTTGAACTTCAGACGTCAGCTGTTAAGATTTTTTTTTTGAAAATATAGCAGTTGGGTTACTTTTTCTAAAAGGCAAGACGTCTGCCTCGATGTTCTTCAGAAGTCTGCCGTGAGCGTTTTCTGCTGACTTTGACCCATTACAGCTAGTTTTTTTGGGGGCTATAAAAAAGTTTTGTATTGGTATTTTGAGCACCAATCACTTAGAGATTTCAGTGGCCTATATTCTAAAGTGATCTTTAAAAGAAAAATCTCATCTCTTATGAGAGTTTAATCAAATATTCATTTGTTTATCTAAAACTACTCTCACACACAAAATCACTCAAGAGCTTCTAATTTTATTTGCCATCTTCTAGAGTATATAGTGCTTTAATTGTAAAACTCTATTGAGGGTAATTGTGCTTATTGTAACCCTTTTCTTATATTTGTGTGAGAATTCTTGAGTGTGAGTAAGAATGCCTTTGCAAGAGAGAAGAGTGAGATAAGTTTTTTTTCTTTATGTGAGGATCCTTATGTGTAAGGGTGCCTTTGTAAGAGAGGAGAGCTTGTAAAGTGACGAGTTGCTCGTATGTCGAGCAACGTGTTGTCTCAGTGAAGACGTGTTTAGTGGAACAGGTTCGTACGCCTGAAAATAGTGGACTAGGAGATCTTCTGAACCACTTTAAATTGACCCGTGTCTGCGTTTGCAATTTCTCTTATGCTTTATAGTTTATTTACTTAGATATTGCATGCTTGATTATTGCTTCCACTCTACATACTCTTTACTTGCTTGATTGCTATATATATTGCTTACTATATGCTTATGTATTCACAATTGTGATTAGCTTAGCCACTTATCTCTATCGGTATAATATTTGCTTAAATTATTCAATTCTGTTATCTTTGCAAGTGTAGTTGATGGAAATTTTAATTTGGGGCATATTGTTTGTGTAGTCCTATTCACAAACCCCCCCCCCCCCCTCTAGGATCACTTTTAATAGAGTCACACGTCTGAAGCAGCAGATTCGCTCTGGATACTACAATGACAAGACGATTGGAAAATTGGCATGTGAAGGCCACAAAAGGTTGGTAATCAAACTTCACAAGTGCATACGACAATATGATGACCGTGTTCCTGTGCGATTAAGTGAACAACTTATTGATTCCGAGCTTGATAACTTCGATACTAATTTGAAAACTTTCTTATCAAGTAAAGTCATTCTTTTATCATCTGTTTCATTTTAGTTTAGGGTTGGTTGCAGAAAACCCCCCTTAGCTCTTATAGGGATTTAGTTTTACATTAGTCCTATATAGGATGCAAAAGTTGAGACATTGCATTTTTGTTGGCTATATAAAGATAAAGCTTTGGCCTTAATCAAATCACCAAGCCGTATGGCCAGCAGAGCATGCTATTCTTTCACCTTTTACTAATGAATACCATGTGCTCTTCACTTTCAAGCATCATATTTTTTTATTTTGAGGGCCATCTTTCTTTTCTTTCAAGGTTCCCTGCAATTTCAAATTTGAACTGTTATTATAAATAATTTCAAAATTGTAAAATTTTTTATCTGTTAGCAAGTGTCCTCGTACAATGTTTCATTGTTACCTTATTAATGAAATAGAGATGACACTGTTTATTTTAAAAAAAGTGATATTATAAAGTATATAGTCAAGAAAAATTATATAATTGCAAAGTTTATTGTTATATGATTTGTGGGCTGTAATATCTCATATTTATGAACTTCATATGGAAAATATATAAAAACTTTGCGAATACCGCAATATTTTTCAGCAATTTAATATTTTTCTTGCGAATACCACAATATATAACATACGAAAATCGTGGAATTTTAAAAAATATCAAAATTTTCTTTTTTTCTTTTATTTTCCAATATTTGCTAGTTACATAGCACATGAGAACCATGAAATGTGCAAAAATTCAAAAATTTTGTTGTCTTCAAATTTTCGACATTTTGCATGTTATGCACACAAATATAGAGAAATTTTAAAAATCTTAGATTTTTTTATTTTCCAAATCTTGCTTGTTATAGAACATAAAAATCATGAAATTTTCAAGAATAGATTTTTATTGTGTTTTCGTTCTTTTGTTTTTTTTATTTTGCATGACAATTGTGAAATTTACAAAAACCGTAAAATTATCCCTTTTCTATAAATTTATATTATCTTGCAAGCAACCACATGAAATTGCATAATTTCTTTTAAAAATCTCAAACTTTTTTGTTTTCTGTGGTTTTTCATTATTTTTCTTGCTATGTCATACTAAATAACGAAATTTTCAATAATTTCAAAAACTTCATTTTGCATGTTATATAGCATATCAATATAGCGAAATTTTAAAATCTTAGGTATTTTATTTTTTTCTCTCCAAAACCTGCCTATTATAGAACAAGAAAATCATGAAATCTCCAACAATATTTTTTTTTTGTATTTTCTTTCTTTCAATAATTTCCGTAATATACTATTCATGGTATAACAAGAAAATCGCAAAATTTTCTCCTTTTTAAATATTATGCATGAGAACATGAAAATCATGAAATTTCAAAAAATCTTAAATTTTTTTGTTTTCTTTTGTTTCTTAATATTTTGCCTGCCAATTGTGAAATTAAAAAAAACCCTAAAATTATCCGTTTTCTAGAGGTTTATAATATCTTGCAAGCTACCACATGAAATTGCATAGTTTTCAAAAAAAAATCTCAAATTTTTTTGTTTTTTCTGCAGTTTTTCATTATTTTTCTTGCTATATCATACTAAATAACGAAATTAACATAATTTCAAAAACTTCATTTTTCTTTGATTTCTCAATATTTTGTATGGAGCACATGAAAATCACAAAAAAAAATTCCGTTTTCTATAAATTTGCAATATTTTGCTACCACACGAAAATTGCGGAATTTTCAAAAATCTTAATATTTTCTGATTTATTCGGTTTTTCGATATTCTGCTTGCTATATAGAACATAAAATTCGTGAACTTTTCAAAATAGCAAAACTTTCTGTTTACTTCCGTTTTTCAATATTTTTCTTTTTATTTCAAACGAAAATCGCTAAATATTAAAAATATTAATTTTATTTTGTTATCTTCGATTTTTCAATATTCTGTATGCATATAACACACGAGAATCTTGAAAATTTTAATAGACTCAAAATTTTCTGCTTTCTTCGGGTTTCTTATTTTTTACTTGCTACGTAAAACATCAAAATTGTAATATTTTCAAAAATCCCAAAAAATTCCGTTATGTTCGATTTTTCGACATTTTGCTTTCTATAACAGATGAAAATTGCAAAACATAACAAATCTTTTCCATTCTCTTCTTTTTTTAATATTTCGCATGATAAAATCTCAAATTCATGACAATTGTGAAATTTATAAAAAACCTAAATTAATCCGTTTTCTATAAATTTATAATATCTTGCAAGCTACCACATGAAATTGCATAATTTTCAAAAAATCTCAAACTTTTTTGTTTTTTGTTATCTATGGTTTTACATTATTTTTCTTGCTATATTATACTAAATAACGAAATTTTAAATAATTTCAAAAACTTCATTTTGCATGCCATATAGCAATTCAATATGGCGAAATTTTAAAAATCTTAGGTTTTTTTATTTTTTTTTATTTTCCAAATCTTGCTTTTTATAGAACTAAGAAAATCATAAAATTTTCAAGAACATATTTTTGAATGTTTTCGTTCTTACAATAATTTCCATAATATACTATGCATGGTCACTACTACAATATGGGATTGCCCCTACGGATAAAGGAATCCGTAGGGGAAACTATTTATTGCCCCTACGGATAGAACCGTAGGTCCATATACTTGGCCCTACGGTTCTCTACGTTTTAATTTAAAAATATTTAATCGTAATTTTATATTTGGTCCTACGTAGCCGCAAACAAAGGACCTACGGATTAGTCCGTAGGGGCATGTATATGGGTTAATTAGTAATAAAAAAATGGCATAGAAAATCCCTCCGTTCCCAAAAATCTTTATCATCTTCCCGCGCCTCGCGATCGATTTCCTCCCGCGCCTCGTCGACTTCCTCGTCGCCTCCTCCGTCGTCTCCTCATAACATCCTCGTCGACTTCCTCCAATGCCTCGATCCCAAGCCTCGTCGACTTCCTCGTCGCCTCCTCCGTCGTCTCTTCCACCGCGAAAAAGGTTTGTAAATCTCCAATTTCTACTTCTAATTTAATGCTTTTATTTCCCTCTTTTGATGATGTTAGGTTCAGGGCAGGGTTCGGGTACGGGTGAGGGTTAGGGTTAGGCATCGGGTCAGTTTCGATTAGGGTTAAGTTTAGGGTTAGGGTTAGGGGTCGGTTGGGGTTGGAGTTAGGGTTCTGTTGCGGTTGGAGTTGGGTTTAGGGTTGGGGTTGGGGTTGGGGTTGGGGTTGGGGTTGGGGTTAGGGTTAGGAATTGGGGTTAGGGTTAGGGTTCGGAATTGGGGTTGGGGTTGTTTTTTCTTGAAAACAACTCTAATTAAAGGCTAGGGTTAATTTGGGTTTAGTGTTAGAGGGTAGGGTTAATTTGGGTTAATTAAAGGGTAGGGTTAATTTTGGTTAATTAGTGATAATTTGAAAGGGTTATGGTTTTGATTAGGTTTAATTTGGTTAAATTTGGGTTGATTAGGGTGAATTAGGTTAATTTGGGTAAATTGGGTTAAGTTTGGGTTAATTAGAGATGATTTGTGTTAGGGTAACGATTATGGTTAATTAGGTAATTTGGGTTATTTTGGTTTATGGTGCACAAGTTTATTTAGTAGGATACAATAGTTCATTGCAGTAGGATACTCGATGATAACGTAAACGTACAACTTTACCATAAATGCAAGAAAAATTTACCCTAAACTTGAAATTTCGAACCCTTAATAACGAAACGTAAACGTAAAAACTATTCATGTTAAATGTTCAAGTTAAAACCAATATATGATACTCGATGATAATATGAAACCTTCATATTCACATCGAAACTCATATATGAAACTAAAAGCTCCACTTAGTCCCCGTCTATCGGTTAACATACGTGCGATGTTCATCGTGACATAGAACTATACGAAGGTTGTTAAATATCGGACGGTATAGCTCGATACTAACAACCGTCGTATAGTCTAAGCGACGAGAAGATTCAATCGTATGGTAACCGATAGATTTGTCCCGTGTAGACAAGTTAGGAATGTATAAAACAAACACTTTCATTCACTTGTGTTTTCATCCGTTTCGAGATATTTCGTCGGTACCTTTCCGCTGGTTCTCCGTGTACAAAGATAGATTAGATGTTCATATCAACGTTGTTTCATAGCTTTGAAATGATTATCTATTCTATTACAGTGTACTCGGAGAACAGCGGGGAGGTGCTGCCGAAATTTACTCGAAACGGTTGAAAGCACAAGTCATGGGTGTTCGCTCTATACATTCTTAATGGGATAGAATCCTTACCCCCGACATCTGGAACACACACACATACAACAAGAATACACAACAAACGCATAATTAGAGAGTGATTCGAGATGTTCAAGTTAAAACCAATATATGATACTCGATGATAATATGAAACCTTCATATTCTCATCGATACTCATATATGAAACTAAAAGCGCCACTTAGTCCCCGTCTCTCGGTTAACATACATGCGATGTTCGTCGTGACATAGAACTATACGAAGGTTGTTAAATATCGGGCGGTATAGCTCGATACTAACAACCGTCGTATAGTCTATACGACGAGAAGATTCAATCGTATGGTAACCGATCGATTTGTCCCGTGTGGACAAGTTAAGAATGTATAAAGCAAACACCTTCATTCACTTATGTTTTCATCCGTTTCGAGATATTTCGTCGGTACCTTTCCGCTGGTTCTCCGTGTACAAAGATAGATTAGATGTTCATTTCAACGTTGTTTCGCAGCTTTGAAATGATTATCTATTCTATTAAAGTGTACTCGGAGAATAGCGGGGAGGTGCTGCCGAAATTTACTCGAAACGGTTGAAAGCACAAGTCATGGGTGTTCGCTCTATACATTCTTAATGGGATAGAAGCCTTACCCCCGACAGCCGGAACACACACATACAACAAGAATACACAAAAAACGCATAATTAGAGAGTGATTCGAGATGTTCAAGTTAAAACCAATATATGATACTCGATGATAATATAAAACCTTCATATTCTCATTGATACTCATATATGAAACTAAAAGCGACACTTAGTCCCCGTCTATCGGTTAACATACGTTCGATAATTTATTCTTTTCAACGACAAACGCACACACAAAACATATACACGGATTTTCTCCTTTGTCAGTAACTATCCCGTTCTTATATTTCTCAATATAATCACCATAACCTACAATTTATATGTTATACAGTCTAAAATGGCCCATGAGTACGTCAGAGTTAAGGACTGGATGTATGTGGATTGGCAATAACGTATGCAACCTAAGTTTGTCGCAGGAGTTGCTGCTTTCATTGAATTTGCACGCGCACATAATAAGATCATAATAGAGAAGATTCTCTGTCCGTGCGATAAATGTGGCAATAAGTACTGGCAGAAGGTAGAATTGGCAGAGCTTCATATTGTAAAATATGGGTTTACTAGACTTTATACAACTTGGAAATATCACGGGGAAGGAGAAGAATGCAGTAATGCGGCAGAAGAAGAAGGAGAACACAATAATGCGGCAGGAGAAGAAGAAGAATTCGGTAATGCGGCAGAAGGAGAAGACGGTAATTTATTTCCATCAGATGAAATGGAGGATATGGTAGAAGCTGCCCTAGGTGAATCTATTCGTACCGAAGATGACATTCGTTCCGGTCAAAGACCGCGTGCGGATAAATATGAAAATTTCATGAATGATACTAGAAAACCAATTTATGAGAATGCGAAGTATTCCACCCTCTCATGGTTCGTCCAATTTTTCCAGATTAAGTGCCTAAATGGATGGAGCAACAAGTCATTCACAATACTTCTTTCGTTCTTGAAAAATTCTATGCCTCCGGGAAATAACGTGCCCGACAGCTGGTACGGAGCCCAGAAGATGATGTCTGATTTGGGTCTAAAGTGCGAGAAGATTCAAGCATATCCTAAAAATTGCGTGTTGTACCGAAAAGAGAATTCAGATTTGAAAGAGTGTCCAACATGCGGAGAGGTCAGGTATAAGCCGAAAGATTTTGATAAGAAGCCTGATATACCTGTCAAGATAGCATGATACTTTCCCATAACACAGAGGATATAGAGGCTATTCAGGTGCAAGAAAACAGCCGAGGCAATGATTTGGCATCACCGTGCCCCTCCAAGTGAAGATGGAAAAATGAGCCATCAAAGAGATTCACTGGCATGGAAGGATTTCGATAGGAGGCATGCAATATTCAGTAGCGATCTTCGCTATGTCCGGCTCGGACTGGCTACTGATGGCTTCTGCCCATTCAACTATATGGCTGGAAGTCACAGCACATGGCCCGTTGTAATGATAATTTATAATCTGTCGTCTTGGTTGGTTATGGACCAATCATACTTTATGATGCCTCTTCTTATCGACGGACCAAACTCATCGGGGAACAATATCGACGTCTATCTCTGACCTCTGATCGAGGAGTTGAAATCTTTGTTCATTGATGGTGTAGAGACATACGATGCAAACACAAATACAACCTTCATACTGCGTGCGGCTTTAATGTGGACAATTAATGACTTTCCTACATATGGAATGCTATCAGGTTGGTCCGTACATGGTCACAAAGCATGTCCCCATTGCCATGAACACACAACATCGAAATTCTTGAATTTTAGCAGGAAGGTTTGTTATTGCGGCTATCGACGTTTCCTGCCTCCACACCACCCCTATAGGTTAGACACGGTTCACTTTGATGGTCATCAGGAGCTTCTTGGACCTCCATCCTCATTGTCCGGAGAGGACGTGACTGCTCAATGGGATGGTTACAATAATGTGACCTTCGGGATGGATCCGACGAAACAGGTCAAACCACCATTTTGGAACAAGTTAAGCATTTTCTTCGAGTTTCCGTACTGATCAACAAATTTAGTGCGTCATTGTCTGGACGTCATGCATATAGCGAAGGGAGTATCAGAGCACATACTCAACTTGCTTCTTTGTAAAGACAGGAAATCGAATGATAACCTGAGTGCCCGGATGGATCTACAGGAGTGGGGAATAAGAAGTGAATTGCACCCTAGACCGGTAGCGGGTAAACCGGGCAAGTTTGTACTTCCCAATGCCGCTTATCATATGTCACAACCGGAGAAGAAAAGATTCCTGCAGGTGTTGCATGATTTGAAAGTTCCCACAGGTTTCTCAGGATCATTCAGCAAGAAAATAAAAATTGTGAAAGGCAAGATCGATGGGCTGAAAAGTCATGATCACCATGTTATCGTGGAGCAGTTTCTTCCATTAGCCCTCAGGACTTCTCTTCCCGAATCGGTTGATCTAGTAATCAACGACCTATGTTGTTTTTTCAGAGAGTTTTGTGCTAAAACACTGGAGGTTGTGACGCTGGATAAACTAGAAAATTCTATTGCGTTGATAGTTTACAAGTTTGAGCGTATTTTCCCACCGTCATTCTTTGATATCATAACACACTTGACGGTTCATCTTGCAACTGAGGCTAAGTTAGCCGGACCGGTACAATATCGATGGACATATCCCGTCGAGAGTTACGTGTAATTTTTTGTTTCGCGCAATTTATAAATTTATTGCTGTCCTGTATGCTCGTATTTATTTATTCAACATATTTTCATTAGGTACCTCTACACTCTTAAAAAGTATATACGCAATAAAAATCGACCAGATGGTTCTATCATGCAAGGTTATCTTCTTGATGAAGCAACCACATTTTGTTCCCGCTATCTGGACGAGAACATTGAGACAAGACTTAACCGGCCTCGAAGAATTCAAGACGGTCCATACGGTAAAGCCGAGTATAAGAGGGTAGACATTATGTTTATCAACAAGATATACCGGTTTATCTTGCTTAATTGCGCATATCTTGAACAAATTAGAGAGTAAGTTTTTTTGGATTAATTGTTATATTTGTGTTTGTGTGTGTATGAAATGATATAATATTAATGTCACCATTATTTGTCGAAAACAGAATTCATTTTAACGAGGTACGTGATGGGCATCCTGATTGGAACGAAGAACGATTGGAAAAATATCATCAGGATAATTTTTGTGATTGGGTCACAGATCATGTAAGTTATTCGAATAACATTTTATTGCTATCAGTTTTAATCTAAACTTGTATCGTTATGTATTTTTCGTAAAATTTGTTTTGTTAGATCCACGATCCGAACTTGTCTGCATCATTTGAGAGTGATTCAAGATGTTTAGCTCAATTTCCTAGTATGGAGATTGCATATTACAAAGGATTTGGTGTCCTTGGATACAAATTCGAAGTTAAGGACATAGAAACATCTAGAACCACTCAAAATAGTGTGATTGCGACGGTAGGATCGGACGGTGTGATTTATTATGGGTACTTAAATTGAATACTCGGCATCCACTATCCCGGACGATCAGAACCCTTTTATATATTCCAGTGTACTTGGTACGATACGCGAACCGATACGGATAAGTGGAGAAGCAATCTTGGAACTTGGAAAGATGAATATGGATTGACCAGTGTGAACACACTTCGATTTTACGATCAGGAAGATCCGTTTATCTTTCTGAACCAAGCGTTCCAAGTATACTACTCACGGTGTTTGAAGTATCCGGGATGGAGTGTTGTATGCCGATGGAAACCCAGAGATGTCTACGATGTCCCAGAATTCGAGGACAGCGATGAGAATGAAGAAGAGAGAAGGTTTAGAGTGCTCCGACCGTCTGTTTCGAAGGACGGGTTGTTTTCGGCCGATCATGAAGTTACATGGGTTAGAATTGACATCGACGATGAAATCCAAGTAGATATGTATAATGCGCCCACGAAACGAAAAAAGTTATCAGTAATGTTATATTATTACTTCACATTTTACGATCTATACGTATATAATCAATACTTTTAATGATTGTCTAATGCGTCCACGAACCGTTTATCTAGATTTGATGACGATGTCGGGAGCAGCGAGGGACGGCAGGAGCTCCAGCCGCGGCAGAGGCAGAGCGGTTCTGCCGCCCGGAGAGCTGCGTAGGGAGCTTCAGAGGGCCGGTCTTGCACCCAGATCGGAGACCCCTTAGGATGCCTCCTTCCATGTGGATTTTGCCACACCTCCATGTATATTGCACGTATATCCATTTTGAATGTAATATTATAGATATTCATGCATGTTTATATCAAAATTACTTATATTGTCAATGTTTGATTGTCTAGTTGTTGGTGATGCGTCCACATCAGGGACAGAGGCCACTCCCGCTCCTCCAGGTATGTTTATATATTTTATAGTACATGTATATTGATTTAGAATGCTATTTCATAAATATACACACATTCCTTTTGCTCTTACTTAGATAGTAATTTTTATTATTGTCTAGCTGTAGGTGGTGACACCACCGCACCTGCGGGTATGTTTATATATCCTATAGTGCATGCATATTGATTTAGAACGTTATATTATTGATCTACACATTCTTTTTGCAATTACTTATATAATCTATTTTTAATTGTCTAATTATAGGTGGTACGTCCACATCTGACGCAGGGGCCACTCCTTCCACTTCCGTACCCTCCGCATCGTCTGTAGGTTAGTATGAATAAATATAAAATATTTATTCATTTTACATATGCTCTATAGAATAAATATGAACTTCATGGAAATTTAGCATCAATGTTTATTTTCTAGTTGGAAGGGATGCGTCCGCATCCGGGACACCGGCTGTTCCTCACCGGAGGAACTATCGTCTCGCTCGTGCTGCTGCCCGGGCCCAGGCTCGTGCTTTAGTCACTAAAGGTATATATCACACTTAAATTTTCGTTTAACCTTGATTTCTTAATACAACTTTGTCTTAATATTGATTGTTTTGATATTTCTTACAGACGCAGGGCCTCCCCATCCCCAAAGGGGGACTCGAGGCCCGAATCAGTCCCATAGGCTGAGGCCTGACAGAGCTAGGGGGAGGCAGCATTCCCCCTGTTTTTTACCCTTGACTATCGCTATACCGGTCCTCATGCCGAGAGGTTCGGCCGGTATATGGGGGATGAGAGCCGGCTCGTGAAGAACTATCTACTTCACGTTGAGTGGGGCGAGCAGCACCGGCGCTTATTCGCCCTCTTCTTTGATCAGGCTCGGGTATTAATATATATTTTCATTTGATTTATCCAATATATTTATTATTAACACTTGTAATCTAATAACAATGTTTTTTTTGTATTTTCAGTTGGATTACGATTTTCAGCCTGTACCCGACCCTAATCATCCTGGGAGGATGCTCGACCTTCATGCTCTGTACAATGGCCTGATGAAGAACATGTAGACCAAGGTCCGATACAACAGGAATGAGCTGAAGGCCGACTACTACTCCCTGTGGATGGCGACCCCCGAGACAGAGAGAGCGGCCCTCCTATCTACTCCGGCGTTTGCGAGAGCCGACGTAGAGGCATGGCCTCTATTGTGCGAATATTTCTACTCTCAACGCAAACATGTATGTATTTTAAATGTAATTCATTGTTTAGGATATAATTTATTTTTTTGTGTTCCTTAATTAGAAAACTAAATGTGAATGCGTTGTGCAGAAACAGGCCGCTCATAATATAGAGAATAGGAAATCGGCGAAGAGGGGTCGCCCCACTTACACAGGTGGCTCGAGAAATATTACTCGTGCCATAGAGTTATCGGTAAATTACAATAGACCGGCCTTTGTGATATAATGCAATATTAAGAGTTATTTTCTAATATATCTAATATTAAGAGTTATTTTCTAATATTGCAGACAGCTCAGACCCTGGCGCAAGGTGGTACACCGAGCGTGCTGTCCGCATATCTTGCCGTTCACGGCATCTCGACAGATCCCGCCACGGGCGAGCTTCGATATCCCGACGTCGCTACCCAGGAGTATTGCGTAAGTCTTAATACTTATTCAACCCATATTTGAAATTTTAGTTTTGGAAGGTTCAAATTTAAATTTTATACTTATATTTTACTGCTTAATGTGGGTGTAGGAGCGGGTGGTTGAGCAGGTCGAGGCCTCGGGGATCGATTTTACCGGACAGAGAGATCCGAGGCTGCTGACCCCAGTCCTGTACGCCGCACACGGAGGGAACTACGGAGGTTGGGAGAGAGGCCGGAGACTGGGCCCTAGCAGAGCCCATATGAGGTTGGACTCCACCCCGGCGGTTACTTCCTCCGTCTTCAGTGAGCGACATGTCCAGCAGGAACTGGAGAGCTTGAAGGCCACCGTTCAGGAGTTGAAGGAGATGCTGGTATGTATACTACTTAATAGTAAAATATCATGTCATATTATAGATATCAACATATCCAATATTAGTACGTAGCCTGAGCTTATTTGGTTGTAGACTTAGGTTTGATTAATCATACATACATATCTAATTAAAATAAACTACGGTTTTCCAAACTAGATATCCAAATGGGGTTTCGAAATAACTTAATAATGATATGAATTCGAATAATACACAGTTCTTACACGCTTATTACACACGTTAGGTCCAGACGCGACAGGGTACATCGGCCGAGCCTCCACATGCATCTTCTTCGGCTGCGGCTCCGCAAGCCACTACATCGGCTGCGGTTTCGCAGACAGTTCCTATAGCTCCACCGCCCGTTCAGACTCCCGCAGCCGCGGCTCCGCATGCCACTACCTCGACGGTGGATGCGTAGACCACATTGCCAGCTCCACAGCCCGCTCAGACTCCCGCACGCGCCAAATTGCATGATTTATTGACCGAGGAGCAGGCGCGCCAGATTCTAGCGTTTTTCAGAGGTGGAGCTGGACCGAGGTAGGGTAGCTTTTTGATTCTTATTTTTTGAAACATGTATTTATTTATATGATATATATTATACTACATTTTGGACGATATTGATATTGGTGGTCCTACAGTGTTTATATTTATATCATATTCTGTTTTTTGGTTTCTTTTGTATATTATATGCGTGAGATGTGATTATGAATATTGCGATATATGTTGTGTGATAATTAATTTTATATTCGATTGATGTATATATTATTGTGCACAGGGGAAAAATATAGGCAGCCCTTTTTTCATAAAAAAAACTGATAATATGTACCTACGGATTAATCCGTAGGTACACACGTTGCCCCTACGGATTAAACCGTAGGGGAAAAATATCAAAATAACTGATATTTTCCCCTGTGATCTCAGTATCAGGGGGTTGAGATTTCCCCTACGGATATATCCGTAAGGACAAACAAGTTATCCGTAGGGGCAAAATATCAGGAATCCTGATATTTTGCCCATATATATATGTACCTACGCATGTATCCGTAGGGGCTATTACTTGGCCCTACGTATTAATCCGTAGGTACAAGTAATCTATTTTAAAAAACCGTAAATAAAATAATTTTTTTGCCCCTACGGCCTACTCCGTAGGACAAACGGGACCTACACAGAACTCCGTAGGGACAAGTTTTTGTCCGTAGGGACAAGTTCAGGGTTTCAACTTGCACTTACGACGTTTGTACCTACAAGGTATTTTCTTGTCCCTACGGCTATATCCGTAGGGGTAGTGGTTTGCCTCTACGGATAAATCCGTAGGGGCAATCCTTATTTGTAGTAGTGGCATGGTGTAACAAGAAAATCTTAAAATTTTCTCCCTTTTAAATATTATACATGTGCACATGAAAATCATGAAATTTCAAAAAAACTTAAATTTTTCAGTTTTCTTTTGTTTTTTAATATTATGCATGCCACATGACAATTGTGAAATTAAAAAAACCCTAAAATTATCGATTTTCTATAAATTTATAATATCTTGCAAGCTACCACATGAAATTGCACAATTTTCATAAAAATCTAAAACTTTTCTGTTTTTTTTTCTGCGGTTTTTCATTATTTATCTTGCATCCAAAATAACAATTTTCAATAATATAAAAAACTTCATTTTTCTTTGATTTCTCAATATTTTGTATGGCGCACATGAAAATCACAAAAAATTCTGTTGAGTATTTTTAATTAATTTACCCTGAAGTAAATAGTAGCAGATCGATTGCTTGGTGATTTGATAATAATAATAATAATAATAATAATAATAATAATAATAATAATAATAGCAGTAGTAGATATCTAGATGGATAGAAGATAAATGATAACAATGATGATGAGTGAATTAATAATAAATATCTAAAATGTTGATATTAGCATTGATAATTGATTTTAATGTGCTCGGGATCAAGCGCAAGTAAACAAATCAAGCCACAAGAGTGGAGGACAGGCCTTTAGGGGTACAATCAAACTATGAAGCTAACATCATAAATAAATATACTAATTCGTTAATTTATTTATAAGAATTTAAATTTGAAATTTTGACTTGTTAGGGCCCTTCCAAGAAAAGAAAGGGCACCCACAAAAAATAAACGTATGCTGCTTAAAAGTGGAGAACACACGGTATTCTTTAGTAAAAGGCGAAAGAATAGTTCGCTCTGTGCTCACCCCACAACTCCATGATCTGACAAAGCCCAGGGCATACCCATCATAAAGCCAACAAAAACAATGACTTTGATTTTGTGCCCGATGTGGGACTAAAGCATGTTAGAAAACCTAGGGCTTTGAGTGCTAGTTTCCAATTTGTTTTTATTGCTGCGTAGTTTGTTGCGCAGAAAAATTGCGTAGTTACTTTTTGCCCTAAAAATGAACTTTAGATTTTCTAATTTTATACCCAATCAGAGTCTAATAGGTAGGTGAGACCTTGAAAAATTCATAAACAACAATCGTTGAGCCAGTGACATCACCGAAGTTTCAAATTATCATATGTAAAATACAACTTAAGTAAAAATTGGAAAAACAAATACGGAAAAAAAAACATGAAAAAAGATTCAAAATTAAAATGGAGTTGACTTCAGAAAAGCGCAAAATTTTCAAATTTTTGTTTCTTTTAAATTAGCATATTCTTATCAAAAAGATTTCATTTTATTTGCGCTGACCGTGATGATTTCAGAAAAAAGAAAAAAAACAACGGATTGATGAGTAGATGGAATAATTCACGAAGTGCTTTAGAGGTGGTGGTCCACCGAAGTTCCCAATTATTACGTGTAATATGTAACTTAAGTAAAAATTGGGAAAACAAATAAACATGAGGAGGGGAGGCATGGATTCTCATACAGCAGTATTATATTTTATGATCATTTTAAGTAAAAATTGCAAAAGCAAACATTGAGAAGAAATATGAAAAAAGAATGGAAATAAAAATAGAGATGGAAGGTATGGATCCTCGTACCACCACCACAAGCTATGTTGGTGTCCATTTGAGAAATATCCCCATTTGTAATAAATTTATGTTTTATGATAATTTTAAAAGAACATAATAATTAAACGATTTCATTCACTATTGCAATGAAGGGTTATCCCTACGGATAGAAGAATTTGTAGGGGCAACTTTTTATTGCCCCTACGGTTTACTCCGTAGAGGTATTGTTTGCCCCTACGGTTAAATCAGTAGGGGCATAAATAAATTAAGAAATATTAAAATGCAATGTCTTTATTTGGCCCTACGGTGCCGCAAAAGAGAGCCCTACGTATTAATCCGTAGGGGCAAAAAAGGGTTATTAAAAAAAAATAAAGCTAATAATTTTCCCACTATTTCCCAAAATTTCACACTAACCCATGCCACAGGCATCGTCGTCCATCGTCGCCGCCGCACTCTTGTCGCCGCCTTCCTCGTCGCCGAGTTCCTCCTCCATCGCTGTCGATTGAGCTCGTCGTGGAGTTCCTTGTTGCCGCCAATCGACCTCGTCGCCACCAATCGTCATCGTCGCCGTCTCCACCACTTCGAGCTCTATCTTCCCGCCCTCCTCCACATCGTCGAAGCCTTGCTCTCCACCTCCTCAAAGAACTTTACTCGTCTGCAGAGGTGAGTTTATTTTGATTTTAATTTATAATTTTGTTATTTTAAATTGGTGTTATTGTTGTTGATTTAAGAGTTAGGGTTAGGGTTAAGGTTACCAGGCCGGGATAATTGGGGGTTAATTTGGGTTAGGTTTAGGTTTAGGGTTATGGTTAATTAGGTAAAAGAGGGTTAGGGTTATAGGGCCAGGTTAATTGGGGGTTAATTTGGGTTAGGGTTAGGCTTTGGGTGATAATTAGGGTTAGGGTTAGGATTCATTAGGTAAAATAGGGTTAAGGTTAGGGTTTTGGTAATGATTAGGGTCAGGGTTAGGGTTAGGGTTAATTTGGGTTAATTAGGTAAAACAGAGTTGGTGATGATTAGGGTTAGGGTTAGGGTTAGGGTTAATTTTGGTTTGGGCTAGTGTTAATTTGGGTTAGGGTTTGGGTGATGATTAGGGTTAATTTTGGTTAATTAGGTAAAATAGGGTTAATTTGGATTTGGGTGATGATTAGGGTTAGTGTTAATTTGGGTTAATTAGGTAAAATAGGGTTAATTTTGGTTAATTTGGTTTAATTAGCTTAATTTTGGGTTAATTAGGGATAATTTGAGTTAGGGTGATGATTAGGGTTAATTTGGGTTAATTAAGGTTAGGGTTTAAGGTGCATTAGTTCCTTCAGTAAGATACTCGATGATAACGTAAACGTAAAACTTTACCGTAAACGTAAGAAAACCTTACCCTAAACTAAAAACTTCAAACCCTTAAAAATGAAACGTAAACGTAAAACCTATTCAAGTTAAATGTTCAAATTAAAACCAATATATGATACTCGATAATAATATAAAACTTTCATATTCTCATCGATATTCATTTGTGAAAATCAAAGCGCGACTTACTCCTTGTCTATCGGTTAACATACGTTCGATGTTCGTCGTGACATAGAACTATACGAAGGTTGTTAAATATTGGACGATATAGTTCAATACTAACAACCGTTGTGTAGTCTATGTGACGACAAGATTCAATCTTATGATAACCGATAGATTTTTCTAGTGTGGACAAGTTAGGAATGTATAAAGCAAATACCTGCATTCAGTTGTGTTTTCATTCATTTCGAGTTATTTCATCGGTACTTTTCCGCTGGTTCTCCGTATACAAAGATAGATTAGATGTTCATTTCAATGTTGTTTCACAGTATTGAAATGATTATCTATTCTATTACAGTATACTCCGAGAACAGCGGGGAGGTGCTGCCGAAATTTACTCGAAACGGATAAAAGCACAAGCCAATGGGTGCCTGCTCTATACATTTTTAATGGGATAGAAGTCTTACTCCCGACAGCCGAAACACAGACATACAACACGAATACACAACAAATGCACACACAAAGCACACACACACTAACAACCCTACACTTAAGCGAAATCATAAATCGAAACACACTTACACAGAATACAACTCATACATGAGTATCTTCAAATCTAACTTTGTTTATCGATAATTTATTCTTTTCAACGACAAACTTGCTTCTACGGATTTTCTTCTTTGTCAGTAACCATCTCGTTCTTAGATTTCTCAATAGTCACCATAACCTAGAATTTATATGTTATACAGTCTAACATGGCCCATAAGTACATCACAGTTGAGGACTGGATGTACGTGAATTGGCAAAAACGCATGCAATCTAAGTTTGTCGCAGGAGTTGCTGCTTTCATTGAATTTGCTCGCGCATATAATAAGATCGTGTTAGAGAAGATTCTCTGCCCGTGCAATAGATGCGGGAATAAGTTCTGACATAAGGTAGAAATCGTAGAGCTTCACATCGTTAAACATGGTTTTACTAGGCTTTATACAACTTGGATATATCACGGGGAAGGACAAGAAGAAGACGGTAATGCGGCAGAAGAAGAAGAAGACGATAACTTCTTTCCAGGAGAAGAAATGGAAGATATGGTAAAGGCTGCCCTAGGTGATAGTATTCCTACCGAAAATGATATTCCTTCTAGTCAAGGACCGCGTGCGGATAAATATGAAAAGTTCATGAATGATGCTAGAGGACCAATATATGAGAATGCAAAGTATTCCACCCTATCATGGTTCGTCCAACTTTTCCAGATTAAGTGCCTAAATGGATGGAGCAATAAGTCATTCATGATACTTCTGAAGTTCCTGAAAGATTCTATGCCCCCGGAAAATAACGTGCCCGACAGCTGGTACGAAGCCCAAAAGATGATGTCTGATTTAGATCTGAAGTATGAGAAGATTCATGCATGTCCTAAAGATTGCGTGTTGTACCGGAAAGAGAATTCAGATTTGAAAGAGTGTCCAACATGCGGAGAGACCAGGTATAAGCCGAAAGAATCTGATAAGAAGCCCGATATACCTGTCAAGATAGCACGATACTTTCTCATAACACAGAGGCTGCAGAGGCTATTCAGGTGCAAGAAAACAGCCGAGGCAATGATTTGGCATCACCGTACTGCTCCAAGTGAAGATGGAAAAATGAGTCATCCAAGAGATTCACCGGCATGGAAGGATTTCGATAGGAGGCACGAAATATTCAGTGGTGATTCTCGCAATGTCAGGCTCGGACTCACTAGTGATGGCTTCTTCCCATTCAACTATATGACTGGAAGCCATAACACATGGACCGTTATAATGATAGTTTATAATCTGTCGTCTTGGTTGGTTATGGATCAGTCCTACTTTATGATTCCTCTTCTTATCGACGGACCAAACTCACCGGAAAACAATATCGATGTCTATCTCTGGCCTCTGATCGATGAGTTAAAATCTTTATTCATTAATGGAGTGGAGAATTACGATGTAAACACGGATACAACCTTCACAATGCGGGTATGTTTATATATCGTATATTGTATGCATATTGATTTAGAATGTTATATTATTGATATACACATTCTTTTTGCAATTACTTATATAATCTATTTTTAATTGTCTAATTATAGATGGTGCATCCACTTCTGGCGCAGAGGCCACCTCCGCCACTTCCGTACCCTCCGCTCAGTCTACATGTTAGTATGAATAAATATAAAATATTTATTCATTTTACATATCCTCTAAGAATAAACATGAACTTCATATAATTTATCGTCAATGTTTATTTTCTAGTTGGAGGGGATGCGTCCACGTCCGGGTCACCGGCTGTTCGTCACCGGAGGAACTATCGTCCCACTCGTGCTGCTGCCCAGGCCCAGGCTCGTGTTGCTGTTGCCGGAGGTATATATCGCACTTCAATTTTCATTAATTCTTGATTTCTTAATACCATTTTGTATTAATATTGCTTATCTTGATATTTCTTGTAGATGCAGGGAAGCCCCATCCCGAGAGGGGGACTCGAGGGCCGAATCAGTCCGACAGGCTGCGACTCGATAGAGCTAGGGGAGGCACCATTCCCCCTCTTCTTTACCCCTGATTATCTCTATACTGGCGATTATGCCGAGAGATTCGGCTGGTATATGGGGGATAAGAGCCGCATCCAAAAGAAGTATCCACTTCACATTGTGTGGGGTGATCAGCACCGGCGCTCATTTTCCCTCTTCTGGGATCAGGCTCGGGTATTAATATATATTTTCATTTGACTTATCTAATATATTTATTATTATTTAACACTTGCAATTTGAATACATTATTTTTTGTATTTGCAGTTGGATTACGACTTTCAGCATGTACCCGACCCTGATCACCTTGAAAGAGTGCTCGATCTTCATGCTCTGTACCTGGACCTGATGAAGAACATGCAATCAAAGGTCCGATACAATAGGAACGAGCTGAAAATCGACTGCTATTTGGTATGGCTGGCAACCCCCGAGACAGAGAGAGCGTCTCTCCTACATACTCCAGCCTTTGCGAGAGTCGACGTAGATACATGGCCTCTCTTGTGCCAATATTACAACTCTCAGCGCAAACAGGTTTGTAATTTAAATGTAATTAATTGTTTATTATATAATTTATTTTTTTGTGTTGCTTAATTAGAAAACTAAATCTAAATATGTTGTGCAGAAATAGACCGATCAAAATAAGGAGAATAAGAAGTAGGCGAAGAAGGATCGCCCCACTTATACAGGTGGCTCGAGGAACATTACCCGTGACATGAAGGCATCGGTAAATTACAATATATCTATTTTGATATAATGTAATATTAAGAGTTATTTTATAATATATGTAAATTTTTGGCGAATTGCAGAGAGCTCAAACCCTGGCGCAGGATGGTACACCGAGCGTGCTAACCGCGTATCTTGCCGTCCACGGCACTTCGACAGATCCCGCCACGGGAAGGCTTCGATTCCCCGACACCGCTACCCAGGAGTATTGCGTAAGTGTTAATATATATTCTAATTCGAATGAATTTTTTATTTTGATAAGTTCTGTTAGTTGTATATATGCCCTAGAGGCTATTATTGTACATATGATGTATATTATAGTGGATGCTTGGACATATATAGGGAGGACTTTCTTGCTCGACATGATAGTATGATATCTGGTTACTCTTTATCTTAACATGTACACTTATAGTCTCTCTGTTACATGTTGATAAAGCCCTTAGGATGAGTACTTGACTACCGGAATTATGATGCGGATCATACTAGTGGGGACATGGTAGTCGGTAAGTACATCCTTCAATTGTTCCAAGTCGTGGAAGTATCGAGACGGGGCATCGATATTCCAGAGTAGACTAGCGTATACGCTTCTTGACCCATATGATGGGCGATGGATGATCCCACATCCATTGGTGTTTGACATCAAAGATGGTATACGGGTACTCGGTGGAGACTGGGTACACTGAACAGGACTCGCCGAGAACTCCTAGATGGTATAATACTTCACGTTAGATAGCAGTTCTCTGGTGACACTGGTACAGATTAGTCTGTCGACCCGAGATCGTCATAGAGTCTTGTGTGATTCCAACTGTGCTTTGATTTCCACCTTACCACATTTAAGAGAACGTGAAAAACGGTAGTTTTTTGGTACAGTCCCGAGTCACATGGAGGCAATGAACGATGGGAGGGGATTTCGTCTCTCCCGGTATTGGGGGTTGATATTGCGCTATGCTCGATTGGCCATAATAGGAAATCCCTGGCCAGGATTGCTGAGATTTACTGGTAAGTGTTATCAGTAGTTTCTCGAACCGTTATAGGCCTCACATCGGAATGACTTATCAAGCTATTGGGGTCTGACATTTGCCACCCCCAGGCTGGATATGCGACATATCAGACGAAGAGACCGGACTGTACGGTAGTGTTATTTATTGGATTCGCAAGAGTATGCGCAAGCTTACTTGTTGATCTTCTGATCGCTCAATACCGGGTAGCCGTTACGTCCAGCTAGTACCGTTGATGGCTTGTGGGTGACTAATATGATCATCACCTACTGCCGGCATATTGACGAGTCTTTAGAGTCCTACACAGAGGTTTTCTGGCTCAGGCGAAATGAAGTAGGAGCACATATGTGATATGTGCGGGACTGAGATTAATACGCGTATGTGATACCGTATTTTATTCTCGCGATATGTGATATCGGTCGGTTATATGTGATATAACCAGGTTATCGAATCAAGTGTTGATTCGATAAGTTGATACAAAAGATATTAGTCGGTTATATATGATATAGCCGGATTATTAAATCAAGTGTTGATTTAATAATTTAATGTATCATTATATATTTGATATATTAATTTACATTGACTAATATGAGCTCACTTAAGCATTTCTTTTTCTCACTAGTGTACACTTAATATATATGTGATATATATTATTGTGTCATGCTTGTTGCTACATGCAATATGGGTGTATGAGACTCACACCATGCTTATCATAATGAAGGGTTTTATTTATTTAAAGTAAATCAAAATTAGTTGGAAATTAGTCACATGGTTTGAGCTTATTGGAAGCTTATAGAACCATTGACTTAGTCCACTAATTTTGTTTTATTTTAGATATTTATTAACCCAACTGTTCCCCTCCGAAAGACGGCGCACAAGACCGCGATGTCCTAACGCTGAGATTCGGGGCAGATGCTATTTGGTTTTATCCGTCCACCTCTCCGAAGATACCAAGTTGATTTATGGCACCGTATATCGGGGGTTTAGACGGATACGGCCGATGTAGCAGACTTCAACAGCTTCCCCCTCGCTTGAGGGGTTTTTGATTATGGGGACGCTCTTCCCTGCAGGCGCAAGCCCCTGCAGTTAATTACGCTACCGCGTCGCGGTAACAACTTTCTCCTTCTCCAGAATTTCACTTCGTGTCGTGTGTGTTTGTTTTGTTTGTGGTTGCCCGTGGATTGTATACGGAGACTGAGTAATGCCGTCGCCCGTAGGACGTGGATTAGTCCAAATTCGTATTTACTTAGATTTGGATTTGGTGTTTTCAGTTTAAGGATGCATTAGTCGCGTTGCGGCTAAGATCAACTTAAACGTTCGTTAAGGATACGATAGTCCTGTTTGAGACTATGATCAACTTAACGTGATAATCCATTTAATATCTGGCCATCGGGACTCGTCACCTCTCTAACGTCGTTGAAGGATTACAACGGCAGATGTCAGAGAAGTTCGGAGATGTATCCTTGAACAAAGGTTGATTTGGAGTTTTATAGTCCGTTTGAATGTTTGAGTTGAATGTTTGAGGATACGTTAGCCGTGTTTGGGGGGCTAAGATCAACTTAAACGGGATCGTTTAGATCCGGAAAAAGAGCATTTGGAGGCTCTATTGTTCCAGTTTAGGGACAGAGTGGTCCATAGGTAGTTTAGGGAGGTTTCGGTCTGATATTAGTTTAAGGACGTTTCGGTCCAATATTAGTTTAAGGACGTTTCGGTCCGTCGCCAGTTTAAAGACGTGGTGGTCCATCATTAGTTTAGGGACGTTTCGGTCCGATGTCAGTTTAAGGACGTGGTGGTCCATCATTAGTTTAAGGACGTTTCGGTCCATTGCCAGTTTAGGGACGTGGTGGTCTATGTTCCAGTTTAGGGACGTGGTAGTCTGATATTAGTTTAAGGACGTCTCGGTCCGATATTAGTTTAAGGACTTCTCGGTCCGATATTAGTTTAAGGACTTCTCGGTCCGTTATTAATATGTGGTTGTCGGGACCCGTCACCTCTCTGACGTCGTTGAAGGATTACAATGACATGTGTCAGAGGAGTTCAGAGATGTACCCTTGAACCGGTCGTAAATTGATTTAGGAGAGCATTTTTGCTCGGTCAATTTAGTTTAGGGACTTACGGCCATGATCGAACTAAGTTGCACTGCATTTTATTCCGACCTGCTAGGCCTTTTTGATTTGGGCTCTGTCCATATGTTTTGGTTTGGGCTTTGCCCTTTTATAAATGATGCAGAGTATCTATTTCTTTTGTTTGGGCTTTGCCCCTCTTTTAAAATGCATAGCATTTTTTATTAGACCTGTTAGGCCTTTTAATTGGGCTCTGTCCCTTTTCTTTAATAATGCAGAGCATTAAATACTCTGACAGTGCCCCACGTGGCTTGTCAGGCGCTTTGCGCTAAGTAATGAGCGCAAACTCATATGGTGGTGACACGTGTCACGCTCGGGTGAGCGCACGCGCAATAGCACAGTGCGCTGCGCTGTTGCGCTGCTGACACGTGGTGCGCTCTGGTGAGCGCAAGTGCAACAGCGCAGTGCGCTGCGCTGTTGCGTTGCGCTGTTTCGCTGCTGACACATGGCACGCTCTGGTGAGCGCAAGCGCAATAGCGCAGTGCGCTGCGCTGTTGCGCTGCTAACACGTGGCGCGCTCTGGTGAGCGCAAGAGCGCAGTTTGGAAGTGCAAAGCACTAAGAATCTTTTAGATTCAAGAACAGTAGTGCAGAGCACTATTTAATTTTTTGATCTAAATTAGATCAAAGGAAAAATAAATTTTTCTTTTTGTTTCAAGAACCAGAGGTTCATAAAAGTGCAAAGCACTATTTTTTTTTTTATATTTTGTTGTTTTCTTATTATTATTTATATATATATATTTTTTTAAAGAACCATTGGTTCAAAAAGAAGTGCAAAGCACTATTATATGAAAAACATTGATCTGGTTTTTAGATCGATGATTTATTTAAAAGAGATTTCTTCTCTCTTGTGAAGGTTTTTTACCTCTTTCTTGAAATTTTCTCAGAGTTCTCTCTGTTTGATGCTCTTGACTTTTCTCAAGAAAAATGTTGATGCCTTTGAATTGAGGCCTAGGGTCCTTTTTATAGTACCCATAAATTAGTTAAATTATTAAAGAGATCCTTCTCTGAGTGATTTGGGAAATTTTCCCCACCGTTGGATCTTTGATCCAAGGGCTTCTGCTTTGCAGAAGAAAATCTTCTTGTTTTAACAAGAACAGAAAAGATTTCTTAGAAATTTAATTCTGTTTGGGCGCAGATGTCCCAGCGGGTGACACGTGTCGCGCAGCGCAAAGTGCAGCGCATCTGCGCTAGCGCTTCTGCGCTGACACGTGTTGCGCGCAGCGCACAGCGCAGCGCGACTGCGCTAGCGCATCTGCGCTGACACGTGTCGCGCAGCGCACAGCGCTGCGCGACTGCGCTAGCGCATCTGCACTGACACGTGTCTCCCCGCGCAGCGCCTGCGCAACTGAAGCGTTGCTTCCTTTAATAGAGCTTTGCTCTGATTGGGTGCGCCTTCTTGGGTGCTGCGCTGACATATCAGCGCATGACATGTGGCGCGTTGCGCCCAAGATGTGAAGCGTTGCTTCAAAATTTTGAATTTTGAATTTCAACAGAGCTTTGCTCTGATTGGACGAAACAAATGCCTCCCACCATTGCGCTCACGTGGCGCACACATGAGTGCAACGGTGGCAAACTCCTGATCGTTGAATCAAGGAGTGAGCTTAAGGGGTGCTAGCGCCTTATAAATAGGACCTCTGGCTCTTAGAAAAATCTTATCATTTCAAGATTTTTATTTCCCAGAGCTTTGCTCTCATTCTAGAACTTTCAGAGCTTTGCTCATTTCTAAAGTCAAAACTTTAGGTAAAATTAATTAAACTTAATCTTCAACCAAAGAGCTTTGCTCTCACAAATCTTTTAATCTAAAGAGATCCCCATTGGGGTTTCATAAACAGAGCTTTGCTCTTAAGAACTTATAGATCTGTAGAGATCTTGTTCATGGGTTCTAACCCATGAACAGAGCTTTGCTCTTTGAATCATCTGTAGATCTTTTAGATCTGAAAAATGAAATAATTTCACAAGTTTTTCATGGATTTTTCAAGATTCCAAAAATTCTAATTCTTTTAGGTGTAACATTTTCTGATGGACCATAGAGTTATGCTCTTTTAAGGAATCTTATTTCTCTGAGATCAAAGTTTGACAAGTGTCACTCTGTGGCAGAGTTTTGCTCTGAAAGAGGAGATTTTCTCTTTGTCTCTAGGGATTCTCCCCCCTTTTTTTATAAATGGGAATGTTTTCCTGGGGACCAACTGACAATCTCATCCAATGATCAGGTTGTCCTATTAACTGACGTACTGTCATCCAGATTTTGTGGGTCCCCCTTTGGTCCTTTACTCACTGCACTGCTGTGTGGCGTAATCAATTAATTTTAATTTTAATTTAATTAATGCATTTTCTTCTTTAAACGCCAAACGTTGGAATTACAACACTAACGGCTAAATTGTTCTTTTTGCAGCGATCATGTCTCTAGACACTTCATTCCCGTTCGTCCGCTCGGAGGAGGGATTTCCCGAGGCGCCTTCGGACCGTGAAGTCCTGACCATGATTAGAGAATACGACCTGGAGTATAAGAATCTTCACCTTTGGGGGTCCTGGTATAACCAGATCATTATGGGTCGACGCAGCTTCACATGCGCAGTGCCGTCCGAGCCCATCACGGCGATTCATTATGCTACCCCACCCTCGGTGCGGTATGCCGTGGAGTTGGTGGATTGGACATCGAAAGGCTTTCTACATCCCGCCATAGATGCGATACCGGTTCAGCGTCCTATGGTTTTGGACATCCTAGGACGCCGTATCTGTCAAGGTGAAGCACGACCTTGGGGGCAATCGTATAACCTTGGTCTGATCCCCCGCCACCCGATTGGCTATCTGCCGTGGGCCCGGTACATCCTGTCGATGAAGAAGTCGCAGTTGATAAGATTAGGACTGTACACCGCGGTCTACGTCTCTCTCTTTCAGTGTCCCACGCTTCCCACCTAGTGGTTCAAAGCTTTCTTGGAGCAATGGAATATTCCTACTCACACTTTCCTTGCTATGGATCGGGAAGTGTCAATCTCCTTGGAGGAGTTTGCGGAGGTATCCGGTTTACCGGTGATGGGGGAACATTATGAGGAGCTGCTCCCAACAGATGTGTACGTCTTTGGTGCTAGGCCGATGGTAAGGGGGGTCACGCCAGAGAATGCTGTTCAGCACCAGTTCCCGAGCTTGATTAAAGTGTTGAACATATATGAGTCTCTCTTCGTCGAACATGGGAGTCGGGGAGTTAATTTTGAAGATTTCATTGCTCGGTTTCTTCACCCAAACGTCCTCTCTGCAGACACTGCCAAGTTTGCCACCCTTGAGGACCTTTTCGGTTTAGGTTTGGATAACCTGCCGGCGAATAAAGTAGGCCAAAAGGATTTTTTTCTTCCTAACTTTCCAACCATGTCTCTTGCAGAAGTTGCGGCCCCTGGAATGGATGAGGAGGCCTTTTTCTTAGGATTTCTCGGGCTATGGTTGAGTTGGTTCGCTATCCCAATGCACTCTCATCGGATGCGGCCCTCTGTCTTTTACCCAGCACACCGGATGGTCATCGGGGTAAAGGTGGCTGTTGGGATCGCTGGCTTGGTGCACTTATACCATGGCCTCAGTCGAGCAGCGGATGCTAATGAGCCCGGGGTACTGCACGTAGTCTTCCCGATGCATTACTTTGCATCGTGGCTCGAGCTACACACAGCGGGTGTCTTCGGCATGCATAAAAGGCCCTCGTTCTTTGACAAGTGCGGTTTTCCTCGCATTATACAGCTGATCGGCGCATCAATTGTAACCCCATCACCGCGGAACGCCAGGGGCTAACTCCTTCGCCCTAATACCGTTGGAGCCGGGATGTCCTTTGTCGATAAGGTATTGACCATTGGAAAGGTGTCTACCACTGTGACGCGGCCATTACAAGATATCTTTAAGGATGGAGCCTCAGTTTTAACGGCTCGGGAGACCCTTCACTTATATTCCATTAGACCGGGTTTCTTAGTTCTTAGGCAGAATGGTGTGGCAATTTTTATGAGATATAACCCACATCGTTTTGCTCAACAACTGGGCTACGATCAAGGGGTCCCTTTGGAAGCCTTCTTGCTGGAACCCGCTGCCACTGAAGAAGGGATGGAGAACGCACTGCACCATTTCATGCGCCTGAATACGAGTTCTCATTTTTTTATCAATGCACCGGCTTACGCTCCAAAACTCCTCAACGTGTACAAAGACTGGTACAATCATGCAACAGGAGCAGTTATAAAGGAGGAAAGGCGACTGTTGGTCGATCGTAAGGGTGTGCCTCCAGGTACCGATCGCAACGCTGCTTTGGTCCCTAGGACCCCAGTGGTCGCTCCTCTAAAAGATGCCGGGGGCAGACCATCACGTGCGCAAAGTCTTCCGCACGGATTGCCGCTTCCCGATATTACAGATGCAGCCCTAGCGCCCCGTGCTCCAGTGGAGACAGTGGTCGTGGCCTCGCCAGAGTCCGGTGTAGGTGCAGACATCGGGACCCGTCGTCCCAAAGTGGCTGCTAAGCGGAAGTCGATCCCACGTGAGCCTAGGGTCGGAGGGCAAAAGAAAAAGAAATCGCTCTTCGCCGCGGACGTCGTGTTCGGTCAGGAACCTCATGCCCCCTATGCCGAGGGTCTGATCGAATACGGGACTAACGAAGGACTGGTGATGCCGCCGCCGGACGATACAGACTTGGAGGCTACTCTCGAAGCTTCAGCGTGGTTGGCGAGGCGTGACGCGTGGCTGGCTAAACTAGCGCAATCAGGTAACTATTAGTCGCCTTTTTTTTATTGCAACATATCCTCTTCATTGCCTTTGACTAACGCTTTTCTTTCCTTTCTTCCAACAGGCATCACTGATGAAGAAGCCATCGCCGCTTCTTTGAAGACTTTCCAGGAGGAAGAACGTCTTAGAGCGTCTATGGGCCTTAGTAAGTTTTAATCCATCAAGTCTTCATCTCCCTCGTGTTATGGTCGATCTAATCTCTCCCTTTTTATTGCAGAAACCTCAATGCCGTTCCCACCAAGCGACGCAAATGTTCCGCCAGCCGCCGATGTTCCCGCTTCCTCTGGGCCACCACAGGAAGTTCGTCTTGAAGAGCCGATGAGAGATGCCTTAAAGGCTCTGGAGGCATCCCTGAACGAGGATGACGACGCCTTGAAGGAGGCGTCACAAAGGTCCATCGCGACAGCTCGGGAGGAACGGAAGCGATCGAGGCGTGAGGCGAAGGCACGCAGGGCTGCCTTGGCTATGGGAGCGGGTCCCAGCACTGCCCCTCGTGCTGATACTCCATCTGAAGAGGCCCCTGTCGCCCTATCCACTGCCCGTAGAGAGGTGGCGCGCGCAGTTCGGAGCGCAAACGGTAAATCCGCTTCAGGTAATGTTTCTCTTAGATTTTTTTTATAAGGATTTTAATATCGTTGGTCCTTATATCTCTTATCTTGCAGGGCCAAGTCCGCTCGAGGGGGAGGCGGAAACCGTTGATCCCAAAGAAACAGAGGAGGTGGTACCTGCCGAACCCGAGCCGACGGTGGGCAACGTCGTTGTGGCTTTGGAGCCTGAGGTGGAAGTCGAGGGGCCTACCGCCGAGAAGGACAATGATGCCGAACCTGAAGTGGTGGCAGATGATATGATCATTATAATTGAGTTCAGGGTGGTGGAGGATGAGGCGCTCGAGGCCGGCGATCTCGTGGTGATGGTAGACGATACAACCGCGACTACTGATCCTGAGAGAGTAGTGGGTGAGGCGGCCATGATTCCCGAGGACGAGCCAACCGCTCCTTCTCTGGAATCTGGCAATACTCCAATCATAGCCCTTCCTGTCTATGGCCCTCCGCCGTCCCCAGGTCTTGCGAGCACGACGACGGTCCACATCGAGTCGGGTGACGAGGCCACAGGCGGTGGTCTCATGTCGATAGAGGAGGGAGTCGCCTCCGTTTCAGCCGGGAGCTCCTCAGGTAAACTTTAAGTGGCTGCTTTTCTTTACTTTGCAATCTTTTCTGACAAGTTCACCTTTTCGTAATGCAGGTGCAGCCAGTGCCGATTCCCCCCTGCTCGAGGGAGCACCTTCAACGACTGCCTTGGCGGTGGTCACCTCTCAACCCTCTCTCATACCCTCGAAGATGTTGGAAGGTACGTATTTACGATTCATTAATCTTATCTTCCAGACGTATAATTCGTGTACTAAAGTCACACTGTTGTGTTTCCAGGAGTGCTTTTTGATCATGTATATCAGATGTTGCTCCCACACTTTTCTTTCCCATCCGAACTTGCTTCTTCCTCTGGTGGCGTGGGTGAGTATAATTTCCATTGACATCTTCCTTCTTCTTTTTTTTTTATTGATGGAATTATCTCTAACCTCTTTTTCTCATCTCAACTGCAGTGCTACAGATTGAGGGAGGGGACAAAAGATCAACTGCGCCACCGGCTCTTCCGACCTTGCCACCTGTCTCAACTGGTACAGCGACCATCACATTGGTAACTTCCCTTTCTCTATTTTCTGTACTGTTATCTGATCGCATCTTGTTTCTTTTCAGCTGTCGTTCCGGTCTCAGCACCCTTCGAGCCTCGTATTATCATGCCGGTGGGTCCTTATCTGAGGAGTCTATCCTCAAAAGGCACCGCGAATAGTCTGCGCATGTTGAGTGACTACGTCGAGGAACTCAACGTTGAAACTCCTACATCTGCTGCAGACTTCTCTATGGTGGTTAACCCGATGCTAGCAATACTCGTGAACTTTCATGATGAGGGAATCATCGCATCCTAGGTTGACCATTGTAGGGAGATCGAGAGTCGCCTGTATCAGTTGGAGTCATTGCGTCCCGCTCCCGAGACCTTGGCTGCCAGCAATCAAAGAACAGCGTGGATTGAGCAGAGCGCTTCTTACTTCTGCCACCTCGAACAAGAAGTCATTTCAAGGCGTAAGGAGCGCGGTGAGACTTCGAGCAAGTCTGCCCAACTGCATGCTCGGGTGGAGGCCAATGCCGCACGGCTGAGGGTTGTTTTTGAGGGCCTTCTGCAATGTCTTTCCGAAGGGTTATCATTGAGGCAACAACTTGACGTTGTCGAGCAAGAAGTACCTAACCAGGAAGCAGCCCAGAAGGCGACGGAGGAGCAACTTTCATTCTTCTTGCAGCAGCGGGCCCAGGTGGAGGCCGAGGTGGCTGCGGCTGTCACTCAAGAGAAAGCGCTGAAGGAAGTGCGAGAGCAGCTTGTGAATTTATTAAAGACACTTCCTCCTTAGTAGATATCCATCTTTGTATCGTTTGTACTTGTAGATAAAAGAATATATATATATTTTTTTCCTTTGACATAATGTATCCTGTATCCAATCAAGTTTATGAATAAAAGATACACCTTTTTTTTGTAATGTGTCATTTTCCCCGTCTTTTCTTTCTTTTATTATCAGCATATCACTTTAGCAAACATGGTTAATGGATGATTAGAACGAGTATCCTGACTTTCTTGAGAATCAGCGATGGCTTAGGCCGCAGGTTCAGATCTGCTGCCTAAGACTTTTCAACTCCATGAGCCGTGAGGGTCTCATAGAGATTCTTCTCCCTACGGATCGAGAGGATCTTGTAGGTGGGCTTTCTCCTTAGGAATCGTGAGGATTCCTAAGTGTGGTTTTCTCTTACAAGTCGTAAGGATCCTATAAGAGAATTCTTCCCTCTTACGAGCCGAGAGGACCCACAAGCGGTTGTTTCCCTCCTCGTCGAAATTCGACTTTGGAGAGTGAGACCCGTGAATAGTATGCAAGAGACCATTTTGGATTGACTTGCATCCCATGGTTCAGGAAACAAGTTTTTTAGTCCCTGTTCCCTGAGGCTTCATTTTCATGTTGAGACGAATCTGGAATTTCTCGCGGGGACACTAGTTTCTCTGTGAGCCGACACGAATCAGGAGGCTCTCGTCAAGGAGTGTTTGTATCCGTGAGTCGAGGAGTTTGCTAGGGATTATTTGTTTCCCAAGCGCCAAGGATTATTTGTTTCCTTGGGGTTTGAAACGAGTCTAGAATTTCCCATGGAGGCACTGGTGGCTCTGCGAGTCGACGCGAATCAGGAGGCTCTCGTCAAGGAGTGTTTGTATCCGTGAGTCGAGGAGTTTGCTAGGGATTATTTGTTTCCCAAGCGCCAAGGATTATTTGTTTCCTTGGGGTTTGAAACGAGTCGAGGATTTCCCACGGAGGCACTGGTGGCTCTGCGAGTCGACGCGGATCAGGAGGCTCTCGTCAAGGAGTGTTTGTATCCGTGAGTCGAGGAGTTTGCTAGGGATTATTTGTTTCCCAAGCGCTAAGGATTATTTGTTTCCTTGGGGTTTGAAACGAGTCGAGGATTTCCCACGGAGGCACTGGTGGTTTTCACACTAGAATATTGTATTATTATATTCCCCATTCTTATTCTTTTTATAAATAAATAGGTGCTTTTGACGCATGTTTGCTACATGTTACAGGTTACAGGTTCTTGGACAGACAACAGTGCAAACAATGTAAAAACGATGAAAATATGGACTTTTGACCAACAAATGGGAGGATCTTAGTCAAGCCTACATCGAAATACAGTGCACAATTAACAAGGCAACTCAAGGTCTAAAAATACAAAGCAGACGGTTAAAAATCCATTGCAAATTGTTCACTGAAGATCTGGAACTAATGTAGAAGCCCAATTTGTAAAAGAACCAAAGAACCAGAAGCCAAAAAGGACCAAGAACAAAACCCTAAAATTTCAGCATGTGAGCCAACTAAAGGGCCGCGGAACCGCGGCCCAAGCCCACCATTGCCGCGGCTCCGCGGCCAGAAGAAGACAAAAGGAGAATTATTTTTTACCAAAATTCAGTGGCTTCGTTGACCGGTCTTTCTAGAGGGCTATTTTTGTAATTGTAGACATGCGAATCAGATGTAACCTAGGGTTTCTATTTCCTATAAATAGAACTCTAAACATTGTAATTCTTCATGCCTCCCTTTAATGAATAAAATTTAGAAATCTTTTGGAGAGCATCGGTGCCTCTCTTTAATTCAGAAATTCAGATCTGACAAACCTGCATGGAAGATTGGAGGGATCCATCTGTAAGTAATTTAATTTCTTGTTCTAGTTTAGATTTTAATTCCTTGCCTTAGATGTTAGCTTTGGGAAGGGCTTTTAAGAGATGAGATCTCTCATCCCTTTCTTACCCATCACATAGAATCTATAGGACTCCATGCATACACGCACACACTGCGCCCTACGGCACCCTATCTCTTGAGGTAGCTGTGATACCGTAGTATAAAAGCTCAGTTGCGCGCGTTTTCCATGGAGTTTAGGGTAAGGATCTCTAAAGGAAGGACAAGAACCTAGAGGAAGGAATACCAAATAAATTCAGAAAAAAATCAATGAAAAATGAAAATAAAAAGGACAAATATTTTATAGAACTTGCACAAAATTTTTTTAGCCCCAAATAAATCCTTGCAAGACCCAACCTCCCTTCTTGTCACCTTTCTTCTTCTAACATGGGTACTCCACACAATAAATCATTAGCCGAACTTTGGTATCCCGAACCTAATTTTGCGTCATACGTCAATTTGTTCGGTCAATTTAAAGACGATCCTTCCTTGCCTAAAAAATCTTTGAAAGATAACATAGAGGCGTCTAGGAGAAATAGTTTGACTTTTCAACCCATTTTGTGTCAACCAAGCCAACCTTCACCACTTACATATGTTGACACCACTTTTCCAAGTCCTTCTGTAACTCCTAGGCCGATGTCCATTGCTGAGCATATTGCTCAATCTCGCAGTCGATCTTTCACCCCTCTCCACTCATCTAGTTCTAGGGATCCGCACGATTATTCATCTTTTTATCCATATATTGACCCTACCCCTGCCCAACCACCCACTTCCTACAAGTCATACCCGACCTTCCCACCTTCACTAGACACTGTTTCGACACAGCCATTAGGGAGTTTCACATATCCAACCAATTTTGAATGTTTTACTGAAACCCCCTCACCACCTAAGTCTAGTTTGGAAGAGTCGTTGGAGGCATATATTGCTGCAACAAATAAAATGATGAGGAATGTGGAAGCGTCCATGGCCGCCCTTATGCAACCTAGTGAACCGGTAGTTAGTGTCCCGCTAGCTCCAAATTTTTCAACGTATGAGGCGGCAGTTGGACAGAGTGAGAATGAGAGAGGATTTTCAAATCAAACCTACCGTTACCCAATTGAAGCCCACAACTCCTGTTTTCCATCGATTGCCCTAAATAGTTCACCTGTTGAAAATAAAAACGAGTTGTGCGATTTTGTAGTGTTTGATTTTCCAAATTGTGAAGAACCCCTTTCGAGTGAAACCGCACTTAATCCTTTCGATCTTTACACCTCTACTCTAGAACCTAAATCGATAAGTATCCATGCTTGTGATGAGGTGTCTAAGAAAATTGATTTTCACTTGATTGAGGATATAAACGCCGGGAATATTTCGGATGATGAACCTGTCGATTTAATTGAAATTTTATGTTCAAATCATCATCCTGAGTTATTAAATGTTTCTCCCGAATCTCATATGTGTCTAGATTTTGATGATAATGGCATGGATGAGTTGAATATTGAGGATAGTATTGAGGAGAGTCTTGAGGATAATATTGAGGTTGAATCATTTTTATTTGATGTGTCTGATTTTCCAATTCATCCTCCTGAACCTTTGACTGTTATATCACCCTCCCTCCTTCCCATCGTTCCGACCCCGCTTGAAGACTGTGAGATTGAAACCTTTTCCTTTGAATCTGACACAGATCTCACAGATGATAACACTTACGAGTGTTTCACTTTTTTGGACGATGTTGATGACTCACCGCCCGAGTTTGAGTCCTTTACATTTTCAGATGAGCCATCAGACTCGGTTGATTATAGTAATTTCGAACCATTAATGGAATCTTTCAAGTTTGAAACGGTTTACTACGGTGAGAAAGATACTATCCCTAATTCACCCCCTTTCGTCTTTCCCCTTGTTCCGACCGAACAAATGATCGTTACGCTTTCATCTCCTATACCAAGTTCGGCGTACCCATGTTTTCTTGCAAATCTCGAGGGATTTGACCCCATTTCTCGACGAGTAGATAGGTTAGCGCAATCGCTTATAACATATCGGTCATCACATATTGCGCTAATTTATTCACTCAATTTACACTCTCAAGATCGTACTCCACTTCCTTCTTCTTTTCGCCATTCTTCTCCCCCACCGAGACCATATTCTATCATTCTTCTTTCCACACGGTCTCGCGTGCTTCTCATTTTCTTGCACCAACTATACCATTTCCACGATAAGATTTTTGAATGGTTGGTGCTAACTTTTGGCTTGTGCAAGGCCAAGCTTAAGTTTGGGGGAATCTTTGTATATATGTATATATATTTTTTGTTTTATTTTTCTATAAAAAATTTAAAAAAAATTTCAAAACATTAAAAATATAAAAAAAAATTTATAAATAAATAAACAGGGGAGTGCCGATATTTTGACGCTCTTGGTTTAGCATGACAGTGAGGACACTGTCAAGTTCAAGTTTGGGGGTATGCTCGGTACGTCTTCTTCCTTCGCATTCATTTGTACATATTTTTGCATTTGCATACTTATTTGAAAACCCATAAAAATTGAAAAATTCAAAAAAATTATAAAAATTATTGTATTCAATTTTGGCTAATTGACTCGAGTTTGATAAATAGGTTAACTGGCTAGGAACAACTAGATCTTAGACTTAGTGAATTAAAAACCCTAAAGATAACATTCCTTAAAGTTTAGCGGTAGAAAGTATATGCCTTGTAGTTTATTTAGAAATAGGCAAATTTTAAGTTCACTTCTTGGGCTAAGTCGAAACAAGGGAAGAGTATTGATGTTCTTATTAGAGTATATGTTTGAAAAATAGTTCCTAGCTTAAGTCTAGATTCTGAAAATGTATACCCTACAATTTGCACAATCACGCACCTTGAAACTTGGAATAGTAGAAGAGACCTTGAAATACTCTTGTCTAAAGTCCTTAGTACGAAGAAAATGAAAATAAAAGAAAAAAAGTGAATAAAGAGAGAGAAAAAAAATGAACACTGGTTTTTGTGATTACTTAAGGCTGTAAAAAATAGAAAAAAATATTTAGCAAGGGTGCTTCATCACCTAGTGCCATAGACCAACTAGTTTGGGAGTCACTGCTAAAAGCTTTGGGTGTTGCAAGACTAGGAATTACGCTTTAAAGTGCTAACGCATCTTGTAATCGGTTGTTGGTACCTCAAGAAGTATTAACAGTCGCATGAAGGATGTGTAAGCAATATTCAATTAAAAATTCACCTATTAAGAAGTGTTTTGGACAATGGACGAGAGTACGATTGCTTGATTTGAATTTCCAAGTGTAGGGGTGATATTTACACACACGTGGGGATATGTGATTGGAGTTTAGATAAGAGAAAGGAATGAAGAATAGAACTTGTATCTTTAATAGAGTTGATAGAAATTCCTAAGTGGAGATGGAACCCTAGAAGGAAAACTTAGGAGATGCCGAAAGCTAAATAAGTCTATATATCATATATAATCTTAAGTTAGATGATGAGGAAGTGTGAAGAATATGGGTGGATAATTTACAGGTCAAAGATAATAGAGTTCCTTGTTAGAAAACCTAAATGGAGAACTAAAGTTAATGGGCCGAATTGATAGGATTTTGTGGGTGTAATCCGCTGAAAACCCTCAGGAGACAACACTCCTCCTACTAGGGACACCTAGAGGTTTAACGGCTTGTTGCACGTGCTCAGTGCAATCGCGTTTCCCTGCGAAAGTGCGGTTAGGATTTTAGTGAATAAAAATAAATTTGCTCGAGGACGAGCAAAAGATAAGTTTGGGGGTATTTGTTCACACTAGAATATTGTATTATTATATTCCCCATTCTTATTCTTTTTATAAATAAACAGGTGCTTTTGACGCATGTTTGCTACATGTTACAGGTTACAGGTTCTTAGACAGACAACAGTGCAAACAATGTAAAAACGATGAAAATATGGACTTTTGACCAACAAATGGGAGGATCTTAGTCAAGCCTACATCGAAAGACAGTGCACAATTAACAAGGCAACTCAAGATCCAAAAATACAAAGCGGACGGTTAAAAATCCATTGCAAATTGTTCACTGAAGATCTGGAACTAATGTAGAAGCCCAATTTGTAAAAGAACCAAAGAACCAGAAGCCAAAATAGACCAAGAACAAAGCCCTAAAATTTCAGCATGTGAGCTAACTAAAGGGCCGCGGAACCGCGGCCCAAGCCCACCATTGCCGCGGTTCCGCGGCCAGAAGAAGACAAAAGGAGAATTATTTTTTACCAAAATTCAATGGCTTCGTTGACCGGTCTTTCTAGAGGGCTATTTTTGTAATTGTAGACATGCGAATCAGATATAATCTAGGGTTTCTATTTCCTATAAATAGAACTCTAAACATTGTAATTCTTCATGCCTCCTTTTAATAAAAATTCCAAAATTCTTTTTGGAGAGCATTGGTGCTTCTTTTCCATTCAGAAATTCAGATCTGACAAACCTGCATGGATGATTGGAGGGATTCATCTGTAAGTAGTTTTATTTAATTATTCTAGTTTAGATTTTAATTTCTTGCCTTAGATGTTAGCTTTGGGAAGGGCTTTTGAGAGATGAGATCTCTCATCCCTTTCTTACCCATCACATAGAATCTATAGGACTCCATGCATACACGCACACACCGCACCCTACGGCACCCTATCCCTCGAGGTAGCGGTGATACCGTAGTATAAAGGCTCGGTTGCGCGCATTTTCCATGGAGGTTAGGGTAAGGATCTCTAAAGGAAGGACAAGAACCTAGAGGAAGGAACACCTTCCCGAATGGATCTAATCCCCTTTATTGATAATTACCATAACTCCTCTTAGATCCTAATCTGGGTATAGAAAGCATTGAGATTTATTTACATTTCCAAACCATTCCTAAACCTAACCCTAGCAAGATTTAGATCTAGATAATTGCCCTAGGATAATTTAGGTTTTTAGATTTAATAATCTGTCCGAACACCTTTCGGAATTAACTCGTAAGAACGAATCGGAAATTCACAACATCCCTGTGGACCGACCCGTACTCACCGGCTAGCTTCTTGCGACGCCGTTCTTGATTGCGGTTACAAATATTTTTGATCTATCTTTTAGAAAGCGCAAGCACGCTAAATCACATCAATCAGGTGGCTCTGCGAGTCGACGCGGATCAGGAGGCTCTCGTCAAGGAGTGTTTGTATCCGTGAGTCGAGGAGTTTGCTAGGGATTATTTGTTTCCCAAGCGCCAAGGATTATTTGTTTCCTAGGGGTTTGAAACAAGTTGAGGATTTCCCACGGAGGCACTGGTGGCTCTACGAGTCGACGCGGATCAGGAGGCTCTCATCAAGGAGTGTTTGTATCCGTGAGTCGAGGAGTTTGCTAGGGATTATTTGTTTCCCAAGCGCCAAGGATTATTTGTTTCCTTGGGTTTGAAACGAGTCGAGGATTTCCCACGGAGGCACTGGTGGCTCTGCGAGTCGACGCGGATCAGGAGGCTCTCGTCAAGGAGTGTTTGTATCCGTGAGTCGAGGAGTTTTGCTAAGGATCATTTGTTTCCCTAGTGTTGGGATGAACCGTTAGAATTTGGCTTCATTCTCTGGCGGATCCTGTTGGGAAAATATGGTTCCCTCTTCGTTTGTGCCCTTGGATTGTATACAGGGGTCGATGTGATCTCAACTGTAGGGCCAAAGTTTTATCATTTCTTTTTTTTTATTTTCCGCGATGCTCTATCATTTCAGCTTTTATATCGCGAAGGTCGCGATTGCCCAATCATTTCGGCTATTTTTCGCGGTGCCCAATCATTTCGGCTATTTATTTTATTTTTACTCGCTGCTTTTTATTGTGAGTTGCCCAATCATTTCGGCTATTTTGCATGCATACATTTTTACTTGCTGCTTTTTATTGCAAGTTGCCCTATCATTTCGGCTATTTCGTACGCATGTGCGGCCTATTGGCTTTTCGCTGTAAACCGATTTCGGCATCAGCACCGCTACAACTGGGATATTACCAGGAGCGAATCATCATCTGCTTCCGTCGATGTCGAACGAAGGTGGCTTAGTGAACAGGGTTCGGGTCCTGTCGACTAAGGCTTTGACTTCATGAGCCGTAAGGGTTTCACGAAGTTATTTCTCCCTACAAGTCATGAGGATCTTGTAGGTGTATTTTCTCTTTAGGACTCGTGAGGATTCCTAAGTGTTCGTTTCCTCTGTAGGTAGTAAGGATCCTACAGGAGGGTTTTCTCCTCATAAATCGAGAGGATTTACAAGGGTTGTTTATCATGCGAACATATCCCCAATCACGGATGAGACTTGGTTAGGGAAATGTTTATTCGAGCCCGTGGATTGTATACAAGGGTCAGTATTGAGCCACTTGTAGGGCAATATCGGATGTTGTGGGGGTTGCTTAAGCACAGATTTAGGTCTCTGTAACTTAAGACTTTCAACTCTTATGAGCCGTGAGAGTCCCATAAGAGAGTTCTCCTTACGAGTCGTGAGGATCTCGCAAGTGTATTTTCTCCTTAGGAATCGTGGGGATCCCTAAGTGTGCTGCTCCCTTGTGAGTCGTAAGGATCTCACGCAGGTGGTTTCTCCTTACAAGGTCGAGAGGACCCTATAAGTGTCCTTTAACGAGGTTGCGCCCTTTCAGGTTTTCACAAACACTCGCCGGTAGTCCTGCTGTTTTTACTCACGGAGCCCTTTCGGGTTTTCATCCGTGCCCATTTTGCTTATGGACATACTGTTTTTTTTTATTCTTTTTATTTTCTTTTTCTCTCTTTTTTTTATGAGGTCGCGCCCTTTCGGGTTTTCACGAATACTCGCCGGTAGCCCTGCTGTTTTTACTCACGGAGCCCTTTCGAGTTTTCATCCGTGCCCTTTTTGCTTATGGACATACCGTTTTTATTTATTATATTTTATTTATTTTTTTTTATTCATCTCGTCGGCCTAAGAATGCTGCGGTATTAGTTTAAAGACGTTTCGGTCCGCTATTAGTTTAAGGACATTTCGGTCCGCTATTAGTTTAAGGACATTTCGGTCCGGCGTTAAGAGGCTGGCTACTGCTTATAAAGCTTGAGCTTAGGAAGATAGCGAGCGGACATAGTCGTCGTCATCTATCATTGACCTAGGCTGTGGCTCATTAAGTGTAGTATTTCTTTAGGAAGCGACCGTTTATTGGTCTGAAAGGCCTTTCACCGTGCATGTCCATGAGTAGGTAGGCCCCACTCTGGTAGACCTTATCTATGATGTATGGGCCTTCATAGTTTGGCTCGAATTTTCCCCGCTTGGCGCGATTGGGGATCATAGGCCTTTTGACCACTAGCACAAGTTCTCCTTGGCGGAATGTTCTCGGTCGGGTTAATCTTTCATATGAGCGCGTCATCTTTGCTTTATAAGCTTCCAGATTTTGTGGCGCTATGAGCCGTGTTTCTTCAAGAGCATCAAGCTCCTCAAGCCGAAGGTTAGCATTTTCTTCGTTCATCAGTTCGTAGTGGACTGCCATTCGTAGAGAGGGTAGCTCTATTTCGAGGGGAAGTACTGCTTCTGTACCGAACACCAACGAGTACGGCGTTGTGTTCGTGGCCGTCTTGAACGTAGTTCGATACGCCCAAAGAGCTTCTTGCAGCTTCTCGTGCCAGTCTTTCTTATTTCGTGACACTGTCTTTTTCATGATTTTCGTCAGGGTCTTGTTGAAGGCTTCAGCTAGACCATTAGCTCGCGGATTATAAACCGAGGAATATCTCCAGTCTATATTATGTTGTTGCGCAAAGCGACTGATCTTGTGGTTTCTGTAAGCGGGCCCGTTATCGGAGATGATCCGTCTCGGAGTTCCAAACCGATATATGACGTGCGTCTTGAAGAAGTGGAGGATGTTTTCCGTCTTCACTTCTCTTAACGGTACTGCTTCTGCCCACTTAGAGAAATAGTCAGTCGTCGCTAGGATGAAACGATGTCCTCTAGACGATGCTGGTTCGATGGGGCCGATTATATCAGTCCCCCACATTTCGAATGGCCGGCTAGCCACCGTCGGATGTAATGGGTTTGGATGCTGGTGGATGAAATCCCCATGAATTTGACACGAGTGACACTGCTTCGCATATTCGAGGCAGTCTTGAATCATTGTGGGCCAATAGTAGCCCATCCGTTTGATCTTCAACTTCATCTTTGGGCCCGCTTGGTGAGAACCGCAGAGTCCGTCGTGAACTTCCTGGACGACTCTTTTCGCTTCCTCAGTTCCTAAGCATCTCAGCCACAGAGAATCAAATGACCTCTTGTATAGAGTAACATTGACGAAGGCGAAAGACAGAGCTCGTTTCATAAGCTGATGTCTTGTGGACGCTTCTGCAGGCATTCGGTGGGACTTGAAGTAATCTATGAAGACTTCTCTCCAATCTCCGGTATTTTCCTAACCTTTTACTTGCAGGGTCGTCTGCTTGCTCGCTCCTTTTCCTTCGGATGATTCCGGAGATACTTCTGCTGGGGCAAGCACCCGACGGCTTTGCACCACGATTCTAACGTCATCGAGGTTCTCGTCAGCCAGTTCTTTAGCAAGTTTGGCCAACGCGTCTGCTTTGCTGTTTTCCGTGCGCGGTATGTTCTCCAAAGTGTAGGAAGGAATTTGGGTCAACAATTGTTGCACCTTTTCGCCGTACTTCACCAACTCCGGCTTGCACGTTTGGTAGTCGCCGTTTACTTGACTAACGACCAGTTGAGAATCCCCGTATATGAGGAGATTTTCAATTCCCATGTCGATGGCGATCTCAAGACTTGCTATCAAGGCTTCATATTCAGCTTCATTGTTTGTCCTCGACTCTGTTAAGGAGAATGCGAAGCGCATTATCCCTCCTTGTGGAGTTACAAAGATGAGGCCTACCCCCGATTTGATTATAGGGGTGTTTTGTTTGCGCTTCTTCATGGAAGATGCACCATCAAAATAGAGTTCCCATCGGGTATCACCACCGTCAATTGCATCAAACGCATGTTCATCTGGAAGATCGCAATTTAGAGGAGAATCGGCGGGTATGGGATGTTCAGCGAGGAAGTCGGCGATGGCCTGGCCTTTCACTGCTTTGAGAGGTTGATATGTGATCGAAAACTCCATCAAGAGTAGGGCCCATTTAGCGAGTCATCCCGTCAATATGGCCTTTGACATTAAGTATTTAAGGGGGTCCACCTTTGAAATGAGACGGACCTCATGCGCCAATGCATAGTGCCTGAGCTTTGTTATCGCGAAGATCAATGCCAGACAGTGTTTTTCAATGGGAGAAAAGTTGCTTTCTGCCCCCAGTAGAACTCGACTTAAGTAGTAGAGTGCTCTTTCCTTCCCTTGGTCGTTCTCTTGCGCCCATAATGCGCCTAAAGAACTTTCGAGGGCGGTTGTATAAAGAATGAGAGGCTTTCCCTTAACCGAAGCAGCCAACACTGGAGGGTTTTGCAGGTACTGTTTGATCTCGTCTAGTGCGCTTTGGCATTTTTTATCCCAGACGAACGGGGTGTAAGTGCACGGCGGCGCCCCGGCCGTCAATCCGACGCCGGAATGCGGAAGCGGTGAATAACTTAAAATTTGCGGACTTAGCAAACCGGCACCACCGCGCACTATCACCCGGATCGTTACCATTAACTAGTCTAAGCTACTAAACAAGATGGGTTAGAGATATACCGACGATCCAAGTCCTCCGGTCTTCATCTCCACTCCGATCTCCTCGCGGGATCTCCGTCCGTCTCCTCCTCGTCGCCGGAAGTGCACCACATCGCCTACTATGTATACGGGCTCCCACCTCAATGCCGAGGCAACTCGGGCACGATGCTGGCTAGTCAACGTGCCCAAGATTCGTTGTAGAATATGTAGTAGAACTTGTGTCTCCTTATGGGGTAGTGGAGATGCCATTTGGTGGAGGAAAAAAGGAGAGCTTGGAGAGAGGTGGGGAAAATGTAGCATACCAAAATGAGAGTAACATTTTCCACACCAAAATGAGAAATGAATCCCATCCCCTAAAGGAATGGCCGGCCCCCCCTCCTTCATATGTGATTGGAGAGAGAAAAAGAGAGCAAGGTCAAGGGGTGGGTGGAAGCAATGATGCAAGAGGGCATCATGAAAGAATATGATCATAAGCAAAAACCACACACAACCACAACCATCATCAACAACCATGATGCTAACAAAGTCAAGCCATCATGAAGTATGAAGTCAAGCAAGTCAAAGGAGGGTGCTATCATGATACAACAAAAATGCAAAGACCCCCTCCACAAATGCCTATTTGCAACAATGCAAATAAACCCTCCTCCACCAATCTTCGGCCAATGAACGGAACAATGGAAATTGGCCGAAACGGAAAGCAAACTGGCAACTCCAAAAACTGGTCCCGTAATAAATTACAGGAAAACCCCGATACTGTGCATACACACCCGCATCTGTATTTCGACCGAAATACAAATGCAATGAGACAAAGTCTACACTGTACTATACTAGAATCCGGCTTATACCAAAACCGGATAGTAATATCTGTTCGATCCTGATCCGTGTAATACCGCACGTATCTGATCGAACCCTGCCATATAACCATACGGCCTATAGTACAGACTGTCCGATCCTGATCCGTGCAATACCGCACGTATCTGATCGGACCTTGCCATATCTCCATACGGTCTCTACAACCTTTCGCCCGAAAGCTGAGTAACTGTAAATGTGGTGGACTCTAAAGACTCGTCAATACCTTGGTTGTGGATTTAACCACTAGCACGTCAGAGGTATAAGCCAATACGTGACGGGCTACCAGGTACTGACCAAATGGGACGTCGATGAGGAAGCTCACCCCGACACCCAACTGAGCCTGTCAGTGACAATATCCGTGCAGTCCGGTCCGTTCGTCTATGAGTATCGCATGGCGGGCCTAGGGGGTTGGTAAAAGTCAGACCCCCAAAAGCGGTACAAGTCGTGTCGGAGTGTAGCCCAGAACACCCTGAGATACTACTGGAATACCTACCAGTAAATCTCCTTGCCTTGGCCAAGGACTTTGTGTAATGGCTCTCCTAGACACAGCACGACCTCACCCCCAATACCGGGAGAGACGAACCCCTGAAGATACGCTCACTGCCTCCATGTGGCTCGGGACTGTACCCAACTAAAACCTGTTTGCACGACTCCTTTGAGCCGTGGTAGGGTAGTAATCAAAGTACAGTGGGAACTCACACGAGACAAATGACGATCCCCAGGTCGATGAACTAACCTGCACACATGTCACCAGGGAACTGCCATCTGACGTCTGGTATATGACCAACTAGCATGTTCCCGGCGAGTCCTGTCCGGTGTACTCATAACCCAATGAGCACCTGTATACATCTTAGGTGATCCAACTGACACCAGTGGCTTGTGAGACCGGCCACCGCCCCTCGTCGGGGTCTCGACTGTATACACTAGTCTACTAATGGAGTATCGATGCCCAGTCTCGAAACTCCCACGACTAGGGACCTTTTAAGGATAAGCTTATAGACCCCCAGCTCCCACTTATATGATCGCCCTCATACTGCTGGTGGTCAAGCAAGAATCCTAGGGGCTCTATCAACGTGTAATAGCGACGTGTCATGTCACCTAAAGCAGTACACGATGATAAAGGTAAACCAGATAGCATACTATCATCTCGAGCAAGACTGTCCTACTGGGATAGGTCCTCCCTCAATCATTACAATCACGTACCTGTGACCTAATAATTGACTCTGAGGGCACTATCTCCAACAATCTCCCACTTGCACTCAAGGCTAATTATTGCGATGTCGCATACTCACAGCCCGTGTGATACCGAACACCCAACTCCTCTACTAGTCAGTCTCACAAAGCTCGTTTGCGGAACTATTGCGTTCGAGGAATAGCCTCAGTGAGTGGATCCGCTTAGTTGTTTCTTTCTATGTCTCTCTATATCTCAAGTTCGCGGAGAAAACCATCTCCCGAAAAGAGTAATACCAGTCTCAGAATATGTCTGGATGTCTGATGGGACCTAGCTCATAAATGAACTCCAAATCCAAACTTCTTAGACCGTATTGACAACTGAACTTAATCAGTGTCCTGCGCCATGCCTCCCTCAGTATTGCCTTGGATCACCTGTCCAAAATACTGCCCCTCGTCAGAAGGAAAAACTATAACTCTGACAACCTCCTTGTCGTCCGGGTCACCTTGGAAGCCTGGAATGATAACTGTCTCCTGAATGAGGCTGTCGTTATCATCTCCCTAGAACATCCACTTATGTTCTAAAACTGCTTCCGACTGTTTCTCCAGGATTGGATTAATGTCAACTTATTGCATCTAGTGCAAGAACAACATCTGGTGTGGTACTTGACATCTCACGATTGACTCAATTGCCTGAGCAAGTGATCTGTCAATCATGCGCGTCCCTCTCCCCTTTAGTCTGTAAGACACCTTTGGAGAGGGTGACTCCATTACCTGCAGGTACACTACCGTGCCAGGAGTCGTCCATCCTAAATACTCTTAGAATGCTGTCAAGTACCCTGATTGGGAAACCACCCAAATCTAGATCTAAAACCATAGATCTAGTAACCAGTATGTCTGATATAAAATCCATGTCTTTTGTGGAGAAACCACTGTGTGACGACCAAAGTATAACCGATCGTAGTATAGGAGTTTCCTTTCCTACTTTGTGTATGTCATCCATATACCAGGATATCACACCCTACTACCTTCTCAACAGATCCATCCCCTATTCTGATGAAGTCAAACCCATGACTGTCACGTCAGAAATAGATGATCTATCTCCGCTACATCTGCTCTAGTCTATAAATAGACATAAGCTACCTGTCCACCAATGCTTCCGCTGCTCCCACTGACTACGACAACCCTCTGGCAGAGTCATATAGACGTACACTTCTAAAACTGGTTTAGAACGACGCTATACTCATCCTCCTGCCGGGTCTCGTAACCTGGAACAACAGCAATGGCAATTGTGGGTAAACAAGAACTTCCCTGTCACCGTCCTTGAGGCTACCGGAGTACCTCTCGGGTAGCTGAAGTTACCCACCTCATCTGCGGAGTGGCCAATGGAATGTCAATCCAGATTGAATCTTTAGGTTCCTTATCAAATCTTCAGTAATCGTTTGTGGTTCTGGAATCACTTCCAGTTCTACCATACTCCCACTACTGTTTTCTGAAAAAATCCATTTTTAATAAAACTGTGGCGAGTCTAGAACAATATCGCTATTGTTCATCCAGATGGTAGAAAGTCAACCCTCGTCATAGCCTGGGTCAACCCACAAACAGCCATTACAGAAACGTGCCTTGAGTTGTCCAGTGTCTGGTTTTAATCATAAACCGGACAACTCCCCGTACCTTAACAATGTTAAGATATGAACTGTTCTATATCCAATATAGAAACAGAGGCACTGATTTAATTGAACCAGATTCAAATCATGCAGCTGTCCCCAGCGCATGTCAACTAAATGGAAGGAGGCCGATCAGCGTTACTCAACTTAGGAATACTTCCAATTATGAGTAACCTGAAAGAGAAGCAAGATCTCTTTATCATTACTATCAACTGAACACCATACACAAGTATCTACATCTTCGATCTCTTTGAAGAATCCCGATACTTGCTATACCTGGTTCTCTACTCTATTCAAATACCTATAACTTCTCAAAATTTGGACCCTGTGTTTCCGCGAAACACTTGTCTAAAAACTAGAGAAGTCATAAGTAAACCGAATATAGTACGAGGACCAACCCCTCTGTCCTGATGGACCCTGGACAACATACAATCCTTTGTATAAGTCCCTTGAGTCTGATAACTCATTCACTGTGTGTCGTAGGTTGAAAACTGTACTTATGGTTAAGAAGAATTACACCGCTGTTTAATGCTCCTTACCTAACCATCCACTGATATAGGTAAATGTCGTAGACATAATTTCAGAAAGGTATATCTCACTCTATGAAAATAGACGTACAGATATATCATTTTGAAATTGGTGCATAACAGCGGATATTCAAAACCAAATATTTGCCGACCGGCAAACAGCCCAGGTGATTTCCTCAAATATCACCGATTACAACGAATCCCGATACAATGAGGATGATCACCCAATTCCCAATAACCTACTCCCACTCATCATCTGTAAAACCATACAGATGTGAGAATCGTACCTGGTAAATACATACCCTGGAGTAAGTATCTAATCGGGAAATCAGTTTTCCTTTAACATTACACAGTGAAACTGAAACATTGAAATGTTCCGATGGGGTATTCTGGTATTCCTAGTAATGCCTCTTCCAGATTCACGACTGTAACCGTATAGTTCTTTTCCACCTCTCCAAATCCCTTCATATGTCTTTAGTCTTTACCTTCTGCACACCCTTTTAGGCCAAATGGTTTTCTTCCTTCCCTACCGTTCGGCACCAGCCTATGGTTTGGAAGAAGACTATCCAATAAGCATAATGGGTGTACTGTCCCAATCCTAGGAACACTCGCAATGAGAGAGGGTGAAGATAAAAGACAACCGAATAAACCTTATTCCTATTTCTCCTGAACCAGAATCCATCCCCGAACTGGAACAAGTTCCATTCGAGTTCGTATATAACCATACGATGGAGTATCCAAATAAACTGTGGATCTTCGTAGTGATACGGAGTGTCCTGGAGAAATACAAAGGTGATGTGGGAGTGGTAACGAAATATTTGGTTTGGTCGTGAATATCTGTTGCAATTTACTTTGCCCTCTTACTAATCCCTTGCTTTGTCTGAACTTAATACCTTCTGCACACCATCGTTATGCCAATTGGTTTTCTTCATTCCCTACCGGTCGGCACCAGCCTAAGGTTTGGAAGAAGACAATCCAATTTGCGTAATAGGTGTACTACCCCTAAACCAAGGAGTACTCATAACCTGAGAGAGGGTAAAAGGAAAAGACAACTGAATAATCCTATCCGTTTTCTCCAGAACCGGAAACCATCCTCGAATAAATTCTTTCGAGTTCGTATCTAACCATACGATGGTTTTGTCCAATGGAAGTGGACGTTCGCAGTAATACGGGGTGTCCTGGAGAAAAGGGTAAAAATAGGAGTGGCAATGAGGTCTGCAACTCTGACAATCCAAAAGCCTGTGTTTAAAGAAGGTTCGGTCAACTTGGTCACTGAGTCAAAGTCTTAGGGTCGGGTCAAATGGTCGCTGCCAGAGAGAGAGAGAAAAGAAACACTCAGCGTGCACTCTAACCTAGATCAGAATGGTTACCAATTTATCTAATCTGGAATCCTCCCACTGTACCTCAAATTCTCCTCCAAACCTGAAAGAAGAATTAGTCGGGGTTACCCGAGGAGTAAACCAACTCATCAGTGGGAATCGGGATCCAACTCTCATCGCATGACAACGTGACGGAATCCGCTCACGTCATCACACTCCAGAAGGTATGCGCATATCTGGCAAGTTTCAGTACTTTTGAAACTCCCGATGTGATTTCTGCCCCATGCTCTTATGACCTTGGCGAAGGTCAACAAATCATAAGTCACATGTCAAGTTCTACCCGTCATTATCCAGGTTAATTTGAATCCACCCGTACAAGCCCTTGACGAAGGTCAACAAGGCTATACGACTGTCCCAAACCAACGCATCTATCTATGCAGCAGAAAGGTAACAAGCAGCTACCATACACTATGCCTTGACGAAGGTCAACAAACATAGCATGAATACTACGTGCTACCCGTCTGAAACGACGGAGGGCTACGAATGGTTTCTGGCGAAAACCTTTAACGTAATGAACTTGATATCGTTGAAGGAACGGATAGCTTTTTGAAAATATAGTGACGAAAACCGTCGCTAAAGAGGTCACTCCCGGTGAAGGGATCTCGGCTCTTTCCCCGTAGAATGGGGTGCAGGATATTCCAACTGAATACCACGGTGCAAAGCAAAAGTAATCGGCTATAGTGAAGTTAATGCCCTGACGCAAACTTTTTGTCCAAGGGGTCACTCCCGGTGAAGGGATCTCGGCCCTTGCCTCGTCGACTGAGGAGCAGGATATTCTAAATGAATACCGCGATGCAAAACAAAAGTGAACGTCCTTGCAATAACAGCTTTTTGAAAAGTGTTCCAACAACATCAGATTAGGTTTGTTTTTAACTTGCATTGATCCGAATCAATGCAGTCCCATCAATTGATCACACCAAAAAGAACGAAAATATACTGATGTACGTATATGCCATCCGCATTCGCCACTGGGTCCCGTCATTACCCGTTAGGTTAGCTAACTAACGACAGAGCGGGGACTGGACTAGTGCGGATGCAAAACATATACAACATCTACTAATATATATACCAATATATTATATTTCGCTCAAGGCGTGAATAAAATGCAACATCACAGAGAATGAACAGCATCACAGAAACAATACAGATATCTGGGATCCCCGGGTTTCACAGAGCCGCTGAAACCCGACGTTCCCCTGGTCGTGTGGATAGCCTGTGCAATGAAATCCTAGACCCCTACGGGCGCGGCAAGTCACCCGCCAAAACCTGAAGCGAGGCAGCCCCCTTCAGCGCCGTGAATGGACCACCCAGCACTTCACGGAATCCGGTAACTTGGGCACCCCTCCTGGGTCAAACCTATACCCCCTACGAGTGCGGCGAATAGCCCGCCAATCCCAGAGTGAAGCCCCCTCCGTCTCAATGCCATGAGATGCGGGCTTGTTGCCCTCTAGAACCCGGCTATCCGTGCACCCCTCCGCGGGGCAATCCTAGTACAGAAAGTAAAATATACATACACCGGGTACATCGACCGCAACCAGGTCGTGCCCCAAAATAATAATACAATCAGGCAGTGACGGCAGTCCACATGTCGGACGCTCGCCCCGCAATATCATATGTACATAATACAACAAAACTGTACTAGCATTGCATCCAGGCTATCCCCCACGACCGATCCGCAACATCACAGCAAATACATAGAACATCAACGTGAAAGTCACGTTCGCAAATCCGTCTAACCGGGCTATAGCAGTTAGACCGGATTTACCGATCGAGTGACATTCACGGTCGCAGATATAATGTAAATACTGTGAAAAATGTGTTTAAGATTTTCCGATTGACCAAAAATTAACAAGTGGGCCCCAAACTAATACTGTAGCACTCACAGAAATAATTGGCCCAATTTTAATATTCCAAAACCCCTAATTACTACCCTGAAGCCCACTGGAAAAAGATGGCCCACTGACCTCTCTAAGTTGCGGCGGATCCGCGGCCCAATAGAAGGGTGAGGCCGCGGTTCCGCGCTCTGGAAGAGGGATCAGTGCGTCGAATTTTCCCAGAGTGCTTAGAATTTCCTGCACATCATTCTGAGACCACCTGAAAAATTTTTAGACACCAAAAATTTCCAACAGAAAACTGATGCTAACAAAATACGGGTTTTGGAACTTTTTGATCGATCGGAAAGGCAAACACATTACACAAAGCTAGACTAAGTTAATGGGGAGGCTCTGATACCACTGTAAGTGCACGGCGGCGCCCCGGCCGTCAATCCGACGCCGGAATGCGGAAGCGGTGAATAACTTAAAATTTGCGGACTTAGCAAACCGGCACCACCGCGCACTATCACCCGGATCGTTACCATTAACTAGTCTAAGCTACTAAACAAGATGGGTTAGAGATATACCGACGATCCAAGTCCTCCGGTCTTCATCTCCACTCCGATCTCCTCGCGGGATCTCCGTCCGTCTCCTCCTCGTCGCCGGAAGTGCACCACATCGCCTACTATGTATACGGGCTCCCACCTCAATGCCGAGGCAACTCGGGCACGATGCTGGCTAGTCAACGTGCCCAAGATTCGTTGTAGAATATGTAGTAGAACTTGTGTCTCCTTATGGGGTAGTGGAGATGCCATTTGGTGGAGGAAAAAAGGAGAGCTTGGAGAGAGGTGGGGAAAATGTAGCATACCAAAATGAGAGTAACATTTTCCACACCAAAATGAGAAATGAATCCCATCCCCTAAAGGAATGGCCGGCCCCCCCTCCTTCATATGTGATTGGAGAGAGAAAAAGAGAGCAACGTCAAGGGGTGGGTGGAAGCAATGATGCAAGAGGGCATCATGAAAGAATATGATCATAAGCAAAAACCACACACAACCACAACCATCATCAACAACCATGATGCTAACAAAGTCAAGCCATCATGAAGTATGAAGTCAAGCAAGTCAAAGGAGGGTGCTATCATGATACAACAAAAATGCAAAGACCCCCTCCACAAATGCCTATTTGCAACAATGCAAATAAACCCTCCTCCACCAATCTTCGGCCAATGAACGGAACAATGGAAATTGGCCGAAACGGAAAGCAAACTGGCAACTCCAAAAACTGGTCCCGTAATAAATTACAGGAAAACCCCGATACTGTGCATACACACCCGCATCTGTATTTCGACCGAAATACAAATGCAATGAGACAAAGTCTACACTGTACTATACTAGAATCCGGCTTATACCAAAACCGGATAGTAATATCTGTTCGATCCTGATCCGTGTAATACCGCACGTATCTGATCGAACCCTGCCATATAACCATACGGCCTATAGTACAGACTGTCCGATCCTGATCCGTGCAATACCGCACGTATCTGATCGGACCTTGCCATATCTCCATACGGTCTCTACAACCTTTCGCCCGAAAGCTGAGTAACTGTAAATGTGGTGGACTCTAAAGACTCGTCAATACCTTGGTTGTGGATTTAACCACTAGCACGTCAGAGGTATAAGCCAATACGTGACGGGCTACCAGGTACTGACCAAATGGGACGTCGATGAGGAAGCTCACCCCGACACCCAACTGAGCCTGTCAGTGACAATATCCGTGCAGTCCGGTCCGTTCGTCTATGAGTATCGCATGGCGGGCCTAGGGGGTTGGTAAAAGTCAGACCCCCAAAAGCGGTACAAGTCGTGTCGGAGTGTAGCCCAGAACACCCTGAGATACTACTGGAATACCTACCAGTAAATCTCCTTGCCTTGGCCAAGGACTTTGTGTAATGGCTCTCCTAGACACAGCACGACCTCACCCCCAATACCGGGAGAGACGAACCCCTGAAGATACGCTCACTGCCTCCATGTGGCTCGGGACTGTACCCAACTAAAACCTGTTTGCACGACTCCTTTGAGCCGTGGTAGGGTAGTAATCAAAGTACAGTGGGAACTCACACGAGACAAATGACGATCCCCAGGTCGATGAACTAACCTGCACACATGTCACCAGGGAACTGCCATCTGACGTCTGGTATATGACCAACTAGCATGTTCCCGGCGAGTCCTGTCCGGTGTACTCATAACCCAATGAGCACCTGTATACATCTTAGGTGATCCAACTGACACCAGTGGCTTGTGAGACCGGCCACCGCCCCTCGTCGGGGTCTCGACTGTATACACTAGTCTACTAATGGAGTATCGATGCCCAGTCTCGAAACTCCCACGACTAGGGACCTTTTAAGGATAAGCTTATAGACCCCCAGCTCCCACTTATATGATCGCCCTCATACTGCTGGTGGTCAAGCAAGAATCCTAGGGGCTCTATCAACGTGTAATAGCGACGTGTCATGTCACCTAAAGCAGTACACGATGATAAAGGTAAACCAGATAGCATACTATCATCTCGAGCAAGACTGTCCTACTGGGATAGGTCCTCCCTCAATCATTACAATCACGTACCTGTGACCTAATAATTGACTCTGAGGGCACTATCTCCAACACGGGGTTCCCTTCTTCATCAGGTGGCTGTAAGGACAGCACTTTCCTGAGAGGTTAGCTATAAATCGCCGTATATACGCGAGCTTCCCTTGGAGAGACCGTAGCTGTTTGAGAGTTCTCGGCGGATGCATTTCCATGATCGCTTTAATCTTAGACGGATCTATTTCAATACCTCGGTGTCGAACGATGAATCCCAGGAATTTGCCTGAGGAAACTCCGAATGCACACTTGAGCGGGTTCATTTTCAAGTTGTATTGTCGAAGGCGTTGAAATACGGTCTTCAGATGCTCAAGATGCTCCTCGTATGATTTGCTTTTAACCATGAGATCGTCGATATAGCATTCGACGATTTCGTGTATAAGGTCATCAAAGATCTTTGTCATGGCCCTTTGATAAGTAGCACCGGCATTCTTTAAACCGAAGGGCATCACTTTATAACAGAATATACCTAGAGGGGTCCTGAAGGCGGTGTGCTTCTGGTCTTCGGGATGCATCTTTATCTGATTATATCCTGATGAGCCATCCATGAAGGAGAAAACCTCATGAGTGGATGTATTGTCTATCATCAGTTCGGTGACTGGCACTGGGAAGTCATCCTTCGGGCAAGCTTTATTGAGATCCCGGAAGTCCACGCATATGCGCACTGTCCCATTTTAATTCATCACCGGGACGATGTTGGCGATCCATTCAGGGTATTGAACTTCCTGGATGAAGCCAGAGTCGATCAGCTTTTTGACTTCAGCATTAATACTCATTTCAAGCTCGAGTCGGATTCTTCTCGGCGCTTGTTTGACTGGCTTGATGCTTGAGGATATTGCCAATTTATGCACAGCGATTTCTGGATCTAGTCCCGGCATTTCGGAATAGTTCCACGCAAAGAAATCTCTATGCTGTAGGAGCACGTCTTTCAACGCGGTCACCCTTTCTTCAGATAGCAGCTCGCTGATGAATGTCGGTCGCGGGTCGTCTAGCGTTCCCAATTCAATTTTCTTGAGGTTATCCGCAGTGGTATGGATTCTATCTTCCAGCTCTTTTGGTGCTGGTGGGAATTCTGAGATTATCTCGCTGCTGTTTTCGAAACACCAAGGGAACTCATCTATGTCCTCGGGCTCTTCTTTTAATATTGTAATCACGTGACAGGTGCGAATTCGCTTCCAATCCCGATGTGGAGCCGGTTCTTCTTTCGTGGCCTTGGGCTCGTGTTTCTGTGACGGCGTTACCTTCCAGTTGTCAGACAGGGTGAACTTGCCGAGCTGGTATTGATCTTCAACCCAATTTTTGAAGGTGAAACAATCTTCAAGAGGATGCCCTATTACTTGATGGTAAGAGCAATAGTCTGGGTGTGAGACTTCGCCCGCTTGTTCGGGGTGTTTAGACTCCGGCAATGTAAGCATTTGATGTTTTAGAGCAAGATCAAGTATCTTCTTCGTCTTGTCCCGAGGAAACGAGTATGCTCGACCCATTTTCTTCATGAGGGATAGATCAATAACGCTCGACTCCCGTTTGCGTGTCTTCTTAGCCCTGCTTTGCAGCTGTTGAGCGCCTTTTCGGCCTTTCAATTTATTTCCGCTTTTGCGTCGAGCCTTGTTTATAACAGGTTGACAGGGAGCAGCCTTTTCATCTTTCACGGCCTGTTGGAGAAGGCGTTGCGTCTTAGCTTTCTCATAGATGACCATTTCGCGGTTATGATCTTCTCGGACTTTTTGACCAGCTTTCTTTATAAGTTTGTCCATTTGCTCTTCGAACGACGGACTGGGCTCCTTTGCATCTGGAACTTTCACGGGCTTAGGATTAGCGTCCTCCCATTGAGCATCTGCTTCTTCATCGAAGTCATATATGACGTAACAGCTGTTTAGTAGCTCCCGTTTCTTTGACCGGATGTATCCGAGTCCTTTCGTCTCCATTCTCCCGTTAGGCAGTTTGCGTTGAGTCCCGGGACATTCCAGACTTTATCATAGAATTTGGCCTTTCGAACGGTCTGCTTGAAGGATATCCCCTGGCATTTCAGCAGCTTCTTCAAACCCTCTGTATAATATCTGGGAAGACGGATAGGCTGAAGCCTGTCGAGCATAGGATCCGCGCCATTCCAGATTTCTTTTTTCACCTTGGTTTCTTCAGAGCGGTAGAACAGAATTGCTTTCTCGCTTTCTCGCCTGGGAGGGATGTAGAATGTTTGTAGCTCTTCTACGTTGTAATATTAAGTGCATCCAGTTCTTTATGGTGTTTAAGCGGCACCATGGCAACTTGCAGACTTTGCTCTTCGTCAGCGAACGTTCGTATTGAAGGTCGAGCAGAGAATACAGCGTTGACTTCATCTTCCGAGTCGCTGCCAAAGATCAACGTAGGAGCTGATGGTCCCGGCTTGTTGTGTTGGGGCGGACCCGAATAAACCATCTCCTCTTCTTTCTCGGTATCGCTGCCGAAGACAGGGATGGTGGCGTTGGTTTTATTCTCCGGCTTATGACACTTCTCCGTGTCTTCAAAATCCTGTAAGAAGTATTTGGCATCTTCGTATTTGCGGACCTCGTTCACAGAGAACGGGTTCAGTTCTCCCGTCACGGTATACTCGAAACCATCCTTAAAATACTTCATACACAGATGTTTTGTAGAAGGGATGATGTTTTACTCGTGTAACCATGGTCGGCCGAGCAAAGCGTTGTAGCATGTCTTGGCGTCTATGACGTGGAACTTAATGTCCGTGACGAGTAGCCCGAAGCGTAGCGTCAGTATCACAGATCCAAGAGTCTTTGACGATTAGGAGTCGAACCCGGAGATGATGATCTTGTCCCGAGCAAGGTGCTGGACGCTCATGCAGATTTCCTTCAACACCCGCACGTTGAGTAGGTTAACAGACGACCCGTTATCGATCAGGATTTTGCCTATCTTTATATCATGGCAGTATCCCGAGACATAGAGAGGGCGATTGTGTTCGCACGTTCCAAGTAGAAGGTCTTTATCGCCAAAAGTAACATCAGCCGTGCGCACTTCCTCCAATTCATCCTTCATCTTTTCCTCGGCCAGGCATGCTTGGAATTGTTCCGGGTCTTGGAGCGCCTTAATCAACGAATCTCTCGCCTCTTTTGATAGCAAAAGGGCGTCAAGAATGCCGAGCTGTGAGGGCAGCTTCCTTAGATGTGCCAAGACGTTGTAATCCACCTTATTCTTCTTTGGTGGGTCTTTGGCAGCTAGCTCTTCCACCACTTGGTCATCTAAGATGATATCTTCAGAGACCTTTTCTTTCCCTTTATCTTTCCTGTTTAAGGGTCCGAGGTTCTTTTCAGGCAGTGTCCGATTCCGCAGCCGGATATTTTCGCAAACCCTCGGTTCTTCTTCTCTTCTCGAGGCGGACTCTTTAAAGAGAGGGGCAAGTTCTAGTTCTTCATCAGAATCACTCCCAAATATAGGCACTTGTGATCCACCGGTGTTAACCATGCAACAATCGCCAGCAGTTCTTTTAATCCCTTCGGTCGTATTTCTTTGCTCTCGACGAGTTTTATGCTTTTCCCGCTTAAAGCGTTGTCGATGAGCAACGTATCCTTGCCACCATCTATCGAAAGCTTTGCACTCTTGAGTGGGGTGCGAAATCTTTTGATGATATAAGCAATAGGAGGGGTGCGTTTCCATTTCACCAGTGATGTTTCCTTCAGAGGATGGTAGCTTCATGCCCATTGATATGGCCTTAGCAAACTTTTTCCTCGTCTTGAATTGGCTTTTGTCGGTAGCGGAGGTGTTTAGCTCCAACGGGATCATCTCAGCTCCTTCATCAAGTCGTTGGCGTTTGGCCCTTTCGAATATAACCGCCTCGCGCTCCCGATCAGCTTTACTTTTCAACCGAGCTTCATTAAGGAATGCGTCAATTACTTCATCTAATGGCCCCAGAACTTTTGGTTCAGAATCTGCCCCCAGCGTTTCAGTACAAGGGGTCTCCTCATCGTTCGAATGGGAAATCATATGACAGCTCGCCACGCATTCTTCAGATTCATCTGACGAACTTTCTCCCTCACCTTCCTCTTGAAAGACGTGGTTGAGGAACTCTTGGAGCGTAATGGGAGTCCGTGCCTTTTGGTTGTATTCATCCAGCGCGTCAATTTGCTTTTGTAAGTCCGTGCGCTTGTCGCCAGACTTCACGGGCTTCTTAGAGTTCTTCTTCTTCTTTTTCGAAGATTTTGACGGCTGGCTGCAAGTGCTTGAACCGCCACCATCGGTCTTTGGAGTTGGACGTGGCTTCAACAACCCTTCAATGACTTGCAGTTCCAAGGGGTTCTTCCACTTGATCGCTGGACATGTCTGAAGATCATTTAGCATCCTCTTTGTCTTGGTTGATAATACAACCTCCCAAGGAGCTTCTTCAACGACGGAGCATGTTGCCCCCGGCGTATTCGTCCCTTTAGAGGTGTGGGGCTGCGGGGGATTCACCTTCCATTTGTCAGATAACGCAAATTTGCCCTGTCGGTACTGGTTTTCAAGCCAATTTTTGAAAACGTAGCAATCTTCGATCGGATGGCCTAGTACTCGATGATAAGGACAGTAGTTGGGCTCGTTGACGTCACTTGGTTGCAACGGACGTTTTGGATCCGGCAGATTTATGAGTCTGTTGCGCAACGTCAGCTCGAATAACCTCCTCGTTTTATCGCGAGGAAAGGAATAAGGACGTCCCATCCTATCCTTAAGGGGTACGTACGGGCGCATATTATTTTGACGAGCAACTGGCTTCGAGTCGCTCGGTTGTTATTGAGCATTAGCGACGACGATCGCTTTTCCCTTCCCTTTGTCATTTCGGGAGTCCGGCCTTGGGAGAGAGGGTTTATGGCCCATTTGATCCATTTGCGCTAGCTTATCAATCAAGGCCTGGAAGGTAGTCGGCTTGAAAAACATCATAAATTGTGAGATGGTTGCTTGCGGATCAAGGGTTCCCACAAACATACCCACCGCGGGAGCTTCTTCAATGCGCTGCTCACACTTCGACCATAAGTTCCGCCATCGTATAGCGTACTGAACCCACGTCTCGCCGGGTTTTACCCTGGCGTTAATCAGTGCTGTCATCGGGGTACGTTCACTGGCGCTTGCAAAACGCTGAGTAAACAGTAGCTCCATCTCCGCGAAGGTTTTGATAGAGTCGTTCGGGAGCTCAGAGTACCACTCTAACGCCGTATCTGATAAACTTCCAACAAACTGGCGAAGTAAAAGCTTGTCATCACCACCGGTATTGCTGCAGAGTGCCCTGAACTGGGCAACATGCTGGTGAGGATTGCCCGTCCCCTTGTAGACATGGAACTTGGGAATCGTATAACCTGACGGGTACTTGATTTGATCGTACCAACTTGGATATGGCCGCCCCGTTTTTACGACCTGACCGGCCGCTTCGGTCGCATGATGAACCCGTATTTGCTGGGCGATGTATTCATCCAAATCAGCTTTGGAGATTGTATCCTCTTTAGCTGTGGACAGAGTTGGAGGATTCGACGTCTCTCCCCTATCGTCTTCAAGAATGATCGGGGGATCTTCAGCAGGTGGATCTTGTTGAACCATCATACCCACCATATCCTGGAATAGGAGGGTCATTTTCTTTATGTTGGCTGTCTGCTCCGCAGCTTCTTTATCTTTCTTCTCCAGTACGTGACGAAGGAATTCAGCGTCCGTTTCTTGTTTTTGACGCTCGTCCGAGGATGTTTCAGGGGTTTCTTTTGGCCCTGTAAGTGCGGCCATAGCGTTCATCATTTCTTGGAGCTTCTGCTGCTGCTCCTGAGCCTTGGTCACTGACCTCGTGTGCGGTCTATGACCTGTTGATATGCGGCTATCTTCTTTTCCCGATGCCATGTAAACCGTATGAACTGTTATGCCCCTGACTTGGGGCGTTTAGGTTCACCATTTTTAACTTTTGCCGCTGGCGTGGGGGTTTTCTCCGGCCTTCTTCTTTTGTTGACCGTTGAGGTTGAAGGAACCATTAAAGTGGGCATCCTAGCAGCTGCTGTCCCCCGCTGTTTAATGGGACGGTCCTTGTCTTTTTCCACCTTCGCCTTTTTCTGGTGACGAGAGTGACCTGGGTCAATCACGGAGTCTTGAACCCTCCGCCAAACTTTATAAATTCTTGAGGACAGCCGTTGAGGGGGCTGTTCTTGCTTTATTTCTGGAACTCTCCCCGCAGGTGGAGGAGATCTCTTCAGTGTAACGGTTGGAGAGTTTTTTCGTACCCTCCTCAGTAGTTCAAAGCTGTTCCCAGTTGGAACAGGAGCGTTGACTTCCACCACTGGAGCCGGTGGAGTTAGCCCCGAGGGAGAGTTGCCCCCTGCCTTCCTCACTCGTTGCCAATGGCGACGTCGAGCATGACGAGCCGTTGGGACTGGCTCGGAGATTGAGACATCTTCTTTTTGCCCCCTGTCTGAATGAGGCGCCGCCGGTGTTAACCTCTTAAAGACTGAGGTTGTCTTTTGAGGGATGATATTCGACCTATCGAAGACGGATCCTCGAACGGGGGCAGGAGCAGGAATCGTTAGTCTTGAAAAGACTGACTCTTTGACAGGGGAAGCCACCTTGACGACTTCTGGAGCAACAGTTATTGCCTTCCTCGGGACAGCCAATTTAGAGTTCTGATTTAGCTTGGTGAAAACAGAGGCTGTCGGTTTGGTAGTGGGTGACCCGTTGACAGGGGTCGTCGTAGCAGTGAGTCGGTCGAAGATCGACTTCTTGTTCACTTTCGGTGCAGATATTGGCGTAGGGAAGCTTGTAGGTGGGATCATGGTCCCAAAGAACAGACCAGTGGTGGCTTGGGTCACCTGATCTACCGGCAGAGTGAGGAAGGAAGCCGCTTGGGGCCCATATGCTACACCTCCCGGTGAGGTGGAGCGTCCGTTGCAGTGGCACTTCGAACAATTGGTGCAGTTAGAGGCCATTGAATCTTGAGTTCTGCGCCAGGCAAAAGACCAAATCTTAGTAACTTGAAATTCGAAGGCAACCATTAACAAACCGCGATTGGTTCGCGAAGACGACACACGAAGTGTGGAGTGGAAAGAGGAAAAGGTCCCACCGGGCATGCCGGAATCTGTTCCCCTCCGAAAGACGGCGCACAAGACCGCGATGTCCTGACGCTCAGATTTGGGGCAGATGCTATTTGGTTTTATCCGTCCACCTCTCCGAAAATACCAAGTTGATTTATGGCACCGTATATCGGGGGTTTAGACGGATACGGCCGATGTAGCAGACTTCGTCAGATTCCCCCTCGCTTGAGGGGTTTTTGATTGTGGGGACGCTCTTCCCTGCAGGCGCAAGCCCCTGCAGTTAATTACGCTACCGCGTCGCGGTAACAACTTTCTCCTTCTCCAGAATTTCACTTCGTGTCGTGTGTGTTTGTTTTGTTTGTGGTTGCCCGTGGATTGTATAAGGAGACTGAGTAATGCCGTCGCCCGTAGGACGTGGATTAGTCCAAATCCGTATTTACTTAGATTTGGGTTTGGTGTTTTCAGTTTAAGGATGTATTAGTCGCGTTGCGGCTAAGATCAACTTAAACGTTCGTTAAGGATACGATAGTCCTGTTTGAGACTATGATCAACTTAACGTGATAATCCATTTAATATCTGGCCATCGGGACTCGTCACCTCTCTAACGTCGTTGAAGGATTATAACGGCAGATGTCAGAGGAGTTCGGAGAGGTATCCTTGAACCAAGGTTGATTTGGAGTTTTATAGTCCGTTTGAATGTTTGAGGATACGTTAGCCGTGTTTGGGGGGCTAAGATCAACTTAAACGGGATCGTTTAGATCCGGCAAAAGAGCATTTGGAGGCTCTATTGTTCCAGTTTAGGGACATAGTGGTCCATAGGTAGTTTAGGGACGTTTCGGTCTGATATTAGTTTAAGGACGTTTCGGTCCGATATTAGTTTAAGAACGTTTCGGTCCGTCGCCAGTTTAAAGACGTGGTGGTCCATCATTAGTTTAGGGACGTTTCAGTCCGATGTCAGTTTAAGGACGTGGTAGTCCATCATTAGTTTAAGGACGTTTCGGTCCATTGCCAGTTTAGGGACGTGGTGGTCTATGTTCCAGTTTAGGGACGTGGTGGTCTGATATTAGTTTAAGGACGTCTCGGTCCGATATTAGTTTAAGGACTTCTCGGTCCGATATTAGTTTAAGGACTTCTCGATCTGTTATTAATATGTGGTTGTCGGGACCCGTCACCTGTCTGATGCCGTTGAAGGATTACAATGACATGTGTCAGAGGAGTTCAGAGATGTACCCTTGAACCGGTCGTAAATTGATTTAGGAGAGCATTTTTGCTCGGTCAATTTAGTTTGGGGACTTACGACCATGATCGAACTAAGTTGCACTGCATTTTATTCCGACCTGCTAGGCCTTTTTGATTTGGGCTCTGTCCATATGTTTTGGTTTGGGCTTTGCCCTTTTATAAATGATGCAGAGTATCTATTTCTTTTGTTTGGGCTTTGCCCCTCTTTTAAAATGCATAGCATTTTTTATTAGGCCTGTCAGGCCTTTTAATTGGGCTCTGTCCCTTTTCTTTAATAATGCAGAGCATTAAATACTCTGACAGTGCCCCACGTGGCTTGTCAGGCGCTTTGCGCTAAGTAATGAGCGCAAACTCATATGGTGGTGACACGTGTCACGCTTGGGTGAGCGCAAGCGCAATAGCGCAGTGCGCTGCGCTAGTGCGCTGCGCTGTTGCGCTGCTGACACGTGGCGCGCTCTGGTGAGCGTAAGCGCAATAGCGCAGTGCGCTGCGCTAGTGCGCTGCGCTGTTGCGCTGCTGACACGTGGCGCGCTCTGGTGAGCGCAAGCGCAATAGCGCAGTGCGCTGCGCTAGTGCGCTGCGCTGTTGCGCTGCTGACACGTGGCGCGCTCTGGTGAGCGTAAGTGCAATAGCGCAGTGCGCTGCGCTAGTGCGCTGCGCTGTTGCGCTGCTGACACGTGGCGCGCTCTGGTGAGCGCAAGCGCAATAGCGCAGTGCGCTGCGCTAGTGCGCTGCGCTGTTGCGCTGCTGACACGTGGCGCGCTCTGGTGAGCGCAAGAGCACAGTTTGGAAGTGCAAAGCACTAAGAATCTTTTAGATTCAAGAACAGTAGTGCAGAGCACTATTTAATTTTTTGATCTAAATTAGATCAAAGGAAAAATAAATTTTTCTTTTTGTTTCAAGAACCAGAGGTTCATAAAAGTGCAAAGCACTATTTTTTTCATATATTTTGTTGTTTTCTTATTAGTATTTATATATATATATATATTTTTTAAAGAACCATTGGTTCAAAAAGAAGTGCAAAGCACTATTATATGAAAAACATTGATCTGGTTTTTAGATCAATGATTTATTTAAAAGAGATTTCTTCTCTCTTGTGAAGGTTTTTTACCTCTTTCTTGAAATTTTCTCAGAGTTCTCTCTGTTTGAAGCTCTTGACTTTTCTCAAGAAAAATGTTGATGCCTTTGAATTGAGGCCTAGGGTCCTTTTTATAGTGCCCATAAATTAGTTAAATTTGTTAAAGAGATCCTTCTCTGAGTGATTTGGAAATTTTCCCCACCGTTGGATCTTTGATCCAAGGGCTTCTGCTTTGCAGAAGAAAATCTTCTTGTTTTAACAAGAACAGAAAAGATTTCTTAGAAATTTAATTCTGTTTGGGCGCAGATGTCCCAGCGCGTGACACGTGTCGCGCTGCGCATCTACGCTAGCGCATCTGCGCTGACACGTGTCGCGCAGCGCACAGCGTAGCGCAACTGCCCTAGCGCAGCTGCGCTGACACATGTCGCGCAGCGCAAAACACAGCGCAACTGCGCTAGCGTATCTGTGCTGACACGTGTCGCGCAGCACACAGCGCAGCGCAATTTCTCTAGCACACAACTGCCCTAGCGCAACTGCGCTGACACGTGTCGCGCAGCGCAACTGCGCGCGCGCATCTGCGCTGACACGTGTCGCCCAGCGCAGCGCCTGCGCAACTGAAGCGTTGCTTCCTTTAATAGAGCTTTGCTCTGATTGGGTGCGCCTTCTTGGGCGCTGCGCTGACGTATCAGCGCCTGACATGTGGCGCGTTGGGCGAAACACCAACCATTATCTTAAGCCATGGTTAAGTCTCTACAAGAGTTAATATGAGATATTATTTCACCCATGGTTGCTATTCTCACTCATGGATTCATTCATGAAATTCTCCACTTCATCTTCTTCTTCATCTCCAAGAGCTCACTAGGTTTTTTGGAGGTGAAGTAAATTAGAGAGAAAAATATTTCTAAAGTGAGCAAAATTCCTACTTCATCAATCTATACTAGACTAGCCATTTAGTTTAGGTTGTTTCCTTCACCAATTCCTAATTAGTGAGGATGTAGCTTGAGTTGGTGTCTCCTCGACGTAGATCATCTTCGGCCTCGAAAACTTCAAGCAAGTTTGTTCCTTTCATCTTGTGGAGCCTTTCCAGAGTCCGGGAGTTCACTGCTTGGAGCAAAGGGACTACTACACGGAGCTATTGAAGTGAAGGACCATTCTTCAAAGGTTGTATTCCTTGTTCACTTAGATGTAAAGATGTTTACATGCATGATTCGTCTAATTCTCTAGTTAAAATTCTAGGTTAGGGTTCTTTAGCATGCCAAATTTTTGAAAACGGCATGGTCGATCCTCCCGAAACCCAGTCGCGGTGCTACGGAACCCAGAAAGTTCGACTTTAAATGATATACTTATATTTTAATGGTTAATGTGGGTGTAGGAGTGGGTGGTGGAGCAGGCGGAGGCATCGGGGATCGATTTTAGTGGACCGACCGATCCGATGCTACTGACCCCGGTCCTAGACGCCGCACACGGAGGGCACCACGGAGGTTGGGAGAGAGGCCGGGGACTGGGTCCTAGAAAGGACCATATGAGGTTGGTCTCCACTCCGGCGGTTACTTCCCCTACCCCCCATGAGCGACGTCTGGAGCATGATGTTGCCGCCTTGAAGACCACCATCGAGGAGTTGAAAGAGATGTTGGTACGTATATTACTTAGTAGTAAAATATTATATCGCATTATAGATAGTAACATATGCAATATTAGTAGCCTGAGCTTATTTGGTTGTAGACTTAGCTTTGATTATTCAGACTTACATAAAACTATCTAATTAAAATAAACTGCGGTTTTCCAAACTAGATACCTAAACGAGGCTTAAGTCCCTAAGTATTATTAGATTGGGGTTTCTCACTAACCTATTAATGATATGAATTTGACTAAAATCTAATACACCGTTCCTACTTGTTTATTACACACAAAATTTAACAGATACGACAGGCTACTTCGGCTGCGGCTCCGCAAGACACTACCTCAACTACGGTTGCGCAGACCACTCCTGCAGCTCCACAGCCTGCTCAGACTCCCGCACAGTCCGCTCCTTCATTAGTCGATTTTTGACGACTTAGGGCTGCACCGAGGAGGAGATGCGCCAGATTACGGCGATTATCAGAGGTGGAGGAGCCGGACCGAGCTAGGGTAGCTTTTTTTTATATATATTTTTGAGGATCTATGTACTTATCTGATATATATTGTATATATTTTGGACGATATTGGTGGTTGTTTGCTTGTTCACGATGATTTAGATTGATATCGTATTCTGTTTGTTTATTTCTTTTATATATTATGCAGGAGATGTTGATTATGAATATTTCTGTATTTGGTTATATGATTTATATTGTTCCCTTATATATATATATATATATATAGAAAGAAAAAAAGGAAAAAAAATTCCCCACTGTGCAAGTCTCACGTGCCCACACGTGAGAGGCTATATGCAAAGCATATAGCCGCTGCATTTAAGTAATTGATAGGCCAAAATTGACCCTCATGTGTAAGCACGTGAGCTCCTATATGCAAAGCATATAGGCGCTACATTCAAACAGATAGCAGGAAAAAAATGGAGGCTCACGTGTTAACGCGTGATACCCTCTTATGCTGTTGCACATAAGCGAACAAGATTAATTCTATTGGGGTCACGTGCTACATGTGAGTGTTCCTAAACATTTTCCAAGATGATAGAATTAAATTCTAAATAAAAGGATCAAAAATCTATTGGGAAGACATCTCCTTAAATCTTTTTAAACTATATGATAGAATTAAATTCTATATATGTGGGAAATATTTCCTTGATCTTCCTTAAACTAGAAAGATTTTCTCTGTTAGACGAAGGACCTTTGGATCAGAGATCCAACGGTGATCGTCTGATAGAATAAAATTCTATCTTAGGAAAATATTTTCTAATCTGGTTAAAAATAAATAAGAAATCTTCTCTGTTAAACAGAGAGCCTTTGGATTAAAAATCCAACGGTGAATAAAATTCACTAGAACAATTGGATTGATTATGAAATCAATCATGAACTCTCAATGAGAGATTTGCTTAACAAATTGATTCTTTTTCTTCTCCTATAAATAAGAGCAAACAAAGAAAAAAAAAGGAGAAGAAAGAGAAGAGAGAGAAACAAACAGAGAAAAAGAGGAAGGAGAGAATTTAAGTCTCGAAAAAGACTTGCTTCATCAGAACATTCTAGGTAAAAAAAAGAAATACACAGAGATTGTTCTATCTTGACCTTTCTAAGGGTTTAACCCTTCGCATAAAAACTTAGTTCTTCCTCTGATTGAGATCTGTAGAAGCAGATCTCCGCATAAGTTGAAAATTTAATTCTCATCGGGGTGATTCTGTCATGCAGATTCAAAACTTAGGGAAAAGAACCGAGTTCAAAGAATTTAATTCTTACAGAAACATATGGGAATTTAATTCCTATGAAAATCAAGGCTTAACTCAACAATAAGAATTTAATTCTTACAAAAAAAAAGAGAGGCATGAGATCCTCCAAAATCCTAGAATGAGATCAAAATCTCCAAACACTCAATAAGATCTCGCGTGCTCTACGCGAGCGTTTCTGATGAATGAAAAGGGGAAACACACAAAATCGCCTTGCGTGCTCGCACATAAGTAATGTGTTTAACACTTCTGTAGAAAAAAAGAGGAAAGGGGGAATAGAACCCAGAGAATAATTCTCACTTTGGGGCGCCTCTCGTGCCCACAAGTGAGCGCTTCCAAAAGTCAAGTGTTTAATACTTCTATATAAAAAAAGAAAGGGGAATAGAACCCAGAAAACAAATCACACTTTGGGGCGCCTCACATGCCCACACGTGAGTGCTTCCAAAGTGTAGTGTTTAACACTGATTCGGAGCCTCACGTAGGAACACGTGAGTGCTGAACATATACCACTGCTTCGCATTTTTGGGAAATCAGACATCAGCCTCAAATTGGCTAAGTCTTCCTGAGGTCAAAACCTCTTTGATCTCAAAGTCAACCGAGCCTCTGTGCTCATGTTTTCCCAAACTAATCTCAGTCTCAAACATGACTGATGACCACTCAACTGATGATATCCAAAATGATATTCATCCCACATTCTCCCGAGGAAATCTTAGTCTCCAAATACGACTAATGATTTTGGGGTTGACCACTAACTTCATTTTCCCTCGGATAGGGAAATTGGTTCCAGGGTACATCTCTCCACACATCGGATACATGTTGTAATTTCTCAACATCTTCGGAGAGGTGGCGGGTCCCGACAACCAACTGCTCTTCGGTGCACTTCCCAAACTGACGTACATACCCCAGATCAAACCACACCCTAAGCTGGGTTTTTCCCATATCATCATTGCTCATCCCGATACGTAACAAATACACGTGTGCACAAAATGATTTACAGACCGAAATGTCCTCAAACTACAACTTCACCTCCAAAATAGTGATCTACGGGCCGTAACGTTCTTAAACTAAACTCTACGGATCGTAACGTCCTTAAACTACTACGGACCGAAATGTCCTTAAACTAAACCCTCACCTCAAAAATGGTGACCTATGGACCGTAACGTTCTCAAACTACTACGGACCGAAACATCGTTAAACTAAATCCTCACCTAAAAAATGGTGATCTACGGACCGTAACGTCCTCAAACTACTACGGACCGAAGCGTCCTTAAAATTAAACCCTCACCTCAAAAATGGTGATCTACGGACCGTAACGTCCTCAAACTACTACAGACAGAAACGTCCTTAAAACTAAACCCCCACCTCAAAAATGGTGATCCACGGACCGAAATGTTCTTAAACTAACAACGGACCGTAACGTCCTTAAACTAAAACAATAGAGCCTAAATGCTCTTTTGTTGGACCTGAATGATCCTAAAACCCTGCTAAGCAGATCTTAGTCCCAAATTGGACTAACGTATCCTTAACAAAAATTTAAGTTGATTTTAATCTCAAACGAGATTAATGATCTTAAATCAACCTAAATCCAAATCTAAGATATACGGATTTGGACTAATCCACGCCCTACGGGTGAAAACATAAATTAGTCTCCGTATACAATCCACGGGCAACCAAAAATAAAACAAACACACATGACACGAAGTGAACTTCTGGAGTAGGAGAAAGTGGTTATCGTGATGCGATAACGTAATTAACTGCAGGGGCTTGCGCCTCCAGGGAAGAGCGTCCCCACAATAAAAAAACCCCTCACAAACGAGGGGGAATCTGACGAAGTCTACTACAACGGCCGCATCGGTCCAAACCTCCGATACACGGTGCCATAAATCAACATGGCATCTTCGGAGAGCTGGACGGGTAAATCCAAATAGTATCTGCCCTCAAATTCAGGCAAGATGACCTACACTGTCTCGTCTCTGTTTTCGGTGGTAAACATATATATTATTGTGCACGGGGCGGGGAAAAAACAGGAAGCCCATTTTAAAAAAAACCCTGATATTTTGTCCATACGGATTAATTCGTAAGGCCATCTATTGCACCTACCGATTCATCCGTAGGTGCAATGTTTGCCCCTACACAGTTAGCCGTAGGGACAAAATATCAGGATACCTGATATTTTGTCCCTATAGACTCAGTAACAGGGGTAAAACATGCCCCTACGGATTAATCCATAGGGAAATCTATCAAGCCCAACAGATAAATGCGTAGGGACAAGTATTTTATTTTATAAACCAATAAATTAAATAAATATTATGTTCCTGCGGAGTAATCCGTAGAGATAAATGCCCTTACGGAATAAGACGTAGGGGCAATTATTACTCCGCAGAGGAATGTTCAGGATGAAGACTTGCACCTGCGGCCTTTGGACCTACGGTGGAGTTTTATGTCCCTACGGATATCTCCGTAGAGACAGTGATTTGCCCCTACGGCTAAATCCGTAGGGGCAACCCATTATTGTAGTAGTGATTTTATTTGATGGAGTAATCCAGCAAAGGGCTTTAAAGGTGATGGGCCACAGAAGTTCCTGATTATTATGTGAAAAAATTGTCTTAGGTAAATTTTTTGAAAAGAAATAAATAGGAAAATGAAAAATGAAAAAAAGGATTGGAAATTAAAATGAAGATACGAGGTAGCTGTCCCCGTACTGCAACATGATAAGTAAGTGCTCTACCGTTTGAGCTACATTCCCTTTTGTGCTAAAAATTATTTTTTTTTGATGATTTTGATTTCAATATATTCTTATCAAAAGATTTTATTTTATTTTATTTGCACTTATCGAGATAACAACATCGGAAAAAAGCAACATATCGATGGGTTGGTAGAATAATCTAGAAGCGCCTCAGAGGTGGTGGAACCACCGAAATTTCAAATTATCATGTGTAAAATACTGTTGGATATAGGTGTCCTCAAGACAATTATTGTAATTGCGGGAAGGCAATTATTGTGATTGAAGGAGGGCCTATATGGATAGAACGGTATTGCTTGAGATAATAGTATACTATCTTGTTTGTCTTTATCTTTCATGCGTATATATTTTACTAGTTATCACGTATCTCTAATACATGATGATAAAACTCATAGGATCTTTGCTTTACCAGAATTATGATAGGGATCATACTATTGGGACTGGGTAGTCCAAAAGCACATTCTTAAATGTCCCTAGTCGTAGGAGTATCGAGACTGGGTATCGGTACTCCAGTTTAGACTAGTGTATACATTTTTTGACCCTGACCAGGACGATGATTGATCCCATAGCCATTGGTGTTTGACACCGAAAATTGTATACAGGTGCTCATTCGATTATGAGTTACACTAGACGGACTCAACGAGAACTCTTAGATGGTATTATACCTATTGTCAGATGGCAGTTTTCCAGTGACATGAGTACTGGATAGTCTCTAGACCTGTGATCGCCATAGTGTCTTGTGTGTGTTTCCACTGTAGTTCGATTACTATCCTACCGCGGTTTTAAAGAGTCATGCAAACAGGTTTTAGTTGGACACATTCCCGAAGCACATGGAGGCAATGAGCGTTCGAGAGAATACGTCACTCCCGGTATAGAGATTCGATGTCGCGCTGTGCAGGACATGACTATAACCAGAAGCCTGCGGCCGCGGCAGTTGAGATAAATTAATAAGTGTTATCAGTTGTATCTCTAGCGATTATGAGTCCTCTGTCAGCATGGCTTATTGGGTTATTGGGGGTCTGACAGATTCCACCCTCCAGACCCAATATGTGACACTCTCTGACGAAGAGACCGGATTGTATGGTGTCTGTCACTGATACGCTCTGATTGTGTTCGATTGAGTTTTCTTGTCGACATTTCTTTTGATCAATACTTGGGTAGCCATTACATACAGCTAGTGCCGCTGACGTGCTTGTGGGTTATCAGATATGATCCTAATCTACTGCTGGCGTATTGATTGAATCTTTAGAGTCCCATATAGAGCTTTTTCCCATACATACGAAACGATGTAGTGCGTATATGGTGATACGTGCGGAAGTTCGATTAAATACGTTTATTGGATACATAAATGTTAATCAGACGTTTGTAATACTAGCCGGTTTAGATTTAACCCGGATTATTGAATCAAGTGGTGATTTAATAATATTATATATACATATATATATATATATTCTAGTATTATGTTCACATTATATTTCTCTCTCATTGATATTTGTATACGTATTTCGTATTCGATACAAATACGATTTTGTGTATTTGATACACATGTTAGATGTTACACACACACACATCTAAAACGAGACACTTCATATCCTAATTAAAATGAAAAGATGACTGTAAATTTTTCAGAAGATAGAAACGATGATGTGGTAAGCCCGCGGCATATTTATTCAAAGAATGTCATTCTCTAAATAAATATACTAAGCGTATTGAAATAATATTACACAATGCAAAAATAAATGGAGACTGTAAATGTAGGGTTGCCTAGCACGGCAGCAAGGTTTCGGGAGGTATCGTCCATGCCATATTCAAAAATTTGCCGTTCTAGCTAACCCTAACCATGAATCGTTAACTAGAATAATATACGGAAACAAAGTAAACCATTTACTATCTAAGTGAAAAAGGAAATACAACCTTTGTAGACCGGTCCTTCACTTTAAATAGCTCCATGTAGTAGTCCCCTTCGCTGCAATTGCAAACTACGGACTATAGAGAGGATCTCTTAAAGAAACGAACGTGCTTGCTTCGATGTCTTCGAGGCCGAAAATGATCTACGTCGAGGAGACACTAACCCAAGCTATCTCTTCACTAATCATATAATTAGTGAAGCAAACACACTCTACTAAATGGCAAGTAGTAGAGGATGATGAAGTAGGAAGTTTTCTTACTTTAGAAATCATTTTCTCACATTTTATCTCATACCTCCATTGAAGCTAGAAAGCTTTTCATGGAGCTTGATGAAGAAGAAGAAGAACTCATGAATAATTCATCCAAATGAATTATTGAACCTATGGTAGAGTTAAAGCCATCATGCTTAACTCATGTAGAGAATAAACTCAAGGCTATGGTTAAGAGTTAGGTTTGATAAATATCTTAAACTAGACAAAAGGGTTGACTTTGTCAAAGCTTATCCAAAAGCTTTTGTCCAAGCTTTACCATGACAAACTCAATCACTTTTGAGTTAGCTTAACATAAATAGAAACCCTAACTTAACCCTAGCATGGTATTAATCTCATACACCTATCTAGTATGTATCATCAAACATGACACAAGACATGTACACAAATATACATATCATATATATACAATGTGCACATCAAGTGAGAAAAGAAATCATTAGTGAGCTAAATATTAGTTAATGTAATATAATATATCAAATATATAATTATATATTAAATTATCAAATCAACTCTTGATTTAATAATCCGGCTATATCACATATAACCGACTAATATCAAATGCAACGTCTTATCGAATCAACGCTTGATCCGATAACTTGGCTATATCACATATAACCAATCATGTCACACATAGCGAGAATAGAATGCGGTATCACATACTCGTATTAATTTCGGTCCTGCACATATCACATATGCGCTCCTACTCCATTTTCAACGCTTGATCCGATAACTTGGCTATATCACATATAACCAATCATGTCACACATAGCGAGAATAGAATGCGGTATCACATACTCGTATTAATTTCGGTCCTGCACATATCACATATGCGCTCCTACTCCATTTCGCTTGAGCCAGAAAACCTCTGTGTAGGACTCTAAAGACTCGTCAATTCGCCGGCAGTAGGTGATGATCATATCAAACACCCACAAGCCGCAAGCGGTCTGCTAAATATAACGGTCACCCGGTTATTGAGCGATCAGAAGATCAACAAGCAAACATGTTCGAACTCCTGTGAATCCAATCAGTAACACTACCGTACAGTCCGGTCTCTTCGTCTGATATGTCGCATATCACAGCCTGGGGGTGGTATAACGTCAGACCCCAATAGCCTGATAAGTCATGCCGATACAAGGTCCATAACGGTCGAGAAACTACTGATAACACTTACCAGTAGATCTCAGCTACCCTGACCAGGGATTTCATGTTATGGCCAATCGAGCATAGCGCAACATCAACTCCCTATACCGGGAGAGACGAAACCCCTCCTATCGCTCATTGCCTCTATATGACTTGGGACTGTACCCAAAAGCCACCGTTTTGCACGATCTCTTGACCGTGGTCAGGTGGAAATCAAAGCACAGTGGGAATCACACAAGACTCTATGACGATCTCGGGTCTACAGACTAACCTGTACCAGTGTCACCAGAGAACTGCTATCCGACGATAGGTACAATACCATCTAGGAGTTCTCGACGAGTCCGTTCAGTGTACCCAGTCTCCACTGAGCACCCGTATATCTTCTCTGATGTTAAACACCAATGGATATGGGATCATCCATCGCCCATCATATGGGTCGAGAAGCGTATACGCTAGTCTACTCTGGTATATCGATGCCCTGTCTCGATACACCCTCGACTAGGAACATTTGAAGGATGTACTTAACGACTACTCTGTTCCACTAGTATGATCTGCATAATAGTCCTGGTAGTCAAGTACTCATCCTAAGGGCTGTATCAACATATAATATAGAGACAATCAGTGTACATGCTAAGATAAAGAGCAACCAGATAGCATACTATCATGTCGAGCAAGAAAGTCCTCCCTATATATGTCCAAGTATCCACTACAATATATATCGCATGTACAGTAATGGCCTCTAGGATATACATATTACTAATAATCTCCCACTTGCACTAGGGCCATCTGTTGTAGTATCTCATACCCAACAATCAGCAATGGTTAAAGTATCTCATACTCAACCATCCCATAATAGTCTCTCCTGGGAATAGGCCTTTGTGAGTGGATCCGCCGTGTTGTCTTCTTTGTTTACTCTCCTAAACCTGGATCTCCCTGGAGATCAACCATCTCCATGATCAGGTGATATTGCCTAAGAATATGCCTGGATCATAGATGGGATGGGGATTCCTTGGCCAAAGCCATAACTCCATCATCACACAATGGTAGGAACGAAGTTCATCTCATGAACTAGTGTACATCCAGACTACCTCTTTGATAGCATCCTTGGTAGCAATGTATCCAGCCTTTATCGTCTTGTAAGTCACGGTATCTAGCTTGGAACTCTTCCAACATACCGTCCCTCCATAGAGGGTAAAGACAATGCCTGTGACTGACATTCAGTCGTGCTTATCACCCTGGAACCATTCCACCGATTCACCCCAGGATCGATCGATAACTTCTCACTACACCTAGTGGGAATCCTTAATTTCCATTTAGATCTATCTCATAGATCCAAAACCTATGATTTAGGAGGTATTACCTTGATCCTTTATGGAGAATCCTTGTGATAAGGGGAGATTGATCGGGTGTAGCATAGGAAACTCCTTTCCTATCAAGAGTATGTCATTCACGTACAATACGAGGATCACCACCATACTCCCTACTACCTTTTTGTATATAAAAGGTTCATCTACCATTTTGATGAAGTCAAACGCTTTGAATACTACATCAAAATAGATGTTCCAACTCCGCGATGCCTGCTTTAACTCGTAAAGCAACTTGCACACGTTTCCGCTGCTCCCACTGTCTACGAAGCCTTCTGGCTGTGTACTAATAGTCGCTCTCTTCTAAATAATTATTTAGAAAAGCAGTCATGACACCCGACCGCCAGATATCGTAGTTATGGTATGTAGCAATGGCAAGTAGGATCTGGATGGACTTAAGCATAGCTTTGAAAGTCTCAACTTTTCCACGTACACCAAGTAATCTTCTCAATATATACTTGCTCCTGATAGGGATTTAACCCTTCAGATAAAGATATCAAAGTCCATATTTTGTTGGTGTATATAGATTCTATCTCAGATCACTTAGCATCCAGCCATTCTTATAGAGTCCCACTCCTGATGGCCTATTCGAAACTAGTTGGGTCATCATCTCATGATGCAATCCTTGCTCCCACTGTCATAGAGAAAACCGAAGTATCACTCATGTGGGTGAGGAACCCTACCAGATCGGCTGAGAGGCTGAGGTTCGTCGGGAACTATTGAATCCTCCAGTTCTACCAAATCATCAGCTGTAGTTTGTATAGCTGGAACTACTTCCAGTTCTACCTCATGACCACTAATTTCTTCACAAGAAAATCCTTTTCTAAAAAAGGTGGCGTGCTAAGAAACAAAACACCTTTTGCTCCTCAGTATGGTAGAAGTTATTCCCTTGCGAATGCTTGGAATAACCAACAAACTTCCACAGAACCGACCTTGCCTCGAGCTTGTCCAGATTTTGCTTTTGATATAGGCCGAACAACCCCAAATCTTAATACTTAAGAGATGGGCTCTTCCTATACCATATCACATATGGAGTAGTAGGCACCTGATTTGGTTGGAACCCAATTCAATAGGTATGCAGCTTCTCAAGTGCATAATTCCCAAAGGAAATAGGTAACTCAGTAGTACTCATCATAGAGCACACCATATCACATAGGGCGCGATTGCTCTGCCCCGATACACCTTCGTGCTGTGGTGTATACGGAGGAGTAATGCTGAAAGAGAATCTCATTCTCCTTTAGAATAGTCCAGGATCTCCGTGCTCAAGTATTCCCCTCCATGATTTCATCAAAGGACATAATACTGGCACCCGTTTTTGGTTCTCTACTTTTAACTTATATTCTTTGAATTTCTCAAAAGGTTCGGACTTGTGTTTCAACAGGAACACATGTGCGAATCTTGAGAGACCATCAGTGAATATAATAAAGTACAAAGAACCGATCCTGGTATGTGTAGACAGGGGACCTACATACATCATCATGTATCAATTCCAAGAGTTCACTAACTCTTTCTCTGTTTCCAATAAACGGAGCTATGGTCATCTTATCTTTGTGACATGACTGACAAGTTTCATAAGATGTAAATTCAAAGAGATTTAAATATGCATCTAAATGTAACTTAGCTAGTCGGGTCGCATTGATATGACCTTGTCTACAATGCCTCAAGAAGGATTCGTTCATTTCTGAACTCTTCCTCTTGTGTGCGTTGTAGACATGAAGAACTGTGGTTTGATTTAGAACGTATATACTTTTAGATAACGTGCATGAACCGATCAACTCTTGATATAGGAAATGTTCAAAACATTATCCAACAGTACAAAATTATATCCTTCTTTACTTAATAAAGAGACTGATATGATGTTGTATATCAGGTTCGGTATCTAATAACATTCGTTCAGAATCAATGTATTTGGTAATACAGGGTGATAATTGCCAACAGACATGGCTGCAACACTTGCACCGTTTTTAACTCTTGAAACTTATCATCCATTCTCAGTTCTCTACCTATCTGTAGCCCATGTAACATATTACATATGTGGGATCCTGATCCGGTATCTCATACCAAGGGCGTAAAGGATACTGAGAAACAGTTCTTAGTAATGAACACACCATAAGAAGATGCATCATGATGCACTATCTTCGTTTGGGTGGCACAGGAATCCTGGTAATCCTCTATTTCCTGCTCGGTCTTATAACAATTATAAGTTGGAGCGGGTCCAACATTCCCCAACTCAGTATAATAAGCGGGTTCGGTCAATACATACGTATTTTTATCTTGATTAAGGCGTGACATGGTCGCTACCTGGAGAGAGAGAGAAGAAAACACTCAGCGTATTCTCTTGCAAGATTAGATTGGTTATTAATATATCTAATCAGGATGGCTTCCACTGTTTTTATCAAATCTTCCTTCAAACCCTAAAAGGAAAGACTAGCCGGTATTAATTACACCCTACAAGTTCGCCAATCTTTCAGCCAGGCCAGTGTCGGTACTTTGAGGGAGGTTCCCCGTGCTTTCGCACGGACCTAATTAAAATAAACCTCGTTTTCCCAGGGGCGTAACCCCGTTAACACCTTTCTGGATACCTACTTGATCGGCTAATTGTAATGTGTAAAACTCTCCCAGGAGTAACTCTTACTCACAGTGGGTATCGGGATCCAACTATCTCATATAAGGTATGCAATCTCATTGCAAGTTTCAACACTTCAAACTCCCGATAATTCTTTTTACCCCTAGTATTTATGACCTTAACTATGGTCAACATATCATAAGCACTAGTCAAGTTCTACCTGTCATTTCATGATTAGTTAGACCCACCCACATGATCCTCAACTATGGTCGACGTAATCACTTGACTGTCCTAATTAATTGCATTATATGCTGTGTAGGAAGACATCATTTAGCTACCATATACTACGCCTCAACTATAGTCGACATACGCAGCACGAATACTAAGTACTCTACTTCCTAAAATGACGGAGGGTTACGACAGGTTTTTAAGAAAACCTTTTGCGTAATGAACTTGATATAGTTGTAGAATCGAGTGATTTTTGAAAAGGAGTGTTTTTTAGGCTTTTACTAGTTTTGCTAAAGAGGTCACTCCCGGTGAAGAGATCTCGGCTTTTTCCTTATCGAATAAGGTGCTGGATATTCTACAAGGAATACCACTATGCAAAGCAAAAGCTATAGAAGCAATCAAAAGACAAACCGAGTGTGTAGTATCTGCTAGTTTCGCTAAAGAGATCACTCCTGGTGAAGGGATCTCGGCTCTTTCCTTATCGAATAAGGTGCTGGATATTCTACAAGAAATACCGCTATGCAAAGCAAGAACTAGAGCTACCGGTTTTCGAAATAAGTTTCTACAACATCTTTAGGTTTCTTTTATTTCAATAATCTCATTAATGAAGTCCCATTTATTATGCTTCATAAGTATCACATTTGAAACGAAATCAACAATATATAATATATATCACATATATATAATATAAGCATTCGTCTCAGGTAGTAATATGATCTCATCACAGAACATTGCAGCAGAAGAACATATATGAAATATTGGATATACTAGGATTTCCGTGTTTTATATTAAGCCAGTATAAAACACGGATTCCACGGTCGCGATGAATAGCCAAACCCACACCCCTAGACCCCTACGAGAGCGGCAAGCAACCCTACCAATTCTAGAGTTAGGAGACCCGGTCTCGACTCCTCGAGATGATCTCCCACTGGACCCTAGAACCCGGTTACTTGTGCTGCCCGCCTTGGGTCTATCCTAATGCGGAAAAGTAAAAAATATACAATGGTGACATCATCCTCAACCCGGAAGTGCCCCAATAAAAGAATATTACATACAAAGAATTTTACATGAATGAAAACTGAAAAACTCTCATCTCACATAAAACCCCCGGCTATTCAAAACACGACGATCCAATATAACATATCACAACAACACATAACATCACATGTCATCAACGTAAGTAAATATGCGTATCCCAATTGTCGTTGACATATAGCACCGAAAACCGACGATACACCACGTATTACACTTACGGTCGCAGAAAAGAAAGTGAAAAACTACAACAGTTGGAATCCGCAACCACCTTAGACATCACATGCCTAACCAAATGAATTCTTTAGACATCGCATACCTAACAATTATAAACCCCGCATTTTAGTCTCAATATCGAAAACACTTTTCAATATCAAGTTGGGCAATTCAACAAGATTCCCGACATCCTGATCGAATGCTCGTCGGAAACTTTAGTAGACGGCCGCACCCCCGATGCCGTCGACAAAGTGCACTAAGGCGGAACACCACTGCCGCGAGCACCCGAACGGATGCTTTTGGCGACGGGGTTCTCCTACAGTCGCTTGGTCGGGGCTATGGGGCGTGGCTATCTATTAAGTTTACCCGGAAATTATCCGCGTACGCTACGTGATTGCGACGGACTTTTGATCTCATTAAAATCCCGTGGCAACCGATCAAATGAGACTAAATTGCTAGATTTATAACATTCAAATTAGTTATCTCATAACTACTTGTGGATTCCAAATATTGTATCACATCACATGATACCCGGACGATATTAAACCTTTCGATCGATTCATCAAAGTTCCACAATTTCCCGACAGCTCAACACTTGAGCACAGCTTTAGTAATACCCAGAAGATACCACAGTACCTATGAACCAGCCGTAGAAGGGTCAAACCAACGCCTCACATGTGAAATGCTAAACTACCACAAACCCTAGGGTTCAAGTGGTGGTTTTGACGGCCACATAATCGAGTTAAGGTTTCGTTCTTCTAGAGGGTCCACGGAATCACTTGCATGTTTTTCCGAATACGTTAAACTTGGAAAAATGGGTTTTTGACATTCGATCAAACCTTTTAACTTCGTCTAGACAATATGTGAAACACCCGAAACAATGTTAAAACTACGAATACGAAACACTCCGAATTGCTTATAGTGTAAGATTAAATTACATGTAAAATTAGCCAAAATAAACAACATCTGAAACATCAAAACCAAGTCACTAGAACACAGGAAAAATTTCAGGAGAGGGGGCTCGGTTTTGGCCGATATGGCACCTATGGTGGCCGGCCCAATTTTCACCAAATGCCTTGAAATTTTGTGTGTGTTCATGATATATCCCATACATCACTCTGTACTTGTTTAAAATTTTTTTTGACAGCCATTAAAAATCGACAGCAAGCAGGTTTTCCGTTTCAAGTTTCGGAGCTGTTTCGGTTTCGTAATCTTAACAAAATCCATATAAATTTCTAGCATGGCTCTGATACCACTGTAGGGTTGCCTAGCACGGCAGCAAGTTTTTGAGAGGCATCGTCCATGCCATATTCAAAAATTTGCCGTTCTAGCTAACCCTAACCATGAATCGTTAACTAGAATACTATACGGAAACAAAGTAAACAATTTACTATCTAAGTGAAAAAGGAAATACAATCTTTGTAGACCGGTCCTTCACTTCAAATAGCTCCATGTAGTAGTCCCCTTCGCTGCGATTGCAAACTCCGGACTCTAGAGAGAATCCCTTGAAGAAACGAATGTGCTTGCTTCGATGTCTTCGAGGCCGAAGATGATCTACATCGAGGAGACGCTAACCCAAGCTATCTCATCACTAATCATATAATTAGTGAATCAAACGCACTCTACTAAATGGCAAGTAGTAGAGGATGATGAAGTAGAAAGTTTTCTCACTTTAGAAATCATTTTCCCACATTTTATCTCATACCTCTATTGAAGCTAGAAAGCTTTTCATAGAGCTTGATGAAGAAGAAGAAGAACTCATGAATAATTCATCCAAATGAATTATTGCACCCATGGTAGAGTTAAAGCCATCATGCTTAACTCATGTAGAGAATAAACTCAAGACTATGGTTAAGGGTTGGGTTTGATAAATATCTTAAACTAGACAAAAGGGTTGACTTTGTCAAAGCTTATCCAAAAGCTTTTGTCCAAGCTTTACCATGACAAACTCAATCTCTTTTGAGTTAGCTTAACATAAATAGAAACCCTAACTTAACCCTAGCATGGTATTAATCTCATACACCTATCTAGTATGTATCATCAAACATGACACAATACATGTACACAAATATACATATCACATATATACAATGTGCACATCAAGTGAGAAAAGAAATCATTAGTGAGCTAAATATTAGTTAATGTAATATAATATATCAAATATATAATTATATATTAAATTATCAAATCAACTCTTGATTTAATAATCCGGCTATATCACATATAACCGACTAATATCAAATGCAACGTCTTATCGAATCAACGCTTGATCCGATAACTTGGCTATATCACATATAACCAATCATGTCACACATTGCAAGAATAGAATGCGGTATCACATACTCGCATTAATCTCGGTCCCGCACATATCACATATGCGCTCCTACTCCATTTCGCTTGAGCCAGAAAACCTCTGTGTAGGACTCTAAAGACTCGTCAATACGCCGTCAGTAGGTGATGATCATATCAAACACCCACAAGACGCAAGCGGTCTGCTAAACGTAGCGGCCACCCGGTTATTGAGCGATCATAAGATCAACAAGCAAGCCTGTTCGTACTCCTGTGAATCCAATCAATAACACCACCGTACAGTCCGGTCTCTTCGTCTGATATGTCGTATATCACAGCCTGGGGGTGGTATAACGTCAGACCCATATAGCCTGATAAGTCATGCCGATACAAGGTCCATAACGGTCGAGAAACTACTGATAACACTTACCAGTAAATCTCAGCAACCCTGGCCAGGGATCCATGTTATGGCTAATCCAGCATAGCGTAACATCAACTCCCTATACCGGGAGAGACGAAACCCCTCCTATCGCTCATTGCCTCCATGTGACTCGGGACTGTACCCAAAAGCCACCGTTTTGCACGATCTCTTGACCGTGGTCAGTGGAAATCAAAGCACAGTGGGAATCACACAAGACTCTATGACGATCTCGGGTCTACAGACTAACCTGTACCAGTGTCACCAGAGAACTGCTATCCGACGATAGGTACAAAACCATCTAGGAGTTCTCGGCGAGTCTGTTCAGTGTACCCAGTCTCCACTGAGCACCCGCATACCTTATCTGATATTAAACACCAATGGATATGGGATCATCCATCGCCCATCATATGGGTCGAGAAGTGTATACGCTAGTCTACTCTGGCATATCGATGCCTTATCTCGATACACCCTCGACTAGGAACATTGAAGGATGTACTTAACGACTACTCTGTCCCTACTAGTATGATCTGCATCATAGTCCTGGTAGTCAAGTACTCATCCTAAGGGCTTTATCAACATGTAATATAGAGACAATCAGTGTACATGTTAAGATAAAGAGCAACCAGATAGCATACTATCATGTCGAGCAAGAAAGTCCTCCCTATATATGCCCAAGCATCCACTACAATATACATCGCATGTACAGTAATGGCCTCTAGGGCATACATATTACTAACAATCTCTCACTTGCACTAGGGCCATCTGTTGTAGTATCTCATACCCAACAATCAGCAATGGTTAAAGTATCTCATACTCAACCATCCCATAATAGTCTCTCCTGGGAATAGGCCTTTGTGAGTGGATCCGCCGTGTTGTCCTCTTTGTCTACTCTCCTAAACCTGGATCTCCCTGGAGATCAACCATCTCCATGATCAGGTGATACTGCCTAAGAATATGTCTGGATCATAGATGAGACGGGGGTTCCTTGGACAAAACCATAACTCTATTATCACATAATGGTAGGAACGAAGTTCATCTCATGAACTAGTGTACATCCAGACTACCTCTTTGGTACCATCCCTAGTGTTGGGGTCAAAATTTGTACCTCGGTTGACTGAGTCAAAGTCAAGGTCAACCCCAAGCCAGGTGGGCCCATGCCCAGGTCAAGCGGGCCCATGCCCAAGTCGAGCCCGCGGCCAGCCTCCTCCATGCCAAAATATATATCATGTAATAAATAATTTTTATGTAATTTTTTATGCACGAATGTATGCAAAATGGGCATAAATCCAAATATTTTGTAAGCCCATGGCTTATGTGCAAAAAAGAAATGGCACATGAGCTATGGGATGGGCAAAATGCCATTTTGTAAAGCCCAAGGGGCTATATGTATATGTGTAAGTCTATATAAGGCAACATGATGATGAATAAAGTAACACTTTTCATTCTCTCAAAAACCTAGGGTTTGTGCCTCTTTTCCCTTTCTGAAGGTTCCAAGCCTTCTTCTTTCTTTTGAATTAAATCAAGAGTTTTACTCGTCCTTTTCCAAAACTAAATAGTTTTTCACCACAAAACCCACAAAGGGGAACTTGGATCTACCATCAAATCTCAAAAAGAAGAGATTTTTAAAATCTCACATCTCTTGATCTTCAAGATCCTGCCAACAGAGGAGAAAGAAGGAGACCCATCTCCAGAAACCCCATTTTGGGGAAGAACTAGGGCTCAAGGGGAGAAGCCTATCATCAGCTTCAAAACATCCTAGGAGTTTAACTCCTCATACACACACACATACACACACAACACACACACACACATACATACAAAATAATAAGTGCTCCTTCCTGGGAGTACAACTCCCATTGAAGGGACCAAGTCCCTTTTTGCGCACCGAGCACCCATGTGCTGACACATGGAGCGCTAGCGCTCAAAGCGCTAGCGCCCTAGCGCCCAAACGCCCTGTCACAACCCGAAAGTACGGAACATGACCGGCACTTAGACTACGAAACGTCTCGAGGCGTACGTAATCTAAGTAAGCCGAAAACCCAGAAATCCAAACCAAGAAAAGTAATAGAGTGAAGGAAAAACCAACTTAAAGCAAGTAGTTTAATAGCATAACGCCGAATTATGCGTTTTTTTTTAAAACATCAAATATTTCCTGAAAATTTCGGTAGAGTCTCCTTTGTAAATACTGGCCCCCAAACGGGATACAACATGAATAGTATACGAAATCAATAAAAGGAATCCCCAAGCGGGAGCTAGCTCTTCGTCAATCGACGGTCTCAACCACACAAGCAATATAATATACAATGCCAAGGGCGAGGATCACAACTCAAAAGGAAATTCAAAACAACAAGAAATCCACAGAAATATAACGCGCGGCTCTAAGGTCGAAAGAATAACATCACCGGTCTCTATCTCAAAAATAAATACATGTTTGGTTGATGGAACTTCTAGATACAACAGAGTAATAATATACAAGGTATATAATAGGGGGTACGATACAAATAAACCCACCTACTAGCAAATCACCCGGAAAAGGAAGTAGTACCTGCAAAGCCGTAATGAAACCTGAACGGCAAAACCTGCAAGAAACTGTCGCACAACGGGGGTGAGTTGCCAACTCATGAGTAGAAAAACATCTACGAACAGAAACCGCATGAACAACACAATCCTAGGTCATAAGATCATAATATATCCTCAAATATATATAACATGCAGCCTATAACAATGACTAGGGTAAATATCTAACCCGAGTGTAATCCCATGTGCCCGTGTCAGTGCCTCAGGTAGCAATATATCATATGGATGATGTATGAATGCATGAAATAGAATGCATGTACTGAATAAAACTGCTTTCATAATTTAGTGAGATTTCTGTACTTTTAAAAGAGGTATCATAAATGAAATCAGCATAAACAGTGTCTAGTATCGACACAAAACATAAATCCCAATGTCTTAATATCTCAGGATCTCAATATCTCAATCTCACTATCGAGGGCGCCGTCAATCCAGACCGGCCCCTGCCATCAATCTCAAGACCACGACGGTATCCTCCGGATATCCGACGCGTCGGGTAATATCACCGGTCGGTAGTGCTCCCCTGCCAGGCTCAACCCCATCATCTGCGATCCTCTTGCCCCGGGGTACTACACCGAGTCCACCATGTACCCGAAACGGTTCCTCCACTCCTCGAACTCGGGTCTCGAAATCCATCAGCAAACTCATGGTGGACGACTCATACATCATGGGAAAATCGCACTTTTCTTTAAAAAAAAAAAGAAAAAAAATTTTATAAGTGTTTTTGCGGTTTTCCCCCAAATCCAGGAAATCTCATGAAAATCCGAATCCAAATCCTCAATAGCATGTAAACAGTGAATATAGACATAAAAATCCATGAATGCGGCATATCAATGAATAATAACATGCATGAAGTAGCAAGTAATATCTACAAATCTAAACTAGCATATAAGGCAAGTATACCAATATCATGTCTAAACTATTAGCTAACAACCTATATCAAATGAAATAGTATTTTCTAAAGTGTTCGTGACATGGTAATTACCGATGAAGATGTGTGTGAGCCGGCAAGTAAGTGTACGTGGTACATACGCGTCATCGGTAATGGTGCTGGTGTCCTAACAACATGATATCAACAATAGAATATGAATCATAATGTAAGCAGGCGATGCGGAGCGAACAACAATAATGAGCGTGAGCTAAATACTAGATACAAGATAAAAAATCTATATTTAATATAAATCTAGTCTAACAACTACACTAAACTAAAGGGCTAAGCTAACTGGCTACTGAAGATAAGGAAACCGCCTAACCTCTGAGTCGATACATATACCTACATGTATATGTTAGTCGGTGATCCTGCCTCAATAATATCACATCCGATACCATATCTATAATCAGACATTCCCAAGTCAAGAGTGCGGATCAAACATCAATATATAGTTCGTACGTAAATCCGTCGTACGGCACCCCAAATCTGGGTACAGGTCAGTATCACATTCATCAAATTAATCATTCGGTATCCTCTTTATCAAAGATCATAATCCAGGGTACTGATCTACGTCTAGTACGATACTAATATCATCAATATAGTCATGATCTGACTGCTGATCTATAGCCTCATACAAACCGATATTATCATATATCATCATAAAGAGGTATACATCGCCTAATGCGGCCTATTATGAATATCTTAACATATCCTATCTCATATCACGATCACATGTCAATCATTCAATGTATAACACTATTCACATGTATCGTCGTCCCAAGATCCGCTATAACATCAGGACGTATCTCAATTACGAATCCTGCTATATCACCGATCTCACGGTCTCAAATCAATTTCATCGACTCACCCCAAATCCCAAACATTATCCTCAAATCCAGTATGTGAACACATAGTCCCATACCCATGTGAACACATAAACACATATCCCCATATACGCATAGGTAATAACATAGATGTATGTATGTGTGTGTGTGTGTAACAACTAATCTGGGGTTTCGCAACTAACACTAAACTAATCCATGAACATCTAGCATCTACCTTTATCCTCAAAGCCTTATATTAATATAATATATATTTAAGTGTATACGTATTCGTATACATCACTGTGAACTGCGGGGGAGCTATACGCCATCCACCCGACTTCTCTCCGTAGATATAAATCTACTCACCTGGTCCTCGCTTGCCGGTGCCGACGTCGCCACGCGCTTGCTTGTCGTCTCCAAGTCCACATGGGGTACCTACATATCATAACGCACCGTATCGCATTAAAATCAGACTCATGACCAAAACGATACACGAATCCCACACAGGTCAAAACCTATGGTTTGCTTTCACAAATCAACCCAAAAACCCTCGACGTCGGCGTACAAACGCCAAACCATCGAGAAAAATCCAAACACACTCATTTACACAATCACAAGCACTAATTATAATATAAAATAGGTTAAAATTCACAAAAAACCTTAAACTCACTTTAAAAGCTATTTTTCAGAAAATCTAGCAAGCAAAATTACCCGTTTTAGTACAAAACTCGACGTTTAAACAAATCTAGCGGCCGCAATATCCACTCAATATCATAACCAAGTCATATAAACCATTCCAATAATTTAATCTCATCAAAATATATATATTTACAAAACTTAGTTAACAAAATTAGCACAATTTTCCATTTTAGCTCAAAACTTGGTGTTTTAATCAACTTTAAATATTTTAACAATTCTAGTGGCCATAATTCTCATTAAAACATATTAACTAAGCCACACAACCATTAACTAGAATTTAATCTCACTACTTTATATAAATTACAAAAATCTAGTTTGCAAAACAATCATAATTAGGACAATTTAAATTTAACAATCTAGCAATAAGCAACAAGGTTTAGTTTTGCATAGAATTAACATGTTAATCACTCATTAGAAGCATAATCTAATGCTAGAAACCCTCACTTGAATTTTACAAACCCTAATCCCAAAATCAAACCCTTTTCTAGAATATCCTAAACTAGCAATTACACCAAAATTAACACTTGAATAAGATAGATTATCATAGTTAAACAACAATTTAACAAAAAGTCAAGATTTATACCTCACAAGATTTGAGATCTAGCATGAAAATCTTGACCTCCAATTTGAAAACTTTTCACCAAAATCCATGCTAGAATGGTCAAGTAAAAATGGGTAGAGATTAGATTTTGATTTTGTGGGATTTTTGAAGCAATTTGGATGATTTTTTTGATGAAATTGGAGAACTTTTCTTGAAGAGAATGAGGTGGGGAAAGATGGGGGAGGCTGCTGAAATAGGGTCGGCTGGAATTGGGGGAGAGGGGAGAGAGAAAAGATAGGTGTGTGTCAAAGTCAACTAAAGCCCATACATCTTTCTTCTTCTCATTTTCTTTTTATTTCATTTTAAAAGTAGTGAAAAATGAGGTGATTGGAGAGAGAAAGAGAGAGAGGGCTGTCAAAGGGGGGGGCGAGGCCACATGGTGGGAAGGAGAGAGGGTGTGTGTGTGTGAAGCAATGAACACCAAACACCAATTCAATATGCACCAAAACCCTTTTATTTTCACAAAATAAGTCTTTTTCTTCAATATTTTCTAAAACCGATTAACAACTTCATTTCAATTCAAAAACCACATGTTAAAATTTTGTTTAATGTGTTATGATGCACAAAATTTGTTTCAACTCATTCCAATTTATAATTTTTCCTAATTAAATGTATTAGTGACGGCTTAAAATAATATTAAAATAATTAATTTCGGAAAATTTTTCAGAAAAATGGAAATTTCACCAGTGACTCAATAAACACCAAATACTAGCAATTGCATAGCTAGAATATGTATATTTAATTTTATAATAAAGATATTTGTATTTTGACTTTTTACATAAAACCCCATTATTTTGCCGATTTTCCGAAATTACACAGAAACGATTTTCAAAAAGTTACACGCCTACGTGCTGACACGTGGAGCGCTAGCGTTCAAAGCACTAGTGCTCTTGCGCTCAGAACGCTAGCGCAGGAGCGCCCACGTGCTGACACGTGGTGCGATAGCGCTCATAGCGCTAGCGCTCTTGCGCTCAGAGCGCTAGCGCCCGGGCGCTCACGTGCTGACACGTGGAGCGATAGCGCTCAAAGCGCTAGTGCTCTTACGCTCAGAGCGCTAGCGCCCAAAGCTCTAGCGCCTGAGTGCCCACGTGCTGACACGTGGAGCGCTAGCGCCCAAAGCTCTAGCACCCGAGCGCCCACGTGGAGCGCTAGCGTCCTTACGCTCAAAGCGCGAGCGCCCAAAGCGTTGGCGCTTTTCCTACGCATCCTTTGGATGCCTTTTCCTTTTTTTTTTATACATATATGTATATACACACACACAGAGACACATACTCTACACCACTGTCCCTCCCAAAAAATTTTTGGGCCGGGGCGCTGCCCCCCACCCCGCTAGGAGGCTGCTAGCCCCCTTGACCCCCAGCCTGCTATTCGGGTAGCGGGACCCCCGTAAAAACTCTGCGTGGCTCCCGATATATCCAAACCCCCTCCAGAACAAAACACACGTACACTGCACATTGAGTTCGCATGACCTGTTTTGACCCGTTAATCGAAGGTTCTCTCGCTCCAAAGGCGAGGGGTAATTAACAGCAGCTTAGTCCACGGCTGCCGGAGATTCGGATCCCCACGATCAATAAACCCCGGCCTACCCTAGGCAGAGGGAATCTGTAATGTGCCTGACAAGCGCGTGCGTATTCCTATCTCAATAGGGTGACGAAAAACACCCTACAGATTCTGGCACGCCCGGTGGGACCAATCTCTCCTCACATATTTCGGGTTAAATGTTCATGCGAGCTCAATCAATGTACATATCGATTGTATATACTGAAATCATGCTTCTATTTGTAGGGGGGTTAACAATTTTCAGTTGCCATCTTCAAACGCAAGTCGGTATTTGAACGACTTTTCTCGGCCTCCAGCTGGAGGTAAGGCTATCAACACCGACAAAGTAATAAGGCATCTCATGCAAGCTCCGGCGGTGCCCCTGACAACTGCTCAATCGGGTATCTTCTCCAAGCTTCTGATCCAGCTGACCACCATGTCATTAAATTAGGAATAATCGACCACCACGTCATTAAACTGGGAACAGTTGCCCTCTATGTCGTTAAACTGGGGATGTAAAAAAATGTGTAAATAAAAAAAAGCCGAAATGATGGGGCAACTCGAAATAAAAATCAGCGAGTAAAATAAAGATGAAAAATAAAGCCGAAATGATAGGGCAACCGCGAATAAATAGCCAAAATGATAGGGCAATCGCGACCTTCGCGATAAGAAGAGCTGAAATGATAGAGCAATCGCGGTAAAACAAAAAAAATATATACAAAAACAAAAAAAACCAAAACAAAAACAAAACAACGGCGAATGATGAGTCGCTCCTGGTACCATATTCCAGTGCAGCGATGCAGACGCCAACCGAATTCAAATTCCCAAAACTCTCTCGGCCCTACGGTTAGTCCCCAAATTGACTACCGTATACAATCCACGGGCTCAAATAATTCTCTTCATACCTATACCCTACCGCAATCACCAGTTACGCGGCTGGTCTCCGCCTTTGGAATTATGCTCCATTGAGAAGACCCACTCATGTGTCCTCACGATACATGAGGAGAACAAACCTTTGTGGGATCCTTACGACTCATAAAGGAAAAACACACTTAGGAGTCCTCACGACTCCTGAGGAGAAAATACACCTGCGGGATCCTAACGACTCGCAGGGAGAAAATGCTTTTATGGGACCCTCACGGCCCATAAAATTGGAAAGCCTTAGGTGATAGGGATCTAAACCTGTCTCCTAAGCCATCGCTTCCCAACCCCCAAGTGGCGAATGATGAGTCGCTCCTGGTACCATATTCCAGTGCAGCGATGCAGACGCCTTCTAAATGCCAAATCCCAATGGCGAATGATGAGTCGCTCCTGGTACCATATGCCAGTGCAGCGATGCAGACGCCAACCAAATTCCAAACTCAAATCTCAACGGCGAATGATGAGTCGCTCCTGGTACCATATTCCAGTGCAGCGATGCATACGCCAACAAAGTCCCGAAATGTTTCCGGCCCTACGGTCTGGATCATACATCCTGCAAAACCGTATACAATCCACGGGGGTAAAACAATCCCAATCTCTCCCAAGTCTTACCGGTGAGACCACATTCAAAGTCCCACCAAAAAAAAAGAAAAAAAAAAGGTATGTCCAAAAGAAAAATGGGCACAGATGAAAACCCGAAAGGGCCTCGTGAGTAAAAACAACAGGACTGCCGGCGAGTTTGTGAAAACCTGAAAGGGCGCAAACTCGTAACAAAAAAGAAGAGGGATGAAATGCACTCGCAAGGTCCTCTCGACTTTGTGAGGAGAAAATTCCCGCGTGAGATCCTTACGACTCACAAAGGAGCAACACACTTGGGAGTCCCCATGACTCCTAAGGAGAAAATACACTTATAGGATCCTTACGACCCGTGGGGAGAAAATGCTTTGTGAGACCCTTACGGCTCACAAAATTGAAAAGTCTTAGGTGATAGGGACCTAAAACCTGTCTCCTAAGCCATCGTTTTCTAATAAGCAAACGCAAATGATGATCCGCTCCTGGTACCATATTCCAGTGTAGCGATGCTGATGCCAAACAAAAAAACCAGTTCCCAAGTCCTCCCGGGGCAAATGATGACTTGCTCCTAGCATTATTCCAGTGCAGCAATGCAGATGCTAAACCAAAACCGAAATCCTCAAATCCACTCATGGAAAATGACGATTAACTCCTGGTACCATATTCCAGTGTAGCGATGCTGATGTCAACTCAAATCAAATCAAACCAACAACCTCTGCGGCGGAATCATGCTCCGTCCCAGAATTTACCCCGTGTTGAAATCATGCTTCGCCTCAGGATATCTACCTTCCTTGCCGGAATTATGCTCCACCTCGGATCAAATCAACCAACCAGCTCTACGCCGGAGTCATGCTCCATCTCAAAGCGTACCCTATGTCGAAATCAAGCTTCGCCTCGGTATCTACCTTCCCTGTCGGAATTATGCTTCGGCTCAGAATCAACCAACGACCTCCTCGTCGGAATTATGCTCCGCCTCGGAATCAAGTCAACCTGCAAGCTCTACGTCAGAATCATGTTTCGTCTCATAATGTACACCCCGTGTCGAAATCATGCTTTGCCTCGGTGTATCTGCCTTCCCTGTCGAAATTATGCTTCGTCTCGGAATCAAGTCGGCCAACAAGCTCTGCGCCGGAATCATGCTCCGTCTCAGAATGTACCCCGTGTCGAAATCATGCTTCGCCTCGGAGTATTTGCCTTCCCTGTCAGAATTATGCTTCGCCTGGGAATCAACCTCTGCATCGAAATTATGCTTCGGTCAGAATGTCTGCCGCTCTTCGGAATGATGCTCTGATCCCTGGAATCATGCTCCGCCCTTCGGAATGATGCTCCGATCCCTGGAATCATGCTCCGCTCATCGGAATGATGATCCGATCCCCTGGAATCATGCTCCGCCCTTCGGAATGATGCTCCGATCCCTGGAATCATGCTCCGCTCATCGGAATGATGATCCGATCCCCTGGAATCATGCTTCGCCCTTCGGAATGATGCTCCGATCTCTTGAATCATGCTCTGCTCATCGGAATGATGCTCCGATCCCTGGAATCATGCTCCGCACATCGGAATGATGCTCCGATCCCTGGAATCATGCTCCGTTCATCGGAATGATGCTCCATTCCCTGGAATCATGCTCCGCTCATCGGAATGATGTTCCGATCCGTGGAATCATGCTCCGCTCATCGGAATGATGCTCCGACCCTGGAATCATGCTCCGCTCATTGGAATGATTCTCCGATCCCTGGAATCATGCTCCGTGCTTTGGAATGATGCTTCGATCCCTGGAATCATGCTCCGCGCTTCGGAATGATGCTCCGATCCCTGGAATCATGCTCCGCTCATCAGAATGATGCTCCAATCCCCTGGAATTATGCTCCGCTCTTCGGAATGATGCTCCGATCCTCGGAATGATGCTCCGATCCCTGGAATCATGCTCCGCTGATCGGAATAATGCTCCGATCCCTGGAATCATGCTCCGCTCTTCGGAATGATGCTCTGAACCTCGGAATGATGCTTCGATTATTGGAATCATGCTCCGCTCTTCGGAATGATGCTCCGATCCCCTGGAATCATACTCCGCTTATCGGAATGATGCTTCGATCCCTGGAATCATGCTCCGCTCATCGGAATGATGCTCCGATCCATGGAATCATGCTCCGCTCTTCGGAATGATGCTCCGATCCCTGGAATCATGCTCCGTGCTTCGGAATGATGCTCCGATCCCTGGAATTATGCTCTGTGCTTCGGAATGATGCTCCAATCCTTAGAATCATGCTCTGCAAATCGGAATGATTCTCCGATCCCCAGGAATCATGCTCCGCGAGGGATACTTCGACCCTGGAATTATGCTCCGTGAATCAGAATGATGCTCCGATCCCCGGGAATCATGCTCCCCGGGTTGATGCTCCGCCCCCGGAATAATGTTTCACCTCGAAGTTCAGCTTCAAAATCCATCAATTTCATGCACATAACTCAAATGTGCGGTGTGCATTTATTGATGGGGGGCACTTTGTTGGGGTCAAAATTTGCATCCTGGTTGACCGAGTCAAAGTCAAGATCAACCCCAAGCCAGATGGGCCCAAGCCCAGGTCAAGCGGGCCCATGCCCAAGTCGAGCCCGCGGCCAGCCTCCTCCATGCCAAAATATAGATCTTGTAATAAATAATTTTTATTTAATTTTTTATGCACGAATGTATGCAAAATGGGCATAAAGCCAAATATTTTGTAATCCCATGGCTTATGTGCAAAAAAGAAATGGCACATGAGCCATGGGATGGGCAAAATGCCATTTTGTAAAGCCCAAGGGACTATATGTATATGTGTAAGCCTATATAAGACAACATGATGATGAATAAAGTAACACTTTCCATTTTCTCAAAAACCTAGGGTTTGTGCCTCCTTCCCCTTTCTGAAGGTTCCAAGCCTACTTCTTTCTTTTGAATTAAATCAAGAGTTTTACTCTTCATTTTCCAAAACTCAATAGTTTTTCACCACAAAACCTACAAAGGGGAGCTTGGATCTACCATCAAATCTCAAAAAGAAGAGATTTTTAAAATCCCACATCTCTTGATCTTCAAGATCCTGCCAACAAAGGGGAAGAAGGAGACCCATCTCCAGAAACCCCACTTTGGGGAAGAAATAGGGCTCAAGGGGAGAAGCCTATCATCAGCTTCAAAACATCCTAGGAGTTTTAACTCCTCTCATATACACACACACACACACACACACACACACACATATACATACAAAATAATAAGTGCTCCTTCCTGGGAGTACAACTCCTATTGTAGGGACGAAGTCCCTTTTTGCACACTGAGCACCCACGTGCTGACACGTGGAGCGCTAGCACTCAAAGCGCTAGCGCCTGAACACACACGTGCAGACACGTGGAGCGCTAGCGCTCTTGCGCTCAGAGCGCTAGCGCCCAAAGCGCTAGCGCCCGAGCTCCCACGTGCTGACACGTGGTGTGCTAGCGCTCTTGCGCTCAGAGCGCTAGCGCCCGGGCGCAACGTGCTGACACGTGGAGCGCTAGCGGTCAATGCGCTAGTGCTCTTGCGCTAAGAGCGCTAGCGCCCGAGCGCCCACGTGCTGACACGTGGAGCGCTAGCGCCCTTACGTTCAAAGCGCCGGCGCCCAAAGCGCGGGCGCTTTTCCCACGCATCCTTTGGATGCCCTTTCCTTTTTTTTTTATACATATATGTATACACACACACACATACTCCACACCACTGTCCCTCCCAAACAAATTTTGGGCCGGGGTGCTGCCCCGCACCCCGCAAGGGGGCTACTAGCCCCCTTGACCCTCAGCCCGCTATCCGGGTAGCGGGACCCCCGTAAAAACTCTGTGTGGCTCCCGATATATCCAAACCCCCTCCAGAACAAAACACGCGTACACTGCACATTGAGTTCGCATGACCTGGTTTGACCCGTTAATCGAAGGGTCCCTCGCTCCAAAGGCGAGGGGTAATTAACGGCAGCTTAGTCCGCGGCTGCCGGAGATTCGGATCCCCACGATCAATAAACCCCGGCCTACCCTAGGCAGGGGGAATCTGTAATGCGCCTGACAAGCGCGCGTATTCCCATCTCAATGGGGTGACGAAAAACACCCTGCACTTGGTAGCAATGTATTAAGCCTTTATCGTCTAGTAAGTCACGGTATCTAGCTTGGAACTCTTCTAACATACCGTCCCTCCATAGAGGGTAAACACAATGCCTGTGACTAACATTCAGTCGTCCTTATCACCCTGGAACCTTTCCACCGATTCACCCCAGGATCGATTGATACCTTCTCACTACACCTAGTGGGAATCCTTAATTTCCATTTAGATCTATCTCATAGATCCAAAACCCAGGATTTAGGAGGTATTACCTTGATCCTTTTTGGAGAATCCTTATGATAAGAGGAGATTGATCGAGTGTAGCATAGGAAACTCCTTTCCTATCAAGAGTATGTCATCCACGTACAATACGAGGATTAACACCATACTCCCTACTACCTTTTTGTATATACAAGGTTCTTCTACCATTTTGATGAAGTCAAACGCTTTGACTACCACATCAAAATAGATATTCCAACTCCGCGATGCCTGCTTTATCTCGTAAAGCAACTTGCACACGTTTCCGCTTCTCCCACTGTCTACGAAGCTCTCTGGCTGTGTACTTATAGACGCTCTCTTCTAAATCATTATTTAGAAAAGCAGTCATGACACCCAACCGCCAGATATTATAGTTATGGTATGTAGTAATGGCAAGTAGGATCTGGATGGACTTAAGCATTGCTTTGAAAGTCTTAACTTTTCCATGTACACCAAGTAATATTCTCAATATATACTTGCTCCTGATGGGGATTTAACCCTTCAGATAAGGCAACCAAAGTCCATACTTTGTTGGTGTATATAGATTCCATCTCAGATCACTTAGCATCCAGCCATTCTTACAGAGTCATGGCCTATTCGAAACTGGATGGGTCATCATCTCATGATGCAATCCTTGCTCCCACTTTCATAGAGAAAACTGAAGTATCTCTCAGGTGGGTGAGGAACCCTACCAGATCGGTGGAGAGGCTGAGGTTCGTCGGGAACTATTGAATCCTCCGGTTCTACCAAATCATCAGCTGTAGTTTGTATAGTTATGAAACTTTTCGATTCTCCGTGTATTGCACGTGCAACTATTGAGCTTCCAAAAAGTTAAAAAAATATATTAAAAATAATTGGGACTGATGAGAATCAAACACACAGGCTATGTCACGGCAGTGCAGAGGTTTTACTAGTGAGCTGCAAGTTGTTTCTTACTTTTACTAAACAAAAATAACTTATAACTCTTACCACTACTACAATAAGGGGTTTCCCCTACGGCTTTATCCGTAGGGGAAAAGCACTTCCCCTACGGATATATTCGTAGGGGCTAGAAAATTCTCCGTAGGTGCAATCGCCGCAGGTGCGGGTCTTCGCCCTGAATATGCCCCTACGGAGTAAAACTTGCCCCTACGGTTTACTGCGTAGGGGACCATGTACCTATAGTGTATACCGTAGGGACAAAATATTTATTTAATTTAGTAGTTTATAAAATAAAATACTTGCCCCTAAGGATTAAGCTGTAGGTCTACATATATGCCCCTACGGGTTCATCCGTAGGGGCAAGTGTAACTCCTGTTACTGAAACCATAGGGGTAAAATGTCAGTTATCCATCCCCTACAGAGTTAATCGTAGGTCTACATATAAGCCCCTACGGGTGTATCCGTAGGGGCATGTGTAACTCCTGTTACTGAATCCATAGGGGCAAAATGTCAGATATCATGATATTTTGTCCCTACGGATAAATATGTAGGGGCAACCTTTGGCCCTACGGATTAATCCGTAGGTGCAACAGATGGCCCTACGGATTAATCCGTAGGTACATAATATCAGGGTTTTTTTTTTAAAAAAAAGGGCTTCCTGTTTTTAACCGGCCCTGTGCACAATAATATATACATCATATATATATACAGAAATATTCATAATTAACATCTCACGCATAATATATAAAAGAAATAGACACACAGAATACGATATCAGGATATATCATCATTCATAAACACAGAATACGATATCAGGATAAATCATCGTTCAAAAACAACCACCAACTATTATCGTCCAAAATTTATATTATATGTATCAGATTAGTATATACATTCTCAAAAATATAAATAAAACTACCCTAGCTCGGTCCGGCTCCTCCACCTCTGATAGTCGACGTAATCTGGCGCATCTGCTCCTCGGTGCAGCCCTGAGTCGTCAAAAACTCGACCAATGAAGGAGTGGACTGTGCAGAAGTCTGAGCGGGCTGTGGAGCTGCAGGAGTGGTCTGCGCAACCGCAGCCGAGGTAGTTTCTTGCGAAGCCACAGCCGAAGGAGATGCATGTGGATCCGCAGCCGAAATACCCTGTCGCATCTGTTCAATTTTGTGTGTAATAAACGAGTAAGAACTGTATATTAGTCGAATTAGTTTCATTATCACATTATTTCTAAACCCCAATCTAAGATTAATCAAAGTTAAGTCTACGACCAAATAAGCTCAGGCTACTAATATTGGATATGTTACTATCTATAATATGATATAATATTTTACTATTAAGTAGTATACATACCATCATCTCCTTCAACTCTTGGACGGTGGTCTTCAAGGTGGCAACATCTTGCTCCAGACGTCGCTCATGGGGGGTAAGGGAAGTAACCGTCGGAGTAGAGTCCAACCTCATATGGGTCCTGCTAGGACCCAGTCCCCGGCCTCTCTACCAACCTCCGTGGTGCCCTCCGTGTGCGGCGCCTAGAACTAGGGTCAGCAGCATCGGATCGTTCTGTCCAGTAAAATCGATCCCCGATACCTCCGCCTGCTCCACCACCCGCTCCTACACCCACATTAACCATTAAAATATAAGTATATCATTTAAATTTGAACTTTTCAAAACAAAATTTCAAACATGTTAGAATAAATATTAACACTTACGCAACACTCCTGGGTAGCGGGTGTCGGGGAATCGAAGCTCGCCCGTGGAAGGATATGTCGAGGTGCTGTGGACGGCAAGATACGCGGACAGCACGCTCGGTGTACCACCCTGCGCCAGGGTCTGAGCTCTCTACAATTCGCAAAAAATTTACATATATTATAAAATAACTCTTAATATTACATTATATCACAGTAGGTCTATTGTAATTTACCGATAACTCCATGGCACGAGTAATATTCCTCGAGCCACCTGTATAAGTGGGGCGACCCCTCTTCGCCGACTTCCTATTCTCTTTATTTTGATCGGCCTGTTTCTGCACAACACATTCAGATTTAGTTTTCTAATTAAGAAACACAATAAAATAAATTATATACTAAACAATGAATTACATTTAAAATACAAACCTGTTTGCGCTGAGAGTCGAAATACTGGCACAAGAGAGGCCATGTATCTACGTTGACTCTCGTAAAGGCTGGAGTATGTAGGAGAGCTGCTCTCTCAGCTTCGGGGGTCGCCATTCACAGGGAATAGCAGTCGATCTTCAGCTCATTCCTATTGTATCAGACCTTTGATTGCATGTTCTTCATTAGGCCATGGTACAGAGCGTGAAGATTGAGCACTCTCTCAGGGTGATCAGGGTCGGGTACAGGCTGAAAGTCGTATTAAGTTCATGTTTTAATGAAAATTTAAGTGTGATATATACCTCCGGCGATGGAAGCACAAGCCTGGGCCCGGGCAGCAGCACGAGCGGGACAATAGTTCCTCCGGTGAGGAACAGCCGGTGACCCGGACGTGGACGCATCTCCAACTAGAAAATAAACATCGATAAAATTACATGAAGTTCATGTTTATTCTGAAAGGATATGTAAAATGAGTAAATATTTTATATTTATTCATACAAACCTGCAGACTGAGCGGAGGGTATGGAAGTGACGAGAGTGACCCCTGCACCAGACGTGGACGCACCA